>JAUMJM010000111.1:1200000-1807304 GCA_033558235.1 Neomorphus geoffroyi
CCGCTCCCGGCTCCCTTTCCTTTAACTTCAGAGCAGCTTCTGCTGCCAAGAGCCTGCGTGGAGGAAAACCAAGGGAAGGTGATGCTGAGGGTGCTGCAGGGTGGCTGCTGGCATCCGCTCACGGAGCGACCTTGCAGCAGAGAGGAGAGAAACACGACCGAGCTTGCAGAGAGGAAGGATGAGCCTTTGGGAAAAATGCTGGCAGCTCCCTGGGCCGTGAGGCCGGAGTCGGTGCCAGACAGGAAGCTGGCTGACGTGGAAGTGCCGTCTCGCCAGGATTGCAGATGGCCAGGCGTGCCTGCCGCGGCCACGCTCAGCTCTCCGCCTGCCCCGCACGCTCCTCGCCGTGCCCTGCCCCGGCCCAGGTAAGCGTGGGGATGGAGCTTTGCTTCTTGTAGCGTAGAGGAGCAGCGCAAGCCTCATCCCGTGTAGACCGGCTGTTACCAGAGCGGCTCCGGAGGCAGAGGAACTGCCTGTCTGGCCCTGGTTTTCCTGACTGGTCTGATCCTCCCTCTCCATAGTAAAATCTCTGCTTTAATTGCAGAAACCCAGCATGTTATCCCAAGAATCTGAGCTAGTGGAGAATGGCAGTGGGACGACCGTGTTTGTGAAAGGAGGAGGGGAGTTATGGAAAAAATGTGCCTGTGTGTCCGTCTTTGCTTTTTTTGTTCTTTATTTTGAAGTCTCTTCTGGTCTTTGTTTTGAAACCACTTCACTCCTTGAATGGGCTCTTTAAGTTTGGCTTTGACTTGAAGCGCTGGATGCATCCGACGTGTCGTGCCTGCTGTGTTAAACCAGCAGGGATGGGTCTGTGTCCCTTATTGGAATCTCTGGCCTAAGTGACAGTGATTGCAACGAGGGAGGACACTGAAAGTGCGGCTCGAGGGGAAGGCAGGGATTCTTGGCTCCCCTCTCCCTCCTGGGGAGCCGAGGGGATGGGGTGACAGGCTTGGGCTCATCACCGAAGGGCTGCGATTGTAGGAGCTTTCGGCTGGGCTCGGTGCGGATGCTGAGCGCATTGGTGTCACCTCTCAGGGCAGCCCTAAAAGACAACGAGAGAGATTATTTTGAGCAATGCCCTGCGCTCAGGGGCTTTCTGAGCTGCAAAGCAGCAGGATGTGAGCCGCCCCGGCGCTGGGGTCACTGGAGGGAAGTGGCCACTGGTCTGACGCCTCCCCAGCCTGCGGATTGCGGCCGCGCATCAAACAGGACTTTCCCCCCCTTCCCTTTTGAAGAAGGAAGCTCTGCCTGCAAGCGCCCGGAGAGGCTGCAGAGAGGCTCAGAGCCGTCTCGGGGCGATCAGCTGGCGCAGAACACACAGGTAGGGGCTTGCTGGCAGGTTGGCTCACCTTGAGTTTATTTCCCAGCTGCTTTAAACCCCTGCACGGTGTCAGCAGCGGAGGGAGTGCTGCGTGTTGCTCAGGCAGGCGCTGCCACAGCAGCCGTGGGGCTCCTGGAAGAAGGTTTCAGCCATTTGGCCTCTGCGGGAGGGCTGGATCCAGCGGGAAAGCTGCTCGTGCCTGGATTCCGGATGGCTGCAGTGGGTTTGGGAGAGGAGATGGTGTCTGGGTGTTTTGGAGGAGGTGACTCTGCTTTTTTTGTAGATCTGAGCTGTGTAGAGGTAGCCAAGAGCTGGGGAGTCACTGCCTGGGCGTCCTCTGCCAGGAACTCGATTTAAAGTTTAAAGATCTGTTCCCAGCGAGGGAGGAGGAACGACAGAGCCCTGCCTGGGTCGCCATCGGCGTTAGGACTGCAGAAGCAGGGAGTGAGGGGACAAACAGAGGTTTTGGGAAGGGAGAGCCAGGCCTGGGTGCCCCTCGCTGGGGGGAAAGTCGCCTCCTGCACCAGCGTAACACCGAGCTGCTGCTCCTCAGTGTCCTTGGCAGCAGCGGAGGAGCTGGGGTTTGTTTGTGCTCCAGACGGCCTCTGCGGCACGGGGCTCTGCGGTGGCCGTGTGATCTCAGAGGGGTGGCCAAGGTCCTCCTGGAGCACCGGTGACGTGGGCTGTAATCTTGGCCGGCTGCAGAGCAGGCATAAACACAATGTACTGCGGGTTTGTTTGGCACAATTTATTTTCTTTCCTTATCTCCAAAGCTTGCAAATCTCATCCAGGTGCTTTGCGTGTCCCATATCCTGATCATTCCCAACCTTTCCTTTCTCTTCTGTGCGGAGGAGGTGCCTGGGCTGTGACTCCTACCTGGGGAAGTAGGTGTTGTACATGTGATATCATCTCCAAGCAATGTCAGGGATGCTTTTGGTCTCTGTGCCTGTTTTTTTTTCCTAGAGCTAAATGTTTCTATAGCTCAGCTGCAGCCCAAGACTGTAATTAAACAGGCTGCATCTGCTTGAAGTCCTAGCTACTCATTTTGCTGAGTGACGGTTGCTGCTGTGTCAGGTTCTCCAGTTCTCATGAACAATCTCTCTGTAAGAAGAGGAAGTTGTTTATAGGACAGATCCTGCCTCGATACAAATAAGCCATGTTCAAAGCCTTGTCATTCTGCTCAGAAGACGGTTTCTTCTGGAAGATGGTCAGTGTTCACTTCTTCATGTGCATGGTCAAGCCTGGGGGATGTTTGGGTGCTTCCTCTGTGGTTTTCTTATTGTTTCACCCCATCCCCTGCTCTGTGCAGAATCACAGAACTGGTTGGGTTGGAAGGGATCTCAAAGGCCACCCAGTTCCACCCCCCATCCAACCTGGCCTTGGGCACCTCCAGGGATGGGGCAGCCACCATGCTCTGGGCAACCTGGGCCAGGGCCAGGGGTCGTGTTCTGCAGCCTCAGCCCGAGCCCTGCTCGAGGAACACATCCTGGTTCAGCCAAACGATGGGAGTGAATCCTGGCTGTAGACTTGGGCCAGCGTGGATGCGCGTGGAGTCGGTGGAATTGGACAAATCAGTGGGAACAGCGTTGGGCTGTGCTGAGGATGCTGCCAGCCCGCGGGGGAGCTGTATGGAGGGAGATGCTCCTGCTTCTCCATGGCTTGTTTGTTTTAAAGATTTCTTTCTCCATCTCCAGTGTAAGGAAATCATTGCGTGCAAGTACTTCTGGGACCGATTTCCTGCTGGGAAGAGCTCTAAACTCAGCACCTGCTCTCCACATTGTTGGTTACACAGAGGCCAGCCCTGTGTGTGCTCCAGACGTGGCACCACGGCAGGGTGGGTGCAGCCCCCTGGTGCTTCCGCCCGCTTGGGCGCTGCGCAGCAGGATGTGGCTGGGCTCTGACACAGCGCTGCTAACCAAAGCCTCACGCTCGGCTGTCCCTCCACACCCACGCTGCTTCCTCTGACAGTGTCTGTGGTGGATCACACACCTCGTGTTTACTGGGAGTGAGGAGCGGCTCTGGGACCAGGGGTTGTTTAGTCTGGAGGAGAGGAGGCTGAGGGGAGACCTCATTGCTCTCTGCAGCTCCTGGAGAGGAGGTTGGAGCCAGGTGGGTGTTGGTCTCTTTTCCCAAGAGAAGAGACCCAAGTGAGAGGAAGAGCTCCTAAGTGATGGGATGACAGGAAATGGCCTCAAGTTGCACCAGGGGAGATTTGGGTTGGATATTAGGAAAAATTCTTTACTGAAGGAGTGGGGAAGCCCTGACAGGGGCTGTGCAGGGCAGTGGGGGAGTCTCTGTCCCTGGAGGACTTCAAAGGAAATGTGGCTGCGGCACATGGTTTAGTAGGGATGGTGGTGTTGGACTGGATGAGCTTAGAGGTCTTTTCCAGCCTTAACGATTCCATGATTCTCTGCTCTGCCACCAAAGAGGTTCCTGAGCCCGTTCCCGCGGGAAAAGCAGCACTAGGAAGCCTCGATCCTGTTCTCAGTGGGACAAACTGCAGTGGTTTGGGTTTTCTTCCTTACTGTAATTAAATAAGAAAACAAGAGGCCTTGGTTTAAATCTTTTTAATCTTTCTCCAGGGAAGAAACGCTGATTAGCGCTGTGCAGCATCTGTTAGAGACGGGCCGAGCTGCAGCAAAGGTAGTTTTGACCTTGAATTTGGGATTTTCTTGCCAGCATGTGAGGATGTTATTTACTTATTAGAACAACACTGCGGCTTCGTATAAATCCAAGTAGATTTCTGCTTGGTGAAAGGACTTTGCTTGCTTGCTTTCTTATAAAAGTATGGAAACTCTTATTTGCCAGATTCTGGGAAGGCGTCAGCTTTAGTTCATTTCTGCTACTTCATTTATTTCTCTGTAAAATAATATTTTTAGTACACACAGCTTTCTGCCCCGAGCTTCCATCAAAGAGCAGCTTGACACAAATTATCCGAGGGGATGGATGTGGGAACAAAGGAGGTATAATTAGCTGCAGATAAACAGCGTCCTTTCAGATCTTGACGTCTGTCTCGCCCTCTCTGAGCTAATTCTTTTCCACAGACTGGAAGAGGAAGGCGAGCTTTCCCTGGTCTTCCAGCTTTCAGCCAGCCTTCAACTTGGAGTGAGCTAAACTGAAGTGAAAAACATGTTTATGGTCTGTGTGCACCTGCAGAAGAGGCTGTGGCTGCTCTTAGGGCTGGTGTTATTTCAGGATGTTCTCTTTCCGGGTGACTGAGCTGCGACTTCTTCTTCTTCTTCTTCTTGTTCCCCTCCACCCTTCCGTGTCCTGTCCTCAGCGCTGCGGCTGCGCGTGTGGCTCCTGCTCAAAGGATTGGAGAGCAGCTGGCCCTGGCAGGGGAGAGGAGCTTTATTGTCGGTTGTAACCTCACCTTTGAGGTGGGCTTGGGGGAGAAGTGTAGGTGAAAAACCTGATCCAGGTGAAAAACTGGATCAAGGTAAAACCCATCCTAAAGTTTGACCCCTCTTAAGCCTGTGGTGTGTTGGAGCTGTGTGGGTGGTGGAGTTTCTCCACCTTGCCACGGGGTTTGGGTGTCGCTGTGGTGATGTGGGGGTGAATGGCAGCCGTGTCCCACAGAGCTGTGTGGTGGAACCACCTCTCATGTCTTGTTTTGGCCTCTCCCATCTCTTCCCTGTGGGGCTGGATCCCTCGTCCCTGCGTCACCAAGGAAGACCGTGCAGGGCTGACCTTTCAGCCTCGGTCACCCCTGAGAGCTGAGCTGTCGCGCTGTAAAGGGAAGGGGGAGGAAGGAAAGCTGGAGTTGGCTTCCCTCCCTTCTCAAATCTGGGGCAAGAGCCCAGATGGCATCCCAGATCTCTTCCTATGGGATTTAGGCAAGGTTTCCTGTGGAGAGAGCGGCTCCTAATCGCTGCCCTTCTGTGCTGCCTTGCAGATCAGGACCAGATGAGCAGCAGGAGGCTGCTGTGAAGATCAGAGTCACCCCAGCCCTGCCCCGGGAAGTGGCCGAGCAGCGCTGCGTCTCCGGCTGTCATCGCTACAGACCTGGAAAAGAAGGAAAAGAAGAAAAATGTCCCATGCTTTAAAGCAAGTGTTCAATAAAGACAAAACCTTCCGGCCCAAGCGCAAGTTTGAGCCAGGGACTCAGCGGTTTGAGCTGCACAAGAAGGCTCAAGCCTCGCTCAACGCTGGCCTGGACTTGAAAGTTGCTGTCCAGCTGCCGCCGGGTGAGGAGCAGAACGACTGGGTGGCCGTGCACGTGGTGGACTTCTTCAACCGCATCAACCTGATCTACGGCACCATCAGTGACTATTGCACAGAGCAGTCCTGCCCCGTCATGTCAGGGGGCCCCAAGTATGAGTACCGATGGCAGGACGAGCACAAGTACCGCAAACCCACAGCCCTCTCTGCTCCGCAGTACATGAACCTCCTGATGGACTGGATTGAGGTACAGATCAACAACGAGGACATCTTCCCCACTAATGTCGGTGAGTTCGGTTCCAGTTGTGACTGGGAGGCTGGTGCAGAGCCTTTTCCTTGGAGCCCTCAGGTCCTTGTTGTGTTCGAGGTGATGCTGTTGCACAGCTCACCCTTGCAGCAGGGCAGTTTCCTTTTGTGCTGCTCAGTGTAGAAAGCTTGTCTGAGGACCTGGGGAACTCTGTAGTTCTTTGGGAATGCTAAAATACCCAGAGTTGTATCAGATCCCACTTGGAGTCATGGATACCTCATGGAAAGCCAAGCTGAGCCTAGGCAGCAAAAATAAGAGGCTACTCAGAAAAGCCCGTCTCTGGCCGAGTGAGTCCAGAGGAGGCCATGGAGATGATCCGAGGGTTGGAGCAGCTCCTGTACGAGGCCAGGCTGGGAGAGTTGGGGTTGTTCAGCCTGGAGAGGAGAAGGCTCTGGGGAGACCTTAGAGCAGCTCCCAGTGCTGAAAGGGGCTCCAGGAAAGCTGGGGAGGGGCTCTGGATCAGGGAGTGCAGGGATGGGATGGGGGGAAACGGTTTTGAGGTGAAAGAGGGGAGACTGAGATGAGATCTTGGGGAGAAATGTTTTGCTGTGAGGGTGGGGAGGCCCTGGCCCAGGTTGCCCAGAGCAGTGGTGGCTGCCCCATCCCTGGAGGTGCCCAAGGCCAGGTTGGATGGAGCTTGGAGCCCCCTGACCCAGTGGGAGGTGTCCCTGCCCATGGCAGGGGGTGGCACTGGCTGGGCTTGGAGGTCCCTTCCAACCCAAACCGTTCCATCATTCTCTGATTCCTGCTGGACGTGGGCTCCTAATGGGACACCGCTCAGAGGTGATTGCTAGGCTTGGGTTCAGCGCGTGTGCTCTGCGTCTGGTGGCCACATTTCCATAATTAGCCTCTTTATTATTACAGGCTGGCGTTGGCTGACTCTGCCCTTTGTAGCTTCGTGCCCTCGACTGTGTGTTGTTGCTGGGTGGGATGTTGACACGTGTGTGGAGGGAGGGGTAGCGTTTTATCTATTGCCAGGGTGATGGAAACCAGAATTCGGCCTAAGACACCTAAATCTGCTTATCCAAACGCAGCCTCATGGTACAAAAATTGTTGGGGGTTTTGTTTATTTTGTGTTGAATAATGTGAGAATTCAGTATCTGAAGCGTTAGGTAAATGTGGTTGGTCCCATTCAGAGCTCTCATCTTCTGGGATGCAAAAGACAAGATGCAACCGAGCTCCGTCCCTCCTTTCCTGGCGTTTATCACAGAATCATGGGATGGTTTGGGTTGGAAAGGACCTCAAAGCCCATCCAGTTCTGCCCCCTGCCATGGGCAGGGACACCTCCCACTGGATCAGGGGGCTCCAAGCCCCATCCAGCCTGACCTTGAAAGACTCTACCCTAACCCTAACCTGGTCTTTATCCCATCAAAGCTCTGATGGGACACAGTTGGTCCGTGTTTGGGATATGTCTGCCAGACAAACATCCACAGGACTCCTCTGTTGGTGCCAAAATGCTGCTTAAACCTGGTGTTGAGCGGGCAGAGAGGGCAGCAGGGCCAGAAACAGCCAGTCCTTCCAACAGCCAGAGCACTGGATCCTCTCCACGTGTTCCTTCTGACGCGCAGACGCCTGCTGCGCTGCCTGTAGTTGGGACTCTTCCGCCAGACTCCAGGGACTATGAGCAGGGTGTTTGTTCTGACAGGTTTCCAACAGCAAGAGTGTTGTGGTTTGGGTTTTTTAATTGTTATTGTTGTTGTTTTCAGCTCAGCTTTTCCCAGATTCCTCACCCTGAAGTGCTGCAGTTCTTGCAGGGCACTGGAAGGGTTTAACTGATCCTTGCTCCTCCAGAAACCACCCAGGTGAACTTTAATCCCTGATATTCCCTGGGCTGGCTGGTTGGCCAGGCTGCACTGCAGGGCCCAGGCTAAACAACTCCCAAAGAACCCGTGGCTTTAAAGAAGACCTTAAGGTCTTTAATTTTTAACCAAAGAACTAAAGACATCAAAATAAGAGATACCTATGGGGAGTTAACAGCACCCGCTCTTTCTTTTGGGAAGTTGCTTGGTCGTATCTAATGTTTTGCACTGTTTATAAAAACGTGCAAATAGGAGAAGAAAACTCTTGGACCGAAACAGCTGCTGGGAACCTCTGAGGATGGGCTTTGGCTTTCAGTCGCTGGCAGTGATCGATGGTGGGCAGCGCACTGTCAGTTAAGAAACCTGTGCTTTGAAATATGTGATCCACACAGAAAGGAAAAAGAAGGGAACTGGAAATTTCCAGGGGCAGAAGCTCTTCTGTGTCAGTTTGTCCATTTTATCAGTTTATTTTAGCCCCAAGGAACCAGTTTTAACTTTACTGAACGTTTTTCCTGGTCCTGTCTTCCCTCTCAGGTACTCCCTTCCCCAAGAACTTCCTCCCAGTGGTGAAGAAGATCCTCTCCAGGCTCTTCCGGGTCTTTGTCCACGTCTACATCCACCATTTTGACAGGATCACCCAGATGGGGTCGGAAGCCCACGTGAACACTTGCTACAAGCACTTTTACTACTTTGTGAAAGAGTTCAATCTCATAGACACCAAGGAGCTGGAACCACTGGTGAGTGGGGCCCACGTTGGTCCATCAGGGACTGCAGAAGGGGTGGAGGAGTTGGAAAGGTCTCTGATACCTTCTCAAAAGTGCCCAAATTCAGGACATCGGTTGACCTTGCAGTTTGACTGTTGGGAAACTGGGAGCTGGGATGTGCAGGCAGAGCTGAGCAGGGTCATTTGGCCATCAGCTGGGGGAAGCTGGCTTGTTCTCCAGCGACCTCCTTGCACTTCTAGCAGCTGGCTGGCCTCGTTTGCGTGCACTATGTCCTCCAGGATGTGGATGGCTAAATCCCCCATCCCTACATTTACTTTACGTGCTGAAAAGCAAGGGCAACACCACCGCATTCACCAGGAGCCTGGAGGACCCAGGAGATGGTGATGGTGTTTCTAAAGCTGTGAGCAGCAGAGCAGACCTGCAGAGCCACTGGGCAGCAAAAGGGTGTCTTAGGAATGGGAGTGGTGGTGGGAAGACAGTCCTGCCCAGTCTGGAGCTCTTAGTAACATCATCACCGTATGCCTGAGAAAGGGTATTTACCACTCAACAAAGGTGAGGGGTTTTCATCCACACCCTCACCTGGCAATTGTAGAATGATGGAATGAGTTGGGTTGGAAGGAACCTTAAGGGTCATCTGTTCCACCTCCCCGTCGTGGGCAGGGACACCTCCCACTGGATCAGGGGGCTCCAAGCCCCAGCCAACCTGGCCTTGGGCACCTCCAGGGATGGGGCAGCCACCACTGCTCTGGGCAACCTGGGCCAGGGCCTCCCCACCCTCACAGCAAAACATTTCTCCCCAAGATCTCATCTCTATCTCCCCTCTTTCAGCTCAAAACCGTTCCCCCTCGTCCAATCCCTCTGATCCAGAGCCCCTCCCCAGCTTTCCTGGAGCCCCTTTCAGCGCTGGGAGCTGCTCTAAGGTCTCCCCAGAGCCTTCTCTCCTCCAGGCTGGATCTTCATTCCTGATCCCTTGTTTTTCTGTCCCTTTGACAGAAGGAAATGACCTCCCGGATGTGCCACTGAGATCAGACCCTCCTGCTCCCACCTCAGCATCTCTTCTGAGGACTTCGGGTCCCACTCCTGCATTGGAGACGTGATTCAAGGGGAGAACAGAGACGTTTTGTTAAAGAAATCCTATATTTTTAACAAGTTTCAATGTAAAACTGTGATATTGCAGGAATATTTTTCTAAAGATGCTCTAGATTAACTAGTTTTTTATAGTAATTTCTATTAAAAAAAAAAAAGAAAGTATTTTGGGCCGCCTGGTGGAACTGCTCACTCTTTGAGGAGGGAAGAGCCTCTTCCCCATCCCCACTGCAGCGGCACCAGGTGACCGAGCCAGATGCTCCAGACAGAGCCGTGTTGTGTAGCTGGTGCTGCCATGGAAGCGGTACTTCCCTCCGGACACCAATTCCCACCCATGAAGGGAGGTTACGTGGGGATTGGGGAAGAAGTTCTGGTGTACGTGGATTCCCTGGGGTGCTGTTTGGTTGCAGCACCTCTTCCACTGGCTGTGAATCCAGTTTTTGGACAGAGCTGCTTTTGTGCTCGCCCTCCGCTTGGCATTTTCTCTCCAAGGCTTGGCCCACCTTACTTTCCCTCTGAAAAGAAGTTGGACTTGGATTTTTTCCATGGCTGGACCGGTGCTGCTGATGGAGGCTGTGCCGGGACTCTGTTCTTGTGAATCTCCTCTTGCACCTCGAGGAGAGCTTTGCCTCGTGCACAGCAGAATCCGTGCCGGCAGCATCAGGCCAACCAGACCTGTGCCTTGTGGGCAGGAGCAGAGGGATGGTGTTGGGACAGGCGTGGGGAAGCCTTCTTCTCAAACACCTCCCCTTCCCCACCTCCTCATGGTACGCTGACCCTGCTGAGAAGGAGCTGGGCTGCTTGCTTTCTGCCTGTGGACCAATTTCTGCTTCCCGTTAGGGTACGGAGCCTTCTCCCTCTTCCCAAGCAGCACATCCCCGCTCAGCCACACACGTAACCGAAGTCTCTGGTGTGCAGACAGAGACCAAAACCCTTGCCTGCTGCTTCCACAAGCGACTCGGCTGCCTTGCCGAGAGCTTCGCAGCACCCCCAGGTAGGTAGGTGACTCTACCTAAGGTCTGGGGGCGTGGGGAGCAAAGGTTAATGCGAGAGCAGAGGTTTCTATGAATGGGGACCAAACTACCACTAACCAGTTCTTCCTTACAAAATTTTCCTGTGTCCTGGAATCTCTGTACATACGTGACTCTCGTTTCTTGTACTATCGTTAGGACACTCGTACAAATACCACTAGAGTTCTCTGGAATGGATCCAATAAATTATGTTGTATTTACATAGCACGCTCCGATTGCCGAACATCTCGTGATTACACGTTCGTCAGAGGCTTTTTATCAGCAAAACAAACACGGTGTGTTTGGACTCCTCGGGAAACGTGTTGGAGAGCCGTTTCCTGCAGCAGCCGAAGCCCTGGGATGTGTGGTGGCTCTGCTGCCCTGAGGTTTGATTCCTCCCGCTCCCAAGCTGCTGGAGCTGGACTGCTCCGAGCCCCGTGCGTGTTCCCAGGGCTGCAGGGCTGGAGCTCAACCAGCAGGCTGGGCTTGTCCTGATTTGTCTCTGCAGTGTCCCTGTACCCAAGGGCTGATTCTCCCAGCTCCAAAACTGGGGTGGAAGTGGGCAGGAGGGATGAATTCAACCTTAGCGGCTTGTCGGTGGGCTCTGCTGCGGCAGAAAGGAGCTGTGGGCACAGACATCAAGGGTAATGGACCAGGTTGGCCAAGAGGCTGCATCCAGGGGCTGCAGGTTATTTTTTTGGCCAAGAACGGGCTCTGCAGCTCCTGGCTGGGCCCTGCCTGCAGCTGTGCGTGGTGGAAGTGCTGGGTGCTCCCAAGCCCCCTCCAGCCCCTCTCCCAGGTGTTCCATAGGCACAGCTCAGCTGGAGCCGCATCCTTCCCCACCTGGCTGGGTGCTGTGGGCAGAGCCTCCCATGGACCTGAGTCCTGCTGCCTGGGAGAAGGTACAGCTCCCCCCAGCCCTGCTGCGCCCCAGGAGTGAGGCCACATCCTGTGCACAACCAGGGAACGGCACAAACCCTGCAGGGAAGGGACCCGAGTGCTGGGTTTTGGGGAGCTGCAAGCGGTGCTGGGTCAACCCACGTTACCGCTCACCTGCTTTCCCTTCCACACCGACCTCAGATGCCATGAGCACCGTGTCCAGGGGTGCACAGCACCCATCCGGCTGCCCCCTGTGGGTCTGCAGGGCCTTGCCTTACATCATGGAACGGTGGAATGGTTTGGGTTGGAAGGGACCTTAAAACCCATCCAGTTCCAACCCCCTGCCATGGGAGGTGCTGCTTTCCTCTGCCCTCCCTTCACTGGTGGGAAAGACCTGGCCACTTCCGTGTGACGCCAGCTCAGCCAAGGGAGAAGGACGAGGAGGAGGAGGAAAAACACCATTAGAGGAGAGGAGATGCTGGTGCTGCAGCCGAGCCCGTCCTTGCGCAGCGTGCGGCACTGCAGGATGTTGCCCAGACAGGTTTGCAGAGCCGGCACTTGGCCTCGCTTTTACTTCTGCCTCCGCCTTTTCCCCTCTGCTGCCCAGAGCTCCCCGCTTTCATCTCCCCGTGCGGGGCCTCCTGTTTACTCCCCGTGAGCCTCCGCTGGCGCATGGGCTGCAGCGAGCACCTGGAGCTGAGCCGGGCCTGGGTGCTGGGAGCCAGGCAATTCCATCGCTCGTCTTCCCAGGCCCCGGTGAGCTGCGCACCGAGGTGTCACAAAGACACCGGTGAGCGCCCAAAGGAGCAAATCCCAAGCACAAATCCAGACTGGGCTGAGAATGGATTGGGAGCAGCCCTGAGGAGAAGGACTTGGGGTGCTGGGTGATGAGAAGCTCAACGTGAGCCGGCAACGAGCACTCACAGCCCAGAAACCAACAGTGTCCTGGGCTGCACCCATGGGTTGCATTTCACGTCCCCAGGAGGTGCTGTTTCATCCCGAGCTCTTCCCCCCTTGTGCCTTTGGGGTTGGGGAGACAGGGACACGGGGTGGCACACAGGTGTCCCCGAGCAGCTCTGCCATCACGCTCGGCTCTCAGCAGGCCCGTGGCCACCTGCTCCTCCGTCCCTCATCCCAAGCTGGCAGCTTTCCAAGCACTTTGGAATGTGCTTTCTCCTTTTCCCAGGAACGCAAGTGCTCCTGGAGCTGGATCCCCCCGGGAGCCCTGCAGAGCCCTGGCACCCCCAGCCCTGATTGTCCACCTGGGCAGTGGGTTTGTCACCCTCTGGTTTTGGGCTCTGGGACTCCACGGAGGAGGTGACAGCTGCTCCTGGAACAAGGGGACAGTCACCAGGTCTGACAGCCAGCAGCTCCCTGGCCCCACGCCGGGAACACAGGCAGGACATGGTGGCTCTTCTGGGAAAGCACTGGAGCAAGGAATGTGTCCCCTTCGCCGTGGCTCGCAGACGATATCAGGGGGCATCTGCTGCTCTGTGCCCTTGCTGTCCCCGAGGAGGGGACATTCCCTGCCTGCCATGGCTTACCCAGACCTTTGCCAGCAGCAACCTCAAAAAACAAGATGTCTCAGTTTCATTTCTGCCCCTGGTGAAAAACATCCCACTGCACCCAGCGTCTTCCAGCACGGGGATGCGCGGCCCCCGCTGTCCTTTTCAAAGAGTAAATTCTTTTGGTGGTTTGGGACTTTTTCTGCTTCTTCTAAGAAATGCTGCGATGTGCCAGCCTGCACCTCCCCTCCCACCACATGCCCCACGTCCCAGGTTTGCCCGCAGTGACCGGGGCTGCTCCTGCAGGTTTCCCCCCTTCCCAGGGAATCTGGAGGATGGAGAGGGGCAAAAAGAGCCCAGGGTATTTAAAAGCCACCCAGAAATGCTTTTCCCATCACCACCAGCCACCCGTGTGCGACTCCCACTGCCGCATGGGGTGAGGCCCCTCCTTTCCTTCTACGCAAACACCCCGAAACCACAGCTCCCGGCGTTCCTGCCCCTGGTTCTGGGGAATCAGGGGTTTCTGTCCCCGAGGTGACTCAGTCTGACTTCTCTGCGGACGCCTCTGCCGAAGCCTGGTCCAGCCTCACCATCTCCACCTCACACAATGGGTTGGCTTGGAAGGGACCTCCAAGTCCATCCAGTGCCACCCCCTGCCATGGGCAGGGACACCTCCCACTGGGTCAGGGGGCTCCAAGCCCCATCCTACCTGGCCTTCAACACCTCCAGGGATGGGGCAGCCACCACTGCTCTGGGCACCCTGGGCCAGGGCCTCCCCACCCTCACAGCAAAACATTTCTCCCCAAGATCTCATCTCAATCTCCCCTCTTTCACCTGAAAACCCTTCCCCCCCATCTAAACCCTCCACTCCCTGACCAAGAGCTCTTCCCCAGATTCCCTGCAGGCACAGAATCATAGAATGGGTTAGAATGGACCTTAATGATCATCCAGTCCCCCCAGTCTCTCCCATCCTGCTCTGACAGCAGAACCAGCACCGGGAGAGTCAAACCTCTGGGTTTCTGCTTGGCAGGAAATTCCAAGTTTTTTGAAAGATTTTTTTCATTTGAAAAGGAGCCAAGGACTCCAAACCCTCCCACTTCCAGGGCAGCCAAGCCGGGCCCTCCTTGTGCCGGGGAAATAACACAAGGAAAAAGAATTGATTTTATTTTTTCCTTTCCGAACGGGAGCCGCAGCGCAGGGGGGAGGAAGCCCTGCACGCCCAGGAGCAGCCGCCCTCCCGCTGCTGCTGCCCATGTGGGGCTGACCCACATCCCACGGGAACGGGGCAGCGATGCTCTCCTCGCCAACAACAGTCGCCTTCCAGCACGGCCCCGCTCGCTTTCCTGTTTTCCCTTGTCCAGCCTTGGCGTGTGGGGCTCCACCAACCCATGAGGGTCCCCATCCTGGTGGCACCAAGGGGTGTGGGGACAGATGATCTCGTGGGGACCTGGCCACTCCAGGGGGGTTTCGCCACTTCCATGTGCCACCAAAAAACAGGACACGGTGGGTTTGCTGTCACTGGTTCCAGCTTTGCAGTCCTTGGAATGCTGGATGTGACCATCAGGAGGAGTGAGGAGGGCAGGGGGGTCTCAGTGCCCACCGAGTGGGCAGGTGGCACCAAATGCATCCAAATTCATGGTTCTCTGAAAAAAATAGGACACCCTGTGCTGTGCACTCAGGCTGTGAGGGGTCCAGGACAAGTCTCCATGACCACCTCTCCGTGACCAGCTCTCTGCAGGACAACTCTCCATGGGGACAACTCTACACGGGGACGCAGACAACCCTAACCCTGACCCCAACCGTGACCCTGATCCTAAGACTGACCCTCATTCTAAGGGCTCCCTGCAGAGAGTTGTTCCCAGGGAGAGCTGTCCTGCAGAGACCTGTCCTGTGAAGAGTTGGCCATGAAGAACTGTCCCTTCTCGGGCCATGAGCTGCCAAAGCCTCTGCTTGCCGGGCACTGTCACAGCCCCTTCCACTGCCCTTGGGTTTGCTGGGGGCACCTGTGCCCCCACAGCCGGAGCAGGGAACCTGCTGCAGCCCCACACCCGCAAGGGCTGCTGTGAAGGGGGGTGCAGCACAGCACCCCCTGCTTTGCCCCCCGAAACACACACACACACACGGGTGAGGCTCCGGGGGGACTTTGGGTGGACCCTGCACCCACTGGGCTGCGCAGGAGATGGGGAGAGCCCTCAGCCTCCAGAAAACACGGACAATGCCAGCATAAACATGTGTGCAGGGAAACAAGCAACACGTGGGGTGGCACTGGCATGATCGTGTGTGTGTGCACGTGTGTGTGTGTGCACGTGTGTGTGCATGTGTGTGAGCAAATGTATGTGTACCTGTGCATGTGTGTGTGTTTGTGCATGTGTGTGTGCGCATATCTCTGTGAGTACATGTGCGCACACGTGTGTGCATGTACGTGTGTGCATGTGTGTGTGCATGTACAGCTCCACCTGGAACGGCTGCACCTGTGTATGCACACGTGTGCACGCGCATGCGTGTGCAAACACATAGGCTACTGCTCTGCCAGCTCCTGCTTTGCCCTTGCACACGCATGGTGCATGCCAGGCTGCCCGGAGCGCCCAGCCCCATGCAGGTGCCCGTCCTCTGGGTGCCAGCGGCCGATGCCGCAGGAGGGAACGTGGGGAAGGGGAGCGCAGGAAGGGGAGCACGGGGAAGGGGAGTGTGTCCCAGCACCCTGTGCTGCTGGGACCCAGCCAAATGGCACGGGGTGCCCACTCCCTGCCCTGGCACCCTGAAACCCAACGCTCTCGCCACGCCTGGCTGCAAATCTCGCCGTGGCCCTGCAGCTGGAGGAAGCTGCTCCTCGCACCCCGCTGCCTCTTGTCACCCCCAGGTCCGGTTTGAGCAGCAACAGCATCGCCCCTGGCACCCCCTGGGTCGGGGTTCTTCTGCAGACGGGGTGCGGTGTGGGAGGGCGCGTGCGGAGAGCGTGCAGTGAGCGGGGTGAGCGTGCGGACGGGCCAGGAGCGTGCAAGGCTTGAGCAGAGAGCGTGGGTGTGAGCAGTGAGCATGGAAGGAGCGTGCAGGGAGCGTGCAGGGAATGTGCAGGGAGTGAACAGTGAGTGTGGAACGTGAGCAGTGAGTGTGCAGAGAGTGCAGTGAGTGTGCAGAGAGCAGAGAGGCCAGGAGTGTGCAAGGAACAAATACTGAGCGTGGAACGTGAGCAGTGAGCATGCAGGGAGCATGCAGTGAGTGTGCAGAAAGGCCAGGAGTGTGCAAGGAGCAAATAGTGAGTGTGGCGTGTGAGCAGTGAGTGTGCAGGGAGTGAGCAGTGAGTGTGCAGGGAGTGTGCAGGGAGCATGCAGAGAGTTCAGAGCGACCAGGAGCGTGTAGGGAGCAAATGGTGTGTAAAGTGTGAGCAGCAAGCACAGAGGGAGAGTGCAGTGAGTGTGCAGGAAGGCCAGGAGTGTGCAAGGAGCAAACAGTGAGTGTGGAACGTGAGCAGTGAGTGTGCAGTGAGCAGAGAGGTCAGGAGTGTGCAAGGCGTGAATAGTGAGCGTGGTGTGTGAGCAGTGGGCAAAGTGAGTGTGCGAAGCCAGGAGTGTGCAGGGAGTGAGCAGAGAGCGAGGAGTGTGAGCAGTGAGTGAGCAGTGAGTGTGCAAAGCCAGGAGTGTGCAGGGAGTGAGCAGAGCATGGGATGTGAGCAGTGAGCGTGCAGAGCGCGTGTGCCAGGCGTGAAGCGAACACGCGGAGCTCGTGCCAGGGCCACCCAGCGAGGCGTCGGCGGGCAGTGCGCGTGCAGCGGGCGTGCAGGGGGTGCAGTGACCGCGTGAAGAACACGCAGCCGACACGCAGCCAGCACGCCTTGCACACGCAGCCCACGCTGGGCACCCCCTGGGTGCCCCCCCAGGGCTGTGGGTGCTGGCACTGTCACCCTGCCAGTACCGGCTGGGTGACCCACATGGCAGCGGGCGCAATTCTGGAGGCACACGGAGCCGCCCAACGCGGCCAGCGCGCTCCCTGGCACTGGCCCCAACCCTGTCCCTTGTCCCTGTCCCCTTTCCTTGTCCTTGTTCCCCATCCCCGTCCCTTGTCCCCATCCCTTGGTGCGGGGTAGGGGGTGACCAGGGGGCGGGGGGGGGGGGGCAGTGTGGGGGGCAGTGCGGGGGGCAGTGCGGGGCGTTGCGGGTCCTGGCGGGGCGGTGTTGGGGGGACAGGGGCCGTGCGGGGCTGCTGGGGGTGGGGGTGGGGATGAGGAGCAGTGCGGGGGGCGGTGCGGGGGTACTCGGGGTAGGGGGGGGGATGCGGAGTCTGGCAGGGGCGGTGCGGGGGATTCGGGGGATGCGGGGGGCGATGAGAGGCGGTGGGGGCCGTGCGGGGGTGCACGGGCGATCCGGTGCGCGGGGCGGTGCGGGGGATGCTCGGGGTGGCGCGGGGGGTGCTCGGGGTGGCACGGGCGATGCGGTGCGGGGTGGGGGATGCTCGGGGTGGCGGGGGGAGTGAGGAGCTCGGCGGGGGCGGTGCGGGGGTGGTGAGAAGCGGTGCGGTGCGGATCCTGATGGGGGCGGGGCGGGGGTGTCGCTGTCTCAGTGAGTGGCAAGGGCGGTGCGGGGGGCGGTGCGGGGAGGGGGAATGCAAGAGCCCGGAGGGGGCGGTGCGGATGGGAAGGTGCGGGGGGGGGGAGGGAGGGGGGAGGAGCAGGGGATGCTCGGGAGGGTGCGGGGGGGTGCAGATCCTGACGGGGGCGGTGCGGGGGGCGGTGCAGGGTGGTAGGGGCGGTGCGGGAGAGGGTGCTCGGGGTGGAAGGGGGAATACAGAGCTCAGAGGGGGCGGGGCGGGACGAGGTGAGGGCGATGCGGGGCGGGGCGGGGGGGAGGTGCGGAGGGGGTGCTCAGGGTGGCAGGGACAGTGCGGGGGGTGCGCGGGGTGGCAGGGGCGGTGCGGGGGGCGGTGCTGGTGGCAGGGGCGGTGCGGGGCGGTCCATACCCGCTCCTATAAAGCTGCCGGGGGCGGCGGCCCCGCGTCCCCCCCCGGCGGAGCGGAGCGGTGCGGGCGGTGCGGGCTGCGGCACCACCACCAGCAGCGGGGCGGCTCTGCGGGTGCGAACCGGGGGGAATTGGGGGGGTGGGAGGGCTCCGTGCAGCCCTCTGACTCCCCCTCTGACCGCCCCCCTCCCCCGCTCCTTTTCCCCGCAGGTCTCGGCCACCCCCCCCGGACTCCCCTCCGGCTCTGCCCGTTCCTCCGCCTCCCGCACCCCCCCCGCTCCCCCCCGTTTTATTTTTTTGGGTTTTTTGTTTTTTTTGTTTTGTGTTTTTTTTTTTTTTTTTTTACCCCCCCCCGTTTTACCCAGCAACGCCGCCCCCCGCCGCCCCCCCCCGCAGCAAGATGGTGCAGAAGAAATCAGAGATCCCGGGGTTCCATCGCTCCTTCAAGGTAAGGGGGAGCTCCCTTCTCCGGAATGCTCCGGGGGGGCTGTTGGGGTGCTCCAGGGATGCTTTGGGGGGGGGGGTCCAGGGATGCTGCGGGGCTGGGGGGTGCAGGCAGGGCCGGATCCTGCGCTTTGCAACGCTCTGCACCGCATCCCCTGCTCTGCGGGGGGGGGGGGGGAGGGAGGGAGGGAGGGTTTAAGACGGGGGGGGGGGGCTATAGGGATGCTCCGGGGGGGGTATAGGGATACTCTGGGGGGGGCCTCCGGGGTGGGTCCGGGCATGCTCCGGGGCTGGGGGGTGCAGCCAGGGTCGGATCCTGTGCTTTGCAGCGCTCCGTGTCGCATCCCTTGCCCTGGGGACTCCGGGGGGGGGGCTCCGAGGATGCTCCGGGGGGGGGGGGGTATGGGGGGCCGAGGGGCGGCTTTGGGGATGCTCCGAGGTTGAGTGGTGCAGGCAAGGTCAGATCCTGCGCTTTGCAGCGCTGTGCGCCGCATCCCCTGCCCTGGGGACTTTGGGGGCGGGGGACCCAGCTGCCTGCTACCCCCGCGCCCCCCCCGGCACCCCTCGAACAGGGAAGCGCTAGGGGTGCTGCCACCCAAACCGGGCAGTGGGACCTCCCCCCATCCCCCCCAGTCCGGGGGTTGGGGTGCTCATGGGGGAAGGGTCTGCAGCCAACCCCCCCCCAATGCTGCAGTACCAGGCTTTGCTCATCCCTGGAGTGGGATTTCCCCGGGGGGGGGGGGGGCGTGGGGGGGGTGTGCACTGTGTGTGTGTCGTCCCCCCTCCCCGCTGCACCCTTTCACCCCAACCTGCTGGGCTGCCAGCAGGGCAGGGGGGGCCTGCAGGGGCTCCCCAAGTCCAGCCCAGGACCTGTTGTGCAAGCATCTTGTGCGAGGGCCAAATCCTGCCCGCACGGCGCACACGTCCTCCAGCCCAGGGGTGCTGGGGGCACCCTCAGCCCCACGCCCCATCGCACCCCGGCCTCTGTCACAGCTGGGCTGCGCAGGAGGGAGGGGGGGTCGGATCCTGCACCCCATAATGCTCGCTCTTGGCCGCCGTGCGGCTTCGTGGGATCTTTGTTTAGTTTGGCTCCCAGCGCTCCGAGGGGATGCTGGGAGCTCACCCGAAACCTGCCCCGCTTATTTTAGCTGACACCTAATCCTGCTTTTAAGGCTTTTGGCTGGGCTTTGGCTCCCTCCCCATCCTGCTCCCCCCATGAGTGCCTGGGATGGGGGGGGGGTGGGGGGGCAACACCTCGGATGTGCTGATGAAGCCGGAGCGCAGCATCCGCGTCTCCCATCCCCCCAAACCTTTTGTGTGGCGGTGCTGCAGCAGCTGGCAGGGCCCTGGACCCCCGTGTGTGTGTGTCCCCCCCCCGGGAAGCCTCATCCTGCTCCTGGTGCGATGACATGGGTTGCAGCCACTTGTCCTGGAGGGACACAGTGGTGGTGACCCATGTGGGGGGGGGGTCTCACAGCCAAAGGGTGATGCTGCTCTGCAGATTCAGGGATGCTCTTGGCTTACCCCGCCCCCCCCCATCTCCCCCCAAAGCCACTCTGGCAGTGGACAGGTTCTTTCTGCCAGTTGCTGGCCCTGTAACCCCCATGTACCACCACCACCCCCCCCCCCCGGGAGGCCTCATCCTGCTCCTGGTGCAAGGACATGGGCTGAAGCTGCTTGTCCTGGGGGACCACAGGCTCTGTGACCCACGGCTGGGGGGGGGGGGGGCTGGCAGGCAAAGGGTGATGTTGCCCTCTGCAAATTTTTTGGGGGGGAGGGGCTGGCAAAGTGCTGGGAAGGAGTGGTTTGATCCAAGGGACCTGGAATGGTGCTTGGTGCCGGGGTGCTTTTGGCTTCCTGGTGTGGGGATCCCACTCAACCCCCCCTGTAAAAAGCCACCCCAGCAGTGGACAGGTTCTTTCTACCAGTTTCTGGCCCTGTACTCCCCATGTACCCCCCCCCCCCCCCCCCCCCAGAAGGCCTCATCCTGCTCCTGGTGCAGAGACGTGGGCTGAAACTGCTTGTCCTGAGGGGGCACAGGGTCTGTGTCCCACGGCGTGGGGCATGGGGCTGGCAGCCAAAGGGTGATTCTGCCCTCTGCAAATTCAGATTTGGGGGTTTGGGGGATTTATTTTTCTTTGGGGGAGGGGCTGGCAGAGCGCTGGGCAGGAATGGTTTGGTCCAAGCGATTGAGAATGGTGCTTGGTGGGGGAATGCTCTTAGTTTACCAGTATGGGGGTCCCCTCCAGCCCCTCCAAAAGCTGCCCTGGCCCTGGACAGGTTCTTTCTGGCAATTTCTGGCGGTGGTGGCTGGAGTTTGCTCTCCCTGCGCTGTGCTGGCAGCCAGCCCGGGTACCGGGGCACCGGGGCGGGTTTGGGAACACGGCCGCCAGCTGCCACCTCCACCCAAACAGATTTCGTAACCCCACAGATGACGGGGCCCTTCGGCCTCCCCGGCCAGGAGCTCCCAGCACTGCCCCATCCTCTGGCAGGGGGTCCCCAGTGTCCCCTTTGGGGTGCTGGGATTGGAGACACCGGGGTTTGGAGTGGAGGAGGCACAGGTTCCCGTGCCCTTTGCTGATCTGAGGTGCAGGGAGAGTTTGGGGTGCAGGAGGCAGAGGTTCCCGTGCCCTTCTCTGCCTCCAGGGTGCAGAGAGGGTTTGGGGTGCAGGAGACAATGATTGCCATGTTCACTGATCTGGGGTGCACAGGGAGGATTTGGGGTGCAGAAGGCAGTGGTTCCCATACCCTTTGCTGACCTGGGGTGCACAGGGAGGGGTTTGGGGTGCAGGAGGCAGCAATTCCCATGCCCTTTCCTGGTTTGGGGTGCAGGAGGCAGTGGTTCTCATGCCCTTCCTTGATCTGGGGTGCACAGGGGAGTTTTGGGGTGCAGGAGGCAGCAATTCCCATGCCCTTTCCTGGTTTGGGGTGCAGGAGGCAGTGGTTCTCATGCCCTTCCTTGATCTGGGGTGCACAGGGGGGTTTTGGGGTGCAGGAGGCTGCAGTTCCCATGCCCTTTGCTGCTCTGGGGTTTGGGGTGCAGAAGGCAGCAATTCCCATGCTCTTTGCTGGTCTGGGGTGCAGGAGGCAGTGGTTCTCATGCCCTTCCTTGATCTGGGGTGCACGGGGGGGGGGTTGGAGTGCAGGAGGTAGCAATTCCCATGCCCTTTGCTGACCTGGGGTGCACAGGGAGGGGTTTGGGGTGCAGAAGGCAGCAATTCCCATGCCCTTTCCTGGTTTGGGGTGCAGGAGGCAGTGGTTCTCATGCCCTTCCTTGATCTGGGGTGCACGGGGGGGGGGGTTGGAGTGCAGGAGGTAGCAATTCCCATGCCCTTTGCTGCTCTGGGCTGAAGGGAGGGTTTGGGGTGGGGGATGCATCCCAGCCCAATCCTGCCAGGTTGCTAATATCTCACAGCCCAGCAGGCACAACATTCACCAGAGCAGGGCTGAGGGGGCTCCAACCCACCCTGACCTTGCAGGGAGCCAGGAGAACGTGGTGTGGTGGCTCCAAAGCCATCCTGCCCTGTGGCTTTTCCTCCTCCTCCCTTGCTGTAGTTCAGGTCTGGGTGGAGATTTGGGGTTGAGTTGGTGCTGGGCGGCCCCAGCACCTCTCATCATCCCCCACGTGCTGGCCTGGGGCTCCTGGCATGGAGGCATGACCCTGCAGCATCCTCCCCATCAGGAGATGTGGTCAGACCTTTCCTTCTCCTCCCATGGCTCTGCCGGGGGCTCTTCCAAGTCCCTTTGGCACCAGCACCACGAGCTGGTGTCCCACACTGGTGGGGGTGGGTGAGCAAAATGTATGCTGAGACCAGGACCCTGCTGGCCTCTGTGTCCATACTGGTTGGTGGCTTCCATCTCACTCCAGTTCTTGGCCCTTGCAGGGACAAAACCCCTTCGACCTGGAGTTTGACCAGTCCAACCACCTGGAGCCCGTCTTCAACTTTGAGTGCCCGTCCCGTCCCGGTGAGCTGTGGGTGCCCTCCTGCAGGGCTGCATCTCAGGGGTCTCCTCCCATCCTGCATCCTGGGATGTTGGCCCTTTGTGTTCCCCAAAGGCTTTGGAGGCTCCTCTGGGGGTAGTGATGCTGGGGGGTGGATGGGGTGATTGACACCGGTGGCTTTGCTCTGGCACAGACATGCCTTCAAGTCAACCCATTGATATCCCCGACGCCAAGAAAAGGAACAAGAAGAAGAAGCGCTGCAGAGCCACCGACAGCTTCTCCGGCAGGTTTGAAGGTGAGCAGGACCATCTGGGCACCCCAGAGTTCTCCCCATCACCTGGGACATGGCTGGGATCCCCCTGGTGTCCTCCGGCTCAGGGAGAAGGACCAGCAGCCGTGTCCCCTGCTGCAGCGGGGCAGCAGCTCAGGTGATCTCTCCCCTGCCAGATGTTTACCAGCTGCAGGAGGAGGTGCTGGGAGAAGGGGCTCATGCCAGAGTCCAGTCCTGCATTAACCTCATCACCAACAAGGAGTACGCAGTGAAGGTAACGCTCGGGGCTGCACACCTGGCTCCCTCCCACCCCCTGCCTCCGTTTCCCGTCTACATCTCAGGCTCTCCTGGCTCCCTTGACCACTTGGTGCTGGCCTAGGGTGGCAGTTTCATGGGTGGGAGGAGGAGGGAGGCAGGAGGCAGGAGCATGGCAGGGCTGGGCTGTACAGGTGACATGCTGTCCTCTGCCACCACCCTGCTCCGGGACCTTGGTCACCCCCCTCAGCCATGGTCCTCTCCCTATAAATTAGCACGGGCAGAAGCTTAATAATTCTATGACTAAATTAACACTTGTGAGGCGTCTGGAAACCCGGGGCAAGCAGGGTGTGGTGGTGCCAGGGGGTGGCCAGGTACTCCTCACTCCATGGAGGTCTCCATGCTCCTGCAAGCATGTGGGTGCTGGAAGAGGTTGGGGGTGGTGGTACCATGGCCCTGCAGAGCACGAGGGGGCTGGGCTGGGCTCCACAGAGTCATGGAATGGTTTGGTTTGGAAGGGACCTCGGAGGCCATCCAGTTCCAATCCTTGCCATGGGCAGCGACACCTCCCACTGGTCAAAAAGGAGCTAAATGGAAGGGGGACTTGGTTGCCCCATGACCCCAAGGGCTGCTCCAGATGGGAAATGGTGAGAGCTGCGTAGTGATCAGGTGCTCCATGTGCCCCAAAAGGCTGAGGCTGGTGGGACCACCCCACTGCCCTGCTGTGGGGCCATGGGACAGGACCCTTGCCCACCCCACAGAACTGTCTGCCAGGTGCCTGCTGTGCCAGCGCCCTTCTCCTCCTCCGCTGCCGTCACACGGCCTGGCTTGGCTACATCCCCGGGAGGGAGCGGCTTGGAAGCGCCTGAGAACAGCCTGTTCTGCTGCCTTAACCCCTTCGGGCACCCCAACCCTGCCTCCACCCGGCCCTGGGGGTCCCCAGCACCGCTTGGGTGGGGGTGCTGGTACCTGTCAGCCCCATTACTGCACCCCAACAGCGGTGCCTCACCCTAAATCTTAGAATCTTACTTGTGGGTTGGAAGGGACCATAAATATCATCCAGTTTCAACGCCCCTGCCATGGAATCCCCCCCTCTTTGCGTTGCAGATCATCGAGAAGCGCCTGGGACACATCCGCAGCAGGGTTTTCCGTGAGGTGGAGATGCTCTATCAGTGCCAGGGACACAGGTACCACGTTCCCCCCGCCGCGGGCACAGAGACTGAGACCGGGCTGGTGCTCGGGACACCTGTGAGCCAAAGCTGAGCTGCTCTTCTGCGTGTTCCCTCCCTGTGGCCTCGCTGGGAGCATCTCGAGGGGCCATGAAGCAGTTTGCTATGACAACAGGGGCCATGGTGGCCAAGTTGGAGCAGAGCCATGGGGCGAGCTGAGCTGCTGCCGCAGCGTTCGCCATCCCATGAGTGAGCCAGGAGGGTCTGCGAGCAATTAAGGAGCACAGCCAGGCGCCTCAAGTCCCTCTCCCCCTCTGGAATGTGGCTGGGGGGGGCCCAATTGTGTGGTTTCAATCACTGGAAACCCACTTCTCCCATCCCATGTCCCCCCTGTAGATCCTTGCTGGCTGGGGGTGTGGGGAGGGGGACCCCCAGAATTTTTAGGGGGATGCTGGGCTGACAGCACTGTCTGTCCCTGCAGGAATGTCCTGGAGCTGATCGAGTTCTTTGAAGAGGAGGAGAGGTTTTACCTGGTGTTTGAAAAGATGAGAGGAGGTGAGTGTGGTGCTGGCATGGGGGGATTTGGGGGTGCTGGGAGTCCCCACAAACCCCCTGGCTCTGCTCTCACCCCACCACAGGCTCCATCCTGACCCACATTCATCGGAGACGCCACTTCAACGAGCTGGAGGCCAGCGTGGTGGTGCGGGATATCGCCAGCGCCCTGCACTTTTTGCACAACAAAGGTGAGCTGGGACACCCTGGGGTGCAGCCGTGACCCCCCCCAAGGGGTGCTGCAGCCTCATGCCCAGGGGACGGCACCGCCCTGGGCACGCAGGGTCAAGCCCAACCACATCATGAGGCTTTTTGTGGTGTAGAGCCTGTTCCTCTGGTTCGGCTGGGACTCTGGGCCAGCAGCAATACTTTTGCCGTGACGCAGGCGGTGTTTTGGGTCAAGGAGGGAGGGGTCCCTGTGCCACCCTCAGACCTTTTGCATGGGGGTCTTGTAAGGGGGGGGGATTTTTAATCTCATTGACTCCTCTCCCCCCCTGCCAGGAATTGCACACAGGGATCTAAAACCAGAAAATATTCTGTGCGAGAGCCCGGACCAGGTGAGCAGGGAGCAGCCAGGGCAGGCGCAGGGGGTGGATGGGTCCCCGCGGGGGATGCTGCTGGCGCTGTAGCACACGGGGTGCTGTGAAGCACAGCTGTGGGTGCCCAGGGGATGCCTGGGGAGTCACTGGCAGCTCTTTCTCCCCCTCCCAGGTGTCCCCGGTGAAGATCTGTGACTTTGATTTGGGAAGCGGCATCAAACTCAATGGTGATTGCTCCCCCATCTCCACCCCAGAGCTGCTCACCCCGGTAAGTGTTCGAGCCCTGGGGCTGGGGGCCTGATCCTGCCCCCACCCAGCTGCCCTGCAGGCTTTGGGAACAGTGCTGTGTGTGTCCAACCCCCGCTTGTCATGGATGCTGCACGTCCCCCCCATGTTGCTCGTCGCAGATGCTGCACGTATGTGTGTGTCCCGTCCATCCCATCCTCCCCCCCCCTCTCTGGTCATCGTGGATGTTGCATGTCACCCCTAGCTTGTCACGGGTGCCGCATGCCCCCCCTCTTTACTCAGTGTCCCCCTCCCTTGTTCATCACAGATGCTGCGTGTCCCTCCCACCTTGCTTGTCATGGACTCTACGTGTCCCCCCCTTGCTTGCTGTGTGCCCCCCCCTTACTCATTGCAGATGCTACGTGTGTGTTCCCTTGTTAATCGCCGATGCTGCTTCCCCCCTCCTTGCTTGTCACAGATGCTGCGTGTCCCCCCCCTCTTGCTTGCCCTGTGCCTCCCCTTACCATGGATGCTGCATGTCTTCCCCCCCACCCCTTGCTTGTCGCAGATGCTGCTTGTCCTCCCCCCTTGCCACATGCCCCCCCTTGCTCATTGTGGATGCTCTGTGTGTGTGTGTGTGTGTCCCTTGCTTGTCACAGATGCTGTGTTTCCCCTCCCCTCCTCCCCCCCCAATTATTTGCCTCGTCGTCCCCCCCTTTGCTCGTCACAGATGCTGCACGCCCCCCCCCTGCGGGTGCGATGCGGTTACATAATGCAGGGAGGGGGGGCCACTGGTGCTGCGGGGGGGCTGGCGCGCAGCCCGGGCTGCCGTGAGCCTTAGCAACAGCCAGCCCTGGCGGAGGCGGCCGCGGGGAGAAGTGGGTCAGGCGAGAGGCTAGGGGGGGCGCTTGGGGGGCTACTGTGATTCCCCCAGTCAGGGGTGAGTGGGGGCTGTGTGTGTGTGTGTCTGCTGTGGGATGCTACTTGCTTGCAATGCAGACCCTACAGTGGGGACACCCCAAAAGCTTCCAGGGTGACCCCTGTGTTGCAAAGAGCCATCCTACCCTCTGGGGGGACCCTGAGCTTTCCTTCCACTCCCCCAAAAGCCCCTTATTGCCACCTGTAGCCCCTCCCTCCGCCCCATGCAGGGGTGTTGACCTGCACCTTGGTGTTTTTGGGGTGCTCACAGGCTGGGGCGGGCAGATCCCGGCCAATGTGGAGTGAAAGCAGCAGAGATGGGGTCAAAACACCCCATCCCCCTGGTGCCGGTGCATCCCCTCCGTCTGGGGCAGAGGCTGGGCTTCGCTTGTGTCCTGAGTTTCCCCATTCTCAGCAACGGGGGAGAAGGGGGCGATTGCCCCCATCCCTGCAGGGATGAAGCCTCGCCGCAGGGTGCTGCAGGCTGGGGGTCTTGTTTTCCTGCGGTGGCATCAGCTGCCGGGGCAGGCGAGGCCTCTCCTGCCGCGCTGCTTATCTGCTGGCTGCAGCTTTTTCTCACAGCGTCACGAGGCCGGTGTGGGCTGCGGGGTCACGTGCACTTGGAAAGCCCCAGAGTCCCAGGAGCGATAGGGGAACAGGCCTTGGCTCTTGCCTCTCCTTGCAGCAGCGTTAACTCCTCCGGCCCCGTGTCCTGCGCTGCTGCTGCTGCGGCCGCTGCTCTGCCTGCGGCGAGTGGGGAACAGGCAGAGCCGGCTTCTCGCTACTGCGTCCTGCGGCCGCTCCCAGGCGATGGGTTGGACGCTGCTCCAAAGCCGGTTGGGTGGCAGTGCTGCAGGGTGTGGTTGGATGGGAGAAGGGGTTGCACCCCTTTAGGCTTCATCTTTTTTGGGGATGAGCCCTGGAGAGGCATCACCTGTGTGGTGGGAAACCCAGAATGTGATCTGCCCTGGCAGGAGCAAACTTGGGATGCAACCACGTCTGCACCCTCATTTCAGGGGTGCAGCCCCCCCCATACGTCCAGTGGGACCCTCCACTTCCCTGGCCAGCATGGCTGCCCCCCATTGGTCATAGAATTGTTGAGGTTGGAAAAGACCTCTAAGATAATCCAGTCCAACACCACCATCCCTACTAAAACCATGGCCCGATGTGCCACGTCTACATGCTTTTTGAACACCTCCAGGGATGGAGACTCCACCACTGCCCTGGGCAGCCTCTGCCAGTGCTTGACAACCCTTTTGGTGAAGGAATATTTCCTAATACCTAATCTAATCCTCCACTGGTGCAACTTGAGGCCATTCACTCTTGTCCTATTGCTTGTTACCTGGGAGAAGAGCAAGTCCCTACTTTGGCTACAACCTTCTTTTGGGCACTTTGAGAGAGAGATGAGGTCTCTCCTCAGCCTCTCCTTCTCCAGGCCAAACAGCCCCAGGTCCCTCAACTGCATCTCATGAGACTTGTGCTCCAGATCCTTCCCCAGCCTTGTCCCCGATCCTTTGGGCCTTCCTCATCCCTGTCTCTCCCTGCAGTGCGGCTCTGCTGAGTACATGGCCCCGGAGGTGGTGGAAGCCTTCAATGAGGAAGCATCCATCTACGACAAGCGTTGTGACCTGTGGAGCCTGGGCGTCATCCTGTACATCATGCTGAGCGGGTACCCCCCCTTCGTGGGCCACTGCGGCTCCGACTGCGGCTGGGACCGGGGCGAGGCGTGTCCTACCTGCCAGGTGCGCGTGGGACTGCGGCATTGCCAAAACCCGCCACCGCTTTGGCAGCACCACTCCTGGCTCAACCCCTTTTTTTTCTTCTCCCCGCTGCAGAACATGCTGTTCGAGAGCATCCAGGAGGGGAAGTACGAGTTTCCCGACAAGGACTGGGCACACATCTCCTTTGGAGCCAAAGACCTCATTTCCAAGCTGCTGGTGAGAGATGCCAAGATGCGGCTCAGCGCAGCGCAGGTCCTGGAGCACCCCTGGGTGCAAGGGGTGAGTGCTGCCACCCCCTCTGCTCTGCTCCCAGAAGCTGGAGTGGGAGACCACCCCTGTATGGAGGTGGACCTGACCTGGATCTGAGCCTGGATCTCACCTGGCTGTATTTTGTTGCAGTGCGCCCCGGATAACACCTTGCCGACCCCCATCATCCTGCAGAGGTGAGCGTGGGTGACCCTGGGATGGGGGGATGTGTCCCAGCCCTCAAAATAAGGCTCTTCTCCTTGGGTGCTCTGCCACAGCTCTTGCTCTTTGGGCAGCGGTTGCAGCATGTGGTTTGGGTTTGAGCCCTGTTTTTGGTGCCTGATGGGCCCAGCGTGGTGTGCACACAAGGGGGGACACCCTGGTATTTGCCCCCCAACTTCCCTCCAGCCCCCCTGAGCCCCTGCCCTCTCTTGCAGGAACAGCAGTGCCAAAGAGCTCACCTCCTTTGCGGCCGAGGCCATCGCTGTCAACCGCCAGCTGACACGGCGCGACGAGGATGAGGAGGAGGAGGCGGAGGAGGAAGCACGACCCATCATCATCAAAGCTACCTCACGGGCCATGCAGCTCTCCCCCCCCTCCGAGTCCAAGCTGGCCAAGCGGCGGCAGAAGAGCAGCCTGGCCAAAGCAGTGGCCGCTGGGCAGCACCTGGTGGCCCCACTGGTTCTGGTGGCCGACCAAGCCTGAGCTGTGCCCCTCAGACCTGCTGTACCCTGTGTCCCCCTTCTCTTTCTTTCTTTCTGTCTTTCCCCTCCCACCCCCTAAAACCCCCACCATTTCTGGCTGGTGACAAGATCAGGACTCGTCCCTGTGGCTGGTTTCCAAGGTTTTGCTGATCTTGTAGGTCTGGGGGTGGGAGGGTTTGTTTAAGATCTTTCTTTTTTTAAGGTGTTAAATCAAGCGTGAGGTTGCTTCACCCAGGGCACACTCAAGGACATCTGACAGACACACGGACTTTTGTTTCCCTGACTCTTGGTTTCTCCTCTGACATTTTTCCCCCTCCCTGACACCAAAGGACTCTTTGTATCCGCGGCTGCTTTGACGATTTCAGCTCATTTCATACTGTGAACAAAAGCCCCTCGGTCGCGTTTTCAACAACGGGAGTTGCGTTTTAACCTCGTCCCTCCCCTCGGAGCTGCAGGTCTTTCTCTGATGTTGGGGTAGATCTTACAATCCCCCTTCCTGGAGGTCCAGTAGGCACCTCCCGGTGTGGGGAGCCCCTCCGTCCCGTGCTCGGTGGTGGATATTGTGCAGGGAATGGCTTGGGCCAGGGAGAGACGGTGCCAGCGAGGGTGCAATGCCCTGTCCCACCGAGGCGCTCTTTCCTTGGCAGCCTGCTTCCAGAATAAGCTATTCACTCCACTTTTTCTTTTCCTTTTTTTTTAAATTCTTGTTGGTTTTAAACTCCTAGCTGTGCTTCTCTATAGGGCACGGAGAAACGTCTTCCTTTCTTCCCGTGCTCCAGCCAGCAGCTCCCTGGGGGTAAGGTCAGAGCCGGGGGGATGCACAGGCATCTGGGGCTTTGCTCGTGTGCTGGGCTGGGTGTTGCACCCCTGTTTTTGTAGAAGGGGCTCATGCCCTTGTGGAGATGTGCAAGGAGGAATGAGGTCTCCAAGATGTCCGGAGCAGCCAAAAAAATCATAGTGGGGTGCTTTATGGAAAGCAAAGGAGCACCGCTGTAAAGAAAATTGGGATCTGGTGCAGGGTGGTGCAACCTGGTGTGGTGTTGGGCTGGCCCAGCGGCTGCAGTGCTGGAAGGATTTGGGAGTGCAGAGAGTGCTGAGTGCTCAGGGATGCCAGTGGGTGAGCAGCCAGGCTGGTGGCAGCACCCAAGGGACCTGGTGCAGGGGAGCAGCCTGGGGTGGGCACAGGATGAGGAGCTGAAGGTCAGGGCAGTGCGTGATCCGATGGGTGGTGGGGAGAGCTGGGTGTGTGCGTCCATGCATGTGCATGTGCATCCATGTGCATGCGTGTTCACCCGTGTGCCTGCATGGCATTGTCTTCCTTGGAGCTTGCTTTGGGAAAGGGAGGGAATGCATGTGAGGAGGGACTCAGGATGCTGAATCGGGACAAGGTCCCTTGGCTGGTTTCTGTCTGTCTGGGCAAGTGGCCTGGCTTGGAGCCAGGCTGGCCTCCAGCTCCTCCAAATCCCCCTTGCACCAACAGATCAGCAAACCTCCACTCCTTACCATGGTCGTGCCACTGAGCTGCGCCCACTGCCATCCCTGCATCCCCCCGGCAGGGAGGTGTCCCCTTCCTTAGCAATTTCCTCTCCCTTCCAGCGCAATGCTTGGAGCTTTATGTTTTGAGGAAGCAGCCTCAGCCCATGGTGTGCACAGGTGAAGGCTCTGGGAGCTTGCTTTGAGCTGGGGAAGAGGCTTCCCCGGGTCTTCAGCTGAAGACAGTCACTGTCTCTGGAAAAAAAAAAAAAAAAAGAGTTCTCCTTTTTATTTTAAGACTGCTGACAGCAATACTATGCAATATGTGTTGGTTTTTGTTTCAGGGAGGTGTGTGTGAGTTATCTTGGGAGATGATGATCCAGATGTTGATGGAGTTTGGGGTAGGGACTATGTTTTCTCGTCCTTCCCAGCTCTAAGCAGCATTGGAAGGGCAACTCTCCCACTCCAAACCACCTTGCACTTGTGATCTGCGCTCTCCCCCGGTTGCTCCCGGTCCCACCGCATGGAGTTGGGAGCAGTGGTGAGGGGAGACCCACCCCCCCCCCCCCCCCCCCCATGCAGGTACCGGGACACCCTGGAGAGGCCTCCTTTAAAGGAAAAAAAAAAAAAAAAAAAGACAAAAGACAAATTCCATCTTGATTGTACGTTGTTACTTTTTATAGCTTATTTTGTTTTATCCGTTGTAGATAATTCCTTGTTGTCTTATATTAAGAAATACTTGAATGATGTACAGTACGCGATGCCTTGAGCTGGTATTGTGAACGCTGTTGTTAATGCTGCACGCCACAGCCTTTTGTTTTAGAAAGAAAAATCATCGTGGGAAGGGGATGACGGTGGGGGAAAGCACCCTCCAATTTTTTCTCCCCTGGGTTTTTGTTGGCAAACTGAGTTTTCTCCCCCTTCCCACACGTAAGACCCATCTCTTTTATATACACACACACTCTTCGGATGGCTGGCGCGTGGCTTGGGTGACCGTGCAGTGTGGGAGCTCGTCCCCGTGGGCACCCTCAGCCAGGGATGCCGGCAGATGCTGTGGGTGTTGGCATTGAGGGGATGGATGTGCCCGGTGAGCATCCAGGCTCTTTGCTGGTTGCTCGGTTGCTTTGCGCTTCGGTTCGGGGAGTCTGGTTTGGCTGTGGACCCGATGCTCCTGGCATGACGCTTGTTTGGGGGGGCACGTGCCACCGGGATGGGGAGCTGCCAGCAGCTCTGATGTGTGTGGCAGGGTCTGTGTGTTCACAGAGCATCCTTAAATGCCTCTTACAGCTGGGGGATCGGCTCTGAAACGCCTCAAGCCCTGACTCACAGTGGTGTTGGGGACCCATGGCTGCCTCAGCAGTGCAGGACTCAGCACCTACCGGGCTTGTGCCGAGGCTGGATATCCCCAGCAGCTCTCCCGGGGTGGTTTCCAGACAGATGCTCCCCAAACTGTGGTCCAGCACCAGCTATAACCCCGCTCTCCAACGCCCTTCTTCCTCTTTCGAAGCCTTTCTCACCCCCATAGAGCATCTGTCTTGGAAACCAACTTCAAAAAGATACTTTTTGTTGTTTTTAAGCTGGAAATTTTAAGCATTTTGGCTTCCTCTCCTTCCCCCCCGCCCTTCCTCCAGCCGACTAACTCGACTTAGAACTGGTTAGAAACGTTTACTGTGAAGCTAACTCTTTTTTTTTTTTTTTTTTTTTTTATCAAAAGAGGAGAAACTTTCTCCACTTTACAACTGATGAAGACTGCCAAAGCTGGTTCGACAAGAGTCATGTTAACGCACTGTTGGGTTGTACACCAGCAGCCTCTGCTTGGGGGCTGGCAAGGGAATAAAAATGAAAATAAAAATAAAAACAAAACAAAACAAAAAAAAAACACAAAAAAGGAAAAAAAAAACCTACAAAAACAAGCACTTTACTGGATGTACCAGGTGAACTGATACAGCGGAACTGAAGTTTTCCTTTATAACAATTGTTGATGCCAGAATTTTGTATTCTGTTTTGTAAGAATTTAATAAAAATGCGTTGAGACCTACGGGGTTGGCATGTGGTTGCGGCAGGGTGGGAGCATGGAGTCCTTGCTGGCTGCTTGGGGAAGGTTTGGGGAGTTGGTGGAGTGGGAAGGGACTTTCCCAGTACTCCATGCAAGGGGTCTTCTCATTATCGTCCTTCCCAGTTGTGTCCCCCAGCTCCTTCCCAGCCCTCTGCTGGTCCCTGGAGCTGGAGGGTGGCAGCTTTGGATGCCAGGAATAGGGACTGGCAGCAGTTTGGGTCCTGACTCACTTTTCCCAGGGGGGGTGGCATGATCAGCTAAAGCTCCAAACAGAGGTCACAGTGCAACGCTGTGCTCCTTGCCAGCTGGAAACAGCAGCACAGAGGCTGCCCTGCCACCCTTTGGACAGCCTTGGCCTGTTTTCCACCCCTGCCTTGTTTGTCAGTGTGGAGGGGGAAACTGAGGCAGGAGGAAAGCGTGTGTGGTGGGACATTGGGGATATGGGAGGCTGGTGATCAGAACATGGGAGGGGGGCTGCAGGGAGGCCCTTATTGAATTTAGTTTTTTAAATGTAATTTAATTTTTAAGGTATTTTCTGGCCTGGTATAAGTCAGTTTCCCAGCCTGGCTCCAATGCTGGGAGATGGAGCTGTGATCTCTGGATACCATTGCCCTGGCTAGTGGGGATCCCTGCCTCCCTTTCCGCTGTCCCAGCAGCCTCCCAGTTTTGAGGATGGGGCTGCAAATTCTGCCAGGGACCAATAGCTGCTGCTCCTGGAGAAAGCTGAGTGGAGAAAGCCCTGCAGCACCTCATTGCCAAGAAGTCAGTGCTTGCTGCTTGAAAAACAGTGCAGCTGCTTCCTGCCACATCTGGACCTGGACAGAGAGGCTGGGCAGAATCTCCCCCTCCCAGGCTGCTCCAGGATGGCTCACAGTGGGACCACAGCTGAGATCCCCTGGATGCAGAGGATGAGAAGGAGCGTATCCCATCCTGCTGTGCTGTTCCTGCCTCTGTGGAGCAAAACTACTGCTCACTCCAGTGCCTGGGGCCACCATATAAGATGCACCAGGGGAGGCTGAGGATAGAATGTTAGGAAGAAATGCCTTTACTGAAAGATTTGTCAAGCCCTGGCAGAGGCTGCCCAGGGCAGTGGTGGAGTCTCCATCCCTGGAGGGGATCAAAAACCTTGTAGGCATGGTTGGTACTTTGTGACACAGTTTAGCAGGGATCGTGGTGCTGGGCTGACGGTTGGACTGGATGAGCTCAGAGGTCTTTTCCAATCTTAATGATTCTATGATGTTATATTGTGACCTTGAACATTATAGGAGCATCCAGCTCTTGGCTATCCTTGTCTCCCCTTGTTGTGTATCTCGTTCTCCGTCCCCTCCTGCATGTTGTCTCACCCATCTGCTCCAGAAATCCTTTCTCTCCTGCCGTTTGCTCATGGTCTAATCCTGCCTTCCAAGAGTGGATCCCAGGCAGGTGGTGTCCAAGGGAGCTTTGCTGTGGAGGCTGGTTTAGGTTTTAATACATAAAATTTCCACATATGGTTCCTCTTTCTCCCCCCTCGCCTCAGGTTTCGCCACCTCCAGAAAGCACTCAGTAGTTGGAAACCATCTCAGAGCACGTGCGGAGAAGGGCAGCTCCGAAAATAACCCAGCGCTGGGTTAAAATAACCTGTACTGATGCTTTAGCATTGGCCCGAAATAGGTTTTCCTGCTGGGATAAGGGTGCTATAAATAAGTGTGTGGTGATTTGCATTGGAGAAAAGCCCCGTAGCAGGAGCAGCAGCATTGTTGGCGCAGGGGCACTGTCAGACCCAAGAGGCTACTGGTGGCCTGGGAGATGTGGTGGGTCAGTTGGACACTGGGTGAGCGAGTGGCTTGTGCAGGTTCTCAGGAGTTAACTGAGCCATTGGGTCAGGATGCGAGTGGCCACGGCACTTGGGGTTGTGCCTGGCTTTGGCACTGGGCACTGAGGAGGCAGGGTGAGCAGGCAGACAGTGTCCAGTATTTTGGGTGTAAGGCTGGCTCTACTGGCGAGAGGAGACAATCCAGATGGTTAATGGACATTGTGATTCACTATCTGCTCATAAAAACACCTAGAGTTAGGGCACCTGGAATCCTGTGTTCAGGTTTGGGTCCCTCAGTACAAGAAGGACATTGAGGGGCTGGAGCGCGTCTGGAGAAGGGGACGGAGCTGGGGAAGGGGCTGGAGAACAGGGGTTCTGGGAGTGGCTGTGGGACCTGGGGCTGTTTAGCCTGGAGAAGGTAAAGGGGAGACCTCATCGCTCTCTGCAGCTCCTGAAAGGAGGTTGTGGTGAGGTGGGTGTTGGGCTCTTCTCCCAAGCAACAAGCGATAGGACAAGAGGAAATGGCCTCAAGTTGTGCCAGGGGAGGATTCGATTGGATATTAGGGAAAATTTCTTTACCAAAAGAGTGGTGAAGCCCTGACAGAGGCTGCCCAGGGCAGTTGGGGAGTCTCCATCCCTAGAGGGGTTCAAAAACCACGTGGCCATGGCACTTTGGGACATGGTTTAATAGGACAGTGGTGTTGGTCCGATGGCTGGACTGAATGAGCTTAGAGATCTTTTCCAACTTTAATGATTCCATGATTCTAACACACATTCCCTCAGCCCCAGACTGGCCCCCAAACCATTAGTGAGCCCCAAAACCACGCTGGGCATGCAGAGAGGAAGCTGCAAAAGGCTGGTTTAGATCAGAAAAAGCTTCTGTTTTCCTTTTTGTGCCTTTAAAATGTTTTACGGGACAGGGCAGAGAACAAGAGAACCACTGGGCATTCAGCAGTGAATCACCACTCCTGTCAAGGTGACCAAAACAAACCAATTTGGAGGGTTGGTTTTTTTTTTTTGGTATAACGTGCCATATTGGTGTCATTTTGTGGCTGATGAGTGGGTGTCCAGGTTCTCCTTCCGTAGCCACCTCAGGGTGCGATGTGCAGGGTCCAGTGCTGCCTGCGCTCCATCTGGATACCCTGTGGTGGGCTGAGATCTTTACACTGGGATGAGCTTTGGTGTCATCTGCACAGAATGGCCGTCTCCCCCGACGGCTGGAAAAGGCCTTGGTAATCTTGGGTTTGTGGGCTCAGATAGTGACGGGTAGCTTTTGGAGAGCCATGGGGTGCAGGTTTGGCTTTCCCATAGGATTTCAGCTCTGAGTGGCATCACACAGGCCTTGGGAGCTGCAGTCGGTCAGCAGGAGTGGAGCACTTGTCCCAAAGTCCAGGACAGCATCTCCAGCTGTGCCTGTTGGAGACTACAGTGCTGCCCATGGCCAGAGTGGGTCCCTGGCCTCGGGATTCCTCTTCCCACCTAGCTGAAGGTTTAAATAAAGGCTCTTTGTTAAGGGACAGCGTTTGGCAACCCCCATTCAGCCTCCTCTGGCTGACACCCAAGGCATCTCCAGCTTTCCCCTGCAGTCCTCCTCCGAGCTTTTCATCTTAATGTAACTCCTTTGAGATGAGCTGCTCAACTACCTCCACATTCCTAGGTTTTGCTTGGAATGCATATTCCAAATGTATTATTTTGCCTCTACAAGAAAAAAGAAAGGCCAGGTGTCCTCCACCATCAAACTCCGAGCACTTCGATCCCACCGGTTTCATTCCAGCTATTCGTAACTTGCCCCTGCGCAGCCGAGGCCCTTTATTCCAGATGTGGATTTGGTCAGCCTTCACCCAATCCAGGCTGAATCACACCGATTGACCTAAATCACACTGATTCCCCCCCAGAGTTACTGCTGCGGGAAGGCTTTTCATCATCTTGCGATTCCCCCATCTAGAACAGTGCTGCCTTTTGCCGAGTGCTTAATTTGTGAAGAAATCTGCTGGCTATCAGATCCATCTGTACCAGTGCCGTGCCATTTTTAGGAGCGTTTGTTCTCAGGTTTATTTTTGGGCTGTTAAAGCCTTCCCTATGGCGCTATTCTTTGACTGCATTTCTCGTGCCTAATACACTGCTGATCGCTGCTGTGTTGGTCTGGAACGCTGTAGCAAACACCTTGGCCCATCCCACAGAGCCAAGCCGACAGTGTCCTGCACTGATTTCTGCGCTATCCATATTGTCCCTTCTTATTTCATAGAGTCATAGAATGGATTCATAGAATCATAGATCCAGTTCCACCCCCTGCCATGGGCAGGGACACCTCCCACTGGCTCAGGGGGCTCCAAGCCCCAGCCAACCTGGCCTGGAACACCTCCAGGGATGGGGCAGCCACCACTGCTCTGGGCACCCTGGGCCAGGGCCTCCCCACCCTCACAGCAACACATTTCTCCCAAAGATCTCATCTCTATCTCCCCTCTTTCAGCTCAAAATCATTTGCCCTAATCCTATCCCTGCCCTCCCTGATCCAGAGCCCCTCCCCAGCTTTCCTGGAGCCCCTTTCAGTCCTGGGAGGCTGCTCTAAGGTCTCCCTGGAGCCTTCTTTTCTCCAGGCTGAACAACCCCAAACCTCTCAGCCTGTCGATGCTCCAGCCCTCGGATCATCATTTCTGTAGCTGTGTTTCTTTACACTGGTCCTGGGTTGAGCCTCTGGCTACTGCCACAATACAGAACATCCTTGTTTGTTTCAGCACATGCTGAACAAATAGGATCTGTCTAACGAGTTGCGGCATGGCCAGCACGGTGAGTAAGGCACAGAGAAGGGTGTTGATGCCAAAGAGTTTGGTGTTGAATGGGAAAGGATCACTGGTGCTGTACCACTCCAACGGACATCAAATCCCCTCCCTGTGTGATGGAGAAGCACACATCCTCCTGGACAGGCACAGTAAGCACTCACAGACACCGCTGTCTCTCAAGGATGGCCCAACCATGGTTTTGCTGCGATTTGGGAGTAGGGCTTCAGCCTCCACTGCCCCCATCCCAGCAGCATGGGCTGGGTTGGACATTCATGCACCTCTCTGGCAGGGCAGGGGCCTCCTGGTGACCTCCCTGTGGCATTACTGGAGCTGAAAGGGATGCAGGACCATCCAGCCAGTGCCCACCTGCCCTGGGATGAGGCTCCAGCCATCCCTGCCAGGTATCAGAAGTGTCCAGGCGACTAGTTGGACACAGGCAGCAGTCTTTAGCTCCCTCTAATGTTTATGGCCTGAATGAAGCATCCAAAAGCTGAACAGGATTGAGCAGGGACTGGGCAGGCATCCAGATATCAGGTTTGTGAGTAAAAAAATGTGACACTGACATGCATGGAAGCAGTTCAGCCAGCAAGGGGTGCGAGCATGTGATGTGCTAAGCAAATGGCATGAAAGACAAAAGACTGCAGGGTTTTTAAAAGAGAATATATCTCCATTTAATGCTTGGTTAAAAGAACTGTCCCTCCAACAGCCCCTACTCATTCACAGAATCACAGAATCATGGAATAGTTTGGATTGGAAGTGACCTCAAAGTCCATCCAGTTCCAACTCTCCAACACCTTCCACTGGATCAGGGGGCTCCAAGCCCCATCCAACCTGGCCTTGAACACCTCCAGGGATGGGGCAGCCACCACTGCTCTGGGCAAGCTGGACCAGGACCTCCCCACCCTCACAGCAAAACATTTCTTCCTAAGATCTCATCTCAATCTCCCCTCTTGCAGCTGAAAATTCTTCCCCCTCATCCTATGCCTGCACTTCCTGACAAAGAGCTCCTTCCCAGCTTTCCTGTTGGCCCCCTTCAGGTACTGTAAAGTTTTCTGCATGCTCAAACCAGTGCTGGGATGGCCAGCTCTAATTCTGCATAGCTGTGGCTACAGGAGTTTCCCAAACTTGTCCACATGAAGCATAACATGGCTTTATAAATGCAGCAGAAACCCACTGGCACATAAGGCAGCAGAAACAGGTATTTGATAACAGATAGGAACCAGGGAGGAAGCTCTCGATCAAAATAAGTGGTGTAACACCACCACTGCGCTGTGCCACTGCAGTGTCTGGCCGCAGTGGTGGATTGGCACGATCCCTGAGCTATACAAGGGTCTGGAAGCTTTGAATCCTTATCAATAGCAAATCTTAGCATATTACAGAAACTGTAATGTCAAGGCACAGAAAAGAGATGGGACAGACAGGACATCTCACTGAACACACCAAATCAATGACCACACGTTTGCTCTCAAATGGACCTCCAAGAGCTGAACACAGATCAGAGGACAGATAACAGAGAAAGAGGGAATGTAATCTCCCTGTGAAGAATAAATCACTTTAACAGTTGAGCTGCTGAGATCACAGCAAGGCAGTGGCACAGCCTCTTAATTAATCTTCAGCTTTCCAGTCTGCTCCTGCCCCCCTGTACCATTTTCCACCTCATGCTGGCTGGCAAGGAGATGGCCATCGGTGGGGAACTCTGGCTTTTCTGCAGAGCAGATCTTGCAGGATCTCTGCGGGATCTGAGGGGTCAGGCGAGGGACCAGGTCGATGTGGATCAGTCTGCCCCCAAGGACAGCTGTGGCTCTCTGGTATGTGCACGGTAACCCTTGTGGTACTCCGGGAAACATTCTGCTCCACGCCTGGTATCAGCAGTGGTAGCCCATAACTCCAAGCTAATTGTTCTGAGGAATTGCTGGGCATAAAGTAGGCAGTCTTGGGGATGGTGCATGCTTGGGTCTCTGCATTAGAGAAAAAGCTGTTTCGTGAGAGCAGGATGGGAGCCACCCTTGCTTCCTTCACACACACACCCTGGCCATGGCTGCCCCACTTCACTTCCATTCCATGAACTGCGTCTCTCCATGTCCCTAACTTGCTCCACACCTTCCAGCATCGACCTCTTCCAGTCCCACAGCTTCCAATCTCCCCTCCAGGAATTGTCGCCCACCCTCATCCCTCCACAAACTGCTCTCTGCTCCCCTCCACCCTCTCCTAGAATGACCCCTGTCATGGCATGGATCCCTCATCCCCCAAAACCACCCCTGATGGATCACTCCCCAAAACTGCTCTTCAGGGATCAGCCCCCTAAAACCACTCCTCAGGGATTGTTCCTCTCACTCCCTCCCACTGCTCCTTAGAGGGTTGTTCCTTTATTCCCCAAAACTGCTGCTCAGGGATCACTGCTCATCCTCCTTAGGGATCACCCCTTGCCTCCTGCTCAGAGATTGCCCTTCATCCTCCTCAGTGATTGCCCCCATAAGGGTCACCCCCTCAGGGATCGCCCCGTCGTCCCTCTCAGGGATCACTCCCTCAGAGATCACCCTTCAACCCCTTCATGGATTGCCCCTCAACCCCCTCAGGGACCACCTCCTCATATCCCTCAGGGATTGCCCCCTCAGGGATTGCCCCCACAGGCATTGCCCTTCAGCCTCCTCATGGAGAGTCCGCTCATCCCCTTTGTCCTCTTCAGGGATCACCCCTTCAGGGGTCGCCTCCTCCTTCCCTTCAATCTCCTCAAAGATGGCCCCCTCAGGGATTGTCCCTCACTGCTCTTGAGGATTGCTCCCTCAGGAATTGCCCCCTCAAGCATCACCCCTCATCCCCCTTGTCCTCTTCAGGGATCACCCTCTCAGGGGTCGCTTCCTCATCCCGTTCAGCCTCCTCAGGGATGGCCCCTCATTGTTCTTTGGGATCGCCCCCTCAGGAATCGTCTTTCAACCCCTCCAGGGATCGTCCCCCTCATCCCTCTTGTCATCGTCAGGGATCATCCTCTCAGGAATTGCCCCTCATGGATCACCCTTCAACCCCGTCAGGAACTGACCCTCATTGCTCTTTGGGATCGCCCCCTCAGGAATCGCCTTTCAACCCCCTCAGGGACGGCCTCTCATGCCCCTCAGAATTCCCCCCTCATGGATCGCTCTCCAAACCGCTCAGGGACCCTCCCTTGATCCCTCGTCATGCCCTCAGAATCCCCCCTCATGGAACGCCCTTCAACCCCCTTCCCCCGCCCCCCTCAGACCGCCCCCTCTTCCCCCCAGCCCCGCCCCCCGCCTCCCGCCCCCCCCCCCCGACGTGGCGGGCGGCGCCGCGCGGTGCCCAGAGCGCTGCTGCCGCTGGGCTCTGTGCACCAACACCAGCACCAGCGGTGCCGCCATTCACCATCGCCACCCCTGTTCTCTCCACCCTCCCGCCATCACCGCCGTGTCCCGCCCACCACTGCTGCTGCTGCAGCACCGCCCTGCGCAGCCATCGCTGCGCCCGTCCCTCCCCCCCTCCACCGCTGGTGCTCCGCCCCCTCCCCTCCCGGTCACTCCGCCATTATCCCCGCCCCTCCCCGCTGCTGCCGTTGCAGATCCGCCCCGCTTCCCCACCCCCCGCTGTTACCGCCCCACGCCGCTCCCCCCCCCTACTGCCGCCCCCCCTCCGCTGTTCCCCTCGCTTTGCCCCGCTCGCCCCCCCGCCGCTAGTACCGCCCCGCGCCGCTGCCCCCACCGCTGCAGCTCCGCCCCGCTCCACCCCCCGCTGTTGCCACGCCGCTCCCCTTCCCGCTGTTCCCGTTGCCGTGCCCTGCTTGCCCCCCCCCCGCTGTTCCCGCCGCAGCACCGCCCCCCCGCTCACCCCCCCTCCCCCCCGGCTCCTGCCCCGCACAAGATGGCGGCCGGCGGCAGCGGCGGCCCCGGGGGCCTCTCTTCCTCCTGCCCGCAGCCGCCACCGCCTCCGCCGGGCAACGGGGCCGCCGCCGCCGCCGCTTCCTCCTGCACCAACCCCGCCGCTTCCTCGCCCCCTGGCCTCACTTACAACCAGTGCGGTGCCGCCAACCCCGCGGCTGCGGGGGGAGCGGGGGACGCGGCGGGGGCGGCGGCGGCAGGGGGGGGTGCGGCCGGTGCCGGCGGGGCTCTGCAGCGGGAGCCGGTTTATAACTGGCAGGCGACGAAGCCGACGGTGCAGGAGCGCTTCGCCTTCCTCTTCAACAACGAGGTGCTCAGCGACGTCCACTTCCTGGTGGGCAAGGGGCGCGGCTCGCAGCGCATCCCCGCGCACAGGTGGGGGCACGGGGGGCGGGTCTGGGGGTGCCCTGAGGTCGGGGAGCGCCTCTGGGGGTGCCCATGGGGGAATAGGGGGGATGAGGGGGTTTGGGGGATGCTCCGAGCTCTAGGGGTGCCCTGGGTTCTAGGCGTGCCCCGTGGGGTTCTGCAAGTGCCCTGGATTGGGGGGTGCCTTACGGGGACATGGAGAGGAATGAGGGGGTCTGGGGGTGCTCTGAGTTTGGGGGTCCTCCAGGGATCTTGGGGAGCCCCTCGTGTGTGTGGGGGGCACGGGCTGGGATGAGGTGTTTTGGGGGTGCCCCCTGGGGGTCTGGGGTGCTGCGAGATTGGGGGGCACGGGGTGGGATGAAGTGGTCTGGGCTGCCCCCAGAGGGTAGGGGGTATCTCTGGAGTCTGGGGCAGCACAAGGTGAGATGAGGGGGTCTGCTCTGAGCTCTAGGGGTGCCCCTGGGGGTGACCTGAGGTCAAGGGCTGTTTCTGGGGGAGACCATCGGGGGGTGCAGGATGGGATGAAGGGGTTTGGGACTGTGTCTGGGGGTCTGGAGGTGCCCCGAGATTAGGGGGCGGATCCAGGGGTCTGGGGTTTTCTTTTGAGGGGACTGGAGTGGGATGAGGGGGGTCTAGGGGTGCTCCGGGGGGTCGAGGAGAGCTTCTCGGGGGGACAGGGGTGGGATGAGAGGGCCTTGGGATGCCCTGGAGAGCCCGAGGGGAGCCCCTTGGGGGGTCTTGAAGGTCCCCTGGGGATCGAGGGGTGGGCATGCCTTGGGGATCAGGTGGTGCCCATGGCAACATGGCCAAGCCCTGTGAGGTGGTCCTGTGCCTTGGGACAGGCCACGAGCTGGGTGTGGGATTTGCTGGGGGGGTACAAAGATTGGGCGTTGGTGCCTCCCTCGTGAAAGAAAAAAGAAGCTTAGGTCACTTCACCCCGTGTTTCTCTGTCCTCGGGGGACGCACTGGCCTCATTGAGGCCCAGCTCTGCTCCACCATGGCCTCAGGGGAGCCGGGCAGCACTGGGGTCGGAGCATGGGCCCCCCCTGTTTTGGCCTTGGCCGCGTTGGAGGTGACACTGCCCCTCGGCGCCATCAGCCGCTGTCACCTCACATCGCGCTCAATGTCGCGTTTTGTCCTACGGTCGCAGCCTCAGCGATGGGGTCGAGCTGGGGCGCACGCTGCGGGGAAGAGCCCCAAATCTCTGGATGCTGCTCGGAAGCAATCCTTGGTTTTGTGGGTTGTGAGGGAGAGCAGGAAGAGTGTCCGAGAGCCCCTGATCTCTGCCGATGGGATCGAGGACAGCGTTGAGCATGGAAAGGAAAGAGCAATGACTGAGAAACCTATTTTCTGGCACAGCATTTTATTTTAAAAATAACCTTTATTGAGTCTTTTCTGAAGCCCTGTGTTTTGGGGGGTAATTCGCTGCTGGAAAACAAACACCATTATTCTGGGAGAGCTGCTCTGGGAGTGACATCTGGGCGTGAGGTGAGCAGGAGAGGTTAACGACTAAGACCGAGCTGCCATTTAAGAATTTGCAGCTCTGAGCTTCTCGCTTGCTGAGAAGCTGGGAGTTTCTTCCACCTGGATAATGCAAAACTGGTGGGGGCTGATTGACCTTTGGCTGCTTCTTGGAATAGCTCCAGTGAATCGACCCACCGCCCCGGGAAGTGCCTTCCGGGCTGCTTGGCTGTACCGGCAGCGAATGGATGAGCCTTTCGCTCAAGACAGGACCTGCTTTAATTGGGGTGGGGAAAGGCTTATTTGCATACTTGGAAGTGATGCCTTGCTCCAAACTATTTCAAACTATCATTTTTCTTGCACGTGCTCGAATTCCTGGAAGTTTCCCCTACAGATTTCCCTTTTTCTTTTGCTTTCTGAACGAAAAACGCGTGTTCTCGGCTTCTTTTAGCGTCGAGAGTGTCAATTCTGTTCTTTTATAATTTGAAGCTTAATTAGTGTTTGAGTAAGCGTGCTCCTGTCCTGAGAACTAAGCTTTTTAGGTTGGGAAGCACAGTGTTCAGCTGAGAAATAAATGGAAAAATAAATGAAGCTTTAAAAAAATAATAGCCCCATAGTGAAATGCTGCTTAATTGCTCTGAAATCCATCTGGTGCTCTGGGTGGTGAAGATAGTGTGTCGTGCCTGACATCCCACTTATGGATTATATAGATATTAGTAAAACTCTCCTGTATGATATTACAGTTGGGATATCCTGATGATTCATGAAGCACTATGGTTATTTCGGAAACAGAGAGCTTAAAATAAACCCACCCAGACCCCTTCTGTGCCTGGTTCTCCCACAGCAGCCTGACGGCGGAAGATATTTTGTGCTGGATTTGAGTCGCAAAGCAACCGTGAATTTAATTTGAGAGGCCCTGTATTGCTTCAGCGACCCAGGGCTGCTGTTTGTACTTTGATGCTTGGTGTGCTGAGGGACATGGTTTAGTGGTGGACTTGGCAGTGTCTGGTTTACAGTTGGACTCGATCTTGAAGGTCTTTTCCAACCAAAACGGTTCTGTGTCTGAAATAGCGCACGGTTAACAGGTCGCTGTTGCTACAGTTTGGTTTTATGATGTTGACTTTCAGACCAGGCCAGGTATAAAGCGTGGCTGCAGTGAGAACATATCCTAAATCGGGTTCTTGGACAGTGGCTGGTGGCACTTCGAGGAGCGGTCTGCAATATCTTGTCATCTCCAGTGTGGCTGCATGGTGCATTACGAGTTGCCAATTTTGGCAGCAAACTGGTTAGCGCAAATAATGGGACAGTCATGGTCCTGCAGGAACTGAAGGTGATGGTGGAGTTGCTCTTGGGCTCCAATTGCTCTTGGTTGCAAACACTTGTGTGGGAAAACCTGGTTTGTGGAGAAATGGGACAAGTGGGATCGTGTGCACCCTCAGCAAATTTGCAGATAACACCAAGCTGAGTGGGACAATGGTCACACCAGAAGGATGGGATGTCATCCAGAGGGACCTGGTCAAGCTGGAGAAGAGTGCCTGTGTGAATCTCATGAGTATCAACAAGGCCAAGTGCAAGGTCCTGCACCTGGGTCGGGGCAACCTCTGGTACCAATATAGGATGTGGGACGATGTTATTGAGAGCAGCCCTGCAGAGAAGGACTTGGGGTGCTGATTGATGAGAAGCTTGACGTGAGCCGGCAGTGTGCGCTTACAGCCCAGAAGGCCAACCGTGTCTTAAGCCGCATCAAAAGAAGTGTTGCTAGCGCATCAAGAGATCTTTAAGGTCCCTTCCAACCCAAACCATTCTATGATTCTAAGTGGCTGCGCTGGGTTCAACTGAAGGTGCATTGATCCAAGCATCTGTCCTGTGAAGCATCTGCAACCCCAAGAAGATAAGATGTTTTCCACTTTTGGACCCCGTGGAAGTTGCTTGAGTACCCTGGAACAAGCTCAGTCTCTGGGCTGTGAGCTTATTCCCTCTTTCAGCTGAACCAGCCACGAAGAAGATGGAACGGCCTTAAGGTTTTTTTGATGTCAAAGCTAATGAATGCTGGACCGAACAGGCAACACGGCCAAGGTCAACGCGTTGATTAGGCCCAGCAGTAAGAGGGAAGGCTTTTTTTTTTTTGTCTTTTACCAGATCTGCTTCATTGAGCACAACATCAATGAGATTAGAAACATCTAAACCTCATCAGGCAGGAGCTGCAGAAGTGTGATAATTAAGCTTGTTAGTTGGCCAGAAAACATGGCCCAAAAGAGAACAGGGCAAGCACGTGGTGTGGCGATGTGCACCTGCGCGTACTCCAGCTGGGAGATCTGCAGCTTGGGAACGCTCACAGTGGGTTTTAGCTGCTGTTTCCAGGCATTTCTCTTCTGAGCTCATCCTGTCTTTTAAAGGTGTGTATTAACTTATAGCACCTGCAGTGTCGAGTGCCGTGGTATCTCACTACTCAGCACCTGGGGTTGCGTGTGAGGGTCTTCTCCTGCCTTCTGTCTGTTTCATCTGACGCTGGAAGGATGCACCCAGCAAACAGGAAGAACTTCAGCACAGGAAGGACCTGGAGCTCCTGGAGCGAGTCCAGAGGAGGTTATGGAGATTATCCGAGGGCTGGAACACCTCCTGTACGAGGCCAGGCTGGGAGAGTTGGGGTTGTTCAGCCTGGAGAGGAGAAGGCTCTGGGGAGACCTTAGAGCAGCTCCCAGTACTGGAAGGGGCTCCAGGAAAGCTGGGGAGGGGCTCTGGATCAGGGAGTGCAGGGATAGGATGAGGGGGAATGGTTTTGAGCTGCAAGAGGGGAGATTGAGATGAGATCTTGGGGAGAAATGTTTTGCTGTGAGGGTGGGGAGGCCCTGGCCCAGGGTGCCCAGAGCAGTGGTGGCTACCCCTTCCCTGGAGGTGTTGAAGGCCAGGTTGGATGGGGCTTGGAGCCCCCTGATCCAGTGGGAGGTGTCCCTGCCCATGGCAGGGGGCTGGAACTGGATGGACTTTAAGGTCCTTTCCAACCCAAACCTTTCTATGATTTGAACAATCATTGTTCATTAGCTTCTCATTACCTACAAGCTCCAGCACATCACGTGTTCTTCTGTTCCTGTGCCAGCTCTTCTGGAATAGATATTTTAAGATCTCTCCGCAGTGGAGCGGATGGAGGAGGGAGATGGTATGCAGTGGTGGGATGGTTGTGGTTCTCGAGTGGTTTATTTTATTATCAGTGTTACCGCAGTGCCGGGAAAGGGAGCAGGACTGTTGGGTATACAAATTAAACCAGGTGACAGCGGAGATGCCAAGGTGAGCAAGGAAGCAGTGAAAATCATTGCGTAGGGAGCTCTAAGTAGTGGAATGAAAGCCTTAGGAGTCAACTTTGGATCCTTGTGTAGAAAAATCAGATATTTAACCCCATGGAAATTCCTCTTAGTGCTGACATTAATTCTTCCATGTGCAAAGGACACGATGAGAAATCAAGCATTGCTTTCTTAGTTCTTTTGCTCTGCTTCTAATTTCTCTGCATCCTTTCGGCAATCTGCTTTGTTTTGGCCACTGGGATGTTTTAAAAATAACCCTCTGTTTGAGTTCTTCCTCTGACAAAGGTGAATTCACCAGGCTGAGCTTGGGTACCTGCATTTCCCTTGCACTTTTGCATCAGGCAGAGCTCTGTGGGGTAGGAGAGAGCTGTGATGAACACGGGTCACTACAGTGCTCCGGAAAATGGGAAGGGAAAACAAAAAGAGAGCCCTGCTACTCTGCCAGTTTGGCTTAGTTGTGTTTCTCCCACTGAAACAAACCCTATCTCTTCTGCACACCTGCGTGGCTGGAGAAAACAGTTGGACTGTGTAGGAGAAACAATGTGCATCCCTGCTTTTCCTGGAGTGGCTTTGGAATAGCTTTAAGTGTTTGTTTTAGCAAGACACCATGAAAAGAGTGGGATTTAAAGGAGCTGAAAATTCAGAGTCTGGTGTATCTGTGGCAACTCCTGGGATCCCTTCAGGGCTCAGGAGTTTAAAGGAATCGAACTGCCTTGTCCCTGAGTGAAATGGAGCCCCAAATTTGAGAGTGAATTTTTAAATGAATGCCCTTCTCAAATAACTTCTGAAACACGTCTGCCCCTCGAGGCTGTGAGAAGGAAAATTTTAGAGTCCAATTAATGCATGTTAATTTTCAGTAGCAAATAACACCTGTTATTCTCACCACCATCACTGCTTTTGTAGTAACAAGGATTTTTCTTTCATCTGGCAATTCTGGTGTTGTGAATGAGGGATTTTCATTTGTGCTTCCCATTTTTCTTCAGAATTGTCTGGTAGAAATGTGGTAGAAATGGTGTCTTTTCCTTAACCACTGTGGTTTGTCCCTCGCTCTGCTACCCGGTCAGGAACAATACAGCCCGGCTCGTCAGCCAAGCAGTCCATCACGGCAAACAAGACTGGCACGTCCACGGCGCTGCGCTCCATTGTGTCCGTGGAAAGCCTCCTCTGGGTGGGAGGGGAGTGGAAAGGGAGAAAATGAATGATTTTATTTCAAAGGAAAAGAAAAGCAACTTCTGTGTCGTTTCCTACTGCAGCAAAAGCAGACGGAAATTCCCCTTTAGCCATGGACTCACCCTGGGGTCCGAGCACTGGAGGTTTCTATCCTATATGATTCTCTGCCTGCACTTCTTGATGATCCTCTCTTTCGAACTGAGAGTCAAACTCTGCTGCAGCCAAAGCCCCTGGATTTCCAGCTTCTCTCTTTTCACAGTTGGCTGGAAAAGCAGTTTTGGTCACGGCCTCTGCAGCCTGGGCTTCTCTGCTTCCCCCAGTGCTGAGCCGTGACCTCTGTGCCCTGTGTTGCATTTCACTTTGGGGCGCTGCTCGATTGCAGGCACCAGGAACAAGGTTGTTTTACTGGGAAACACTTGTCTCTGCGTTTTCAAACCAGGAGAGTCCTCAAAATGTATTTTTTTAAGGCACAAGGGAGATTAAATATCACAGCAGCTTAAATATCCAGAGACCCTTCAGCACGCCAGGGCTGTGCCTTCCCCCAAAACAGGAGCTGATGTTTATCCAGGAGGCAAAGCGTCTGGTTTCCATGGGAGCACCGGAATATTATTTTTGGTCTCAGATCTGGTTTGTGGGAATTCTTTTTTCCTATTTCTTAGGGCTGATAATGTGCCTCTCACCATGAATTACCATATAAACGTGAAAGGGTTTGTGTGCTCCTAGCAGTGCTGCTGTGCTTCGAGCAAGGTTTTTTCTGCCTTCAGGATGAAGCCCGAAGCAGGTTTTGCCTGGAAGGAGTTGGCAGCGTGCCTGGAGGAGGCAGCTCCTGTGCCGAGTGCCACGGGAGGTGCTGGTGTCTGCAATTCCTTTTACAATTGGTGTGTTTTGAGAGCTTGCTGTGCTGTCAGCAAGGATGACTTCCTGGGTCTGGGGAGGAGGATGGGACAAGTTTTCCCTAAGCGTTTACAGCATATGTTTGTGGGGAATTGCAACAAGGCTTGGGCTCCGTTCACTGGAAGAACTTAAAATTCCTTAATTTTCTTGTTTCCTACCTTCTCAATATCATGAATGCTCCGAAGGCTCCTCTGAGGATAGGTCCGAAGGCTTCTCCAAGGAATGTAAGCAGCCACTTACATTCTGTTCCACAAAGTACAGCCTTTGGGGAACCGTTCCTCCATTGTATACTGGGTCTACTGGGCCAGGGCTCAAAATGAAGTTGCTTGTGACTCCAGTGTTCCTGCAGCAAGCGAAGAGAAAGCCTGACACTCCCTCCTGTTGCAAAACAGTTTTGCTTTAGCACTACAAATGATTTGCTTTCCCTGGGGTTGGCCTTGGGGAATAGCAACCAGCCTGGGATGTTTTTGGAAAGTGAATATGGTTTAACATAAGGGTTTTTTTTTTCACTTGTTTGTTTTTTATTGGTAGGTTTGTGCTGGCTGTGGGCAGCGCAGTCTTCGATGCGATGTTTAATGGTGGAATGGCCACAACTTCTACAGAGATTGAGCTGCCTGATGTGGAGCCCGCTGCCTTCCTAGCTCTTCTGAAGTAAGCTTCTAACGTACAACTGGAATTAACAGAGTTATTGTAGAGAAGGATGCTCTTCATGAAAGCAGTGAAGTTTCGTAGAGTGGAGATAATTTTGTTTCTAAAAAGCTTCTCTATTGATCTTTTCATTGCATTTTAAATGCTGCTGTGAAATCCCTCTTTTCTTGAGTAAAAGTCTGGTGTAGCTCCTGCCCCAAAATATCTGACTTGCTGTGTGTTTTGGTTTAGTGATAGTTAAATGAGTATGCCCTCCTGCTTCTGATCTGCAGCATGGACAAAACTGAATGGGACAGTTTATAACTCATAAGTAGAAATAACTCCATATTTACCCCCTAGAAATGCAGAAGCAAAGAGGTCTTTTCAGCAGTTGGATTAAGTGTACGTGCTGGCCCTTGTACAGTTTTTTCAGACGTTCCCTCATAAATTCTCCTTCATGAATTGGTTTGATTTGACCCAAACGCTATTTGAGTGGGGGAAAGGAATCTTCTTAAAGCTCTGTATGTTACAAATACTCAGAACTCCTCTAGGTTATGGGCGAATGAGCAAGTTTGAACAGGTAAGAGAGGGTGTGAAATGAGTTGCAGCTGTTCTGTGTGGTATCTCCCCTGCGTGTGTGTTCTTTTCCTCTCTTGGAGAGCTGCTTTGGAATTTCCATGTGCAGCACGCGTCGTAGCCCTGCGTGCAGGGGGAAGGAGGAGGTGGGGGCTGTGACATCCTATTCACCGATTGCTTTAAGCTCGGCTGGTGCTGTGTAACAGCCTGGCGCAATCCTGAATGCCTGCCCAAAAGTCATTGTCCTGTTTCTATAGGATTTCTGTAACCTACTTCCAGCGGTTTCCAGCCCTGTGCTCTTGACACGCTCCCGGCTTGCTTCCTGTTGGGAACAAAGATTATATATAGCTTTGGCACACTTCTTGCTTTACCTTCACAGTGTGCTTCAGTCACAACTGTGCTATGTTAGAAGATTTTAAAATCGATCTTTGCTAGAAGACCAGAAATAATAGGGAGCACCTTCCCCCTTCTCTTTGGCTCGTTTGGAACCAGGCACCAGCAGAAGGGGAATCCCTCAAACTGGCAGATGACTCCATCTGAGAGAGTTGGGATTGTTCAGCCTAGAGAAGAGAAGGCTCTGGGGAGAGCTTAGAGCAGCTCCCAGTGCTGAAAGGGGCTCCAGGAAAGCTGGGGAGGGGCTCTGGATCAGGGGGTGCAGGGAGAGGATGAGGGGAAACGGTTTTGAGCTGCAAGAGGGGAGACTGAGATGAGATCTTCAGGAGAAATGTTTTGCTGTGAGGGGGGGGAGGCCCTGGCCCAGGTTGCCCAGCGCAGTGGTGGCTGCCCCATCCCTGGAGGTGTTGAAGGCCAGGTTGGATGGGGCTTGGAGCCCCCTGATCCAGTGGGAGGTGTCCCTGCCCACGGCAGGGTTGGAACTGGATGGGCTTTGAGGTCCCTTCCAACACGAACTGTTCCATGATTCTGTGATTGTGGGCCAGTGGCCTTTATTAGCTCTACTGTAGTTGCGTAAGAGATCCATTTTTATTATTATTTTCATGCTAATCCAAAGAACATTTTTGATTGTCTGGGTTTATAATCTAATTCTTTTTTTAAGTTGATTCTGCACACTTTCACGGTTTGAGCTTCTCTTGTCCCTCTTAGCTACGCAGTTTAGACTATCACAAAAATAATTCCTAACGCAGTCAGTGCAGTAAATAGAACTAGTTGTTTTTAGAGCAACTGTGTTCTTTTAAGCTTATAATAAAAGGATTACTTAGTGAAAATAGGACTGGTGAAGGGATGTGTGCAAAATACATTCATGAGCCTGTGGCTTTATGCTGTTATTAACAGATGCTGTAGAGCAGCACAAAAGCCTGCTTTCAGCAGCAATGAGAGCGCTTCCCTGCTTCTGAATCCCCTTGTTTACGCTTCCCTGAATTTTGTCCTGGCCCTCTCTAGTTGGAGGACCTGGAGCTCCGCTGCCGCGCTGCAGCAGGTTCCTCCAGACAGGGATCTGTGGCCCAACATCCCCAGTAGAGCCGGGTTCCTGCGGGGAGCCTCTGGGCACGCAATGTGTTGCCGTGCCCCTTCCGGAGAAACACAGGAGGGGAAATTGCTGGAGTTTTCAAAATATAGAATCACAGAATTATCTGAGTTCGTAGAGTCCAAACGTACCAGTCCCTAAGAAACTCATCTACCCATCTATTAAACACTTCCAGTGGTGGCGAGTCCACCACCTCCCAGGGCAGCCTCTGCTTCACCACACCCTTTCAGTGAAGAAATTTTTCCTAATATCCAGCCTAAACCTCCCCTGGTGCAACTTGCAGCCATTTCCTCTCGTCCTATTGCTGTCACTTGTGAGAAGAGCCCAGCACCCACCCCGTCACAGCCTCCTTTCAGGCAGTTGTAGACAGGGATGAGGTCTCCCCTCAACCTCCTCTTCGTGGAATATATCCTGTGGAAAAGGACTGCCAAGCCCAGTTAACACACCTAACATCAAACCTTTGTGCTTTGTCCCTTTTGGATCCTGATTGGTGAAATTTGGACTGGTTAAAGGAAAACCACTAAACAACAACTCTTCATGGGATTGAGGCTGACATCGAGCATGTAACTGGTTTTACCAAGCTCAGCTTGTTGGTTCCTGCTCTCTCTAATCAGCATTCTTGGGTATGAGGATGCTCGCTCTGGCTTCCTATGAAGAGCTTTGTTTTTCCATGCGGAATGAATGTACTTCCTTGTTTTGGCCTAACAGTGAAGGCCAATCTTTGCTCACAGCCTGGCAGTCCTTGTTTTTCATCGTGATTAACTCATGCTTTATGCTGAAGTTATAATTTGTGCTGCACTTCAACACCTGGGTAGCAGAATGGAACAGTTCAGTACAGAAAGTGAAGAGCAGAGGGGAAGTGGGGAATGGATAATGCACAGGGCATGTGTATCTTGGAATGTTTCTGGTTGCTATTGAATTACTGTCTGAAATTGGGCTTTTCTTCTGAAGGAGGCAGGCAGGATTGAATTTTTGTCCTTTAGTCTAACCAAACAGCCCCAAAATATTAATTTTAAGGGGTACGCTTAGCCAGAGGCTTTTCCAGCCCAGGATAAGTGGCAGGATAAACACCTCGCTGGTGGGGATTGCTGGGCAGAGTGAGATGCTGCAGCAGATAACCCAGCTGTTTTATTTGGTCTTACACTGTAAAGAGTGCATTTGGTTTGTGTTTCTTTGGTTTTTAAAAAAAGAGGTTTTCCTTGGTAATCCAGAGTCAGTGGAAAGGATGTGAAAACCCTTCCTTCTCTCAAGTGTAGGAAATGGACAGAAGTGCAGGATGATGATGGACAGAAGGATTTTTACCCTGGTGTCTTATTGGCTTCACCAGAGCAATGTTTGTTTGCATGTTTTCAGATTTCTTTATTCAGACGAAGTTCAGATTGGACCAGAGACTGTTATGACAACCCTTTACACAGCTAAAAAATATGCAGTTCCAGCCCTTGAAGCTCATTGTGTAGAGTTCCTTAAAAAAAACCTTCGAGCAGACAACGCGTTCATGCTGTTAACACAGGTGAGTTTGTAATTGTTTGCATTAAGTCCTTTGAGCAAGAAGCAATAGCAAAACAGACATTTTCTGGGCATTACAGAGTTGATCATCTCAAATGGAGCAGTTCTGCATCAATTTGAATTCCTCCTTCAAGGAGTCGAGTGCTGATGAGCAGGTTCTTATAGAGACCAATGAAATACAGCAAAAGTTGCTGCTGTTTCAGATCTACTTTCTGGTTTGGTGTGGCAAACAATTCCTTCCAGAGGTTGAGCTGGGGAAAAAATCAACAGGGTGGAAAGATTTCATGTGCCAAGCAGGAAAGTGAAAAGGATTCCTGCATGTTCAGATTCAGGAATAATCCTGGTGTAATAAGCTTTCTTTATGCAAAGCTTGCTGCATCTGGCTGGTCAGACATTCTTTGAAGGGCTGTTTTTTCAATAGCTTCCCTGAAATGGGAGGGAAAGACAGAAAATGCAGCTTTTTCATGAGTGCTTTGGTTTATTTTCCTAGGAGAGGAACCAAGTGATCTCTTCCTCAGCCTGTTCAGCTCACTGTAGGCACACAAACCTGGCGTTTCAGTGCAGCTGGGTTTCTTCACTCTTTGTGAGGCCGGTCAAGCATCCCTGTGCCTCTCTGATCTGGTCCATGCGGGTTGGACTTCTGTCTTCTGTTTAACTCTTCCGAGCAGTGAACTGGAAGACGGTGTTCACAGCTTCTGCTTCTTTTGGAGAAGATCAGACTTTGCATGTGCGATGATTAAATTAGCATCGCTATCCTTCCTGTTTCCTAGCCCCAGCTTTCCTTTCTGGAAAGGAAAGGTGGGTCCTTACCACCCTCTTTGCTGCTGACAGATCGGTGCCTTCCTCAGTGCTGTCACCTCCACATCGCAGCATCCACAGCGTTACCAGGGACCCCTTGGTCTGGCCGGTCTGGGAAGAAGGAACAAACAGAGGTTGTGTGTGTGAGTTTCTTTCCTTTAGGGAATGGGCATGCTTTTGACTCGCTCTGGAATATTTCTGATCAGCCAGCTTAGGAAAGCTGTGGTGATTTCTGATGTTAAACAAGCCTTGCAGAAGAGCTTTCACAGCTGCCCTGGCTTGGGAACCAGCCCACTAAGGTGGTCTGGCTCTGAGAGGTTGTCCTGTCTTGCCCAGCATATCTATCTGCTGGCTTTTTCTCTCCTTGTCAGGAGTTAGAAGCATCTTTTAGGCTCTGACTGTGGCTACTGCATCGGTGACAGAGTCCAAACCAGCAGTTTTTGCAGAAATTGAAGCGCTGTTGGCCTGAATCAGTCACTGCTGAGCTCTCTGCTGGTTTGCTGTGATTAGGCTGAGATTTTATTTGAGTTTAAATATTCGCATCAAGTTCTTCAGGTAGTTCCACCTTATGCTGTTGTAGACATTTCACTGCTAAGATTCAGATGTTGCTGCAGAATACCACATCCCTCTTTACACATCCTCTTTTTACCTCGGCCCTTTTCCACATGCCGTAAACAGCAGCCTCTGAAACGTGAGGGGAACAACACTGTGCTTCCCTGGGGAAGATTGGGATCTAAGAAATCTTGTTTGGGTGATGGCAGCCAAATCAGTGCTCCCGTTGTGTGCTAGGGCAGTTGCAACTCCTGGCAGCAGCTCTCCTGTTCTTTGGGTTCAGCAGCCTGCAATCTGAAAGATCAGGAGCTGTTATCCAAGAGATGAGAAGAGATCCTTCCCGTAGGCTGCAGGCTTGAAGAGGCGTCTTGCGCTAACGGTGGGGATTAGAGCTGTCAGCTTTTTGGTGGTGTTCTTTATGCAGGGATTTTTGTGGCTTGCTCAGTCTTCACAGCCTTGGCAAGGTAACCTTAAGGTTCACAGTGACTTCCTTCCAAGTCACAAAGATCCTTCTTTAGCAAGAGAGGAAGGGGCCCTAGTTCTTCAGGTATCAAAACCAAGTTACTGCCTGGCACTGGGGCAGCTGAAATACCAGATGGAGACGGGCTTTCCTGGTTCCTTTGCATGTGGCTTATCCATTATGATTAATTATCAGCGGTGATTCATACCTATTTTATGTTCACTGTTGTGGTGTATCAAACCTCCTAAAATGTTTGAGGCCGGCGTTCTTTGAGAAACTTATCTGTATCTCAGCGACTGGCTGTGCAAGGCTCCTGACTTCACGAATCTGTTCTCAGCATGCTCTTGGTTCTGATCCTTCAGCCTTTGTTTTCAGCTTTTACTGCAAAAAACTGACAATTCATAGTCAATTACTGACCCGAGATGCATCTGGTACAAAACATTTCCCAACAGGCTTAAGATTTTGATCCTAAGATTGTAGAGCCCCAAACCTCCTTTGCGTGTGTCATTCTGCTCGTCCAGGAGCTATTATCCCTACCATGGCAGGGGAGTTGGACCTGGATGACCTTTAAGGTCCTTTGCAATCCAACCCATTCTATGATTCTATGTCATTGACAGCGTTTCAAGTGTCTGCTGATCTCTGGCAGAAATATCGGTGTCTCGTAGTGAGCTGTGATCCTCTCTTGTGCCAGATGTACACGCGGATGTCACTTTGATCAACAAGGCAATAATGGCTCGCCTAAAGCTGCTGTGAGGGAGAACTCTTGAGTCAAACTTCAGTCTGTCACGTGTCAAAGAGAGCCGCTACTGTAGTAAAGTCTGAGTCAGTCACAGCTCTGGGATGCCAGGAGTGCAGGGCCCTGGCAATTCTCCAGCCCCAGGAGCAGGCGACGACTGCTGAAGCTTCTCTGGTCCCTGAGAGCATGGCGAGTTGTTTCTGCTCTCTGCACTTGAGATGTAATTGCCTTGCTGACCCCTGCAGCCCGTGAGCAGGGCTGAAGCAGGAGATGCTGATCTTGTAGCATCATCACTGTTGCTGTTGTCCGTGAGCAAGTGAATTCCCCCTGAAAACACCATTTTTAAACCTTACCTGTGGCAGTGAGTTCATATCCCAGTGTACATTTGTGCTGATGTGAGGTGTGATGTTAAGGTAGTTTCTTGCTAAATGGCAACACCAAAGCACTGGAAATAAGACGTCACCTTACTGGCTTTTGTGCATTTTCCACCTCATTTTCTCCTTAGGCTGAGCACAGGGTTTGGAACGTCTTGGCGGTCCAGTGGGATCTGAAGCGGTAGTGAAATTGTTCTGCAGCTGTACTTAAGCTGGGCAGAAACATTCTGAGCAACTCTGCGAGCGTGCAGGCTCTGCTTGGAATAGTAACCTGTTTGGGGGGAAATTCTTTAAGGTAACTGGATTAGAGCAGCTGTTTCTGTGCAGAACATGCAAATGCACTGAGCAGGCTGCGCACCCCGCAGGGCTTTGCGCATCTCCCTGGGATGCAAGCAGTGTGCCTGCTAAGGTGGTTTTGCTAATACACGAGCTCAGTGGGACGGTGTTCTTGCAGAATAAGCTGTCTCTGCGTATTTCTAGAGCAAGCAGGCTTGGAGTCATTGGACAAAGCTTTCTTCTAAATATAAAAATGATGAAGTAAAAATTACCCGTGGTCAGCATGGTGTTAGAAAGCACTGTGCTAACTGATGTGAGGGTAAGACAAAGACGTGCCTGAAGACAGGCACAGCTCGAGCAGAACTGATGCCAAATGCGGATTTCTCTAGTGTTTGCCTTGTCATGCTTAGCTGCTTGTGAAAGGCTGCTGCAGCCCAGCGGATTCACGATGCAGTCAGGCATGGTATTGCTAATGAAGATGGGCTTTGGGGGAGAGCAGGGGGTCCATGCTAAGTGTTAAACTTTAAAATACCTTTTGCATTAACGATTGCTTCTTCATTACTAGGCAAGACTTTTTGATGAGCCTCAGCTGGCCAGCCTCTGCCTAGAGAACATAGACAAGAACACATCGGATGCCATCAATGCGGAGGGGTTTACAGACATTGATCTGGGTAAGCTTTTTTTTCCTACCTATGTGCTTTCATAACAACCTCCAAAGTTATTACAGGTTAATGCTTGGCCCTCCTCATTTGTGGCTTTGCTGTTCTGGAGCAATCTGTTGAACGAACAGCCTCTGGCACTAAGTGATAGAGACAAGGCATTTGCAAAAGACTTTGCTTGCTTGCAGAAATAACCTGGAATCTGCTTACTTTGATGCAACTTGATTTTTCTGGGCATGATACAAAGCCCGTTTCCTCTGCTGATGTTGGCAGGTTTTGAGTGGGTGTGACTTACCTTCTTTTTTGGAGTTGGCGTTGTTCCCTCAGTCAGGTTTTGGAGTTAAAAAGGTGTTGCATTTTTGGAAGGAAGAACTGCCTATTTTAATTATCATGTGCACCATTAAAATTCATCTTTAACCTTCTTCAAATGAGATGGACTATGGAGGTAAGGTGCAGGTAATCTTCTGGCTTTCATGCTTCTCGCTTCATCCAAATGTGACATCAAGTAGGTTACAATTCATTCTCCTGCACTTCCATTAACGTGTGAATTAAATGGACACCGTTTGCTGCTCCAGTGAATTACTTGCTTATGGAATATGCAGATAAATCTTCCTCAGAGGCCACAGGAAGCAATTTTGGGTGATGCTGTTGCTCAGTTGCTTCTCTTTCACTCTCTTGGCTGTACGCAGGATACTTCTGGCTGGGTGAAACAGGGTGGTTTGGGTTAGAGCCTAAACTGTCACTGTCTGTCCTGCTTTGCAGACACCCTGGTTGCGGTGCTGGAGAGGGATACCCTGGGCATCCGGGAGGTTCGTTTGTTTAATGCAGTGGTTCGCTGGTCAGAGGCTGAGTGTCAACGGCAGCAACTTCAGGTGATTCCGGAGAACAAGCGGAAAGTACTGGGCAAAGCACTTTCTCTTATCCGCTTCCCACTGATGACTATTGAGGAGTTTGCAGCAGGTAACTGAACAAGGGCATTTCTGGCAACCCTAGTCTTTGCTTTCTCTGAACTACACAGGAACAAGTATGTGAAAAATGGGTTTTTTCTGTGTATCATAGAATCACTGAATGGTTTGGGTTGGAAGGGACCTTAAAGATCATCCAGATCCACGCTCCTGATGTGGGCAGGGACACCTCATGCTAGACCAGGCTGCTCGAGGCCCCATCCAGATTGGGCTAACACCTCCAGGGATGGGGCAGCCACCACTTCTCTGGGCAACCTGGGCCAGGGCCTCCCCACCCTCATAGTGAAGTATTTCTTCTAATGTCTAATCTAAATCTTCCCCCTTCCAGTTTAAATCCGTTCCCCCTTGTCCTAACACTTCATGTTCTTGGAAAAAGTCCCTCCTCGGCTTTCTTAAATTTGAGATTATCCCCTATTCCTACTGATCTACAAAACATACTGTGTAAATGCTGTTTTCATCCCTGACCATTCACTCTTGATTTAAAGACTACGGCGCTCCATCAGGTGGGAGCAAGTTGGATCATAGCTGACTGTACCCATAGTATGTTGAGATGGTTACGTTCTCATTCAGCTCACGGCTAAGATCCCAAACGGGGTTCCCATGCTTTCCTTTCCAACAATCCTAAGTGTTTAAACTACGCATAGATAAAGGTATTGCAAATAATTAGTGTTGATTATAGCCTGCTTCCAAAGAGAAATGAGGACATTTCTCCCCACCCTGTACTTGCTGGCGCCTGTGACCTGGTGGTGCTGTGGGCTGTGTCTCGCTGATGCCCTTCAGAGCAGAGCCCCGGAACAGAAAAAAACCTTCCAAAATGTTCTTTCAGCCAGAGGGCTGGCGTTGTTTAGTCTGTGTCTCAAAGCATTTTTCAAGTTTACATTAAGATCTCGATCTACAAAGACATCCAAATCATTTAACAGTTTTGACTGAAGGTTTTTTTTGTTTTGTTTTCAGTGCCTGTTGTCTTTGACTTCATGCTCTGGTGATTCTCCAGGGATTGAAAACTGGCAATTGGCTTAAATAGTTTTCATGCTAAAAGACACTGTGGAGCCATTTTCAAAACCAAAACTGGTTTTAGGCTGCAGTTATGCGTACAAAGAAGCAGAAAGGGTCACTAGCACCACTTCCTTTGCAAATCCCTTCTCAGGGCAGAGATGGCATCAGCTTTTCAACAGTTAATGTACTCTTCTCTCAAGTAACAAGTGATAGGACAAAAGGAAATGGGCTCAAGTTGTGCCAGAGAAGGTTCAGATTGGATATTAGGAAAAAATTCTTGACTAAAAGGGTTCTCGGGCACTGGCAGAGGCTGCCCAGGGAGGTGGTGGAGTCCCCATCCCTGGAGGGGTTTAAAAGATGGGCCGATGAGATGCTCAGAGATCTGGTTTAGTAGTGGACAGGTACGGTTGGACTCGGATCTCTGAGGTCTTTATAAACCAAACAGGTCTATGATTCAGTATTTTGAGATGCAGAGGGATATTAGGAAGAAATATATCTGTGCTTATAACTTGGTACCCACGTTCTGTTTTGCCTGTCACAGCTCAGCTGCCGTGTTGTCTTAGGGGTGCGAATCTCTTCAGCAACATCTTGGTCAGGGAGCCAGAGACCTTCATCGCAGCTGGGTAACACCTTTGGGTTGGCACCAGCGGAAAACACAGCATGCTGTTCCTTGGCATGCCTGGTGCGCAACAGCAGCATTGCAGCAAATCCCAAGCTAACGATCCGGGTTGATGGGAGAGAGCATTCTCCTGGATAGCGTTACAACCATCAGTGTAGTCTGTGTGTACCAAACTTTGCATTTTTCTGTAATCTAGTTTCTTTCAGCTCGTCCTTCAGCTTTTGGATCATTCTGTCTCACTGGAAGGAATGTGTTAATTTGGGCATATTTGGGTTGAAGCCTTTCAGCTGGGAATGTCAGAGCCCCATCCCCAGACTGCCTGTCACAGCTGCCTGTTCTTCTTGGGTCTTTGGTTGCTCTTCTTGCTTTGAGAGAAGCTCTTATGTTTCTTCATCCACTTTAACCCAAAAGATGAGCAAAAGAAACTCCAAACCCAAGTGGCTGTGCTGGGCAGATGTTCCTTAAACAAGGGTCTGCGGTGGAATTGCTTTAGATTTGTCCTTTATCCGAGTTTCTGAGTGACTGGTTTTTGGTGATCACAGCTGAGGCAGGAGAGGGAAACCATCCCCTCTGCCCTTCTCTTCCAAAAGCAAAATGTTTTTTTACAGGCAGTGGTTTCACCAGTTTATTGTACAGTCTGATATTAAACAGGCTGAGAGAGCTGGGGTTGTTTAGCCTGGAGAAGTCTCCAGGGAGACCTTAGAGCAGCCTCCAGTACTGAAAGGGCCTCCAGGAAAGCTGGGGAGGGGCTCTGGATCAGGGAGTGCAGGGACAGGATGAGGGGGAAGGGTTTGGAACTGAAAGAGGGGAGATTGAGATGAGATCTTCGGGAGAAATGTTTTGCTGTGAGGGTGGGGAGGCCCTGGCCCAGGTTGCCCAGAGCAGTGGTGGCTGCCCCATCCCTGGAGGTGCCCAAGGCCAGGTTGGATGGGGCTTGGAGCCCCCTGATCCGGTAGGAGGTGTCCCTACCCATGGCAGGGGTGGCACTGGCTGGGCTCTGAGGTCCCTCCCAGCCCATTCTGTGATTCTATGGAATTTTGCATGAAGATGTTTTAACTGGCAAATGTGCCACTCCCTTCCCTTAGAGCAAGTAATTTGAAACATTTGAGAGCTGAATTGCGGCAACACAGGATCAGTTCAGACATGATCAGTGACGACTAATTTTTGCTGAGCAAAGTATGCATAAGCTCATTTTTCTGTTAATGGTCAACTTTCTTGAGTTCTTTCATCTCGACTTATTACAGCCTTGGACAATGTTGTGCCTGTGTAACGCTGTGTTGGGTTTAACCACCTACAAGTCATTTTGGCCCAAGGAGTAGCAAAGCCTTTGCTTCCCACATTAGTGAGCCCTTAAGGCTGTTGTTTCTCCAGAAGGCTGTAGTCTTGTTCCTCTTAAGTCTTTTGCAAATAGACGTGCAGAGCAGCTCTTAAGCTAAAAGACCAATTTTAGCCTGGTTCCACGTTTGGAGGTATTTGAAGTGGTTTCCAAAGCTTGAGTTTAGCATCACTTTGGGGAAAAACATCCAATTACTGGAGGAAAGATGAGAAGGTGTTTAACTCTTGCTAAAATCACTCGCATCTTTCCCTAGGTTCTACAGTAAAGGTTTTAGAAAGAAAACCAAAAATACCCCAAAGCAGGGATTAAATGCCCAAGGGAAGGGGGGAATCAAAGCAGGGTGGGAGCTGAACCACCTTGGTCTTGACTGAAAACACTCCTGTACTTCCTCAGTTGATGATAACCAGGTGACATTCCCTCCTGCTGCCCCTCGTGGGCTTTCACAATCCCTTTAAGAGTCATGTTGTAAACCACCGGTGTAGATTGTAGATGTATGAAAATCCCTGTCTCTTACCAGTATTATCATCTCCTGAGGGAGCAGGGGAAGGATTACCTGAATATTTGAGGTTTTTAAGCCAGTTCTCTAAGCCAAATGCATTTTGACTCTGCAGAGCTGGGCACTTAATCGCCGTTTCACGAATGTGCTCTCTGCAGAGGCTCTGCGGTCCCCGACGAGTGTGCAAATAAACGGCAGGCAGCACGTTCCTGCCTGGATTTTCCCTTCCTGATGCACCAGCGAGATCCCACGTGTGACTTGGGTTTGGCCCACTCTCACTACAAGTCCCGTTTGTCTCCCCATGTAAATCCCCGAAGGATTCCTTCTGGTTTCTGAAGGCTGACGGCATCGCTCCGTTCGTGCTTCTCTGCAGGTCCTGCCCAGTCGGGAATCCTCACGGATCGGGAGGTGGTGAGCCTGTTCCTCCACTTCACCGTCAACCCGAAGCCACGGGTGGAGTTCATCGACCGACCGCGCTGCTGCCTACGGGGGAAGGAGTGCAGCATCAGCCGTTTCCAGCAGGTGGAGAGCCGCTGGGGGTACAGTGGGACTAGTGACAGGATCAGGTCAGCTCCTCTGCTAATTCTGCTCTCAGCCTACTCTAGACCTAACCCTTCACAGTTACTTGGTAGACCCTGACTTCCACCTAGACTTTAGTAAAGCCTAAACACCGTTTCCCTCAGCATTCTCCTGGAAAAACTGCTGCTCATGGCTTGGGTGGATGTTCTCCTCACTGGGTCAAAAATCGGCTGGATGGCAGGGCCAGGGGGGTTGTGGTGAATGGAGTTCAATCCAGTTGGTGGCTGGTGTCAAGCGGTGTCCCCAAGGCTCAGTCTTGGGGCCAGGTCTGTTTAATATCTTTATCCATGATCCGGATGAGAGGATCAAGTGCTCCCTCAGTGAGTTTGCAGATGACCCCAGGTTGGGTGGGAGTGTCGATATGCTCAAGGCTCTGCAGAGAGATCTGGACAGGCTGGATCCATGGTCCAAGGCCAACGGGATGAGGTTCAACAAGGCCAAATGCCGTGTTCTGCACTTGGGCCACAACAATCCCACAGAACGCTGCAGGCTTGGGGAAGAGCGGCTGGAAAGGTGCCTGGCAGGCACCCTAGGGACGCTTTTGTAACCTAAACAATTCTATATAAACCTTAGTGCAGACTCTGAAGGGGAAGCGTTCTGCTGGGCAGGAGCCTTGCCTGCTGCATTAACCTGCACGTGCAGCTGCAGGCTGCCACTTTGCTTCTGCGTTGGCAAAGGTTTCCAGCAAATGTGGCCCTAGCAAAGACCTCTTGGAGGATTATTCCTCTCCTTTCTAAGTGGCTCCCTGCAGCTGCAGGACATGTCGCGGCTGGAGTCACCAGGCTTCCTACAGTGTCTGGGTATGCCAGGTGACCAGTGCTTCATCAGGTTGGTTGCCTGCTCTATTACAAGTGTCGATGTGGCTTGTTGAAGCCCCTTAATCTACCCTGTTTGAGGGAGGGAGTAGGATAAAATGCTTGATGTACCTGCTTTTCTGCTAATATCTGGTTTGTTTAGAGCTGAGCTTGTAGAGGAACAGCAAAGCCCAGCCATGGTGATGGAGACATGGACGTGTGGCACAGCAAACGGTGGTTTAGATTAGAGCAGGACAGGAGGTAATTAGAAGGTCTAGGCTATTTCCTGATTTATCTTTACCTCATGTGGAAAGGGGACTCACATTAATGTAGTTCTTCAAATTATTAACCCTTTGCATTGATGGTTCTCTTGAGTATCGATGGAGCTGTGTCGGTCAGATCTTCTGGTCCCTTCATCCCCTTACAGGAGATGGTAACTGGGAGAGCTGCTTTCTCCAGACTGCTCTCGGATCTGAAATTCAGAGACCTTTTGGAGCTCATATTTCACTTTTAATTTCAGCTGCTGGCAGCATCAGGGTCAGTCTCCAGCAGGGCTGGTGGGCAGTTTGAACGCTGGGTGTGTTGTGCTGGTTGCAGAGCGGTGGCCTCCAGCCTTCCACGGAGGTTTGGCCTTGAAACATGCAGGACTGAGAGAGTTGATGGATGGGTAAAGAAATTATCCTGGCAGTTTGGCAGATATTGAGACTTTCTGCTGCCTGAGAAGGTGGGGCTGTGGGATGAACACCCTTCCCTTGCTGTCCTAGTCAATGGGGATTCCTGAATTCAGGAGCTGTTGAGTCTGATTTTCTACTCTTGGGTAAATCTTGAGTGCAGCTGCATCCAGCAAATGCTCAGAGGCACATTAATGATTCTGCAGTGCTCAGCAGTGACATATCTAATGATGCTCTGGGTGGTCTTTGCTGTGACCTTGCTGGAAAGGCTGCTGCTGCCCTGAGGGTGGGCACTGTCTGTTCTGCAGGCTGCCGGTTTGGGATCCTGACATCCCACGGCACCCTCGAAACGCTTTCTGAGCCTGGATTTTGGAGTTCAGAGATGGGATTGTGCGCTTTTGTTTCACATGAGCAAACAAAATCATTGCTGGCCTGTTAGGACAGTGTAAGCCTACAAATTACACCTTTTGTGAAGGATTTCAGTTATAAGAGTTGCACTTAAAACTGCGTTGTGTTTGATTAAATCATGGGTATAAAATTAAAGTGAGTGAAGATATTATTTGTGTATCATCCTCGTACTAAAACGATATCGGAGTGGTGGGTTGGTCTGACTTTCCTGATCTGTTCCTGCAGGTTCTCAGTAAACAAAAGGATATTTGTAGTTGGGTTTGGATTGTACGGATCCATACATGGGCCAACGGATTACCAAGTAAATATACAGGTAAATCTCTTTACTACATTAAAAATATTTGCTTCTATAGGGACAAACTTACACATTTTAGTGAATATGCAACAAAATCTGAAGTTGGAAGGGACTGGGTGTGTTTTCTGGATGGGGAGGTTGGCAGCTGGAATGAGGGCCAGATGGGGCACTGGGGATCAGAGGGATTACTGCTCTTGATTTTATGCAACCTCCCGTTGCCTGCGTCACTGCAGGATCTCCTCAGTCTGCTCTCTGCTACGTCTTAGAGTTGTGACGCGGTTTGAGATGAAGTTGTGCGCATTTTCACACGCTGAACTTTCCTGCAGGTGCTGCAGCAGCAGTTGGGTGCTGCAATAGTACTCAGGATGTCTTTTGCTGCCGAGCTGTGGAAATGCAGCAGAGCAGCCACAATTCAGCAAGGGAAGAGAAGGAAGCAGTTGCTGTGTTTGTGCTGGGCCTGTGCAGTGCTGATACATGGCCTTATGTCCTTAGTGTCCCCTTTGAGATGATGAGTGGGACTGAGGGAGACTCCTTGTCTCAAGTTCATTGTGATCTTATTCAAGGGCTGAGGTGGTGTGTGGGAATCATGGAATGGTTTGAGTTGGAAGGAACCTCAAAGCCCATCCAGTTCCACCCTACCATGGGCAGGGACACCTCCCACTGGATCAGGGGGCTCCAAGCCCCATCCAGTCTGGCCTTCAGCGCCTCCAGGGATGGAGCAGCCACCACTGATCTGGGCAACCTTATGTAGATCTCGTGTGCCTTGTTCTGGATACACGTCCATAACCCCAGCCTGGGTCGCTGGAGAAGAACAGGCTCCAGGACAGATACTCCAGCGCCACACGGCTGATGCGACAGGCACAGTCTGTCAGCACCTCGTCCTGAACTGTCAGGTTGTCCTGTTGCCCCTGAGCTCCAGGAGGAGAAAGGGAAGTAGAGATGTAAGTGGAGAACACCAGCCTGTAGCCTTCTGCCAGGTGTTGGGGTCAGGAGGGGCTGTCTGGGACCCAAGCCCACGGCTGTTGATGTGATCACAGTGCTGAGGATGGACACAAGGAATGGGATAGCGCAGTCGTGGTGGGACTGGTCAGACTGCCGAGTCTGTTGAACTCAGTCCTGTTCAGGGGCCACACACGGGTGCAGGGCAGCGCTCAGCTGGCTGTGCAGGTTCAACATGAACACGTCTCTTGCAGATCATCCACACAGACAGTAACACAGTCCTGGGGCAAAATGACACGGGCTTCAGCTGTGACGGATCATCCAACACTTTCCGGGTCATGTTCAAAGAACCTGTTGAGATTTTACCCAACGTCAACTACACAGCGTGTGCTACTCTAAAGGTACCGTCCTGGGGCGGCGTGGGGAGAGGAGAGGCTTGTGGAGCTGGGTGGGAGCAGCCTCTGTGGTCCCTTCAGTGCGATGTGGCTCTGGCTCTGCGTTTTGCCAAGGACTGTAGCATCATCTCAGAGCTCTGCTCTGCTTGTGGTGCTGCCATGAGTGCCTTCAGCGCAAGCATTTGGAGTTGTTTGTAACTTGTCTTGCCAGTGTACAGTGATTAATAGGCTGCATTAGTGATGAAGGAATGGAATTTATGGGGTTTTTTTGGTGTATACAGAGAAGCTGTCGCTTCTGCAGGCGGATAATGCAGAGCCTGCCTGCTGTGGGTAAAACAGTCGGTGTTTAATGATTGAGGCCTGGTAAATGTAGTGATAAGTTCTGATAGAGATGAGAACTTTGCTTGGAATACCTGAGGTGCAAGAACCAGAAAGAAAAGGGAGGTGCTGAGCTTTCCAAAGCTCATTGCTTCAGGCCAGACCTTCCAGAACGTGCTTGGGCAGCAGGGTCCTGCAGGGCCACCATGATCTTGTCTGATCTCGATCTGATTTTGTCCTCTGTCACCATCACAGGGTCCAGATTCCCACTACGGCACCAAAGGACTGCGCAAAGTGATCCATGAATCACCAACAACGGGAGCCAAAACCTGCTTTACGTTCTGTTACGCGGCTGGGAACAACAACGGCACTTCTGTGGAGGATGGACAAATCCCAGAGATCATCTTCTACACATAGTGCAGCTGCGGAGCTGCCTCTGGACTCTTTATCTTTCCCCGTCACCTTCCAAACTAAACTTCTGGCTGAGTTTGACCGCACCGATTGGAGCCACACTAGCCAAAGGTCTCTGTGAAACCATTTCAAAGCTCATGTTTTGCCTTGTGCTGGTGATTCTGCTGCTGTCGGGTACCAAATGAACTGGGGTACCGGTTCCATTTGTAGGTTGTCTGTGGCTACTCATTTTTCACTTCACTGATTAATCCTACCTAACAACATCCATTTTTTTGACTGTAATGAATGTAGATGCTTTTCCACCAGTCAGGAGCATGGAAACGAGCGGCTCTGGTTGTGGTTAAACCCGCTGCGAGGAGCTCATCCTGCACAAAGACACAGTTGGGGCTGTGTGGCCCATCCTCTTCGCTCCACCTCGGCAAGTGAGATGTTTGGTGAGACGTTTTACGTGCCTGCCCGGCAGTGCTGCCGCAGCGGCAGGGCTTGGCCAGCCCATGCCCAGAGCCTTCCCTCCCGCCAGCCCCGGGAAAAGTTACGCCAAGTGGCCTTTTCCTTGAGGCTTTGCTGTTTCAGCACTACGCGGTCTTGAGGGAGACCTCGAAACTGAAGCCCCTCTGGAGAGACTGTGGTGTTTCCAGGCTGTTCTCACTGATTTGTGACAATCCTTCACCCTGGGCAGTTGGTGAGAGTGACCCGGCCTCCCCTGCGGAGTCGGGATGGGCCAGCGGCTCCAGCCAGGCAAGAGCTCTCCTCCCCACCTCGCTGGGCCCTGAGGTGCTTCTCTCAAACTCGGTAGCATGTTTGGAACAATGGGTGATCCTGAGATACCTTCAGCAGCAGAGCCCCCGTCCCAGGTGTTACCGTGCTGACCGGATCCCTGAGGATGTTGCTGGGGTTTGTCAACTGGAGCAAGCGAGGGCCCCTTTTCACCTCCCCCCTGCTCTGCTGCTGTTGCTGCTGTTTTGGTGCACGTTTCAATGCATTTTCTCTTTGTTCCTTTGCCATCGCTAACCCGCCCTGGGCCGCTTCTCAGCCCCCTGCCCTGCTGCCAGGTAGGAAGAGGCTCAATGTGCAACCGCCCTTTAGCCGATAACGCAGCAGAGGGACGAGGGTTTAGGAAACAGGTCAGGAAAGTTTGGCTGTGTACGTTTGCTGGGATGGGTGCAGGAGGGAGGTGTGGCATTCACAGGTATCGCCTGGCGTTGGGCCGTTGAGCTCTGCAGTCATGAAGATTCCCTCCTGGTTGCCCGTTCCCGTGAGCTGTGCTGCTGGAGCTGAGCAGAAAGGCGCTGCGCTGCCGGGCAGGAGGTGACTGGCTCGTACGTGTGGCTGCCAGCGTTGTTGAAGACGATGGGCACGTATCCTCCTGCCCTGCAGAGGAGGTGGGGTTCCAGAACCAAGGGCAGCGTGGCCAGAGCCTCCTGAGATCTGTGGGGGATGTGCTGGTAGGGGTGCTGATGCCTCAGAGCTGCACTTCCCCTCTGGAAATCTTTCCCTCCAGTCCAGGCACTTGAAGTGCCGTAACTCACCAAGCAGCACTGTATTTACCTGCCACAAGTGAAAACCTGGCTACCTGTGGCCGGGGCAGGTGGCTTGGTACCTGCTCACTCGCTGGGGAGGTGGTGTCTCCTCCTGTGGCTCCAGCTTTGCCCTCAGCCTGTGGCTGCCAGGGTGTCTCCCTGGTAATTCCTTTGGGAACAGCTCACGCCTCTGAACCAGCAGCCGCTAGAGATGTCGGTAGTTGATGGCACGGCGAGAGGTGTCCGTTGTCAGCCTGCGCTGGGGCAGGACGGTTTTAATATGGCCAGTACTGAACAAAAGGAGGGTCCGTGGCTGCGTTATCAAACCTGGCTCTGTGCAACCAATGCAAAGCGGTGGAGATGGATGAATGGAGCGGATCCTGACCCTCAGAATGCGAACAGCCCCCGCCTCCCGCCTCTGCCCCTCTTCTCCAAGGTGGGGGGACTTCATCCACTCGCCCCGGGCGGGCTCTCTGCTGGGAATGCCGCTCCATGAGGAGGCAATACTGGAAATCATTGGAAGCTGAAAGAAGCAGAGCTGTGCCCTTGGCTGTGGAAGGAGCAGGACTGGAGGGCTGGCCGTGTGCAGCCGATGCAGGCGTCTCCCTGCGGGCTTTCCCCTGGAAGCATCTGTTTTACCAGTATTTTGTTGTGCAGATTATCTTCCCAAATCCAAGCTCCCTGCCGGTGCCCCCCAGGGTCGGTGTGGTCGCTTGTCCTGGCGGGAGGGAGAGGAGTCGAACTGAACCTACACCCGAGCACCTTCTGTTCCTGTGGCTTCCCTGCAGTTTGATGCAACTCTGGCTGTTGTAGATAGATGAATGTAACTCCTTGTTGGACAATGCCTGTTCCCAAAGTCGGAGATGTTCGTTCGTCCCACGTCACCTTGCAGAAGAGCCGGGATGTCTCCACTCCAGTGCTCTATTGATGAATGTATCCGATGCTCTCGTTCCGTGTTCACACTCTGCTTTTGGCCAGCTTTGTGATTTGTAAATAGGAAATCAATAAAGACATCGGGTCGTCTTTACAGCGGTTTCATCGTTATTTAAGAGAGCTGAGGCTGCCGGTGTGGCAAAGGGACCCTTGCCGAGCCAACTCCCAGCCCTTCTTTCTGCCTCAGGTCCTTGACCTCCCCCTCCGCGCTCCCGTGAGGCCGAGGGAAAGGCAGATGCTGCTGGGGGACCTCCAACCCTCAGGGAAACAAAGTTACTGTAGAACCTGGTTGAACAGGTGCTAAAAGCTGCCCCAGCCTTTGCAGAAGTGGGGTGGGGTCTCTGAAAGGGGGGACCCTGAGGTGAGGAGGTGTAAGGGGGCCATTCCCTGCCTGTCTGGGTTGGAAGGTGGTCTGGGGGGAAGCAGGGACAAGGGATGTGCTCTGCCCCCCCTGCTGCCCCTGCTCAGCAGCTGCACCCCAACGCATGCACTCTGCAGCCCCCTGGAAGGAGGCTGTAGTGCAGGTCTCTGCTGGGCTGATTCTTCCAGTGCTTCACCACCCTTTAATAATGGAGTTTTTCTTAATATCCAGTCTAAACCTCCCCTGGTGCAACTTGAGGCCATTTCTTCTTATTCCTCACCTGAGAGAATCACAGACGGGTTTGGCTTTGGGTTGGAAGGGACCTCAGAGCCCATCCAGTGCCACCCCTGCCATGGGCAGGGACACCTCCCACTGGATCAGGGGGCTCCAAGCCCCATCCAACCTGGCCTTGGGCACCTCCAGGGATGGGGCAGCCACCACTGCTCTGGGCACCCTGGGCCAGGGCCTCCCCACCCTCACAGCAAAACATTTCTCCCCAGGATCTCATCTCAATCTCCCCTCTTGCAGCTCAAAACCATTCCTCCTCAACCTCTTCCTGCACCCCCTAATCCAGAGCCCCTCCCCAGCTTTCCTGGAGCCCCTTTCAGCACTGGAAGCTGCGCTAAGGTCTCCCCAGAGCCTTCTCTCCAGCTGAACAACCCCAACTCTCTCAGCCCGTTCAGGAGCTGCCCCAGTGTCCCACCCCCCCCCAGGCAAGGCTGTCACACACAGAAGAAATCGCAGCATTTAAAGATTTGTTGGGTTTTGTGTGTTTTTTGTTTTTTTTTTTTTTTCATTTTATTTTTTAATTGGTTTTACTAAAAAAAAAAAAGAAGAAAAGAAAAAAAAAAGAGCTCCTACATCCTACAGCTTCCAGGAAGCGTCGGAGCGATGGAAATGCCGGTTCTGTACACTGTGTTTAAAGCAGTAACTGAACTCACAATGGAACAAACGCCCTCACGTACAAGCGCAGGGTTTGGCCTCGCTGGAAGGACGGGGCGTCCGGGGGCGCAGACGGAGCCAGGCAAGCGCTCACAGCCCTTCCCACTGTGGCTCCGCTTCGGCCTCCGCTGGGCTTGGTCGGTCCCGCTGCACTGAGGAGCCGCTTCCAGTGGGAATTTAAGGCGAATTTAACATTTCTTTGTTTGCCTCCTTGGGGAACCAAGGCCGAAGAGCACACGGGGCTGCAGCCAGGGGAGCAGCAGTGCCTGGGGCTGCCCCGGCCCCTCCTGCCCTGCTGAGGCCCATGAGAAGCCAAAGCCAGAGTCAATCCCGACCGAATTCAGGATCAAGAGGGGCAGGGGTGCAGTGTCCCAGGTACAGCCACAGCTCAGGGGTGCCCGGCAGGGCAGGATGAGGCCTCCCCCCTCCCAGTTGGAGCCTCCAGCACCCCCCCGAGTCGGGTGGTTCGGAGCAATGGTTGAAAGCAGCCACAGACCTTCCCACCCCCTAAAGACTCATCCTCAGTCTTAGGACAGAACAACAGGATTTTGGTACAGACAAGTGTGCCTCCCCCCCTCCCCCACAATGTGTCGTGATCCGTACACACAGCCGCGCAGGGGGTGATGATGTGGGAAAGCTGGGGTGCCCAGGGGAGAACAGGGGCTGTGTTTGTGTCAGTGTGTTTACGGGTAAGCTACAAAATAAAACCCATTTCCCCCCCCCCCCCCGCCCCAGCCCAGGACCAGGCCCGGCCCCAGCGCAGGTGGGAGGAAGCCATGGGACAAGGCCGTGAGATGAGGCCACAGGACGAGGCCACAGCTCCGGCAGCACCGCTCCACCCCAACACCTTGTGCCTCCCACCCTGCACTCAGGGCCCAGGGTCTGTAAAAGCAAAGGCGCCGATCAAACGCTGCCCCTGCGTCCCTAAAGCTGGGATGGAAACACCCAGCTCTAAGACATCACAGTCCCTTCTCCCCCTGCTCCGCCACCTCCCTCCATGGGCTGCCTGGTATCCCTGTCCCTACATCCCCCTGCCCCAGGAGTCCCCAACCTGTTCCTGTTGAGCCCAACCAGCGCCTGTGTCACTACTGAAAATGCGAACTGGAACAGCGTCTCCTCCCCTCACACCAGCGCTTCTGGAGGCTGCACTGCTCCCCACCGGAGCCGGGAACGAAGGGGAGACCCAACAGGGCTGAAAGGAAGAGCAGAATTCGGTAACACTGAGGCTGACGGGCAAAGACTGAGGACTCAGCACTGCACCGAGACTCACTTTAAATTAACTTAAGAGACAAAGAAGCAACAGAAAAAAAAAAAAAAAAAAGATTCCTCCTCAGCCCACTGCTCTCAAAATTGTCTTCTGCTTCTTCTGACAGCGACGGGTCAGAGTCTGTTGAGTTGATCCCCATTTTCGGACTGGTTAGAGACTCACAAGCAAGTGACGCTGCAGATTGGGTTCCGTTTGTTTCTTTTTTTTATCTTTTTTTTTTTCTCTTTTTGACGGACGCAGGAACTTCGGCGAAGTCAGGCTTGGTTCGAGTCACGGCCACACGCTGGGCGAGCGGCGGAGGGAAGGACAAGCAGTTTGGGGAGGCCCCGCTCCCCGCCTGCGCGTGTGGGGCGCTGGGAGAGGCCGTCCGGCTCGGCCTCCCCCGCGGCCCCGGCCCGTCCGAGGGGGCCGTCGCTGCCGCTGGCTCCACGGGTCAAGATCCAGCCACGGCCAGAGGGAGAGGAGCCATCGCGCATGCCGCTCCACCCGGCCTGGCAGCTCACTTGCGACGCTTGGTGGTTTTCCTCTTCCTTCTCTTGAAGAAACAGCAGCACCTGGAGATGGAGGAGACCCCGTCAGCACCCGGGCTTGGACACGGATGGGATCAGGGTAGCTGGGGGGGGGGGACACACAGAAACCCCTCAGAATCTTGGTGAGCCCCACACAGGCAGAGCTGCTCTGGGAAGCGTCCCTGGTTGGACTGGGAGCACCACGATGGCCACAGCAAGTGACACCAAGCAGGGTGAGTGACACCAGTCATAGCAAATGCCAGTGGTCGAGCTGAGGCCAGGCTCATGGAGAAGGAACAACCCTCGAGCCATGCCCCCCCCCGTGTTGGCTTTGGGGAGCATCCATCAGCCTCAGGGCCCACCAGGGCAAGGTGGGAAGAGGCTGGGGTGGCACTGGCTCTGCAGGGACAGCTCGCCTGGGGTGCCAGGGAAGAGTGATGCTAGGGGACCAGCCAAGGCATCACGGCGCAGCTGCCGAACCCCACGCCCACCCCTGCCCCAGAGGGACGAGGCAGCTGGGCTGTGTCCTTACTTTGTATCGTCTGTCACCTCCACCTCGGTGGGGGCGGTGATGGGGGCATTCGAATGTCCTGCCGTGGGGTCGTCCGTGTTCAGCTCACCGTTGGTGGAGCTCATCACCTGTGGAGGGGCGAGCGTCAGCACGGGGCACAGGCCGCTCCTTGACCTCGTCCCCCATCCCATGGGAGCTGCTCCCGGAGAGGTGCAGCTCCATGAGGCAGCACGGCTCCCCTGGCCCTGCGTGAGCTCCCCACGTGGGGCAGCAGGATGGAGCCCTCGCTGTGACAGTGCAGCTCGGCCTCGGTGCTGAGCAGCCCAGATGGGTCTGGTCCCCTCAGCGGCCCTGGGAGGATGATCCCAGCTCCAGGGAATCCCTGCACACCCAGGCAGCTCTGACAGGAGGCACAGCCCCACAAAGCTGTTGGCTCCAAGGAGATCTTGCCCTGACCGAGCAACCGGACACAGCTCTTGCTCCCCAGCACGGTGGGACTCAGCCCCGCACCCACCCTGTGGCTTCGAGGCGACCCTGAGCTCCTGCCCACTTGCAGGGGCAGCAGGGCCATGTGCGGTGCCAGGGAGATCCGAGTTACCAAAGCAAGGATGGTGTTGCACAGGAGACTTGGATTTGCCTGAAATCCCCCTCCTGCATCCGCTGCCCCACAGCCAGGAGCTCCCTGGGGATGCGCAGGCCAGAGAATCATCAAGCTGCTCATCCTACCCAGACCCGTGGAGCAGCTGCCATCTGACAGCCACAGTGCCCAGGCTATGCCAAGCCACAACCCCCCGGAACACGCTTGGAGAGCCCAGAGCATCACCAACCCCCCGCAGTGCTGTGCGCAGGCGGAGGACAGGGCAGGATTTGCAGAGCAGGGAGGAGACGCGGTACGGGAGGAGCGGGACAGAGCACAAGCCAGTGCCAGTGTCTGCCCAGCCTCGCGGGGCCAAGCCTGGCACCGAGCACCAGCAGAGAGTCACTATGGAGCAGCAGGAACCAGCGGCAGCAGCGGGAATGGAAGCAGAGACGGAGGAAGCAGCGCAGGCCCAGCTAGGGGGCACCCATCACGGATGCCCCCATATCCCTGCTGGCTGGACCCCCAAACACAAGAGAGGGCGAGCAGCAGAGGGCAGGAGGCTGCAAGGGCGACGGCGCGAGTGCAGGACCAGGGAAACGAGGCCAAGGGCTGCCCACAGAACGGGAGGAGAAGCAGGGCTTAGAGCTGTCATGGCAAGGGGTTGGAAATGGATGGGCTTTAAGGTCCCTTCCAAACCAAACCATTCCATGGTTCCATGATTCTGTTGTTCCAGTCAAAGAGGCACAGGGAAGGCTCCATGTGGGATCAGGATTTGTTGTCTGGCACTACTGTGAGGAGCAGTGCTGGGGGCAGAGCCAGATGCCCACCCAACTGCTTGTGCACAGAGCCAGTGCTGCATCCATCTCTCACCGCCCTCCAAGTGCCACTGGTAGTGCCAGGGGAGCCCAACAGCCCCTGGGAAGCAACGCCAGCAACCTCTGTGAGCTGTGAGCATCCTGCACCACGGGGACTGGGAAGCACAGCCCCTGCGGCCACGTCTTGCAGCCCAGGCAAGACCCTGGGCATACGTGGCCGTGATGCCACCCTGGGGCTGATCCCTGGGCACAGCCGGCAGACAGACAGACAGATGTCAGCCTGTGCCCAGCCATACAGGCAGGTTGCGTGGCGCAGGTTGGCTCTGCTCCCTCCCGTGCCCGCCCCTGCCCTCGGCGCGTGGTTGCATGTACCTGGACGGACCCCCCGAGCCTGCCGGCTGCCAGGTGAGCTCCCAAAGGCTCCTCGGCAGGTTGCCCACCGGCCTGAGGATCCCATAACTCCGTCCCCTCGGGCGGCTGCTCGCGCCAGGCAGGAAGAACAGGATGAAAAGAAACAAAAGAAAAGAAAAGAGGAAGAATGGGGAAGAGAAGGGAGAGGTGGAGGGAAAGGGTGCAGGGAGAAAAGTGGCAAAGGGAGTCGAGAAAATAAGACATGCAAAAGCAAAACCAATGACCAGAGCGGGTCGAGTTTGTGATCGCGGAGGGCACGCGCGCAGTACCGGGGTCGGCCCCTTTCCGCCACGTGCGCACACGCAGCCCCAGCCTGGAGCTGGGCTCTTCCCGTGTACTGCGCACGTTGTCTCCAGGCCGGTGAGGCTACACTGCCCTGCAGAGCACGGCCAGCCCTGTGCAGCACCAGCAGCTGCGCTTTGGGGCATGTTGGAACAGTGGAGAGATGCAGCTGGGCTGAGGAGATGCTGCCAGCCGCTCTCCTGCGAGCGCAATGTTCCAAGACCAATGTGGATCTCTGTGCTGCTCCTTGAGGGCACTGGGCTCCTCAGCCGAGGACAACCCACCGCCCAACGCCTGCCACGGGCAGCACAGCACAGTCCCCTGGCTGCTGGGGACCTCTGCACCCCCAGCTTGGAAACTACTCCCACGCTCGTGCTTGGCTTTTCCTGTTGTGTTCAGGAAGGGATGTTGAACATAGGATTTCTTGGCTGCTGGATGCAGAGAGCAGATCTTGGGAGTGAGTTCCCAGGAACAAGCCATATGCACTTTGAAGTCACCACCCTCTCCCTAAGGAAGCGCTACCCAGGCAGTGGCCAGTGAGAGCCAGGGCTGTCCCAGGCTCCCCATGCTCGGCCAGGAGCAGAAAGGGGCACCGTGGGGTAGAGGCATGGGTGAGGGAGGACAGGGTGCTGTGCCCTCAGCTCCAGCTCGTTTGCTGGAGCCCTGCTTCCTGTGGAGCTCCAAGACCAGAGGACGCATGTCCGTACAGGACCACTGGGGAAACGCCTGAGGTTTGCTCTTCATGGCAGCAGTCCCAAAGCTGTGTTTCCTGCGTCAGGGCAGGACAGGCCATGGCACCAGAAAAGGGCCCAGCTCCTCTCCCGCAGCAACCCAGACAGGGAGCTCTGCCCATCTCCCTGCCTTGTCCCAGCTCTGCCCCACATGCCCTGCAGGTTCCCAGGGCAAACACAGCACCTTATTCCAGCACGGGGCCACGTGCTGTCACACTGCCCCATGAATCCCTCCGAGGCCCAGACACCTCCCTCCCTTGTCCCGTGTCCCATGTCCCACTGACGAAAGAGACACCGCGAGCAGAGCAGCACATAACTGCCACAGGGGCACGGCACTGGGGACACTGCCCTTAACATGAAGCAGCTCAGCCTTTGCCATGTCCACAGCGCTAAAACCTGCAGCTTGATGGCTGCAGGCCAGGCCTGGCACTTCCCGGCTGTGCCACAGCCTCCCACGCCTGCTTGGCCCAGGGACACTGCTCTGGTCCCTCCATGAGCCACCAACTTGGACCTGCAGGGAGGAAGCCCTGGATAAAGGATGTCCCGAGCCCTGCCTCCATCCAGAGGCCCTACTGAGCCCTGTGGAGCAGAAGCTGGAGCTGCGCACAGCTGCGATCCCACGCCCCGGCCAGGGCCGCGCCAGCACTCACCTGGTGTTTGGTGTGTGGCTGTGCTTTGTCTCGGTTCGGGGGCTGCACCTGCACCTCGCTGTGCATCGTGCCGATGGGGGTGGGCTGGGGAAGGGACAGGGACAACATCAGCCACAGCACAGCAGCCCTCCCGCCGCCCCCCAATCCAAACAGGCAAACCATCCACAACTGAGGTCTGACCCCAGCTCCCACCTGTGCCCCAGCAGCTCTACGCTCAGTGAGGGGTTGCAGCGAGCCCCCAGAGGGTGCCCGTGGCAGAAAGCAAGGTGCCAACTTGACTGCTGCATTCCCCTTCGCTCCAGGAGTCTCACATTCCTGCGTCACAGCTTTAACTCATCGGCACGACAGCCCCAGCTTGGAGCCGGCTGCTGGTGTCTGTGAGGGCTGGTGGAGCTGCCCCCTCATAGAAACGTTTGGTTGGAAAAGACCTTTGAGATCATTGAGTCCAACCATTCATGTCCACTACTGAACCATCCCTGAGCACCTCATGTACCCGTCTTTTAAACACCTCCAGGAACAGTGACTCCACCACCACCCTGGGCAGCCTCTGCCAGTGCCCAAGAATCCTTTCAGGAAAGGAAATTTTCCTAATTATCATAGAATCACAGAACCTCCTGAGTAACAAGGGATCCACAAGGATTACTGAGTCCAGCTCCTGTCCCTGCACAGGACACCCCAACATTCACACCGTGTGTCTGAGGGCGTTGTTCAAATGCTTCTGGAATATTTTCAGGTTGTGACTGCTTCCCTGGGGAGCTGTTCCAGTGCTCCACCACTCTCTGGGTGAAGAACCTTTCCCTAATGTCCAATCTAACCCCTCCCTGGTGCAACTTGAGGCTGTTTCCTCTCATTCTATCACTTGTTCCTTGGGAGAAGTAATGGATGTGCATGGCAGGGATGACTGCTGACGCGCATCCTCTCCGCTGCTGCCGCTGACTCCCCACCACGCTGCCCATGACCCCTGGGGCCCAGCACCCTCTGCCCGCTCCCTTGTCACTCACGAGCGGTTTCCCTGCCCAGTCGTATTCGTAGTCGAACACGTAGCCGTTCCTCTCGAACAAGTCTGTGAAGAGCTTCCGCAGGTAGTCGTAGTCTGGCTTCTCGAAGAAATCCAGCCGTCGCACGTAGCGCAAGTACGTGGCCATCTCCTCTGCGGGGACAGAGAGGGCTCAGTCGGGCAGGGGGATGAGACACCAGGCCAGCGGGCTCTGGGCACACGCTGGGGACAGGGACAGGCCGTGTAGTGCCCTCACCTGGGAAGTTCTCACAGAGCACCTCCACGGGAGTGGCTCTTTTGGTGTCGCCGATCTTCTGATACCTCTCCTTTAGCGTGTCAGCCTGGCAGAGACAAGGAGCAGGTCAGCAGGAGGGCCAGGCACGTCCCCGGGAGAGGGGAAGGCCCTGGGTGCCATCAGACCATAAAGGGTCCTCCTTTTCCAGGTGACTGTGAGAGGTCATTCCCAGGGAACCGCCTCACCCAGAGCAGGTTTGGAGTACAAACATCAGGGAATGTGGTTCCAGAAGAGCATCTGGGATACTCGCAAAGCAGGGGGACACTTGGAGCCGCTCAGCACAGCAAGGGCCTGGCACAGAGCTCAGGGCAACAACCAGGGTGTCGAACCTTCAACACCCCAGGGGACAAAGATCCCCCCTCCCTGTCCTGGTGCTGCACCTGGCAGGGCAGAGCCAAACCCACCGTGCCCAGGGATAGCGGGAGCTGGCAGTTACCTTCAGGCCTTGCCAAGGAAGGCTCCCACGGAGGAAGTACATGAACATGTGCCCTAATGCTTCCAGGTCATCCCTGCGGCTTTGCTCTGTGTGGAGAAAATAAAGCGACACGGTCACGTTCCCACTACACAGAATCCTGGAACAGTTTGGGTTGGAAGGGAACTCAAAGCCCATCCAGTGCCACCCCTGCCATGGGCAGGGACACCTCCCACTGGATCAGGGGGCTCCAAGCCCCAGCCAACCTGGCATGAAACACCTCCAGGGATGGAGCAGCCACCACTGCTCTGGGCAACCTGGGCCAGGGCCTCCCCACCCTCACAGCAAAACATTTCTCCCTAAGATCTCATCTCAATCTCCTCTCTTGCAGCTCAAAACCGTTCCCCTCATCCTGTCCCTGCACTCCCTGATCCAGAGCCCCTCCCCAGCTTTCCTGGAGCCCCTTTCAGTACTGGGAGGCTGCTCTAAGGTCTCCCTGGAGCCTTCTCTTCTCCAGGCTGAACAATGCCAACTCTCCCAGCCTGGCCTCATATGGGAAGTGCTCCAGCCCTCAGATCACCTCCATGGACTCCTCTGGACTCACTCCAATAGATCCAGCCCCTCCCTAGCTTTCCTGTAGGCCCATCTTCCCTGTCCCTGCAGCACCTCAAGGCCCCTGCCAATATCCTAGGCTGAACAGCACGGGAGAGGCAGCAGTATGTCCCTAACCCCTCCTCTCACACCCTGTAGTCCCTCTCCCTTTAGGCCAAGAGGCAGGGCTGGCTGCACAGAGCGCACGCACCTTTCCCAAGGTGGGTGTTGATGCTCATGTAGCGCGCTGTCCCTGTCAGGCTCTTGTGCTCTCGGTAGGGGATGTGTTTTTTGGTCTCGGGATCAATATACTCTTTGGCCAGGCCAAAATCGATGATGTGGATGGTGTGCTGCCGCTTGCTGCCCGGCCGCCCCACCAGGAAGTTCTCCGGCTTGACGTCTCTGTAGATCAGGCTTTTGGTGTGGACGTACTCCATCCGTGTGATCTGGAAGCATACGGAGATGTCAGCACCATGGTAGAGATGTACCAGCCTGTAGTTTCCCTGCCATCCTCCTCTCCTGAGGCCAACTTTCCTCTAACTGCCTCACTCCCCCAGCCAGAACCTGTCTCCCCTCAGCACAAGGAGTTGGGTTGTAAGAAAATGCACAAGTCGTAGAATCATGGAATGTTTTGAGTTGGAAGGAATCTTAAAAGCTCATCCAGTTCACACCACTCTGTCATGAGAAGGGACACCTTCCACTAGACCAGGCTGCTCAAGACCCCATTCAGCCCTCCAGGGATGGGGCAGCCACAACCTCTCTGGGCAACCTGTGCCAGTGTCTCACCACTCTCATTGTGAAGAAATTCTTAATATCTAATTTAAATCTTCCCCCCTTCCAGTTTAAAGCCATTCCCCCTCGTCCTATCACTACTTGCCCTTGTAAAAAAAGCCCTCTTCAGGTACTGGAAGGCCACTATGAGGTCCCCCCAGAGCCTTCTCTTCTCCAGACTGAACAACACCAACTCTCTCAGCCTGTCCTCACAGCAGAGTCCTGCAGCCCTGGGAGACAATCCCAATCCAGCTGCATCTCAGACTCACACGGTGAGATGCTCTGCTGTGCTCAGAAAGAGGTTGCACAGCCATGAGGGAGAACCCTCCTACATCAGGGTACAGTATGGAGGGAGGCAGCCTCCTGCAGCCTGCCAGGCACTGGTTCACTGCTCCATTCCCATCCCATTCCCTCTGGGATCCCCACACAGCCCGACCGCCATCCCCATGCATCACCCCAGTCCCCCAGGGTGCTCTGAGGCCAGGCAGGCTGGGGTGAAGCACGCAGAGCCTCGGGTGAGGCGGAGTTGCTGCCCTCACCAGCTGGATCGCGATCATCAGGACAGTCTTGAGCGTGAAGGTCCGATCGCACAGATCAAAGAGATCTTCTAGGCTGGGTCCCAGCAGCTCCAACACCATGGCGTTGTACTTCCCGCAGGGGCCAAAGTAGTAAACCTGAGGAATTCCTTCTGCAAAAGATGGAGCAAGGGCTGTCAGGGGTGGTAAGTAGGCTGGGAAGGGGGCTGCAGGTGAGGAGGATGTCTCCACACTGCCCTCCCTCCACGCCCTAGACAGCTTGGCTCTGCTCTTGGCAGGAGCGCGAAGGAGGCCGCTCCATCTGCATCCCTGACTGCTGCGAGGGAGGTGGGGGAAAGAACTAAATAAAACAGGATCAAAGATTAGACGTGGCTCTGCGTAAAATCGGCTTCTCCCAACCGAGCAGATGGGCTCGAGTCGCACGCGCTGGAGAGAGAATCTGCAGAGTCACATTTACAGGAAGCCTCCCTTTTCCTGCACAGCCAGCTCAGCCCGCTCCATACCTGCATTGCCGAGTTGTTTGTAGAACCGATACTCCAGGTGCAGCTGGGGGGCCCGGGATTTTATGGGTTCCTTGGAGAAGAAAAGGAGAAAGGTTAAGGCTGTTGCAGGGAGGTATGGGTGTCAAGACACCTCCTCCCCATGCTGGCAGCAGCTGGACAGAAAGCATTTGGGGCTGAGAAAAACTAGTATAAAATGGAGATGAAAAGAGAAAACCAGCCCGTAAGGGAGCCAGATCCACCCCCTCCAGAGAGATCTGGGTGCTGGGAGAGGCATTAACGGGAGGAGGTATCAGTGGGAACACCCTCCCCTGGAAGCCTGTCACCAGCTTAGCACAGAACAAGCCACAGCAAGGCCCTGAAGAATCACGGAATGGTTTGGGTTGGAAGGGAACTCAAAGCCCAGTCAGTCCCACCCCCTGCCATGGGCAGGGACACCACCCACTGAATCAGGGGGCCCCAAGCCCCATCCAACCTGGCCTTGGGCACCTCCAGGGATGGGGCAGCCACCACTGCTCTGGGCAACCTGGGCCAGGGCCTCCCCACCCTCATAGGAAAACATTACTCCCTACGATCTCATCTCAATCTCCCCTCTTTCACCTGAAAACCCTTCCCCCCCATCTAAACCCTCCACTCCCTGACCAAGAGCTCTTCCCCAGATTCCCTGCAGGCACAGAATCATAGAATGGGTTAGAATGGACCTTAATGATCATCCAGTCCCCCCAGTCTCTCCCATCCTGCTCTGACAGCAGAACCAGCACCGGGAGAGTCAAACCTCTGGGTTTCTGCTTGGCAGGAAATTCCAAGTTTTTTGAAAGATCCCTGATCAAGAGCCCCTCCCCAGCTTTTCTGCAGGTCCCCTTTAAGAAGATCCACCTCTTCTCTCCCGGGGCCCAGATCACCCCACCCGCAATGCTGTGTACTGCTTTGCCTGCCCTCAATTCCCAGCAGCAAGCACAGCTCCCCACACAGCCACCCATCCGTCACAGATCCCATCATAACCCACTTAGCCCAACCCTGTCCAATGGCTTGGGGAGGGGGAACGATCTCCTGAACATCCCACCCTGACCAAGGAGGACTCACCAATTTGATAGCTACGTATTCGTTCGTGTAGAGGTTCTTTCCTGCAGGAAGAGACACAAAAAAGGCAATTGAAAGGGAGTGAGCTGTTGTGGTTTAACCCCAGTCAGCAACTGAGCACCCCCAGCCACTGGCTCACCCATTCAGTGGGATGGGAGAATCAGAAGTGTGAGAAAACTTGTGGGTTGAGATAAAGCCAGCTTAATAAGGAAAGGAAAAGCCACACAAGCAAAGCAAACCAAGGAATTCCTTCACTGCTTCCCGTGGGCAGGCAGGTGTGCAGCCACCTCCAGGAAAGCAGGGCTCCATCACGTGTAGCGGTGACTTGGCAAGACAAACATCACCACCTTGAACATCCTCCCTTTCCTTCTTCTTCCCCCCAGCTTTATCTGCTAAGCACAACACTCCACACCGCAGGATTCCCTTGGGTCAGCTGGCCTGGCTGTGTCCCCTCCTGGCTTCCTGGGCACCCCCAGCCGCTCGCTGGTGGGGTGAGGAGCAGAAAAGACTGTGATGCTGGGTAAGCACTGCTCAGCAATAACTAAACCACCCCTGCATTATCACAGTTGCCAGCACAAATCCCAAACAACAGCCTCCCCGCTGGCTACTGCGAAGAAAACTCCCTTTAGCCCAGCTGAAACCAGGACTGCAAAGGAGGCTTCAAACCGACCTCACATCACACCCTGAGGGCTCCAAAGCATCCCAAACAGGTTCCGTGGCTCCCACAACCATGAAGAGGCCTGGAGGCATGAGCAGGAGCAAGAACCCGCTGTGGGGAGTTGCAACAGGCCTGTTAATTAGCCCAGCTGGGGTATGAGGATTCCTCCGTGATGGGCTGGAGCCAAGGCTGCTGGGAGGGGGCAGCAGCCCAGCCCAGGTGTTGCAGGGATGCAGTGGCCAAGGCAGGAGCAAGGCTGAGTCTTGCTGTTACTCTCAGCTGCATCTCTGCAGGGAGAGGGGCTGCCCTGTTCTGGGAGGGCTCTGTGGAGCTGGGGGATGTTGCTCTGTGGGCAGTGGGACCTGCAGAGTGTGGCAGGGAGGAAGGAACCCCAGGAGCACTGGGGCAGGTTGAGGCATTGCAGCTCCCAGTGCTGTGAAGACACCACAGGTAGGTGGAAATCCCTTCCCTGGAGTCAATGCCAGGGATGCCACACACAGTGTGTGTTTGCGTGCAAACATGCACAGCTCAACCACATCCTTCATGATGCTCCTACGCACCTGGAGGTGCAGGGGAATACAGGAGCAGCCCCACAGAATGGCCAAAGCTTGACAAGGAGGAGTAGAAGGTGTTGACGTGCTGCAAGGAGGGCCAGGTGGCTGCCCAGGAGAGCTGAAAGGGCAGCCCTGCACCCCAAAGCCCTTTGAAATGTCTTCCTAGACAGCTCAGCGCCTTCATGGGAGTTTTCATCAAATCATGGAATAGTTTGGGTCAGAAGAGACCTTAAAGCCCATCCAGTTCCAACCCCACTTCCACGGGCAGGGACACCTCCCACTGGATCAGGGGGCTCCAAGCCCCATCCTGCCTGGCCTAGAACACCTCCAGGGATGGGGCAGCCACCACTGCTCTGGGCAACCTGGGCCAGGGCCTCCCCACCCTGAAACACCAGAAAGGTTGAACTAAGAAATGTCTGCACACCACCCTGATCACTCTCAAGAGCCACGAGGGTGCAAGGAAAGTGTTCCACCTGGGAAGTGTCAGTGCCACCCCTGCCCTAGCCCCACAAAGGCAAAGATTAAAGAGCTTTGAAGAAATATGAGACCTCACCTGCAAGGATATGGAACTCTTGGAACAGGTTCAGTAGGCTAAGAAGATGATCCAAAGGCTGGAGACCCTCTGCTAGGAGGACAGCCTGAGAGAGCTGAGGTTGTTCAGCCTGGAGAAGAGAAGGCTCCAGGAAGACCTTAGAGCAGCCTCCCAGTACTGAAAGGGGCCCCAGGAAAGCTGGAGAGGGGCTTTTTACAAGGCCCGCAGTGACAGGATGAGGGGAAACGGCTTTAAATTGGAAGGGGAAGATTTAGATTAGACATTAGGAAGAAATTCTTCATGATGTGAGTGAGGAGGCCCTGGCCCAGGTTGCCCAGAGCAGTGGTGGCTGCCCTATCCCTTGAGGTGTTCAAGGCCAGGCTGGATGGGGCTTGGAGCCCCCTGACCCAGTGGGAGGTGTCCCTGCCCATGGCAGGGGGTTGGATCTGGATGGGCTTTAAGGTCCCTTCCAACCCAAACCATTCCATGATTCTGTGATTCTATGAAGTATCTGGGTTCCTCTTCTACCAGGGCCCTCCAGGGCACCGGGGAGACAAGGGTTAATGGCAGGAGGTTCCTTCCAAAGCACGCAGAGCCAGCAGACACACGATCCCACTGCATGGCGTGTGTGGATCTGATGAAGCTGCATCTGTCTCCTCGGATTTTCTCCAAGCAATTTGCTCAGGGAATCGAGCTCCTCCTGGCATAAGATTTCATCTGCTGTGACTGCTGCTCTCCACCTGAAGCAGCAATAAATCCTTGCCGGGTGACATCAGAGCCAGCTGCTGAGCGCCAGAGTCGGCGGCAGGATTACGGGAAGAGGGATGAATGGGAGATATTAATGGACCGGCTCCTCCCAGCGCTCTGCAGCCAAGGAGGGGCTCAATCCTGCTGCCTTGCTGACCCTCTTCCATCCCAGGGAACCTCTGCCAAGCCTCTGCAAAACCAAATCCCTTCACAGCGATTAGGAAGCAGGGCAATAGGGAAGGAGAAATGCCTGGCTAACACGAGCAAATGCCAGACCCAGGGATTCTGACTCATCACAGACTGGGGAAGAGGAGGAACATCCCCCAGACCCATGCATGGCTCCAGGGAGCTCAAGGAAACCCTCAACTCATTGGGAACTTGCCTGGGGCAGGCGAGAACTGAAATCCTGAGGACCCCAGCGCAGCCCCCTCATCCCTGCCACGAGCATGGTCACCTCTCAATGCCTTAAAGGGCAGAGAAGGCAGCACCTTAACGGGGAGATAATGCCACAAGCTGGCAGGAAGGAGAAGCAAGAGCAGGCAGCTTATCTTCCATGCACCAGGATGGATTCTGTACTTCGCAAACAATCGCAACGGAGAGCAAACCAGACCCATGTGCCAGCCAGGATGCAGGGACAGGCAGAGTCCAGTCAGGCACAGGGTCCCCACATGTTCCCAGAAGAGATGGGTTCCAGCCTCAGGGCCCTACAGTTCAGTCCAAAACTGGTCCTGCTGCCTTCAGGGCAGTCGCATGCACCCACAACACTCAACAGCTGGATTTTCCTTGAGGTTAGGCTGGAAAAACCATGGCAGGATGCCTGTCATCTTGGCAAAGAGGCACTGCCAAACTGGCCCAGCACAGAAGGGATGGAGACAGGAGCATTCCCAGCAGGGCTGTGCTTGGAGGCCCATCTCATCCCTATTACGTGGCATCTGCCCTGTTCCCACCAGACTGAACTCACCTGTGGCTCACTTAGCACAGAAAGCTACCTGCAGAACTGCTCCAGGGGCTGGTAACCCTCTCCCAGCCCAAGAAATGAGCCCAAATCATTTGATATCCCATGGCTCATCCCTTCCTGTTACGCTTGGAGGGCCTGGACAGGGTGGATAGAAAAGATGAGAGAGCAGAGACAGCAGGGACTATTGCTGCTGTCTGACCATCATCATCCTCTTCCCTGCTATAAACAAGATGTGAAGAGCAGAACCAGGCTATTGGGAGGGAATAAAAGGAAAGAAAAAGCAAAAAGGGCAAGAAAGGAGGGGCTGTGGAGTCCTCCCAGCTCCAGCTCCTGCAGCAGCTCTGCTGGCCCCCTGCTCTGCCCAGCGCTCACTGATTATGGGAACTTGCACACCTAAAATGTGATGGAGTCCACAGAGTGCCCCAGGTAGGACTCAAGCAGGATTCAGAGGATAAAAGGTGCTTTTGAAAAAGAAAAGCACCAGGATGGGCAGCAGAAAGCAAATATTTGTGTTTGCAGAAGCCTTTGCCCTGCTCAGGGCTGGCGATGTCTCCGAATCCAGCTGCCAGCACCTGCAAGATGCACCATGTCTGATCAGAGTCGAGCCAAAGCCTCCCATCGGAGGAGGCTGCCAGAGCTGGGGTTTAGGTTTTAAAACCCAGACGTGGCTGTCTCGTATCCCTGTGCTCACATCCTGCTCCCAAAGGCAGATTTGGCAGCAGTGGGATCCGGCACCTGCTCCTGCGCATCACAGCACACCAGGGAGCCGGGCTCCCACCCGCGGCCCCATCCAAGTGGCTCGCCCTACGCCAGCCCCTTCGCTGCCCTCGCTCAGGGTGCAGCAGGAGCTGAGGGTTGTGCCTGGGACCAGCAATTTGGCTTTTCTGGTCGAGAAGCATGGGAGAAGGCATCAGGCACAAGCTCAGCCCTGGCACTGCGAGCAGCATCGGTCCCAGCAGTGACAGCTCCTCGGGGCATTGTTTTTTGCTACCACTGGGGGTAGAAAAAAGCTATTTTAGAGTTTCACCTTCCTCCAGAGGAGCCTTTGTCTGAAGGGACCTTTTGTGGCCCCCAAGGAGTCACTGCCCGGGAAAGCCTGGGATGCTAGAGGCCAGGGGTGAGAGCCACGGCTCAAGAGAGCTTGGGAATGTCCCCAGCACTCGCACGTCATCATTCCGCTGGGACATGGCCCAGGCCCAGCTGTAGTAGTGACCCACTGCTGGCTCCTACACCCCACAGGATCCACCCCCTCCACTTCCTCCCTCCAAAACACTGGGTTTACTTTGTGAAAATAAGTTAATTTCCAGCTTTTAACTTAGAAGGAAACCAGCCGCTGTGTTTCCATGCTGCTGTTAGAGATGAATGCAGCAGGTCAGAGAGAGAGAGGGGAGCAGGAGAGCTGCAAAAGGCACACAGAAGTTTACTGCAGGGAAAGGAGAAGCACATCCCAGTCTGGCTGCACTGGAGGAGCATGGCCTCAGATCAGGATCAGAGGAGGCGAGCCAGGAGCCCCCACTGCAGGTCCAGCCTCCCCTCCCCATGCCACAACCTCTGCCAGCCCCTCCTGGCAGGGAATCCCAGCCCCTGCCCAGCCTGTTTGTCCATGTCATGGCAGCCCAGCAGGATAAACAGCAGTTCCTGGCTACAAAGCGCAGTTCCGAGCCTGCCCATGGGAATCATGGCATGGTTTGGGTTGGAAGGGAACTCAAAGCCCATCCAGTCCCACCCCGCCTGCCATGGGCAGGGACACCTCCCGCTGGATCAGGGAGGCTCCAAGCTCCATCCAGCCTAGCCTTGAACACCTCCAGGGATGGGGCAGCCACCGCTGCTCTGGGCAACCTGGGCCAGGGCCTCCCCACCCTCACAGCAAGATCTCATCTCCATCTCCCCTCTTTCAGCTCAAAACCCTTCCTCCTCATCCTATCCCTGCACTCTCTGATCAAAAGCCCCTGCCCAGCCTTCCTGGAGTTCCTTTCAGTCCTGGGAGGCTGCCCTAGGGTCTCCCTGGAGCCTTCTCTTCTCCAGGGTGAAAGAGCCCCAACTCTCCCAGCCTGTCCTTGTACAGGAGGTTCTCCAGCCCTCAGATTATCTCCGTGTTCTCCTCTGGACTTGCTCCAACAGCTCCACGTCCTTCCTGTGCTCAGGACTCCAGGTGAGGTCTCACCAGAGTGGAACAGAGGGGCAGGATCCCCTCCCTCGCCCTGCTTTGGGAAGACCCAGGAGGAGTTGGGCTGGCATTTGGTGATGGGGAGGAAGGAGCTCTGTGGAAGGTCTGGCTGGGGTACAGTGCAGCCCAGGATGAAGCACTGTGACTGGGTAATGGGAGGTAATGGAAATAACCTTGTCTCTGCCCCCTTGACTCTTCCCAGAGCCTATGTGCTAGAGCAGCTGCCCCACTCTAGCCCCAAGTTGTGTTCATACAGTGAGGAATCAACTGGCAGCCAGACTGGGACAGGGACTGGCACGACTCTGTGTCTCTGGATGCCAAGGCCAGCAGCAAAATGGAGGGGTGGGATCCAAGCATGGCTCCGGCAGCCCCAAACTCCTGCCCAAGTCATTCCCCTTCTGCCTTCCCACAAATCCTTTTTGCCAACTGTTTTTACCTTTTATCTCTAAACAAACCCCTTCTGGCTTTGGCCACCTCCATACCCAGGAGGACACCTGCTTCCATCTGGGACCTGGAAGGACTGAGCAGCGCAGGGGAAACTGGACAGCACTACCTGTTTCAGGAAGACAACTTCACCTCCCTTCCTCTCCCACCGCTGGAAGCTGGAGGATTCACCTCCTGACATGTTTTTTGGAAGATGTCCTGGCTTTTTTTATGAAAGGAAAAAGTCCAAAGACAATTTGGGAGCTTTGAAACTCTGAGCTACACTTTGGCCTCTGCAGCCAAGCTGACTGGACTGAACACTCCATTCCCAGTGGAAAACCGAGTGTCCAGCATGCACTGGGGAGCACCCCATGTGCCACCATTTCACAGCAGGATCCCTCTGGTCCCTTGCTATTCATCAGCAGTTGGAGGAATCCCTACTTTCTGTGAAGTCCTGACAGCATTCCTGAGCCCTGATGCAGTGCAGAGGCACACCTAAAGGAAGAGAGATGGGATTTTAGGAGAAAAGCTACATAGCTGTGGCTTCCATCACTGAGATCCTGGGCTCCGGCTGTTACCACGTTATGGCCGGGCACTGCAGGGTGTGACAGGGCAGGAAAAAAGACTAGAAGTGTCTCTGGCTGGTGGCAAGGACAAACTCTCGCAGCAATAATCGACCACTGTGGAGCCCCAGAGCAAGAGCTCTCTGCTTGTCCCTTCAGCCACGAGCAAACTGAGCCCAACTGCTCCCAGGCCCCTGCAGCAGCTCTGCTCCGAGCAACTCAGACTCCCAGTTTCACAGATGCTCTTCAGATCTGTGTGAGACCCATGTTCATCTCAGTGCTGTCCCCAAAAAGTGAGGAGCAGCAAGGCCGGGGATCACACCGACCCTCAGCACTGAGGACACCACACAAAGCAACAGCCACGGCTCCAGCTGTCCCAGAGTCCAGCCCAGAGCAGGATCTTGGAAGACAGCTCGGCCAGAAACACATAGCCACTGCGGGATGTTCACTTGTGAGCAGGGAAAAGAAGGTGGAAGGACACAGCTCTGAGTCAAGAGCCAGTGCAGCCCTGCAGGGAGGCACTGGCAGCAGGCAGTGCAGTGTTCCTAGGGGTGTCCAGTGAAAAATCCCTTAACACCTCTCTTTCCACAACACTTGGCTCCAGAGGAAGGACCAGAGCTCTTCACGACACCAGGAGAGGCAGACCCTCTGCTGCTGAGTGCAGGAACCACGTGGCTGGGTTTTAAACCCAGCATTTTCCCAAGCTGTGCAATTAAGCCGCGATCCCATCAGGCAGTTGGGGACCAGGACGGTTTAGCCTGGCACCAGTCAGTCTGTCACACTGTGGAGAACTAACATTAACTCCCCACAGGCAGCAGTGGCACAGCGAGGCGGGTAAATCACCCCACCCTGCACACGGGTGCCCAAGTCGGGGCTGATGGCAGTGCCTCCTCACAGCTTCCCACCTCCTCCTCCTCCTTCTGCCTGGATGACCACATTTACTGCAGGTTTAGCTCAAAGCTTGGTTTGAAAAGGTTCTGCTTAAAATATCCTGGAGCAACAAGGCCTACGTGTGTTACAGGCTCCCAGCCCGCTTCGGGGACCGGCTCTCTTCCCTCTCCCAGGGCACAAACCCTTTCCCAAAACATTTGCAGCCAAGGCCATCGCTCTGGCTGGCAGAGACGCCATTGACACGGCCAAGGCACATTCTTGGAGTCGCCCAGACTGCGCTGCTGGCACGGTGATGCCTGGCACTGCCAGGCCTCTCCTGGCCACCTGATGCCAACTGAAGAGTAACAGCTCACTAAAAGCATCCTGGGGCATGTAGTCCTTGGGAGGGGAGCAACCCACCCACCCTCTGAACTCCAGTTTGCTTGAATCCCATCCTAGTAAACTTGGTTCAAACTGGAAAGTGACCACGGAAAGGGTTTGGGTTCAGTCCTTTCTCTCTCCCCTGCAAAAATTTTCAGAAGCTCTCTGAAAACCGAGGAATTTACCCAGGATAAAACATGGATTCCCTTCCCCAGATGCTGCTCCACAGGCCATGCTCTCCATCCACTACCCATGATCTGGTGAGCACACAGTGCTGTTGTGTGCCACATTCCTCACTAAGTGCTCCTGGAGGGGACACCCAGCTCTGTGTGGGCCACCACCACCTCCAACAGCCAGGACTGAACTCTGCTCTCCCCAACAAACCCCGAAGAGCGATAGGTATGGGGCAGAGCAACCAGTCCTTTGCAGAGCAACCATTTCCTTTGAGAGACCAAGCACAGCGTAAAGGGGCTGAGGAAAAGGAAGCTCTGCGGAGGAAGCGAGGGCTACCTGCACCATGCAATGCTTTGGTGCCATACAGACAGTCAACACCCTTCCTGACGGCTGCAGGCAAATGCCAGCTCCTCCCACTGCCAGAGGCGATGCCAGGGCAATCCCTGCACAAGGAGGGATACAGAGGACAGAGGAAGGCCCTTCTCACCTAGACGGAGCTCTCCAAAATTGCCGCATCCGATCTTCTTGCCGACACGGAAGTTGGGACCCACCATTAAGACACCCGAGTTGGTTCCAGCACTCCGGCTTCCATGACTGCTCCTTCCTCCACCTGTCTTGGACATCCTTTTACCTTCCTCCAGCTCCCCTTTCCCTCCTCTCTTATCAAAATCCATAAGTTTGTGATACCCCGGCCTCTCCACGGTTACGCTGCTGCCATACAAATCCCAGAGCTGCTGAAAATGGAGGGGTGAGGACAAAAGAAGCAGGGCTCTTCTTGGTTAATACAACATCACGGTGAGCGGCGGGAGGGCGGGGCGTGGAGAAGGAGGGATAAGCCGCCACCCAGGGGTGCTGGGCTACTGAAATGTTAGTGCTTTCCAAGGTTCCGCCAGGATTGTCATCGTCGCCTGTTACAGGGAGCTCTTTGGTGGAGGGAACATCCTGCGGAGAGGGTCCTTCCAGCGCGGCTTCGGTCTCTCAGCTGCGGAAAGGAGAGGGAGAAAATTAGTATGAGGAAACGGGGAGGACAACAGGGGGTTGTGGGCTCCAGCCTCCTGCCCCCAGCTCCGCGGACACCCTCCAACAGCTTCCCCACATTAGAGGTAAATCCCAGCAACTGAGGGGTAGGAGAGGCTGGGGGATCAGGTTGCCCAGAGAAGTGGCGGCTACCCCATCCCTGGAGGTGTTCAAGGCCAGGTTGGATGGGGCTTGGAGCCCCCTGATCCAGTGGGAGGTGTCTCTGCCCATGGCAGGGGGTGGCACTGGATGGGCTTCAAGGTCCCTTCCAACCCAAACCACTCCATAATTCCATGATCAGGACTAGCACAGGGTGCCCCATGTCTAAGATGCTGACATAAATGAATACATGAGTCTGGCCACTGCAGGAGGTAAAACACCTGATGAGCAGCTTCAGGCTGGAGCTACCAGAGTCACTTGAGGACAACGACATCTCTGAGGGCAGCACGGAGACCTTTGGAGGCACTGGTTGAGGTGCTAAGGACCAGGCTGATGCTCAGACCCGAGTGCCCAGGAAAGAAGGATACATGTAAACCCCTGAGTTACGGTTTGCCACTGCACCAGGCGTGCAATTTCCTGCGAAGTGAAAAGAGGATATTCCTCCTTGGGAGCTGCTGGCCGGGAGGGCCCCTGTGGGCCTAGAGCTTGTGGGCAGCTGAGTCACAGTGCTTCTCCCCCAGCACCAGCCTCCGCTGTGGCTGGACTGGGACCTTTTCGCAAGTGATCCTGTGCTGGGATGCGTGGGAGAAGACCCAGTTTGTAAGGAGCTGCATATGTGGGGAGAATGACCATGACTACAGCTCCCCTGATATAGAAGGCCAGAAGGCCAACCGTGTTCTGGGCTGCATCAAAAGAAGCACGGCCAGCAGGGTGAGGGAGGGGGATTCTGCCCCTCTGCTCCTCTTTGGTGAGACCCTGGCTGGAGTCCTGTGTCCAGTTCTGGAGTCCCCAACACAGGAAGGATATGGAACTGTTGGAACAGGTCCAGAGGAGGCTACGAAGATGATCTGAGGGCTGGAGCACCTCTGCTATAAGGACAGGCTGGAAAGGTTGGGGTTGTTTATCCTGGAGAAGAGAAGGCTCTGGGAAGACCTTAGAGAAGTCTCCCAGTACTGAAAGGGGCCCCAGAAAAGTTGGAGAGGAACTTTTTACAAAGGCATGGAGCATTAGGATGAGAGGGAACAGCTTTAAATTGGAAGGGGAAGATTTAGATTAGATCTTAGGAAGATATTCTTCATGATGAGGGTGGTGAGACACTGGCCCAGGTTGCCCAGAGAAGTGGTGGCTGCCCCACCCCTGGAAGTGCTCAAGGCCAAGTTGGATGTGACTTTGAGCCCCCTGATCCAGTGGGAGGTGTCCCTGCCCATGGCAGGGGTGGAACTGGATGGGCTTCGAGGTCCCTTCCAACTGAAACCATTTTATGACTCTGTGACACCCACCTAGGCCTGCTGGGCCAAGAGAAAACAGGCACAGGTGAGGAGGAACAGAGGACTGCCTTGCACCTTGCTCTCCTTCACGCAAGCTCCTGATTGCTGCTGCTTCCTCCACTCTTGCCAACAAATCCTGATTAATTGCAAAGCTCAGAGTGAAGCACATTGGCCACTAGGGCTGCTAGCCATGCTAGTCACAGCCTGGGCGAAAGCTGTAGTGACACTCTGATGGTAGCTGATGGTTACGGATGGTTGCTTGGTTCCTACTTCACATGTCCTGCTCCCAGCACAGCTGGTGGGGTAACCTGGGGTTCTCCCCTCAGCCTCTCCAAACAGGCAGGGCTCAGCTCAGCCTCTTGAACCAGGGAGCTCCATCCCACATCCCTGCAGGGTTGGACCAGGTGACCTCTACAGGTCACTTCCAACCCAAACCACTGTACAATTCCATGACATCAGCTCCACACAAGCCCCTGGCCACGTTCACATGTGAATAGCGAGGATAAATCAGCATCTGTTTCTTACCCTTCTAGGGGGGTGGGATGAGCTCTGTGCTCGGGGAGCCGGATTCCCAAGAGGGAGCCGTGCTCTCCTGCCATCCAGATCTCCACTGGAGTTGCTGAGGAAAGGTTGGGCTCAGACCCTCCTTGCAGGGACACCCGGGAGTTACACATGGAAAGCACCAAGGGTCAAGGAGGAGCTGGGTGCACCCTGGGAGGCCACGTGAGAGACACACAGACAGACAGACCAGCATGCACACGCACACCCCGTTTCCCTCACCTCTGGATTTGCTCCCAGCTCAGCCCTTGCTGTCTCAGGAGTGAGTTGAGTGGAGAAGCAGCTCCTCTCCAGCTCCCTGCCCACCCCCTGGCCCTGTTCCCTCTCACCCCCATCCTCTGCTTCTCTCTGGGCTCCTGTGATGCCGCCTGCGAGCCCTTGCTGCTGCGGCCTCATCACCTGCAGGTTAAACAAGCAAACCCCCACCCCTGCAGTGCTCAGACTCCAGGAAATGAGCGCACTGCAAGTCCTGACGCTCGGCCAAACCCCGTAAAACTTTTTTTTTATTGGCTCCCAATAGCTATTAATAACAAAAAAACACTCCTTGTGCTAAAGGGTGCGTGGGGGGAAACGGGGGCGGTCTGAGCGCAAGAGAGGGAAAGAGACACCCAAGCTGGAGCTCCGCACAAGGAAGAACTGGCCATGTAAGGGGTCTGTGGGCAGGGGAGCTGCTCCCTGGCGCTCCTCCTGCACCTGATTCCACCACACTCTGCCCACAGCATCCCAGCAGAATACTGCTCCTCTCCAGGAGGGACTGAAGCGGCAGGGTGCTGGCCCAGCTCCTCAGGTTGTTGTGGGTGCACAGCACCCATCTGCAGGCCCTGCCTGGTCCCAGCCAGGGAAACAAGGCTTTCAGGTGGGATGGGAGCACTCGCAGGCTCTGTTTTCCAAGACAACACCTCCAGAGCATCCCCAGAACAGTGGTCTTCCAAGGCCAACACCTGAGGACCATCCTGCTGCACCCAGCACATCTCAATTGAGGGAAACTGAGGCACATAGAGCCTTCCCAGCTTCCCCAAAGGCAGGCAGGTTCCTGCTCTGATGCTCCCTTCCCCCAGCAACCAGCAGTCTCCATCCCGTGCCAGCAGGAAGCGTGGTGGGAGCGGCAGTGAAGCAGGGCTTCCCTGGGCTTTGTTCTCCCCCAGCCCCGAGCGCACACAGCTGACACGTGACATCCTGCTCATTCTTTGCTCCCCCAATAATTTCCGCCCTGGGGTCTGGCACATGGCGGTGCCCTCCCATGCTTCTCCCACCTCTGTTGGCCTCATGCAAAGATGCTTGGGACCTGTTTCTCCCGGCTCCCAGAGTGAGAAGTGTGACATGGCTCTCCCAGAGCATTTTAGGAGCCACCCTCGCCAGACCTGCGCACCGGGAAAGGGCAAGCAGCCAGCGATGTGCAAACCATGCTGCTTCATACCCTGTTTTCAGTTTGAATCAGACCTTTATGTTGAGTCCCAGGGGACTTCAGGCCCAGACTGTTTGCACAGTCAGGTGGCCGACAGCCAGAGCTGAGGGAGCTCCAGCCCCGTGCCTGAGATCAGTTTTTTTTTCAAGAGTTATGGGTCAGATGCAGACAATGGAGCGAGACAGAGCCCTAACAGAAGGGAAAACGTACATACAGTTAATTTCTTGCAAGCATTGGGAGGCCTTGCTGTCTTCCCCCAGCCCGGGCAAATGCAGGCAGCAGCATGACTCTCCAACCTTGTGTTTGGAGGAGTGAGCCCCAGCCTCGGGAGCAGCCCTCCGGAAAGAGCCTGGCTCCAAACCCTGATTTCAGGCAGCTGGGCCAGGGCAACGACCAGCAAGGCCACAGCACCGACCCCTGTGCTGCAATTCCTCCTTTCCCAAAGCCAGGCGGTCAAAGCAGCAGCAGGAAGTCTCTAAACCACGTCTGTGTGAGTCAGGGCAGGGCAAGTGATGCTCCTCCAAACTCTGCCCACCAGCCTCCCCCATGGATGAGCCACAGGGAGCCAAGGAAGCTATTTTTGCAACCGGAAAGAGCGTCAAGGAGAGGCAATGGATCTGCATCTCGGTACAAAGCAGGACCCACCTCTGTGCGGTGTCAGTGACTGGTCAGGTTTTCCACTCTGTGCCATAAAGAGATCTCTGGCCTTTAAAACTGAGAACAACCTAATTCAAACCAGAAACCTTTGGTAAAATCCCAGCTCTCCCATCGCTCCAGAGTGAACAGCCCTGTAAAACCTGTGTTTGTTAAAAGCCAGCAGCCTCTGGATGGGCAATAGCAACCAGTCCCACCCCAGGGTGGCAGCACTGTGGGGAAGATGCCCTAGATCAAACCAACGGCACATTTGGAACAGGAATCCTCAGCCAGAAGGTCAGATGGAGGCACATAACCTGCGCTGGATTTGTTGGCCTGGTATCAAATCTGATGCAAGATGAGACTAAGAAAACTGCTTTCTGTCTTTAGGGGGAAGAGGAGCGGAGCAATAAGGAATAAAAAGAAATTGGTCTGCAAGTTGGTAGAAGAATTTCCAAAGTGAGCTGTGGTCTTAATACAAATCAGAGCTGCCCTGCAGTGTTCGCGTTGTGAGGGTTCCAGGCAGGAACCTGAAAGTGAAACAAAGTGCAGGCAAGTACAAGCGACTCCCCGAACCAGAATCACAGACTGAAAGTACCATAAGGGGGGAAACCCCCACTCAAGCGCCCATCTGACACCCAAAGGAGGGGTACAGGTTAGTGTTTAGTTGAATTATTTGGCTCTTTTTATTTGCCACCTGGTTTTAAGCACATCAGGGCTGCTCCACTCCCATTTACAAGCTCTTCCCTGCAGTCATAGGAGTTAAAAAAAAAAAAAAAGGCGTTAGCGGCAGGGGATTGTTTATTTGGTTTATTTTAAAGAAAAAAAGAAGACAAGTTGCAGTTCTAGTGCTTGTCCTTGGCTCTAAGACCTGGGACTGGGACTGAAATATCCCAGTTCGGGAAGTTCCTGGCCACATTTGCAAGTACAAAATGTGGAAAAGTTGTATTTTTAAAGATTTCTTTCCTGTGTAGTGAACACTCGTGGCTGCTGAGAAAGGACTTGTACAGCACCATCTGGGGCACATTGTTCCGGGCCCTTTACACACACATGGTGTTCCTGCCTGAAAGCAGTTACAGTTAAACGGGGCAAGACAAAAGAGAGGAGAAAGAGGAAAAAATAGCAGCTCAGGGCAGGGAAGTGATTGGTGAAGGTCAGGGAGCAGGTACTTGGAACAGAGTCCAGGTGTCCAGACCCAGCCAGCACCCCTGGATGGTCATGATGCTCCTACCAGACCACAGCAAGCCCTAATCTCTGCAAGCCTTTGGGATGATTGTGACGAGCAGGGTGAGGGAGGGGAATTCTCCATCTCTGTTCCACTCTGGTGAGACCCCACTTGGAGTCCTGTGTTCAGTTCTGGAGTCCTCAGCACAGGAAGGACATGGAGCTGTTGGAGCAAGTCCAGAGGAGGCCACGGAGATAATCCAAGGGCTGGAGAACCTCCTGTACAATGGCAGGCTGGGAGAGTTGGGGTTGCTCAGCCTGGAGATGAAAAGGCTCTGGGGAGACCTTAGAGCAGCCTCCCAGGACTGAAAGGGGCTCCAGGAAAGCTGGGGAGGGGCTCTGGATCAGAGAGTGCAGGGATACGATGAGGTGAAACTGTTTTCAGATGAAAGAGGGGAGATTGAGATGAGATCTTAGGGAGAAATGTTTTGCTGTGAGGGTGGGGAGGCCCTGGCCCAGGCTGCCCAGAGCAGTGGTGGCTGCCCCATCCCTGGAGGTGTCCAAGGCCAGGTTAGTTGGGGCTTGGAGCCCCTGATCCAGTGGGAGGAGTTCCCTGCCCATGGCAGGGGGTGGAACTGGTTGGGCTTTAAGGTCCCTTCCAACCCAACCCATTCCATGATTCTATGGTTACTCGAAGCTGGTTTCCCTGTGTGCCCTGTGCTTTGCAATAAGAAGAGAAACACAGCTGCATCCAGATGAAAGACAGAGGAAAGCTTCTTGAGAGCACAAAAAGATAAGCCCTTGACACTACGCAGCTCTAAGAAGAGATCACTGCCAGCTAAAAGCTAAAAATAATCACAAATACCCCAATGTCCCAAAGGACGACCCATCAGCTGGTTCCCAGTACAGGCATCCAGACCAAAAAGCAATTGGTGGCTTTACACAGCTGAACCCAAAACCCAATAAATTTGAGAAGTTGAGGAGGCAGACGGAGCCTCTGCTTAAGAGAGGATCAAAAGTGTTAAAACGAAGCAAGATCCAGCATCTTTAAAGTGAGCTGCAGACAGTCCCAGATGATGCCTGCAAAGATTTGTAGTTCAAGTATTCCAGGCTCCAGTGCCGGCGGCCAGCCCTGAACAGGAAAAAGGTCTGCTGTGACAGAGGTTTTCCCAAAGGAGCGGTCACAGAAAGCTCCACAGGAGACACCGGTAATGGGTACTGTCAAGCCAAGGTGGGAGTGGAGGCAACAGAGGGATGCGAGGCAGCTCCCGTCCTCCTGTGAGAGAGCAGAAAAACTGAGGCTTCCCTACGCAGGCACCCCAAGACCTCAGTGAGCGGAAAGGCACTGGGCTGCCGGCAGCATCCAGGCACCACCTCAGCGCCACTGGGGCACTTCCATCCACCCCTTGTCCAACATGAGGCCTCCAGAGACCCAAGACAAGCAGGACAACTCTTTGTAATCTTGCATGGCTCTGCCTCAGAGCCTTCCAGGCCAAGCAGGCTCAGGAAAGGAAGAACTCATGGGGTGCGAGCAGCTATGGAATGAGAAACAGATGCTGAATGCAAGGGGAAATCCCAACTCATTCCAACCCAACACTGTGAACTTCAGCTGTATGGAAGGCCCTGAGAAGGAGGTTGGGCCCACACCTGCAGAGCCACCATTCCCATGCTTGCCTATGGCAGCAGGGAGCAGAGGCCAACACAGGCTGGAGGGACAATATGGAAAAAGGCTGTTTCAAAGGACAAGAGCTGGCCATGAAACCACCTTCTCCCACCAACTTTGCTCTGGACCAAGAAGAAGGGAAAAAACCTTCTGTTGTGTCCCGGTGCAGCAGTGTCCCAGTCTGCAGTGTCCTGGGCTGGCTGAGGGCCTCCCTCTCCTCACTTCTGCTCAAAGCTTCGAGGAAAACTCTGTTCATACAGCGACCACGAAAGGGAAATCCAGTGGATTTTCCAAGATGTAACACTAAACCGACCACTTCTCATATTCTGAAAATTTTGTGTTCAAACTATACTTGTTCAACCCCATCGTGATGGGCTGTGTCTTGCAGGGGACAGCCCCTGCGGAGAGGTTGGAGTACCAGGGAAGGGGTGAAGGAGGCTTTGTCTGTCCCGAGGGATCCCTCAAAAATCAGGAAGTCCCAAAAGCAGCCACTTTCCGAGCAACGGACAACGTCTGTGCAGTTTCTGCTGACTGCAGCCACAAGAGCATCATCCCCTGACCCGAGCAGGGCTGCGTTAAGTGGAGGTGGCATCCAAGCCTCCTCACCATCTTCAATGCTTTTCCAAGCTTCCAGTGAGGCGGGAGCGAGCACAACTCCGTTTCCTCCTTTGTGTGTTCATGTTGGTGTCAGCATAACAGGAAACTCTTGTTAAATAGTTCATTACTTCACTGCTGATGCGGAGCCACTGGGGAGCCGAGGTGTAACGCGCAAGCGCCTTTTCAGAGGTGAAGGAGCCTTGGAGCTCCAGTTCAGGGCTGGGATGTAAAAGACATGTCACGGGAGGTTTAGGTTAGATATTAGGAAAAGGTTCTTCACTCAGAGAGTGGGGAGCATTGGAACAGCTCCCCAGGGAAGCAGTCAGAGTGCCAAGTCTGACAATATTCCAGAAGCCTTTGGCCAATGCCCTCAGACACACAGTGTGAATGTTGGGGTTGTCCTGTGCAGGGACAGGAGTTGGACTCTACAATCCTCGTGGGTCCCTTCCAACTCAGGTCATTCTATGATTCAATGAGCTCTCTGCTCTGCCACTGCCCCCCTGGTGATCTAGGCACGTCCTGACGTCCCGGCCCTTCATATCCCAACTGTTACACTGGGATAACGACTCCCCTGCATCTGCCCTGTTCATTTGAGGTTCCCCCAGGGAGATGCCGGGCTCTTCCTAAGCTTCTGAAAGTACTGAGAGCCCAGCAACTGTCATGGTTGTCATAGCTCAGCAATATTCCTCCTGCCTCCTCCAAGACAGCCTTCTGGGAAGGAAGAACAACCCAGGAACTGACTGAAGAAACTCCCCCAGTAAAGAGCAACACCATCCCACGATATCCACCCACCATACCTGCGCTCCTGCTGCCCACGTGCCAGGTCATTTCCCCACCAGTGGGGAATATCCAACTGTCACAAATCCACTTGTGGATCCTCACCTCAAGCCCTCCAGCCTGCTTGGTCCAAAGAGCAGCCCTCATCTGAAGCCCTACAACCCATCTTCCCGACTGCTTCCTTACGAGCCACTGCATCCCTCATCACACAAACATGGCCACCGGTTCATGTCTGACTCCCAGACTGAGTCATCGATCCCACAGCAGTCATAGTCCTGTCACCATGGTCACTGTGCCAGGAGCATTCAGAGTGCAGTTTCCCCTTCCACACGGGAAGGATTGTGGCTGCTCGCCCCCTCCAGCCAACAGAGCCACCACAGTGTGGTTTTGCTTTTGGCCCAACAGTGTTTACAATTAGAAGATCTGCACAAGCAGTTTGTCCAAAACATGGGATTTTTTTCCCCATCCAGGTTGTTTCTTGAAAAGAAAAACCAAAAGCATAAAGCTGAGAGAAATGTTTCCACCAGAATTTCTTCCGCTGTTCAGGAGAAAAGAAAAAAAAAAAAAAAAAAAGAAAATCCTAAATTGTAGCAGCAAAGCCTTTAATCCAACATGATGGGAGCATCCTGGTTCCAAAGCTCCCCTCCCTTCCTGGTTTCTCAGCTCTTTACTGAGCACACAGAGTGTGCTTGAGGAGACAGGAGTCCACCCAGGAGCCTTTAGCCTGGCTCAGCCCTGGCAACTTGAGCCTCTGCTGCCTGCTGCACCCATGGCCAGGCTCTTGCTGCCATCATGGAGGGCTCGGACACAGCTAACACTGTAATTAATCGAAAATCCACTAATAATCATATAGAAATTATTTGGGTTGGAAGGGGCTTTAAAGCCCACACAGTTCCAACCCTCCTGCCATGGGCAGAGACACCTTCAACTGGATCCAAATTCAGAACAACCCAGATCCTCGAAGTTTTAGAACACAAAGAAGCCTGCGAGTCAACAGCTCTTCTAGGGCAACTCCTACACCTCCCAGGAAAAGCAGACACAAAGAAAACTTCACAGAGCGCCTCTCCGCTCCTGTGAGCTGTCAGGCAATCTGTTCCCAGCCAAACACGGGATTTCACTCTTTGTGTTGGATCCCCTTCCAATGCAGTTACACCTGGATGGAAAATACTAACTGTGCTTGACCAAGGAGCCGGAAATACCCCAGTGGAAATTTCAGCAGCAGCACAGGAACCAAGCAAAAAGCTAAAAATACTTCTCTAGGAAAAATAATAGAAATAAACACATGCTAAAATAGGAGTAGATCTGAAATCTAGACTGGAGAGATCAAACACAGCACAAGTCAGACAAAGCCATCCAGGAACCAAGCACTTAAAGAGAGTCACCTTTTCGGGCTTCTAAGCCACAAATGTAAACTTCAAACTACAGAATCTATAACGTGTACCAGAAAACAGCCCTAATCTTTATTAGGGAGACTTGAGGGGAAGCAGTTTTTTGGTTGACTTCATAGACCCCACAAAAGGAACTATACACCTGGATTTACCCCTGACATGCGATTGTGCCCAATGAAACACAAGGGCAGACAAGAACCTCCTGGTCCTTGAACCACATGCATCTCAGGAGGTGTTCCTGCCTTCCTTGGATCTGCGCCAAATGGAATGATTGGAAACTCCAAACCACTGTGAAGTGTTGGGAATGCAAAACTTCTGGCTGCATGAGAGAGTCATAGAATCATAGAATAGTTTGAGTTGGAAGGGACCTTAAAGATCATCCAGTTCCAAAATGTTACCAGCATCTTCTACCTGCTTTCTACTCCAGTATCCCTTCTCCAAGATCAAGACCTAGCTGCTGGGCCAGGAGAGGTTCTGGAACACAGCAAGATCAGCAAATGACACAATTACAGTGCTGCCCTGGTGCTCATACAGGCATCACTTGGGTGTTCCTGCTCACAGATGGAGCATTTTCTGTCAGAGAAACTGCCACTTGCATTGCTGTTACTGGAAGAGGGATGCAATAGGTAACAGATGGGCAACCAGAGCAGCAAACCTGGTTCTGAACAATAACAGAAAAGGCACGGGCTTGTGGTCGGCCTCTGCGTGAAGTAAATTACCCAAGGTTGTAATTCCACAGAATCTATCACATCTTAACAGTTCAGCACAAAAAAGCCAATTAGGATGTTGAAGTAGTTTCGGTTTTACTAGCATTGAGTTCAGTACTAGAAGAAAGGAAGTTCATTACAGACAAAGTCAACTCTCTGGCTGGGAAACCTTAAAAGGACAGAGTTGGAGTTCAGCTACCGGTTCTCCATCCCCTCCCACAGCCCATATGCTCCAGTGGTTTCCATGGGACACACGCACCCCAGCCAAGACGCTGACGACGCCTTCCAAGACTCCGCTCGGCACTGCAAGAGCTGGATTCAATAAGGCATTTCATACTCAGTCACTTGAACAAGTGGTCTTAGCCATCAAGCCCCTTGCATGCGCCGGGTTTGGCGGCTCTGCTAGTGGGTTTTCCATTCAACCCACACAATACCTCCACAACACAGCAAGCTCCAGTCAGACACCAGATACTAATCAAATCCATGCCGCTGCCAGAAGGCAGAGTTGGAAACAGTTGCCTTCTAAAAGTCCAGAGCCGCTGGCCAGTGAAAACCTCTTTACCAGCCTTCCCCCTTTCCCTTCACACATTTACTGAGACTGGTTTAAGAGCAGAACCTGCTTTTTTCCCCATCCAGCCCAGTTCTTGCACCAATTTCATTGCGAAAAGCACACTCATCCTGCATGGAGGACAGCCTTGACCATGGGCACCTTCTCCAGGCCAGGGCAGTAACTCAAGCGGGTCAGAGGCCCGGCTGAAGCAATTGCCAGATTGGTTTCAGATCTGTTTCCTGGTTTGCACTTCTAGGAGGCGGGTGGAGCGTACACACACGGGCAGAGCTCAGTCAGCACCTCCCTCCTCCTCCTCGCCTGTGCCACCCTGGGCAGGCACCACCTCTTGAGAGCCATCCTAAGGAATACAGAGGGACACGTTGAGTGCTTTTCTCCTGCTTCGTCCCCAGCTCAGACATGGCAGGGGGGTAAGGAGGGGCTCCCAGCCCTGACAACTGGGGAGGGAGTGTGAGTTGTGGTGCACTGCCCAGGAAACTCAGTGCAGAGCAAGGGAGGTGATGGGAGCATTTGCATGGGGGGGGTGAATGCTCAGCTGTGCAGCCAAAGCCCAGAGGAGAAAATGCTGGCCATGGGCCAGGCAGCTCAGGGCGGCCCTGCTGCCCTCAGGAGGGATGGGACCAGGAATTCTGTCCTGCAAAGCAATCAGCTCCTGCAAAGGAGACTGCAAAGCCCATCAGGGTGGCTTTGAAAAACCAGATTTCCCAGTCACCTTCATCAGCTCTTCTAATGAGCAATTACTGAGGTACAGATTGGCTCAGCACCTCAAATAACAGGGTTTCTCCTCAGCCCCACTCCAGGACCAGGGCAGGGAGGAAGCAGCAGAGGTGAACACCATGCAGCACTGGAGGAATGAAAATCACAGCCTGATTCATCTCCTTCCTCCGAGATTTGGGACGGTTACTGATCCCGCAAGAAATAGGGACAAACTGAGCACTCTAGGCCCTTTGGCCAGCAAGAACTCCCAGGAGTGGCTTCAAACAAGCCACTCACACACCAGCCATGGTTTACAGTGGGGAAGCAGACCCACAAGGACTCAGCTCCCTATGCCCAGCCCAGCTGCCAAAGCCGTCTCCACCGCACTGGTGAGATGCGTGTGACAGCAGGGTTCCCTTGCTCCCCAGCCCATCTGGGAACTGTCACTCCGAGAGATGTGCTCGGCCTCCTGTCGCATGTATCGTTCCCAAACCCTTTTCCGTCAGCAGGATCTGGGTTGGCATAAGCACTTCCAATAGTAGGATTATTTTTTTTTCCCTTCACTTGCATCCTTTTGACAGATCCAGGTTGGGAAGCAGCTGGAGATCTGGGGTAGCCTTTTGCAAGACAAGGCAGGGGAAAAGGAACGCCTGGATCCAGTTATCTCTTCTCAATCACGAAGCTAGAGCTAATTGCAACTTCCCCAGTTCCCCTAGGGTTGCAGGGAAGGGAGGGGACAAGGCCAGCCACTTTGCTCTGATCTGGAGCCTTTACCTTCAAGAGGCCTGGAGCAGGGTGGGCAGTGGGGATGACATTCCCACTGGGAATGAGGGCTGTTTGTATCTCTGGGTTGCAGAGCTGCTCCTCTGCCAAGCCGAGTTGTCCCACATGGAACCACTTCTCCCTCTGCTTTCTTCTCCTACTGCTTGAAGCCTCACAGGTTGATTCTCCAGTGTCCACCAAACTTTAGGAACTGGGGGGAAGGAAGTGAGAAGGGAAAGCTTCCAGGGGGGTTCCCAGGGAAACCTCTCCCCAGAGAGCTGACAAACTTCTTGTGCTGAGATGCCAGAATCACTTCCCTAATGCAAAGCTGCACGGGAATGGGCTCCCTAACCCCCTGGCTTATGGACACTCCTCCTGGCTCTCCACCCCAACAGGGACAGCCCTCACAGCCATGAGCAGGACGCACAGCTCCAACCGTGGGGAGGAACGAGTAGCACCACACAATGAATCTTCCCTCCAGAGTAACTGGGGCGGAGGGATGCTTTGTGGCAAGGCAGTTCCACCAGCATACATGCAAGCGTCAGCAGCATCCTTGGAGAAAGGAGTGATCCATGAGGCACTCACCTTCCCATCCCCTTTCTTACAAGACCAAGCAGCTCAACCTATTACATATTTTTCCTTGCCACTTCTGAAAGGTACGGACATGACCAGCTTATTTTACAGACAGGGAAGCGAAGTAGCACAGAACAAATGCATCCATGTTCTCAGAGAAGAAAACGGAGGTAGAGAAGGACGATTTCCAACTAACTGGGACCAGTTCCTAAGATCTTCACAAATATTCCAGCCTGTTGGCTTGCAGGGAGGGATAAGCCTCAGGATAAAGGGGGCAGAGACCTACATCCCATTCCTGGTCATGCCATGGGATCCCTTCACTCCTCCATCAAGTAGAGGATCAGACTCGCAACTGAGCGTCATAACGGCTTTGTGGATGAAGGACTCTGCCTGGTTTGTTTCCAGCCTTCACATCAGGAAGGCACATTCCGAAGACTGTTTGGTCACCTTTGTTTGGAAGGCTGTTTTGGAAAATCTCTTGTTCCTCACCTGTGTGTACTTCACATAGGATCAGAAATGCAGGACTAAAACAGAACACTGCAGGAGCGTCCACAGTGCCTACAGAGATGGAAAAGAAACTTTTCAAGGGGTTCATCCAAAAGACTACAATCTCCAACAGGCAGATCCAGCGTGATGTTGCTGGTTCCTCCCTCTACCTGCCATGCTCCAGACCTGCTTTCCTGGGCCCTACACAAAAGGCCTAATTTATAAAGTCAGAGGGATCACCCACAGGAAGGAACACACAGGATACACCCCCAGGAGGACCCATTTCATCTTGCTGCTATTAATACCTGGAACATTACTGCACGAACAAACCGTCCCTTCTCCCTCATTTCTGGGCTCTCACTTCTCCAATTTGTCCCAGAAACCCCAGCCAACACACGTTCACCCTTCTCAAACACACACTTCCATCCAAAACCTAAACTTCTTATTTTTTTGAGTCAATTACTCATATTTCCAGTCCCCGTCACCATTTCCAGTCCCTGTGGACAGGGCACAGCTCCCCTGGCTCCCTCATTCATTCTACAGCCAATCTGTGGGCCCCTAAACTCATCAACACTCATTACGGAAGCAGGCCAAGACTTCGCACAGCTGCTCAGTGCTCACCCTGTGATCCGAGGGGCTACCAGCCACACTCTGGCACATGAGCTCCTCTACAGCCTTTCCAACCAGGAATGCGACCACAGAGGGGCTCTGGGCTGCTGGAGCCCTTGGGTTGAACGAACACAGCTCAGTTACCACCTCTGAGTTCTCACCACCATCACAGATGGTACCTGGTGCCTGCAGAGCAGGCAAACAAGAGGAAAAGTGAGTTTGCTGTCTTCTTATAGAGCCCCCAATTCCCTCCCTGAGCTGGATTGGGTTCCAACTCGCTCCAACAAAAGCTTGTGCTTCCCCAGCACCAAACTCATCACTAAAAGCCAGGGCTGTGCTCTGGGTGGACTTCTCTCTCCTCATCATAGTTTTAGGCCGGGATCGAGGGCTGCCTGCAAGCCCTTTCCTGCACTGGAAGGAGGAAGTTCTCAACCTTTCTGAGTTGGGCTGAACTCTGCACACAGGAGCCTGGGCAAAGCCCTCCCCTTGGGCTGGCTTGCCAAGAACTGCCTGCCTTTGATTTTACTTCAAGCAAGAACATGTTCTTTCTGTATCCAAGCAAAACTCAGCTCAAACAATCAAGGATGGCTAAAAGCATAGAACTGAGTTCATGGAGCACGAGAAGCTGGGGTTACCACGTAGATAAAGAAGTCCAGACTTCACATCCAGACCCAGAACTGCTAACCTGCCCTGTCTAATGGCAGCTACAGAGCTGGAAACCAAGGCCCAGTCTCCTCTCCATCACCATGTCCTCACGCACCACCACCGGCCTGTAGCTCCTGAGCAGATGCCAGCATAACCTGACCTGAATTTGGACGTGCACCACCAGCATTTGAGCACACAGCTCTGCACAGCCGCTCTCTGCCCAGAAATGTGGGACGAGCTCAGCACTGAGCAGCGGCTGCAAACACCCTGACAGGCTTACCGGGGTGATGGCATTTGTGGCACGCTGCAAGCAGGATCACACAGAGAGACGGGAGAGGACAGCAGAAGCCACAAGCAGGTCCAGGGAATAGGAAATCTTGCCATTAGCGGGATCCACTGCAGAGGATTTCACAGTTGATGAACTCTCTTGCCACCAGAGAACACAGAGAAAGCAAAAGCAGCAGAGCATTTCTTTTCCGATAAGCTGCTTTTATCAGGAAGTTTACGCACGCTTCAGCCTAGCTGCCCACACCAGCCCCAGCTGGGAAGCAGCTCCAAGGCTGGGCCTTTAAATCCCCTTTGGCAGCGAGAGCGCAGGAGCAGGGCTGTGCGACCAGACACACCCTGCACGCTGCTTGCTCCAGCCCCAGCACACAAACATTTCCTCCTGGCTGCTCCCGCGCTGCGGCGCAGCCAGAGCGGCCTCAGTACCTGCCAGGGCCTTGCCAGGAGAACACAGGCTGCTTGACACAGACTTGCACACACAGAGACTTGAACTCCTTTCCTAAAATCCTCCCTGTTTCCTCTCGCCAGTGGATGTTCTTCCCTCACATTTCTTTCTTAAGGCAAATATTTAGAGTCTAACAGGCGTTCCTCATCACAGGCGCTAGTTAAATATTGGCCCTAAAAAAACAGCAAGGGCCTTTAAATGATTCTGGCTGGAGAAGCACCTCTCTGGACTTTGATTTCTGGCTCTGAACAGAAAATTGTGCCAAGCACCAAGCATGACACTCCTCTCCCAGGGGAAGTCAGATTTCAGGCTTTGCACAGCCCTTGCCAGGACTGCAACTGGCAGCAGAACTGTCCCCTGCTCTTGTGTTATCGCACCTCGTGTGGTTGCTGTCACCAAGCCAAATCTGATGCAGTGCATCCTCTGCACACGAGTATTTGGAGTCTCATTTCCAGGACTGCGCTGATCCATCCTCAGAGAGATATTAGAGAAGACGTGGGAGCCACAGGTGCCACCGAGGATGCAGCGAGGGCATTTACTCACGTTGTCACCCCCTCTCTGGCTGTACTTTGCCATTCCCAAAGGTGCCCACCTTTCCACCCAGGCATGTTTGGCAAGCTAATCTCTCTGGACAAGGAGATGCTCTGGGCTACTCCCACTGTGCAGGCAGCCTCACTCCCCAACAGACGTGCCAGCTCTTGCAAGGAAACATCTCAGCAAGGTAGGAGCCCAAGAGGTCAGAGAGACAGAATCATGGAATCACAGAATCATAGAATGGTTTTGACTTGGAAGGGACCTCCAACCCCTGCCATGGGCAGGGACACCTCCCACTGGATCAGGGGGCTCCAAGCCCCATCCAACCTGGCCTTGAACACCTCCAGGGATGGGGCAGCCACCACTGCTCTGGGCACCCTGGGCCAGGGCCTTCCCACCCTCACAGCAAAACATTTGTTCCTAAGATCTCATCTCAATCTCTCCTCTTTCAGCTCAAAACTGTTCCCCCTTGTCCTATGCCTGCACCCCCTCCCCAGCTTTCCTGGAGCCCCTATCAGTACTGGGATGTTGCTCTAAGGTCTCCCCACAGCCTTCTCCAGCATGAACAACTCCAACTTTCTCAGCCTGTCCTCTCAGCATGGGAGGTGCTCCAGCTCTCAGATCATCTCTGTGGCCTCCTCTGGACTTGCTCTAACAGATGTCAGTACAATAAACAGGAGAAGGAAGGCTGAGGAAGAAAGAATAACATGCAATGTGGTCCAGATTCCTGAAGCATGGCTTTGTCTGGGCTCTGGGATGCTGTGGGCATTTTCCACACAGAAGAGCAGAGCCCTCTTGTGACTCTGCAGACACCCCCAAAGCAGCCAGAGCCGCTGCAGAGGTGGCCTCGCCTCACCCCAGAGCAGCCCAGCACTAGTGAGCCAGGCCCCTCTGCAGACAGGGCTGCCGCATCGCCACACTGCTCAGACACCGCCTGCATCTGTGCAGCTGGGGCAGAGCAGCCCCTGCCAAGAACCACCTAAAACCAGAGTTTGCTCCAACACAAGGGTCTGCCCCGTGTTTCTCTGTGGCAAAATGCCATTAGAGATTTACCCGGAGAGCTGGAGCTAGAGAAGGTTCTTCAGCCCAGTAGAAGTGTGAACAGCACACTGCACAGCAACTCCCATTCAGTGCTTATTCTACACCCAGTGGGTGTTAAAGGAGCTTCCCTTCCACTCTCCTGAACTTCGTGCCAGCAGAGCTGGTAAGCCCAAGGAGCTCCTTGCTCGGCTCTCCCCACTCCAAGCAGCAGGCTTGGGAGGGAGAAAAGGAGGCTGAGTGGCAGAGAGCTGTTCCCTGGCAGCATCCCCTGCTTTTTCCTGAGCTGGAGAGCTGTGACTATCTACTGGGCTGGAATTAGTCTCTCTATCGCTTCCTTGCACTGAAACGCCTACAACTTCAGACTAGGGAATCTGCTGGGGTTTGTCTGCTCTGACAACCTCTCCTCGGGCCCCTCTGATCGGGCAGATCCTCCTATGAAAACAGCATGGGTTTAAAATCAGCTGCAAGTTTCCTGGGAGGAAAACTTAAAACTCCATACCTCCAAGCACTTCCTACTTCATCTCCAGCTGCCAAAGTGCACCCAGCGACAAGCTCCAGCAAGCAGGAATTCCAGAGGCTCCAGGCAGAGACTAGCCTGTACCTGCCAACAGCACCACCTCCGGTGTCTCTCCTGGGCACACTGAGCCCACACCCACCAGAGGCAACTGCTGGCAGTGAGTGGTCTCTTCCAACACATGGACCATTCCTCTGCTTCCAGCACTTGTCCTAAGTCATGTCCTTAATATTCTCTGTACTTGGGAACACAAAAGCCAGGCTTAAACTCAAACCTGCATCGCCTTCCAGATAAGAGGAATCGGCATAGTTGGGGGTGGGGGATGCCAGGAGAGCCTGAGCTTGCCCCTCGCCCACACGTTCGGCACAGAAGGTGCTGGAAAGCACCATCCTCTCCCTGCATCAAAGTGAGGAAAACAGAGCGTAGAAACATCACCACTGCCAGCAGCCCGGGCTAAGGAAAAGGAGAAGAAAAAGGGCTTCTTGCTTGGTTGTGTATAACTCAGTACTGTCTCACAGGCAAAAAAGCAGTGAGATTTTCTACTAAAAACATTGGGCAATGACAGTGTCTGTAGGAAAGGAGTTTCTGAGCAGCACAAACCCATTGCTCCTCTGTTCTGGTTTGAATTGCATTGCTGCTCCTGTCAGAGCCCATCATTAGCTCCCTGCACCCAGGCTACAGCCCCTCTTAGTAAGACTTCCCAGCCTCCGGATCGGGAAGGAGACTGAATCCTCTAAGAGGTGGCGAGGAACCTACACATCCCTCCCAGTACTGCTCCTCCTGCACAGGGCTGCTCATCTGCAAATCAGCAAGGTTGAAAACCTCTTCACAAAATTCAAGTTCAAGGCCAACCTTAACCTCTGTTTCTTAACTTAAGAACGTCCTCTCAGCCTGACAAAGCCTGCGCATTCCTCGCCAACTGTCTAATTCACCATGTGGAAAGCAAAAGCCAGGCCTCCCTCATTAAAAACCATTACATAACATTAAACAAAGGGCTACAGGACACTTTGGTTGGTGGACATGTGAAAATGAATGATTAAAACAATTAATGCTTCTTTCCTCCAGCCTCAGCACCTCAAACACTCTGGGAACCCAACAAGCACCTTATTGCTGAGACCTGGCTGCAAGTGTCTTGGCTCTTCCCAACTGTCGCTCTTGCATTCAACTTGCTGCCACAGAACAAAACGCAGTGCTTCCCAGCCTGGTGTCAAAGCTCTGTTCCCACCAGATGGCTGCGGGGCTGTATCCTCCTGCCCAATGCTGGAGAGGAAGAGATCTCAGATTTTGGCACAGGGAATCCTCCACAGGCCCAAGGCTCAGCTCCTCTGGACCTCACAGAATCATAGAATTGTTAAGATTGGAAAAGATCTCCAATCATCCAGTCCAACTGTCAGCCCAACACCACCATCCCTAGTAAACCATGTCCCAGAGTGTCACAACTACATGTTTTTTGAACCCCTCCAGGGACGGAGACTCCCCCACTGCCCTGGGCAGCCTCTGCCAGGGGTTCACCACTCTTTCAGTAAAGACATTTTTCCCAATATCCAATCTAAACCTCCCCTGGTGCAATTTGAGGCCTATTGCTTGTTCCTTGGGAGAAGAGACCAACACCCACCTCACCACAACCTCCTTTCCAGGAGGTACAGAGAGCAATGAGGTCTCCTCTCAGTCTCCTCTTCTCCAAACTGAACAGCCTCAGGCCCCTCAGCCCCTGAGTTTGTTCTCCAGACCTGACTCCAGGTGTCCCCCACACCACCAGCTTGGTGGAGGTTCTTTACCAGACAAGATCATGAGAGCCCTTGGGTTTCCTGTCGCAGGTGAACCAGGCTCAAGTCACTGAGACCTTCGTTTCCTGTAAGTGACAATGTTTATGCTGCAACTTTGAAGCGACCCTAGTCTAAGAGCAGTGCAAAAGACAGATGTCTGCAGGGTGCTGCTTGGAAAATACAACTATCACCAACCTTTCAACAGAATGCAGAAATCTTCCTGGATGCACAGCAAACCGCTCTCTGTCATCTTTTTGGAACCAAAGAAGCCAACTTAAGGACTTCCAAGATTTAATTGAATTCCTCTACTCCAAGACCAAACTCTCCTTACTGTAGGCTGTGAAAGAAATCACAGACATCTCGCTCCATGCAGCAGTTTAAAAAGCTCTAAAAGCCTTACCTACCAGTTCCAGCTTACCTGAAGTACTGTCTCCTAAACCGCACAGCGTGGGATCACCTCAGCCTTTACTGAGTGCCCCAATCTGCTGCAACATCACCATCGCAGTGAGCGGAAGACAGACAGACTTTTTGTGGTTTTACAGGCGCTGTGCTCGCACCCAGCGCACCCCAAACCACTTCTCCCTCCCTGTCCCAGCAGGGAGATCACAGCTCTGAGCACCACGGGTAAGACAAGCCTTGGAAGGGCAGATCCATGTTTCACCCCGGTTGCCAGGGAGCCATCCAGCACCTGACAGTGTAGGAAAGACAACAGGAGTGATCCTGGAACAACCTAGCTCCAGGCATGCTCTGCACTAAGCTTTTTTTTAAGCCTGTTATTAGGAATAATGCACCAATATAACATGCAAGTGGGGGGCTGTGCAACAGGAAGGGCTGCAGGGCTGCGGCCTGTTCAGGGATTTGGAAGAATTCCCCAGGAGAGGGAGGGCAGCTCGCGTGAATCTGAGAGCCAGATGGAGAGCCAAACACTCTGAGTTCAGCTGCCCCCATAGAAAGTCACCTCTACACTTTCCTCCCCACTGAGTTACAGAATCATAGAGTGGGTTTGGATGGAAGGGACCTTAAAGCCCAGTCAGCTCCAGCTCCCTGCCATGGGCAGTGACACCTCCCACTGCATCAGGGGGCTCCAAGCCCCAGCCAGCCTGGCCTTGAACACCTCCAGGGATGCGGCAGCCACCACTGCTCTGGGCAATCTGGGCCAGGGCCTCTCCAGCCTCACAGCAAAACATTTCTCCCTAAGATCTCACCTCAATCACCCCTCTTTCAGCTGAAAACCCTTCCCTCTCATCCTATCCCTGCACTCCCTGATCCAGAGCCCCTCCCCAGCTTTCCTGGAGCCCCTTTCAGTCCTGGGAGGTTGCTCTAAGGTCTCCCCAGAGCCTTCTCTCCTCCGGGTTGAACAACTCCAACACTCTCTCTGCTGCAGAGTCTTGCTGCTTCCCTACAGTTCTGGACCTCACGGAGAGGCGGACTGCCAGTAGGAGGTATAAACATCCGTCCTAATAAAAACTAATTACAAGCACACAGCTTTTCTAACAGGAAGATAACTTGTTCTCCGTCACAATCCCAGAGCTCCTGAGAGACCTGCTTCCCCTCCTTCTCCTCCTGGTTTGCAGGCACAGTAGGACCGGAGCAGTCTCCAAGCCGTGCCACGTTTGGGCCTGAGGAAGGAGGTGGCTGTTTCACAGCTTCTCACTGCGTCTGGGACAAGCCAAGTCTGCCCAGTCCAAGCCCAATTACAGGGCTGTGGGCAGAACTGTTCCCACAAGCTCTGAGCACAAAGCCGTTGTAAGCACACGAAGGCAGCTCCTGCGTTTGCACTCAAGTCTATCCTCTCAGCAGCGCTAGGAGGGCAGAGAGTTCAGCTCCTGATGCAGCTGGAAGTCCCAGGAGCAGCACAAGGGAAACCAGGCCACGCTGGACTCAGCCCTGCCAGACAAAGGCGAGCAGCTCCTCTCTGCTCTCTCCTGCATACCACCAGGAAGGAGCTGAAACACAGCAGGCGCTGCTGCCCACCGGAGGCTTCTTCTCCATCTCCAGTGAAGCCCTCAATGCCCACAGTACTGCAGTTCTTCTCTCTGAAAGGCACAGACAAACACCTTCCTACCCAGACCAGCTCGTGTGAGGACTGGTCCTTTTAGCAGCCTGCAATGCCGCCAGTCTGGAGGCTTGGCACATACCTGGATGGCCCAGCCAAAGCAAGAGATCACTGTTCCAGCACAGCTCACCAGGGCTCCTCCTAGCTAGGAAAACCATGGCAGGGAGGGGGGAGAGAAGGCTACAGAGCACAATCAGGCCTGAGTCCAGTAAACATGTTTATTGGCAGTTGCTCTCAAACATGTCTCTTCCAGCCCAGTGGGGCTGGAGGGGGTGGGAGGGAAAAATACTGATTGTCCATGAGCACAGCCCTCATGTCATTCCCATTGATCCGCTGAGTCACTCCCGTATTAACAGTTTTGACAACACTCAGGCTGCACAGGAGCTCGGAAACGGAATACAAAGCAAGAGGCGATGCGAAGCCTCTCTACGCACTGACAGTCGCAGGGCAGAATCCAGAAACCTGCTGAACTGCGAGTGCCAACTTCCTTCTCTCTGCTCGCTCTTCTCAAGAGCTGCAAGAAGAAAATCAAACACAGACCACGCTGCAAGGGCAGGAACACAGAGCTCCATTCAGTGCGCCCGGAAAAAACAGTCTCCCCTGCAAACCACCACCAACTGCACCCCGGTCGTTCTCAGACCAGAGCAGCAGCTGTTTTTGCGGAGGAACTACTGATTTAGAAGGCCTTACAGCCTTGTGAGCTAACGAGGAGATCAAACCCTGAGGCAGTGACAAGGGATGGCAGCGTCTCTGCTCAGCCCCTGTGAGGGTAACCAGGGTGCTCCCTACCACAGACTCCAGCAAAGCTGCCACTGCCAGGGCTCACAGCATCCTCATCGGTTCCACAAGGCTTCAACCCACCCAGAGGTGCCAAAAGTGCCAAAATCACCACCAAACAATGCTCTGAATTCAAACAGAACCAACAAATCTTTGGCAAGTTCCTCCCAGCAGCCAAGCCTGCCCCGCCACAGGGAAAGCCTTTCCACAGGATCCCCATGGAGGCCTCCTGCCCTAATTTACAGCAATTCTTTTTCAGACACACTGTCAAACACCAAACATTTTCTCCATTCTATTACATAAGGCCCCACTTTTACCCCCCTGTGCTGCAGTGGGGAGATGGGGCCACATTGCTGTGGTGGGCTGACCAGCTGGAGACCAACTCAGAATTCACCTCCAGACATCCAACCAGTTGTTGTACAGAAGGGAAACCAATGGATTAGTTAAAGAGGCAACTTCCCAAAACACCAGTGCAAACCACTCACCATCCCTGGAGGGGTTTAAAAGACAGGCAGATGAGTTTCTCAGGGATCTAAGACAGTAGTGGACAGGTATGATTGGACTCTATGAACTCAAAGGTCTTTTCCAACCAAGTGATTCTACGATTCTGTGCCTCCAGATGTTTTATGCACGGTTTGGCCTGGGTCCTGGTTACCTCCATCTTCGTTAGAATGGGTTCATTTCATGGCAACTTGAAAGACGTTTATTAAACTTTGGGTTTTAACTTCAGAAACATCCCTAACATGGTAGGCCCACGTTACCCAGACCACAACCGCTTCTCAAAAGACAAGGCACCTTCCCCACAAGAACAACAGCCCCACAGCTTCACATTATCTGCCCTGCTAGGTCCAAGGGCCTCCCTCAATTCCCTCTGCCAGCCACCAGACAGGAGCCCCAGGCCTCCGGTGGTGGCCCAGCTCCACAGGAGAGCCACTGCTCACCTGCAAAGCTCTTGTTTTGGCTGCTTACGAACAGCTCGAGTCATCTCCTGTCTGGTGAGGGCAGAAGGGGGGAATATTTCTGCTGTGTCTCACCCCCACCAGCTTTGCTAAAGAGAAAAATAAAGCTATTTTAAATACCCGATCCAGCACAGCCACTTTTCACCAGACAAACACTTCCCAGCCCCTCTGGAGAGAGGGAGGCTGCATACAAAGGAACTGACATCCTGCATGCCCCGGCTCAGGCAGGCAGGCAAGCAGGCAGGGCGCAGGCTAGGGACACAGCCCGATCCCAGCCTCACCACCCACCCGGCCTCCAAAGGGCCCAGGGCAGGGCTGCGATGGCAGTGAGGGCCCCGCGCCCCTTCCCCAGGGCCACAAACCAGGGGGAAATGGGGCAACGTGGCCCTGGGCCCTTAGCCCCCAGCCCAGGCCTGGGCCTCTTCCTAGCTCCTCAGCCCCTCCGGACCCTGCCCGCGCCCCCCCCCCCCCCCCCCAACCCCCATCCCAAGCTCTACGGCCCCTTTAGCCCTCCGGGGCCACTCTGCCCCCAGCCCCGCCAGGCCCTCAGCCTCCTAGGGCTCTGCCCACCCCTCAGCCCCCCAGCCCCAGCCCTACGGGCCCCCAAACCCCTCAGTCCTCTCGGCCCTCCGAGGCTCCTCAGCCTTCTCGCGTCCTGCTTGCTCCCCCAATCCCAGCCTTACGGCCCCCTAGGCCTCTGAGGCTGCTCTGCCCTTCGCCTACCTCTCCCCTAGCTCCCTCCAGCCCCTGAGGACGCTGTGCCCACAACCCAGGCCTAGCCCCCCGCCCCCCCCACCCCCCGGCCCCTCAGCCCTCCGAGCCTGCTCTCCGCCCCCGGTCCCCCAGGCCAGGCCAGGCCAAGCCTGCCCCTCCCCCGCCCCCCATCCCGAGCCCTCCAGCCCCCTCGGGCCGCCAGGGCCGTTCTGCCCTCTCTCCAACACCGGCCCTCCAGTCCTCCACCTCAGCCCCTCCAGCCCCATCTCTACTCCCCCCTCAGGCCTCTGGGGCCGCTCTGCCCCCACAAACCTCCCCCCCAGCCCCCTCAGCTCCCCGGAGCCGTTCTGCCCACCACCAAACCTACACCTTTAGCTCTCCCAGGCCCCCAGGGCCGCTCTGCCCCCCCTTCCAGCCCCTCAGCCCCCTCAAGCCAGGCCTGAGCCCCCCCCCCCCCGGATCCCCCCCAGACCTCTGAGGCCGCTTTCCCCCCTAAGCTCCCTTGAGGACCCTGGGGCCGCCCTGTCCCTCCACTCCCAACCCCTGGGCCCCCCCCAGCCCAGGCCCGGCCGCCCCTCCCGTTCCCCGCGGCAGCAGCCCGGCCGCACGGCGGTTACCTGTGCGGTCCCTCAGCGCCGGGCCGCGCTGCCCCGCGGCCGCCTCCCCATGGCGGCCCCCGGCCCGGCTGCCCCTCCCGCCGCCTCCCCTCGCCGCCCCGGCCGGCCCAGCCGCCCCGCTACGCAATTGGCGTAAGGCCCCGCACACACCACCCCACCCCCACGCGCCGTCGTCGCACCCGCGCTCTGTGAATACGGGCTGCGTAGTGCAGCGACCGGCGGGGCCGTGCGCGTGCGCAGAGCGCGGGCGGGTGGGGGTAGCGCAGCGGCGTTGGCGTAAAGAGCGATCGTGAATAGCGGGAGCGGCGGCACCGCGGTTTTGCGGCAGCGCCGCGCGCTTTACGGCAGCGGGAACTTTACGGCGGCGCCTGGCGGTACCTCCGTGTAGGGAGGGGGTGGGGGGGCTTGGGTACGGGGAACAGCGGTGTCCCCGGGCCCCTGTACAGGGGACAGAGCCTCCCAGAGGGCAGAGCTCCCCTATAGGGGACAGGCCCCGCTATAGAGGACAGGGCTTTTCTATAGGGGACAGCCCTTCTAGAGGGTAGAGCTCCCCTATAGGGGTTACGGCCCTTCTGTAGGGGACAGGCCCCGGTATAGGCGCCAGCCCTTCTATAGGGGACAGGCCCTCCTGGCTACAAAGTGCAGCTCTGCAGCTGCCCACCTCCCACTGGATCAGGGGGCTCCAAGCCCCATCCAACCTGGCCTTGAACACCTCCAGGGATGGGGCAGCCACCACTGCTCTGGGCACCCTGGGCCAGGGCCTCCCCACCCTCACAGCAAAACATTTCTCCCGAAGATCTCATCTCAGTCTCCCCTCTTGCAGCTCAAAACCGTTCCCCCTTATCCTGTCCCTGCACTCCCTGATCCAAAGCCCCTCCCCAGCTTTCCTGGAGCCCCTTTCAGTACTGGGAGCTGCTCTAAGGTCTCCCCAGAGTCTTCTCCTCTCCAGCTGAACAACCCCAACTCTCCCAGCCTGGCCTCGTACAGGAGCTGCTCCAGCCCTCAGATCATCCCCGTGGCCTCCTCTGAACTCGCTCCAACAGCTCCAGGTCCTTCCTGTGCTGAGATAAGGAAGACATTGGGATTAGAAGCTGTTGTACCAAGCAGCTGTGATGGAAAACAGCTCTTTTATGATTCAATATCTGCTACAGAACAGAACTGGGGTGTGAAGCAACCATATGGAAATTAGCGAATAAATTCAGCAAAGTGCTAAATAGAGCGAGCGGTTCAACTCACCTTCACTGTCAAACAGCCCAATTCCCCAGGGGATAACGGCCTCCTTCTGGACAATAAACTGGAGCCAGGGGCTGGGGTGAGTCTGTGCACTGCCAAGGAGAGGCCAGGAAAAACAGCTTGACCCCAGTGCTCTGCAGAAGTGACTTTCTTACCACCACCCACTCCTCTGCTCTCCGTTCCCTTTGATAGAGAACGAGAATAATGGCAGCACTTTTGGTAAGTGCTTATTGAGTCTAAAGCACAGCGTGCTGCTCGTGTCCAAAGCACAGAGGACACCCTTCATCCATAAACGTGCTGTTCTTTTAAGGAAAAAAAACCCAACATGTACTGGGAGGCTTTGGAGGGGAATAAAGATTTCACCATTTCCCTCTGCCAGATAACTCCGGTTACCTAGGAACAGACACTTCGCTAACACAGCCACTTCTTCTCATCAAGCACAGGATGAGCGTTTATTGTCTTGTGATCAGGAGGAAAAACACAAAACCTAGAGCTCCACAAGTGCCATGAAACATCGCACACGGACACGCCACGTGATGCCCAACAAAAATAGGAGCCAGGTCCAAGTTAACGGGGTTAAGAACTCTTAGAAGTCTAATGTAAACATTTAAAAACCATACAAGGAGGCCAAAAAAAAAAAAAAAAAGAAAGAAGCCGTGGTGGTTGAGGCAGCGTGTGGAGTCAACTTGCTGGAAATACGGTTTCTGGCATCGAAGAGGGTGAAGGGAGGGATGAGGGATGACAGATCCCATTCAGAGAGGTTCATTCTCTGGAGAGATCTCGAACAGCGACTGATGTTAGTGTCTGGTCCAACCATTTTGGTGGGCAGGCTCCTCCACGCCCTCTCTCCTTGCATCAAGCATTTTCAAAATAGCTCCTTGGATTATCCAAGAGGAGAAAAAGCAGAAACAAGGCACAGAACCCCCAGCAATGCTTCTCCTCTCAATTGCTTTGCTGAAATTGCCAACCTGACACACTAAAAAAAAGACACCAGTCGCCTTTGGGAAATTTCGGCAAGAGGCTGCGGATGGCGAGGGGTTGGAAGGAACACGGTCTATGGGTGCACCACATCCTGGCTTCCAAGTGTGGCCAACCTTGTGTTCGGCCCCGTTAACCTCCCCTCAATCCCCCATAGTGCAATCGTATTTCCAGGGAGTCAACTGACAAGCAGTTCTCTTCTCACTCTCCCATTGGCAAGCAACAAAGAACACTTAAAATTACACTTAACACAAGACAAAAGGCACCTAAAAGCTTGACAACGCGATCGGGTTGTGTTCTGTTAAGAAAGCTTCAAGCAATCGTACTTACAAGCACATTGCACATTCACAAAGGGAAAAAACCCCTCGTCTTTGGAGCACTTTAAATATCCTAGACCCAGGGAAAGGCCGGTTCGGCAGCAGGGCATCGGCGTTGCCTGTAAACGCAAACTCAGGGAGGCTCTGCCCTCTGCTTCAGGTTTCCTTTCGCTTTGGCCCTCGTGACAAAGGTGCCATGCAAACTCCAAGCTGTGCTGTGCTCTATTTACAGCATGAGAGAGGAAAAGTTAATTGAGCAAAGCTCTGCGAGGGCAACGGGGAAGGAGTTCTCCTTCATGAACGATTACTTTGTTAGTTAAGGCACATGTAAAGGCAGTTTTCAAAAGATCCCTTGCAAATCAATTCCCCCCAACAAGGAAAAGCTCCCTGTCCCTTTCTAGGAGCCAATTTTGTTTTCCAGTGTGAATTTGGAGTGACTCCACTTACACCATAACATTTCTATTTCATCTGACAGCTTAAGCCAGACAGGCTCCAGGTCCGACCCATGGGCTGCCCAGATCTCCACAGTGGACCATTTCATCCTTCACAGGATAATTGGCCAAAACTTTCAGAACCAAAGACTTTGAACACTCACTTCCTACGAAAATATTGGGAACTGACCTCCCAGGTTTGACAAAATTCATAGCAGGTTGTTGAGGGAGAAGAAAAGACCTCAGCCTTTGCTGCTGGGATCGCTGCAGGACAAGGGAATGGGATGGCTCAGGCTACAGGAGTCCTGATGTGCATGCACAGAACGGAGATGAACGATATAAATGCTGGCTCTCAGGGAAAGCAATCACTCCCAACAGTGATATCCTCTCTTTAGGTGATTCTTGGATAAAGGCAAGAATCTCTTTCCTTGCTCGTACCTGGAAGGAAAGTGCTTCTGGCTCCACCAGGTCTACAGAGCTAACGTCAGGCAGGAGGACTAATGAGCTTTCCTTGGTCTACCACACCCCACTGCTTAATGTTTGGATTTCAACTGGCAGAAGGCAGACCTGAAACTGTTCACTGTAAGGGAATCACAAATCCCAAACCACACCGGGGCACTGGCGCCGAGATCAATAGTTCTCTGCATCCGGCTCTGGCTGGGAGCCCAGAAAAAAGACCATCCCAGCAAGGCAAGGTGTGTCCTGCAGGGCATTCCTTGGGTCAGCACAAAACCTGGATGCCACGCAAGTGGAATGTGGATGGCAGAGAGATCTCGTGCTGCCTACCTGTAACAGGGCAAACGTCACCCCGGCAGCCAGGTCCAAAGCCCAACGTCAGCCAGCTTTTCAATTGTTTCCAGTGGGCTTTGAATCAGGCTTTAGTGAGCAATCACTAACCAACTGAGATGACTCTGTACCTTTGAAGCACACAGATCTGGCACAAACTTTTGGCAGCAGGGCAAGCAAGGCTTCTAGCAGAACAACAGTGCTAGGCAGGCAAATGAGGACTCTTGTGGACTTGACATCTGCACAACACTCACCCACAGTAAGCACCTAAAAGGTTCTTCATCAGAAAACGCAAGCAAATGAGGTTGTGATTTTACAGATACCTTCGATATCTCTAGTACCAAATAATTTAGGTGTTGTGCTTCCCTTAAGAGTGAAAAATTCCAGATTCTTCATCCAGGAGAGTAAACACCGGTTGCTACAAATGCTCTGATTGCGTTAGTGACGGACAACTCAGCGGTGCGCTGGGCATCTGATGGAAACCAAGCAGGGAGGCAGGAGAAGGAGCAATCGTAGTGTTTGCCATGGTGGGGAAGTCGAGCCCTTTTCACCTATGGTCAAGAAGAGGATTCTCTCACGCATTGGGCAGTGAATGGTTGGTTCCTCAGTCTGCAACGAGGCAAATACTGGTAACTCAACGCAAAGAAAGCACTTTCCAAAAAGGCCGTGCAGTGCTGCGGAGGTGGCAAGCGCTGACAGCACAGATCTTCTGCGGTGATGGGGAGACAACAAACAAAAAGCCCCCAGGATGGCCGGGGTGCTTGGAGGGGGGAATGCAAACGATCTTTTCAAATAACAATAATAAAAAGACCAAAAAGAAGAGAATCCAGGCAGTTTGCAGCTGCAGCTGCTTAAGGCCATTGGTTTCCTGGGGGATAACTGGGCACTGTGGGATACTCCGGCAGGCTGTTCCCAGAAAAATTGTTGTATTGGGCCTCCCTGCTAGGGGGGTTTCTCCATGTGCCGCTGTTCCACTCATCCTGGGCCTTCTGAAAGCTTCCACCAGCTCCTCGGTAGATTTTATGGACCTAATGGATGAGAGAGAAGAGAGTCAGCAACAGGCACCCACACCTCTGCCTCCGAAGAGCTCAAGGCACTGCAGTCCTGTACTGTGTATTTGTTTCTCTCTCTGCGAAGAACTACGTTTCCAAGGAACAAAAGCACTAACCATGTAATAATACAGTGAACAGAGGTGCAATTAGATGCTATCAACCCAAGACTTGAGCCCGTTTCAGCCACACGTCTGGGATTTAGGGGAGACCCCATCACTCTCTGCAGCTCCTGGAAAGGAGGTTGCGGTCAGGTGGGTGCTGGGCTCTGCTCCCAAGCAACAAGTAATGGGATGAGAGGAAATGGCTTCGAGTTGTACCAGGGGAGGTTTAGATTAGACATTAGGAAAAATTTCTTCACTGAAAGAACAGTGAAGCCCTGGCAGAGGCTGTCCAGGGCAGTGGGGGAGTTTCGATCCCTGGAGGTGTTCAAAAAGCATGTGGCCACTTCAGGGTACGGTTTTGTAGCAATGGTGGTGTTGGGCTGGCGGTCGGACTGGATAAGCTTAGAGGTCTTTTCCAACCTTAATGATTCTATGATTCAAGTCGAGGAATCCCACAGCAAGGCAGCCAACTGAAGTTGGGGCTGAAACCTCTCTAAAACTGATGCTGCAGCTTTATCAGGGCTGCTGTCTTCTCCCCTCTTACTGAACCTTTCCTGACAGCCCTACTTTAAATTCTGTTTTCTGCAGAGGACTGAGGACGACCTCCCATCCTGCTGCCTCATCCCCACTGCAGCATCTTCACCTTTACCGTCAACGAACACCTCCAGCAAGCAATGAAGGTGGCTTCGAGTGACATAAAGCAACACCGCCACATGAAATGGTAACAACACCCAGCCCCAGCTGTCTTGTGTTATCCAGATTTCTCTTCTAGATACTCTGAGAGACACTGACTACACCATAAAACCTCTGGAAGTGCTGAGGGCTCACAGTGGCAGCTAAGCTGCCTCTTCACATTACTGTGACATGGAGTGTGGATATGTCGAGTCAGGGAGACATCTGAAACACTTACCCTTATGATGCAGATGAGCATTGCGACCACTGACATTGTAAACATAATGGCAGGAAAAAGCATGAACACAGCAGCTGCAACGTTGGTGCTGAAGAAAGTAATGGCTGCCAACCATCCACTGGAAGAAACAGACACGATATTATTACAGGTCTTGTTTTTAAGTGTGCTTACCATCAGAAAACCTGTTTACCCACACCCAGAAATCACAAGGCAGATTTAAAGCTCTTGAAAATGAAAAGAACAATGAAGAATATGGGCAGAGTTCAATGCAGCTCAGGCAGGTGTTTCCCCAAGATTTCCCTTGTCAACCCAGCCTTGGACCTTTAGGGCACAGCCAGCTGCACAGACTTTGAGAAGGTTTAATCCCAAAGTGCTTTTGGCGGTGCAGAGGTTGTGTGTCTAGAGACCAGAGCTGGGAAAAGGGAACACGAGTCCTACGATTCAAACTGCATCTTTGTTCCTTCGATGGCAATAAACAGGCAGGGCAATGGGAGAGCAGCAGCAGTCAGGAAAACAAAAAGTTATATGGACTCCACCTACGGAGGATTTGGGGTGCTGATTGATGAGAAGCTTGACATGAGCAGCCAATGTGTGCTCACAGTCCAGAAAGCCAATGGTGTCCTTGGCTGCATCAAAAGAAGCTTTGCCAGCAAGGGAGGTGATTCTCTTCCTCTATTCTGCTCTTGTGAGACCCAACCTGGAATCTTGTGACCAGTTCTGGAATCCCCAACTTAAGAAGGATATGGAACTGTTGGAGTGAGTCCAGAGGAGGCTACAAAGATGATCTGAGGGCTGGAGCACCTCTGCTCTGAGGACAGGCTGAGAGAGCTGGGGTTGTTCAGCCTGGAGAAGAAAAGGCTCCAGAGGGACCTCACAGCAGCCTTCCAGTACCTGAAGGGGGCTCCAGGAAAGCTGGGGAGGGACTTTTTCCAAGGGCTTGTAGTGATAGGATGAGGAGGAATGGCTTCAAACTGGAAGGGGGAAGATTTAGGTTAGACATTAGGAAGAAATTCTTCACAATGAGGGTGGGGAGCACTGGCCCAGGTTGCCCAGGGACGTTGTGGTTGCCCCCTCCCTGGAGGTGTTCAAGGCCAGGCTGGATGTGGCTTTGAGCCCCCTGATCCAGTGGGAGGTGTCCCTGCCCATGGCAGAGGGGTGGAACTGGATGGGTTTTAGGGTCCCTTCCAACTCAAACCATTCTATGATTCTATGATTTTATGACTTTCTATCATCTGTAGTGTCAGCAGGAATTGCTCTCAAGTCTCCAGAGGCAGAAAATTAAAATGCCAAATAATTACAACCAGAGACAGACACTAAAACGCTCCCATTTATTTTAGGACAGCTCTCACAATACTCGCTCTATAGGCCAGCAGTGACTCATCCTGCACTGCTCACCATGTGCTGCGAATACTTGGAGGGCAACACTAAGAGAGGATCAGATGGATCTTGAAATTGGCTGGTTAAATGGTAAAAAGAAATGGACACTGTAGGAAGGCGTTAAAAGAACAAGCAGATATCCCACTTCTGCCAATACAGCCATGAAAACAGAACTGTGTGCTCCAAGAGCAGATAGAACTATGTCACAGAGGAAAATAAAAAGCTTCTGCTCCACCCAGACTCCCATCAGTTTCCCAAAAGCTCATGGAAACACCCCATAGCCCGGAGCTCTCGGGCATGGGAGCTGAGCGCTCAGCTGTAAGGCTGTAGAAGCATCCCACTTACCAAGCTCCCCATCCAGAGAAACCAATCGCCTGCAGGATCGTGAGGAGAAACTGTGCGCCAAAGATGAAGAAAAAGGCCATAAAATTAAATGAGCTGTCCGATCTGTGAAGGAAGAGAGGAAGTTAGGAGGACTCCGGCACCTCATGTTGTCTCACACCCATTTTTGACCCCATCACGTCTCAAATGTGATACCTCCGAAGAGATCCCTCCATATATTTTGAGGGATACTGCTCTTTCCCTGGCAGCAAAAGCACACAGATCCATGAATCATCAGCACCAGATCTCTTCCAAAAGCCTGGCTTCTACAATTGCTCTACCAAAGCAATTGCGTATGTGATGACACATGAGGAGAGGCCGTTTCCTGCAGGGCAGAGCGCCGGAATCATTGCTCTGACCAAACATCTAAAGCCAGCACAGCCTGGTACCTGTGCAGCTCAGCCACTGGCAGGCAAAGTTTAGCTCCTATGCTAAAAGTGATCATTAAGCGTGAGAGTTCCAGCTGGGAATGTCTCAATTGCTGCTTGTTATCATGCTCACACGGCCATGGTTAATAATCCAGCACTGGGACATAACATTAGGTCAAACAGGCACAAGAGAAGCAGGTAGTACCCCGTCTGGAGAAATGCAGAAGCATGTTTCACATCTTTGGGGCTCCATATCTCCAGGATGGACAGGTTGAGAAGGTCCTTTAATGTAGGCAGGTGTAACAGACAATGTGGATACGATCCCCAACGAGAACTCTGAGCAGATATGTTCATGGTCTCTCCATCCTGGGAGCACTGGGATGCCGTGCTGCCCTGCTTGAATTTTGGCTCTGCCACAGAACATCTTCATCCCCTTAAACCAGCTACGTCGATGAGCCAGCCTTTCCCTGCAAGCCCAGACACATCTAAAACTCCCCAAACTACAATTTTAAATGGTAAAAATGATTCCTGTTCTCTCAGGAACTCAAAGGGCCCATCATCCCTGGAGGGATTTAAAAGATGTGTAAGATGGGGAGCCTAGGGACATGGTTTAGTGGGGGACTTGTCAGTGTGAACTTAAGGGATGGACTTGATGATCTTGAAGGTCTTTCTAACCTAAATGATTCTATGATCTTGTATTCTACGATCTATTTACAGCACAGATTTACAAAAAAACATTTCAGTTGCTTATGAGGCAGCTTGGTGCAATGAGGGGTTTACAAAAGAGCTCCAGTCATTCCCAGCTCCTGCTCAAACCCTGAAAGTATTTTAATGTTTATCATTTTAATTATGTTAATATTTATTAATACCATAATTCCAGCCAAAGAGGCAATGAGGGAGACAGGACTGCAGGCTCTGGAGAGGGCAATGCTGAGACAAGGGGAAAAGCCCCAACCAGATCCATTTGTTCCGAGCCACCTGTGTCGGTGCCGTTACCTCCTGCCTTTCAAACGACAGCCACAGAGATGCTGTGACAGGATTTGCCATCTCTGAGTATCCTCATGATCCCACCTGTCAAATACCACCTCAGCATACAGCAACGGGAAAGGAATACTTCAAACGCGGACTGTTCACAGTAGTGCCTGTCATAATCCAATTAACAAGGATTAGGCTCGAAGCTGAGCCTTCAGACTCTTGCAACTACGACCTGAAAGTGCTGGAGGAGTCTCTGTTTGAAAGGATCTGTGGGAATTAGCGAAGCTACACAGAAAAGGTGATTTCTGATCCCGCTTTCTGGTGCCGATTTGCGGCAGCTTTGCCCGAGTGCCAAAGCTCTGCAGCTAATTTAATTTTGGATGCAGATGTGTGACAAAGCTTTTATGAAATCATCCTTGCAGCTCATGACGCCAACGTTGAAGGGTTGGATCCTCCCAGAACACGGATAGCGACTGGGTCTGATCTCACTTTCTCAAATCGCAAGACACAGCTCTGCCCTTCTGCAGGGTTTTCCAAGCTATCACTGATGTCCAAGTTAAGGATCTCCGGGCTCGCCACTCTGTCCCTAGGGCTTATTCTTTTTTTAACTGCAGAAGACTACACAGAGTAACCTCAGGGACCTTCCAGTATTCACTTGCATAAACACATACAAACAACAGTAAAGAAGTAATTAGAAACGGTCCCTGTGAAGCCCAACAGGAGCTCAGCGGGGAGGAGTAATTTTTCCCAGACTTCTGAATGGAAACTGTGCTTTCAACAGAGCTCGAGCAGCACTCGGAGCCTTTGGGCTTCTGAAGTAACTAGGGATGGGGACAAAACCCCAGCCCCAGAGGGCAGGAGGTCAGAGCTGGCACTTTCACGTCTTTTAAAGCTTTCAGATGAATCCAACCCACCAGCTTTCTGTTTCCATCAGAATCAACCCACCCCTGTATTCCATGTTGTTTTAAGCACCACCAGTGCATTACCTGCCCTATGTTGTCTGTAGACAAAGTGTAAGAGGGAAGAGAATTTAAACAACTAATTTAGCATGTGCTAAATAGACAGGACCCCAACTGGCAGCTCCCGTATCTATAAGCTGTGCTTGCTGTTATCTAAACCAACTCATCACAGAATGTGGTGAATGTCCCCATGAGGCCAGGCTGGGAGAGTTGGGGTTGTTCAGTCTGGAGAAGAGAAGGCTGTGGGAAGAACTTAGAGCAGCTCCCAGTACTGAAAGGGGCTCCAGGAAAGCTGGGGAGGGGCTCTGGATCAGGGAGGGCAGGGATGGGATGAGGGGAAACTGTTTTCCACTGAAAGAGAGGAGATTGAGATGAGATCTTAGGGAGAAATGTTTTGCTGTGAGGGTGGGGAGGCCCTGGCCCAGGGTGCCCAGAGCAGTGGTGGCTGCCCCATCCCTGGAGGTGTCCGAGGCCAGGTTGGCTGGGGCTTGGACCCCCTGATCCAGTGGGAGGTGTCCCTGCCCATGGCAGGGGCGTGGAACTGCATGAGCTGTGAGATCCTTTCCAACCCAAACCATTCCATGATTCTATGAATAATCAAGATCCGGAGTATTCAGGCTGGAAAATGCTCAGGACTGTCATAGCTCTGACAAGCATTATGCATTAATGTCTGAATTACGTCTCGTGATCCCTAGCAAGCACGAGCAAATGCAAATGATTATTAATTAAAATGAAAATGCAGGATGGCTTTAAATATTTGTGGAGTTTCAGAAGGACTTGCTCCAGGGAACTGTTTCTATCTAAAAAGCGAAGCAGCCGAGCTCTCGAGTATCCAGAGACGGAAAACAGAAGAGTTCTCAAAAACTAACAACTTAATAGTCTTCCATCAAAACAAACTTCAATGAGTCTTTACCAAATCAGCATCTGTCTTAATGCTAAACTGATGTGAGGGTGCTGCTAAGCTTCATTAAGTAAAATATGAATTTCATCCTCATGGAAGTGGCAAACAATTCGCTGCTGCTCACCTTCAATCCTAGGCAGGGGACCCTCATCAGATGGTGTTTTAAAGTAGCCATGCTCTTCTTCATTTTGAAAGTAAACAAGACACTGAGATATCAAATCCTTAATCTTTACCCCAGACAGATTTCTATAGGGCCACTCCCCAGTAAGAACCCATCTCTCTCCCATGGGAAACAGAAACCAAATGGCCTCCCGGGCTTCCACTTACCGAAAGGCTTTGTATGCAGGTCGGAACCAGCAGATGTAGCCGCAGGGACTGAAAAGGATCAGCCAGAGGATGGCCAACCCAAAATTGACCCCGTAACCTCCTCCGATCCACCACGCCAGGCACGCAATGACGTTCACTACCAGCGTGATGCAGTAAACTGTAAGGAGGGCAGAGGAAAGAGCGTGAGGTTGTGCAGTGTCATGGATTCATGGAAAACCGAAAGGAACAGGTGGTATTTTAACAGGAAGGCTCTATATAGAAGTTGTAGTGGGAAACTCAAGCCCAATAATGCCACTGCTCCAAGCGAGGTGCAGGTTCCTGCCAGCCCTAAGGGCCCACAGCACAGACACATCCATCTCTGGAGGAAGCACTGTGGCACAGGATGAGGAACCTCTCTGGAGACGACAGAGAGCAGTGCAACCAATACCCAACTCAGGCCAATTACCACCAAGGTTTAATTCCTATTTATGCAAAACCCCTTTATGACAAGAGAGTGGTGTAAAACACTACCCTGCACCCAGCCTTGATATTTTTGTCTCCATGCTCACTGTGGCTGCCTCAGGAGCTCCTGCAGAGCCAGCAGAATGCCTTGTGGGCTTGGCCTCTGCTTCCCTGGGTGTCTGAGGAAGCCTGGGTTTAGCTTCAGGAATTTTAAGTGCTGCCTCGAGCAAGGGGATAAGCAAACTCCAATCAGGCTGAGAACTCAGGACCACAGGGGTGGCTTGAAGGCCCTCTCACATTCCTGTTCCTGCCACTTAGATGAAAAGGAACAGTTGACAATGGCCCCCAGAGCACACCAGTGCCACGCTAAGCAGATGAACACGAAGCGACGCTGCTCCCTGCATTCCCTGAGGCTCGACACCACCGCAAAGCCGGGCTGTAGGCTTCCTGCTGTCTCAGGCTGAGCTCAGCTCCATGCCACAGGCTCCCCTCAGTACTCCAGGGTCTCCCTGCATCCTCGGGCTCAGCCAGTGTTGAAGAGGCTTAGCCCAAGGACAAGGTCCTATTCTGGAAAATGGGTGATAATTCTTAGGAAGCTTTGCACTACCCTGTATCCATTAGCACAGGTCAAGAGAAAGGACAAGGTGGAGGGGCCAAACACAAAAGACCCTTCAGTACCACCTCCTGAAAAGCTCAGGGTAACTCTTCAGCCTCTGGTCTCATTATTTCAGTCAAAATTCAATCTCTGAACTTCACCTGTGGTAAGTGAACACATCCTGCCCGTTCCTTGCTTCACTACGCAGAATCATGGAATGGTTCAGGTTGGAAGGGACCTCAAAGCTCATCCAGTTTCAACCCCTGCCATGGGCAGGGACACCTCCTACTGGATCAGATTGATCAAAGCCCCATCCAACCTGGCCTTGAACACCTCCAGGGATGGGGCAGCAGGTATCCCTGCCCATGGCACTGGGATTGGAACTGGATGGGTTTTACGATCCCTTCCAACCCAAACCATTCCATGATTCTATGACTTTTGTGTTTCTATTTTTAACACCACCCTTTTCTTGTTTACTGCCTTTCCTCCACATGCGTCGCTTTCTCCACTCCATCCCAAAAAGTCGGGGTGATCCTGACAGAAAGTGTGCTGCGAATGGAAATGTAAAGCTCCTGGAGAGAGTGCCAGGTCTCCTCAGCCAGGCGGAGTTGCCCAAATGCCTGGCACCATCCCAGCCTGCCATTAACTTGACTGAGGGGCTTTGTTTCGGAGGAGCCGCAGACAAAGGCAGCTTTAGAGCACGCAACATTTAACCAGTTAGTCTGAAGGGACAAGCAGTTTCTTCAGGCAAGAAAATTACAGAGCTCATTTCAGCATCTCTAAATAACAGAAGAACAATGGAGTGATAGATTATGCTATTATTTATGCACACAAATCTCTCTCATACACACATCCCATGCATCTGGAATAAAAGCCGTGCCACCAAATGCATATCTGGCAGCAAACAAGCTTTCCTTCAGCAAGAAGGGTAAATAGGATGACAAGTATTTGGGGACAAAAAAGATAAGCAAGGCAAAAAAATTTTTAATCTTCCAGTGCGTTCCCTGTGGTTCTCTAGGCCTGCCACACCATTTTTCATCCAATTTCATTCCTTGGAAAAGAATGGTCAATTGTCTGCAGCTCCCAGAAAGGAGGTTGGAGCGAGGTGGGTGCTGGTCTCTTCTCCCAAGGAACAAGCAATAGGACAAGAGGAAACAGCCTCAAGTTGCACCAGGGGAGGTTTAGATTGGATATTAGGAAATATTCCTTTGAGGAAAGGATTGTGAAGCACTGGCAGAGGCTGCCCAGGGCAGTGCGGGAGTCTCCATCCCTGGAGGGCTTCAAAAATCTTGTAGATGTGGCACTTCAGGACATGGTTTAGCAGGGATGGTGGGGTTGGGCTGACAAATGGACTTGATCTTAGAGATCTTTTCCAACATTAATGGTTCTGTGATTCTCTCCTTTCTTCACCAGCACCTCTGCGGCAAAGATTCAAGGCAGAACATCTTAAAATTGAGACATAAAGGAACTTTACAGCATTCTAAGAGGAATCATCATTTCTCATCAACTCATTGCAGTCAAAACTTTAAAGCACAGAAGTCATAAAGATCTATGTTTTTTCACTACACATCCACGATTTCCCAGCACAGGTTTCTTATTCAACTTACAGATCCATACGTGGTAAATTCTCTTCACCAGAGACTGATAATCGATGGGAATTTCATCGGCGAAGTTCTGGTAGAAACATGGTTTCAGAGGGATGAACTTGGGGAGCGGCGGGAAGTTATTGACCTTTTCTGCAATACAGAACACAAACATTAGCTGAAAGCAGAAACATTCCCAAACGGCTGAGCAACGTCCTTCACACCTTCCCAATGCAAACTCAGGGATCCTGGGTCAAAGTGACTCATGAACTGAAAGGGAAAACCATCGCCAGCTCCAGCCATCTACGTTACTCATCCATAAACACCTGGAGGGACAGGGAGATGGACCCCAAACCTCTTGTTCTCCTTCAGCACGGGACATGATGTCTAACCGAGCGCATGCAAGTCCTACAGTGAGGAACAGGAACGAGCCGATGAGCAACACATGGGTTTGGAGCAACACATGTCTGGAGAACAAGTCTCATGAGGAGCAGCTGAGGGCCCTGGGGCTGTTTAGTCTGGAAAAAGGAGACTGAGGGGAGACCTCATGGCTCTCTGCAGCTCCTGGAAAGGAGGTTGTGGTGAGGTGGGTGCTGCTTTCTTCTCTCAAGTAGCAAGGGAGAGGAGGAGAGGAAATGGCCTCAAGTTGTGCCAGGGGAGGTTTAGATTGCATATGAGGAAACGTTTCTTTAATAAAGAGTGGTGAAGCCCTGGCAGAGGCTGCCCAGGGCAGTGGGGGAGTCTCCATCCCTGGAAGGGTTCAAAAGCCATGTAGACCTGTCACTTTGGGACATGGTTTAGCAGGGTTGGAGGTGTTGGGCTGACGGTTGGACTGGATACCCAATAAACCCAATAAACCCAATAAAAAAGAAGAAAAAAAAAAGAAGAAAAAAAGGACAAAAAAAGGGAAAAAGAAAAGAGAAAAGGGAAAAGGAAAATACAAAAAGGGAAAAGGAAAACAGAAAAAAGGAAAATTAAAGAGGGAAAAGAAAAGGAAAAGAGGAAAAAGGAAAATAAAAGAAATGAAAAAGAGGAGAAAGGAAAATAAAAGAGGGTAAAGGATAAGAAAAGGAAAAGAAGAAAAAGGAAAATAAAAGAGGGAAAAGGGAAAAGGAAAAGAAAAGGAAAAGAGGAAAAAGAATGAAAAGGAAAAGGGGAAAAAGGAAATAAAAGAGGGAAAAGGAAAAGAGGGAAAAGGAAAAGAGGGAAAAGGAAAAGAGGGAAAAGGAAAAGAGGGAAAAGGAAAATAAAAGAGGGAAAACAGGAAAAAGGAAAAAAGAGGGAAAAGAGAGAAAATAGAAAGAAATAAAAGGAAAGAAAGAAAGAAAAGGAAAGAAAGAAAGAAAGAAAGAAAGAAAGGAAGGAAGAAAAGGTAAAACAAGAACAAAACAAGCTCTGCATTCAGGTACAATAAATCAAACGCTGGCCAAAGCAATGTGGTGATGAACTGCTTACCTTGGGAAGGAATTATGTTTTAAAATCAAGTAATTAAATGCCTAAATCCCCTGCCTTTCAGCAGAGCCCACACTGGCTCTGTGTGTGTGTGTGCGCCTGGCTGTGCGGTTCTGCATGTTTGGGAATGTTTGCTCTTGCCTTCCAGTGCTGATTAAAGTTTGATTCCAGGGCATTGTGACTAATTGTCTCTAGCCTGCATCAGCCTCAGTAAACAGAATTTAAAACAACCAGAGGAAGAGATGAAGAATGTCCTGGGAAAACCTCCAAATGGCACAGGAGATGAGAGGAAATGTCTGAACAAGAACTGTCAGCGCAAGAGTTCTCCTCCTCTTGCCATTATTGCTGTGTGAGAAGACATTTCACAGGAGCAGTTCTTCATTTGAAGGCTGGCAGGGAAGAGTCTGAAGCTGTAAGCCAGGCTTTAGGAGAGAAAAGGCTTTACTTCACGCAAAGGAAAGGCTATTTTTACGCAGAAAACACGGCGAGGATAACACCCACTGTGAGTACATTGGGATTAAATAAGGAATCGGGTCTGAAGTCACCAGCCCAACTTGGCTTCTCCTTATAAAAACAAACACTAAGTACACGAAGTCTTCTGCATCATCCATCTCATCTAAATGCATTTTATTTCCATTCAGCTGCCCTCTGAAGCTGGCATTAGTTACTGGTTAACACCTCCTGCCGACCCCATCCCACGTAGTCCCATGGCTGCTTTCAAAGTCCAGAGGAATTTGGACTTCTTAGCACTCATTTTCTATTTGGTACGAACACCTACTGGGCTTCCTCCTGGCCAGCCTGCCTCAGCAGGAGAGAACAATGCTGGATCAAAGGAAAGCAAGCTTTTAAAGCTGGAGAGACAGCTCTCTAGGGAAGTCAATAAACCCAAGATTAATGAACTGGAGTAAAAGCAGATCCTCAATCTTTCTTTTTCTGAGGGATGAGGAAAATCGCATTCTGCCCTCTGCAACAGCCGAAGCTGCAGCAAGGTCCTTCGGTTCTTCCATGTTCTCTGTCAAGGAACATACAGATGCTGCCCAGAAGTCCTCAAATAGTGGGGCCAAACCCAGGCAGCCTGCAGTTTGTCCTTTTTCCAGCTCACAAAATGCTCCAAGTCCTTCCAGGATTGTTTGCTGGGTACGCAAGGACCGGGATTACACCTCTTCCCTGCTGCTGCCCTGCCCTGTCTGCTTTCTCCCACCCAGAGACCCCATAGTTTTCAATTGTTCTCAGTTACTTGCAGGAATCAACAAAATAAATGAAATTAATGTCTGACTGCATAGCTCGGAGCGCTACAGCCCTCCCAGCAAGGCCAGGATCAACACATCAGCTCAACAAGCACAACCCCTGCTTGCAGAAACCAAACTGCATCAGCAATGAGCAGCAGCCGTATGAAAACCCCAGATTTTCTCTTCTCTTAAAAAAGTTGGGAAGGATTTTGTTACTAATTTCACTATAAGTAAAATTAAGATGTATTGATATGAACAATGCAGCTAGGAACACTGTGGAAGCTGCCTCTGTAACGGAAGAATTATTCACATGTGCTTTCTGTGGATAAACTCCATCCTGATCGAACTTTCAGACAGGTCACACTGGAGCCTCTACTGCTGGAACAGTAACTCAGCTGGCAAATCCACAGTGGATAAAAAATAGAAGTGACACAACCAAGGCAAGGAAAGAGCTTTAGGGATCACTGAGATCTCAGGAAGGGACATGCATCGCATAGCAGATGCGTTACAGCCATCACAGCACACTGGAAACCATTCTCAGACACCGTTCTCCCTCCACTGCCGTATTTTGAGGTGCTCTTACCTGCCATTTCTATCAGGAGTATTTCCTGGTGAAGTTTCAAACACGCAGCAACTGAGCTGTTGGAGAAAGAAAATCAGGTCAGCACATGGCACTGCCCAGCACCCACAGAACCTCTGGGGACCAGGAGCATCTCTGGCACCGTGTTTGAGCCAGGGGTTCCCACTACAATCTCTGATTGCCCAGAGTAGGCACACTGGGTCTGGACAGAAAGGATTATGGTTTCTCCATGATTGTTTTTCACATGGAAAGCTCCACCTGGTAGCATCTCATCCAGCACAACCCCACTTTTAACGCTTCTATTACTGAGCAGCAAACAAATGTGCTGGTAGCGGTGCCTGGCAGAGGCTGAGGATGTACAGCCAGCGCTGCCAGGACACGTGTACCTGCCAGGCAACAAGCCAGAACAGACAAGGCTGGGCAAGACCCAGCCAAGGCACATCCATCGGACGGGAAATTTGTCCCAGCTCACCAGACTTAACGCCTCATTTATGTGCTGAGATGATTTGTTGGCTCCCAGCTCTCAATGGACGTTCCCAGCTCCTGAAACAAACAGATAATCACTGTGAGCCAGGAAGTAAACGGCTGCTCAGAACCAAAGTCAATCAGCTGGTACCCAAACCCACCATCCCTCGTTATTGTAATAACGGTGCATTACCCTCCTTAAAATACAGATTCCTTCTCCCCGTTACCACCACTGAACACGGCAATGATTCTGGAACAATCCAACCCTGCGAAGTTTACTCGGCACCAGCCGCATTGCTGGTTTTGGCAGAGGTGATCCCACAGATGAAAGGGGCAGAGAGGTCTGTGCTGAGCTTTGATTCCACCCTTTTTAAGGATGAAAACACTGAGTGTCCCGACCTGCACATCACTGAATGGTTTAGGTTGGAACGGACCTTAAAGCCCATTCAGTTCCAACCCCTCTGCCATGGGCAGGGACACCTCGTACTTGACCTTCCACGTAGCCGTGTACTCCAGGGATTAATCCAGAGCACTTTGCCAAAAGCAAAGAGAGGGGCAGGATCTGCACGGGACAGCAACGGCAGAATTGCCAACACTGCTTGTACGATGATGATTTAATGAGCGGAGCACAAGTGGGACAAGAAAACCTGTGCACAACAGACACCAGAACACAGCTTGAGCCCTCGGGTGAGGGCTGCCAGCAGAGAGCAGCCTCTCAGGAGTCAATTCATGCTGCAGGGCAGCAGAGCCCACACATTTTTGAACAGCAACCAGTCTAAAAGCAAGGGCACCCTGCAGGGACCTGGGAGATGTGGATCTGAACCACCAGGCTGGGCAGGTGTCCTGGTTTCAGCTGGGATGGAGTTGGTTTTCTTTCCGGTAGCTGGTGTAGCGCTGTGTTTTGGATTCGGGATGAAAATAATGCTGATAATGCACTGATGTTTTAGTTGTTATTAAGCAGTCAAGGACTCACTACAAGAAGGACATTGAGGGGCTGAAGCGTGCGCAGAGAAGGGCAAACAAGGCTGGTGAGGGGCTGGAGAACAAGCCCTGTGAGAAGAGACTGAGGGAGTTAGGATTGTTTAGCCTGGAGGAGGCTGAGGGGAGACCTCATCCCTGTCTGCAACTGCCTGAAAGGAGGCTGTGACGGGGTGGGTGCTGGGCTCTTCTCGCAAGTGACAGCGATGGGACGAGAGGAAACGGCCACGAGTTGCACCAGAGGAGGTTCAGACTGGACATTGGGAAGAATTTCTTCACTGAAAGGGTGCTCAGGGATTGGCACAGCTGCCCAGGGAGGGGGTGGAGTCGCCATCCCTGGAGGGGTTTAAAAGTCGGGTAGATGAGTTTCTTAGGGACAGGGTTTAGTAGGGAGACAGGTACGGTTGGATTCGGTGATCTCAGAGGTCTCTTCTAACCTTCTGATTCTATGATTCTATGACTTGTCTGCTTCTCAAGCTGGCAAGGGGAACAGCCGACCCCAGCTGACCAAAGGGAATCCCATACTGTGGGGTGTCGTGCTCAGCACATAAAGCTGGGGGGAAGAAGGAGGAAGCAGGGGGTGTTTGGAGTGGTGGTGTTTGTCTTCCCAAGTCACCACTATGCATGATGGAGCCCTGCTTTCCTTGGGGTGGCTGCACACCTGCCTGTCCACAGAAAGCAGCGTAGGAACCCCTTGTTTTGCCTTGCTTTGTGGCTTTTCCTTTCACTATTAAACCAGCTTTACCTCAACCCATGAATTTTATCATTTGTACCCTGCCAATTCTCTTCCCCATCCCACTGGAGGGGAGTGAATGAGCTGCTGAGTTAGGTGCTCATTTGCTGCCTGGGGCTAAACCACAACGGTGGTTTAACACCTTGCTCATATGCCTTTGCAGCTGCACCTAAGAAGAAAGTGGTGACTGCGCTGGCTCTAAGAGAAAAAGCTGGGTTTGAGTCTCATTCAGACGCTCAACCCTTATGAGGAACTTCCCAAAGAGCTCAAGGAAGCAGAGGTCACTCCACAAGGCACCAAAAGGCTTGGCTCAGCTTTGTGAGCCTGGGCTTTCATAGCTGATGGATGCAGTTTGTATTTGACAGCGTTTCCCCTTCCCGTTGTGCGCTGCCAACCCCCACAGAGCAGGACGCTGCCCCTCAGCGACACGAGTGCAATGCACAGCGTGCTTCAAATTAGATGGAGGGACAAATCCAGCCACAAAAGGAATCTCAAAAGCTGCCCAGCACAACCAGCGAGAATAGGGAAACTGTTTAGGGCAGCGCTGCCGCTGAGAAAACACACAGGGAACAACAAAGTCAGCCTCCTCCCACGGCAGTGAGCACCAAGGGATGAGGGGTCTCAGGACGTTGCCCTGCACAGGGCATTTTGCTGCCTCCTCTCCCCCTCACCTCCCATCATGGAGCTAATGAGAAATCACAAGTGGAAGTGATTCCACTCCAGTCTCTCCCAGCCTGTTTACACAGCCATACCTACTGCCACAGCAGATGGGCAAAAGTCTTAATTTAGGTACTATGGGATGCACAGCAGACAAATACTGACTTCGGTACGACTGCTCCAGAAGTAAGTTTCTACAGCTCCCTGAAAGGAGGTGTAGCAAGGTGGGTGCTGGTCTCTTCTCCCAAGGAACAGGCGATGGGATGAGAGGAAATGGCCTCAAGCTGTGCCAGGAGAGGGTTAGATTGGATACTGGGAATAATTTCTTCACTGAAAGAGTGGTGAAGCCCTGGCAGAGGCTGCCCAGGGCAGTGGGGGAGTCCCCATCCCTGGAGGAGTTAAAAAATCGTGTAGACATAACACTCTGGGACATGGTCTTCCCAACATCCCACCTAACATCCCCCTGGCTCATCTTCCTGCCATTCCCTTAGGTGCTGTCACTGGTCCCCAGAGACAAGAGTTCAGTGCCTGCTGCTGCTGCTCCTCCTCCCCTTGTGAGGAAGCTGTAGACCACAATGAGGTCTCCTTTCAGACTCCTCTTCTGCAGGCTGAACAGGTGCCTCAGCTACCTCTCATAATGCTTTTTCTCCAGCCCCTTCCCCAGCTCCGCTCCCTTCTCTGGACGCACTCCAGCCCCTCGATGTCCTTCTTGTACTGAGTGGCCCAAAACTGAACCCAGCACTCGAGATGCGGCCTCATCAGCACCAAGTCCAGGGGAACGATCCCTTCCCTGCTCCTTCTGGCCACCCCATGGCTGAGCCAAGCCAGGATGCTGGTGGCCTTGGCCACCTGGGCTACTGCTGGCTTATGTTTGGCCACTGCCAACCAACACCTCCAGGTCCTTCTCTGCCAGGCAGCTTTCCAGCTGGGGTTGTTGTGTCCCTGTCCACCCTCACTGTGGTGCCCATCATCCCTCCCTGGTCCCACTGTCACTGCCTCCCTTACCATTCCCTGTGCCCCCTACTGCCCCCCACCCCCATCACCTCCTCCGTGTTCCCCCTCATGCAGGCCGTGTTCCACCCGCAGGGTCGAGGGACCCTGCCACCCCCCTGCCCGCCCCCCCGGGCCGAGCCCTCAGCACCGCGAAACCCCGAGGCCCCTGTGCTCCCTCCCCCAGCCCTCAGCTCCCTCTCGCTCCCCCTCCCTCCCTCCCCTCACTTCCTCCCGCAGCCCAGCCCTCCGTGTCCCCCCTGCTTCTCCCATCGCCGCTGTCCCTGTCACCCCCCTCCCTGTCCCATCAACCCTCCGTGTCCCCCCTGCTTCTCCCATTGCTGCTGTCCCTGTCATCCCCCTCCCTGTCCCCATCAGCCCTCCGTGTCCCCCCTGCTTCCCCCATCGCCGCTGTCCGTGTCCCACCCCTCTCTGGCCCCATCACTCGTCTCTGGCCCCCCGCCCCCTCCAGACCCCGTTCCACACCCAGGGCCGAGGCGGCCCTTTCACCCCCTCCACCCCGCCCGCCCGCCCTCCCTGCGGAGGCCCCGCTGCACCGCGACTCCAAAGCCCCCCCAACTCCCCTTACGCCGCCTCCCCACATCCCCCTCTTGCCCCCTCACACCGCCCCCAGCCCAACACTCACCGTGCCCCCCGCCAGGCGCCTCCGCCGAGCCCCGCCCCCTCCGCGCCGCCGCGGGGCACGCTGGGAAACCGAGTTCGGGCAATGACGGCCTCCGCGGAACCGCTAACAGCGTGAACTACAATTCCCAGAGTGCCTCGCGGCACGGACCGCACGTGACCATCACGTGAGGGGCCAGCCAGCTGCAGGACGTGGGCTGAGAAGAAGCTGACTCGGCTACGGTGGCCGGGAGGGACGGAATTGTGCAGGCGCGGGAGGGGCTGTGGGAGACGCGGTCCCAGTTTTCATTCGCGTCCCACTGGGAGGCTCTGGTGCCCCGAGGCGGGGGGGTGTCCCAGCCCGCTCCCCAGACGGGCGCGAGGGCGGCCCCTGAGGAGAGGGGGAGTCGAGCAGGGCGAAGGAGGGGGTTCTGCTCCTCTGCTCCGCTCTGGGGAGACCCCACCTGGAGCCCTGGGTCCAGGTCTGGAGTCCTGAGCACAGGAAGGACCTGGGGCTGTTGGAGCGAGGCCAGAGGAGGCCACGGAGATGATGCGAGGGCTGGAGCAGCTCCTGTACGAGGGCAGGCTGGGAGAGTTGGGGTTGTTCAGCTGGAGAGGAGAAGGCTCTGGGGAGACCTTAGAGCAGCTCCCAGTGCTGAAAGGGGCTCCAGGAAAGCTGGGGAGGGGCTCTGGATCAGGGGGTGCAGGGGCAGGAGGAAGGGAACGGTTTTGAGCTGCAAGAGGGGAGATTGAGCTGAGATCTTGGGGAGAAATATTTTGCAGTGAGGGTGGGGAGGCCCTGGCCCAGGGTGCCCAGAGCAGTGGTGGCTGCCCCATCCCTGGAGGTGCCCAAGGCCAGGTTGGATGGGGCTTGGAGCCCCCTGATCCAGTGGGAGGTGTCCCTGCCCATGGCAGGGGGTGGCACTGGCTGGGCTTTGAGGTCCCTTCCAACCCAAATCATTCCATGATTCCATAATAGTGGCAATCGGGGCCACACCGGGCAAGCTGGCGACTGCCGGTTGAGAGGGGCAAGGGGCGAAGTGGGGCTAATGAGGATAAAGAGACAACGCTGTGACCTCTGGCGACGGGCAGTGGTCTCCTGCCACCAGCACAGGGGCTGCCCCGCACCAGGGCTGCTCAGGATGTGCGCTAGGGTGGGATTTCAGGGCTTGTAATTACAGAAGCCTAACTAGAAGCGGAGCCTGGATAGAGGGCGCGTTGGAACTGGGTGGACTTTGAGCTCCCTTCCAACTGAAGGAGTTTCACTGAGCTGAGCCCATCGCACCCATCTGCAAAGTTTCCCTAAAATGCAGATCCTGGTGTTGGCTGCTGGCGTTTGGGTCCTGCTCGGGGCAGCTCTGCTGGGTTTACCCCCCCCCAAAGCAGGCACCAACTGCAGAATTTGTCAGCTGGGCAAACTGTTTTGGGAAGGAAGGGCCTCCATCCATCCAGAAGCATCACTGACACCCAGGGAATGTTTTAGCTATAAACAGCAGAGGTCACTCCACCCCAGTAAATCCATGCTACTGGGCCACCAGTAAGTGAGCTGGGACAGGGACCGCGGGCACTGGGTCGCGTTTGCACCGGTGTCCTGGGGAAGGACAGGCACTTGGTCATCCTGACCTCCACTGCTTCCTGAGGGTGTTGGGGTTGCGCAGGCTCAAACCTGTCCTCCGCTGGCTCCCATTGCCTGCTGGTCTTAGAATTGCAGGATCATCCTGCCGGTACAAGGATGTTCATCATTTTGCTCAACTTTTCAGCTGCTGGATGGTTCAGCTGCTGCTCCTGGGGTGGGGTGGGACACAACCGCTCTGGGTTTGCACGGAGAGTGTGAGGCCAGGTGAGATTTTTCAGAGGGAGCAGAGGGAAATGAGGATGAGATTTGGACGCTTAACACTCAGCAGTGCCTTTGAACCATCTGCATCCTGACGGAGAGGAGCTGTTGCATCCCCGTCCTTGTATCCAGAGCATGTATCTTCCTTCCCTTCTAGGGCTAGGAACTGTTTGAAAAAGAGTCCACATAGCGCCTGCCCCAAACCCTCTCCATTTGCGGTCACTGGTGGTCTCGGAGGTTTCCCAGAGGAAGCCCCTGCCCAGATCTTGGGATCCTTCCCAGTGTCTGCCCAGCATTTAGGGACCCAATAAAGGGGCTCCAGGAAAGCTGGGAAGGGGCTCTGGATCGGGGAGTGCAGGGATGGGATGAGGGGGAACGGTTTTGAACTGCAAGAGGGGAGATTGAGAGGAGATCTTAGGCAGAAATGTTTTGCTGTGAGGGTGGGGAGGCCCTGGCCCAGGGTGCCCAGAGCAGTGGTGGCTGCCCCATCCCTGGAGGTGTTCCAGGCCAGGTTGGATGGGGCTTGGAGCCCCCTGATCCAGTGGGAGGTGTCCCTGCCCATGGCAGGGGGTGGCACTGGGTGGGCTTTGAGGTCCCTTCCAACACAACCCATTCCAGGATTCAATGAGTAATACCTTACGTTGAAATCCAGCCTTGCGTCCAAATCCAGAACTGGCTCGGGGTGCCTGGCACAGCTTGGTCCTGAGCTGGTTGAAGAAATGGAACCCAATTCCGTGTCTTCAAAGGCTTTGCTTCCACAGAATTGTTTAGGTTGGAGAAGATCTTTAAGATCATCGAGCCCAACCTTAAACCTAATATTTTTGGAGTCGCAGTCACTCTATCCACCATTATTATTCTTTTTTACCTTGGAAAGCAGACTTTATTTTTCTTCCTGTCAATTTTGTGCAATATACATCGATAAACCTAGCAAATACACCTCAATGAAAAGCTTTCCATCCATCCATACATTATATTACTTTTTATTTTACGTCATGAAAAATTTAGACAACGCTTTTGTCCTTAAATAAACATTTCTCCCTCCCCTGCCCTCCCTTCCTTGCTGACTGGTCCGAAAAGAGGAAATTTTATTTAGTTCTTTTCTTTTCTTTAAAAAAATAGAAATTACAATCTTACAAGACAAAGAACATTCAATGAGAACAGAAGCATGTTCCTAAGTCTAAAAAGTAAAACAATTCCATAAAACCTGTCGGCATCCACAGGTTGGTGTGTGTGGAGGGTGGCAAATGGAAAATAAAAAGGTTTTCCATTTCTTCCTTTCATTCATATCGTTAAAAAATAACATAAAACCGACTGAAACTTTATATATTTTTCTCTTTTGCACCAACATTCACAAGAATATATTATATATATATATATTATCCATTTTTATACACAGTGTGAGGGTTCTGGAGGTGGAAATGCACACTCAGCTAAACTGCCAGAGCAAATAAACACAGAGAATGAATCTTCATCTGGAAAGCAGGATCCCTCGTGGCTGGGGCTGGCACCGCTGCCCGGGGCTGTTTGATACTAAAGTGGCACAACCTCTCGTGGGACAGAAATCTCTGTGACGCCGAGGACCAAGCATTGAATTGAGTTGAGCCTTGTGAAGCTCCCAGACATCATCTTTGTTGGCCACATGTAGCTCAGGTGCAGGGAAGAGCAGAAATCTCCCTTTTTCAGGTGTTTCTACCAAGTTTGTCCATTCTCCCTTTCCCTACGAGCACGATGCTGGGCTCTGCTGAGCCGCCGTCTCCTGGGGGCACAGAGGGAGTGCGAGGGTCACCCGGCCCCGTCTATTTGAGCGCGCTGAGGCTGCGGCCGCAGAGGTGCCGCGGGGATTCGGCACATCCTCCCCATCCCTTTGGATGCTCACTGCCCCTCCCAGGCAAGAAATCATTTAAATCGACATTGAATCACTTTTCCCCTCCCAAGAAATCATTTAATTGACGAGTCGGTTCCTTTAAAGAGGACTTAGAAGCGCAGCTTCCCGCGGTTTGGCAGGTTGATTTACACGTGTTTCATACTTCCAGTCTTCCCCAAAGTCCCACGGGGGCTTTTATTGCTCAAAATTCATGAGATGGATGCTGTGTCATAAGCCAGAAAAAACACAACTGCTGGCAAGGGCTCAGTCTTTACTGGATTTAAGGTGCTTTCTTGGTTTCTTTGCCGAATGAAATGAAAACGATGACATTGACCATCGGTGCACGTTGGCTGATGGATACCAAGGGCATAAATAAGGGTGTGTGCTTTTTTTTCCCCCCCTCAGAACCACTTTAAAACACCCACAGCTGTGACCTCTGAGAAAGGGAGTGCTGCTGTCCTGCAGAAACAGAGGGTGAAAGCCCCCTCCACAAAGCACATTCATTGTCTTGAGTGCTTCTCCCTGCAGAGAGGAGCTGGGAAGCGAATGGTGCTGTCAAAAACGATGCTTCCAAATTAAAACAAAAAGGCACGACCCTCTTGATGAAAAAGGCAGCACTGACGTCGTCACTTCTGTCAAAGCCTTAGGATCTGAGAGGGCAGGAGACAAGCACGGCGCATCCCCAACCCCGGTGAAACGCTGTGCTGGAGGCATTGGCACTCAACATCGCATGGGAGGGTCGGCAGCCTTCACTGGAGACCTGGGGCTTGGAGAAACAAGGTTGCCCACCTCCAGTCTTCTCCAAGAAGCAGTTCAGATGGTGGTGAGCAAACCCAGAATGTGCACGGCTCCACAGGGAATAGCACAGTCCCAAGTTTTTCTCTGCCTTGCACCGAAGCAGAGATCCCATCGGCGTCCTGGCCAGTCGTCCATAGTCTTCCTTAGGAGGTCTTTTAACTTGAATATCCCCTATCAGCACTAAGAAAGCTGCTTGTTTAGCTTAAGGGGTGCAATTATGGTAGTGAAGGTCTTCGGTTCACGCTCTGGGATGATCCAAGCTGCTGGAGGATGGGGTTGGATGCACAAGAAGCAGGAAGGAGCTTGGGATTTTAGCCCTGTGCCAGCAGAATCTGGGGCTGCCTCGGAGCTTGTTTTTCCCTTTTGGCATTTGCTGCAGGAGGAGCAGGAGTAGGGACAGGAAAACCATCAGCAGAGCCTGGCTGGAGAGTCCCTCAAGCGGCACTGATGGCTGCAGGTTATTCCAGCGTCGCCCCACAAATCCATCCCTTCTTCGCCTTTGGAGCCTCCCAAGCTTGGAGCAGCAGATCCCGACCTCAGCACAACTTCCCAGGGAAGGAATAAGGACTTTCCCTTTCCCCTTGACTCCCGTCTCCCTCTAAAAAGCCCCCAGGTCCTGCTAAATAGAGAAAAATCCCCAAAATAACAGTTCTAAAGATCTTGGGGAGATAAGCCTGGGTCCAACCCAACCTGTGACAGCAGCCCTGGTGATGCTCCAGGTGTGGGAAGGGGGACCCGGCAGTGGGACCAGCTCTGGGCTGGGTGGAGGAAAGGCCATAAAACCTCTTCTGGGTGCAGAGTTTTACTGGTCTTGATAAGAAAACCATGCACGACAGGCAGCACCAAAAGAGACGTTGCCTGCGATGACACAGGGATGGGCACCAAGACCTGGCACCTGCACCCACACCCTGTGGCCGCCTCCGGGGTGGAGCGGCCAGGAGCCAAGATTTGGCCACAGTCGCAAGGGCAAAGCCCCTCTCTGAGAAATGCTCGGGATGTGGAAAGGTGACATGAGCTGGGTGGACTTGCTGAATTGGCTCCAGAGAGCTGGGTGGTCACCCAACCAGGTGGGGAGTGAGCCAGGCATTTGGGAATATCATGGAATCCTTGAGGTTGGAAAAGACCTCGATGCTCATCCAGTCCAACACCACCATCTCTACTAAACCATGTCCCAAAGTACCGTATCTACAAGGTTTTGAACCCCTCCAGGGATGGAGACTCCCCCACTGCCCTGGGCAGCCTCTGCCGGGGCTTCACCACTCTTTCAGTGAAGAAATTATTCCCAGTATCCAATCTAACCCTCTCCTGGCACAACTTGAGGCCATTTCCTCTCATCTCATCGCTTGTTACTGGGTTGAAGAGACGGTGGGCATAGAAACCATGCAAAGCTTTTCCCCCGCTGCACTGGGCTTCCTTTGCCTCGAAGCAGCCTCCTCCATGGGGAAACCCTACCTGAATCCCTGTCACGGCCAGGACTTCCTCAGCCAAGCTGAGGTCACCCCATGCCCTGTGGGGTGGAAGGAATAAAGCAAAGGCTTTCCCTTCGCCCTCTCCTCAGCTGCCCCCACCAGCCTGGCTCACCCCTACCCGGTCGAGCCTGCGTTGCCCTTTCTTTATCCCATGCCTTGTGTTAGGGTAAAAAAAATACAATAAAAATAATAATTAAAAAAAAAAAAAAACAAACAACAATTAAAAATCCAGGGATGGAGAGTGCAGAGAGGACAGCGGGAAGGGCCATGCATGGCACGTGGTCCCCTGGACCCATGCGCTGCGGGGAGGAGCCGCTCCCTTCCCACTGCCAGGAGCATCTCCTCTCCCGAGTGAGGAATTCACATTCATTTCACTGGAACGGCAAAGTCCGTTTGCTTTTTCCTTCAAGGTGCTTTACATTCAAGAGCTATTGCAATCCACAGCGAGGAAACGAGGCCGGAGAGGTCCCCCAGCCCCACAGGTTCTCTTGAGTTTGATTATTTGATTTAAATAAACTGCCCCAAACCTCTGAAGTTTAGTTCATCTCCAACTTTTGGGGAACTTGAAGGGGGCCGGCGGCTCCCAGCCTTAGCTCTCCCGGGGGTCGCTGTACTGCAGCTCCGAGTTGAAGACCTCCTTATAGAGGGGTGGGAAGTTCATGGCAGTCTCTGGGTGCAGGAGACGGAAAAATTCCAGCTTGTCCAAGTGCAGGTTGCAAATGGTCTTCATCAAGGGCAGCTTGGAAACCATCTGCGAGGCGAGAAGGAGCTGGTGACCACTGGGTTCATCACAGAATCATCATCATAGAATGATCTGAGTTGGAAGGGACATCAAACCCATCCAGTTCCAAACCCCTGCCATGGGAAGGGACACCTCCCACTGGATCAGGGGGCTCAAAGCCCCTGGCAGCCACGTGGCCTAGGAAACCCAGCCCTTGGGACAGCGAGAGAAGTCCCTCAGTGCACCCCATTCCTGCCTCAGCTCCATCCTATCATAGAATCATAGAATCGTTTGGTTGGAAAAGACCTTTGAGATCATCGAGTCCAACCGTCCCTGCCCACTACTAAACCATCCCTGAGCACCTCAGCTGCCCGGCTGTCAAACCCCTCCAGGGATGGGGACTCCAACACGTCTCTGGGCAGCTGTGCCAGTGCCTGAGAGCCCTTTGGTGAAGAAATTTTTCCTGATGTCTAATCCTGCCCAAAACCTTCCTGAAAGAGCTCCTTTTGCCCCAGCCACCCCGTGCCCAACGCGCTGCCAAGCTCCGCTCAGGGCTGCCCCTGCTTGCATCGCGATGGAGACGCACGGCCCTTGGAAAAAGAAATTCTCCTTCTTCAACAGATCCAAGGTCTTGCCCCACAAAGCCCACCCACACAGACATGTCCCCATGGCACAGCTGCTGTGCCCCCACCGGGCTCCCCGCGCCGCACACGCACAGCACCGCTACCTTCGAGAGCTTGTCCTCGGCGGAGTGTTTCTTCTGGATCTCATGCTGTAGCGCCACGTAGATCTTGTCCTGAAGTTTCTGCACCTTCCTGGACTCAGTCAGCCACGGGCGATCTATGGAGACCACCGGGTCAATACTGGCACAGGGCTCTCCTCTCGATCTTTTAACCCTTCCTGCTCTCTGGGATGCTTTGGGGATGGTGGCCTGGCCAAACTGTCCCTTTTCCTCCCACCAAGGAGTTTTGGAAGATGCATTTTTATCCCAACCTCCTTTCCCTGGAATAACTTCAATCATCCAGCAGCACTGGGATTTACCATGGAATGGTTTGGGTTGGAATGGACCTCAAGGCCCATCCAGTGCCACCCCCTGCCATGGGCAGGGACACCTCCCACTGGATCAGGGGGCTCCAAGCCCCATCCAACCTGGCCTTGAACACCTCCAGGGATGGGGCAGCCACCACTGCTCTGGGCACCCTGGGCCAGGGCCTCCCCACCCTCACAGCAAAACATTTCTCCCCAAGATCTCATCTCAGTCTCCCCTCTTGCAGCTCAAAACCATTCCCCTCATCCCATCCCTGCACTCCCTGATCCAGAGCCCCTGCCCAGCTTTCCTGGAGCCCCTTTCAGCACTGGGAGCTGCTCTAAGGTCTCCCCAGAGCCTTCTCTTCTCCAGGCTGAACAACCCCAACTCCCTCAGCCTGGCCTCGTACGGGAGCTGCTCCAGCCCTCGGATCACACATCACTGTCATACTGTGGGAATTAATGGCTTCTTGCTCTTTGCAATCTCTGCTTCTCCACTGCCCTTTGCAGCAAGATAATTTATGGGTCAGCTGTGCCCACCTTTGGAACGAGACCACCACCCGACCAGCCCCATCCCCCCACAGCCCCCCTGTACCTGGGGAGAGCAGGACGGCGGCGGTGAAGAGGGCGAGCTCCTCATCCGACAGCTGCAGACGGCACAGAGTCCTCCCCAGCTCAAAGACGGCGCCAATGAGGTCGTCACAGCCTGATGGAGGGGACAGAGGAGGACATCACAGCTCCGCATGACCCAGCAGCACCCCCGGACTCCCAGCCACCAGCACCTGGGGCTCAGAAAGCTTTTGGAGATAAGATGGGTCCCTGGCAGAGGATGCTCAGCATCACTGGGCTTTGGGCTGGGGTGGAAAGCAGGTCCTGACCTGCACAGCAACCTGATCCCACCAGGAATGGGAGAAGATACATGAGGGTCTCACCCCATCTTGACCCCCAGGGATTTAGCCCAGCTGTGTTTCACCCAGCTGCAACCCCCAGCTCTGTCTGGGTGTTGAAAAGAGAGAAGAGCCCCAAGAGAGGCGCAGAGAAGCGGCTCTTACCGAGCGACTTGAACATCTGGACGCCACCAAACTTCCCCTCGAAGAGGATGGTGTTGTTCAAGGGGTTGAACGCGCGGATCATGCGGATCAGGAGCACCTCCAGGCAACCTGATGTAGGCAAAGAGAGGGCAGGGCAGGGCAGGGGGAGGTTTCCATCATCCCAGGACCAAATGGAAGAAAGAGGAAAGTGCCCGGTGCAAGTTTGAAGTCCAGATTGTTCATTCGCAAAAGCAGAATGGTTTTGCAATAAATCAAATTTTGGGGTTTGGGTTTGGTTTCATTTAGGTTTCCAGTTGCAACCGCAATATTTCAGCAAAGGTAAATATTATCCAGGCATTCGCAACCGGACAGAGAGATCGATTGGGGTCAGGTTGGAGCAGCAGGAGAGGGGCACAACAAAATAAATAAAGAGAAAATGGAAGGAAGAAATGAAAGAATGAGTTAAACTTGCAATGAAGGGCAATGAAGCTGGGGAAGGGTTTGCAGAACAAGTGTTATGAGGAGCAGCTGAGGACCCTGGGGCTGTTTAGCCTGGAGAAAATGAGACTGAGGGGAAACCTCACTGCTCTCTGCAGCTCCTGGAAGGAGGTCGGAGCAAGGTGGGTGCTGGGTGCTTCTCCCGGGAAACAAGGGCCAGGACTCGAGGGAATGGCCTCAAGTTGCACCAGAGAAGGTTTAGAGTGGATATTGGGAAAAATGTCTTCAGTAAAAGGGTTCTCAGGCACGGGCAGAGGCTGCCCAGGGAGGTGGCAGAGTCTCCATCCCTGGAGGGGTTCAGATCACGTAGCTGGACACGGTTTAGTAGGGATGGTGGTGTTGTGCTGAGCTTAGAGGTCTTTTCCAACCTCAGTGACTCTATGATTCTATGAAACTCAGCGTACTGGGCACGGCCAGCTCTGGCTTTGGGGTACAGTACCCTGCCAGTACGTTGGCACACGTTCCCTGGGCAGGGCGAGGCTCTCGGCTCCCCAGCCTTGAAAGTTTAGAAATGGGGCAGCTTTTCCAGCTTTTCTGACATTCTGGGGCTTTTGCATATTCAGCTCCCCTGGGTGGGGGACATGAGTGTGTGCTGCCGTTGTCCTCTTCTTCCCAGTTTCTTGCTGGAAGAAGAGGCAAACCCTTCCTTCTTCTCCCTTCCTGCTCCCCTTTGGGCTTGGCACCCCTTTTCCAGGTGGAAAACCCACTGTGCTCATTTCCACCCCAGTTTCTGGGTGACTTTTGGTTTAGGGCGAGCATGGAGAAAGACTTCTGCCCGGCAAAGCCAGTCCTGATGTCCTATCACCTTTGAACACGACCTTCAATGCCTTCCAGCCCAGAACCTGCTCCCTGAGCACCAATGCTGAGCCTGGGGACAACTGGGGTGGCGAGGGAGGGGAATCCTGAAAGGAAAGCACTAGGCAAGGGAGAAGATGGGATACGCCTTCGGCACGGCAGCTGCTGCCTGAGAGAGGTGTTGGGATGCAAGGGGAAAGGCAGGGACACAATGGGGACAGCAGGGATGCGATGGGAACAGCAGAGATGTGACAGGGATGGCAGGGATGTGGTGGGACAGCAGGGACGTGATGGGGACAGCAGGGACGTGATAGGGATAACAGGGACATGATGGGGACGGCAGGGATGTGATGGGGACGGCAGAGATGCGATGGGGATGGCAGGAACATGAAGGAGATGGCAGGGATGCGATGGGGACAGCAGGGACACAATAAGGATGGTAGGGACGCGATGGGGACAACAAGGATGTGATGGGGACAGCAGGGTCCCCCGCTCTTACCGGCTTTCAGGAGGATGATTTGGTCGTTCTGGCAGAGCTCCATGAAGCCGTCGATGCGCTTGGCGAACTCCACCACGTACTGGATGGCATTGGAGATCTGCTGCGAGCACTGCTGCCACATGGCCTCGCAGCTCTGCGGGCACAGCGAGGAGGTCCCTTAGGGCTTGCTGATGCCTTGTCACCTGGCGTTTGCTGCCAGCACATCACCCTGGCTCTGCTGTCCCCCCAGTCCCCACTACACAAGGCAGGGAAGGGACCCAGGTGCTGTGGGTGGACTGGTGGAACCAGGATGCCTGGGACATCCCTGCCACCCACACCCCTGCATCCCCCCTATTTGGGCTTTTGCAGCTCCCAAAGTACCAAGAGACCCCTCTCATCCTCCTCGCCTTCCTCCCTGCAGCACCAGGGGACGGTGGTGGCTCTTGCCGAGGGTGGGGAGCCCGGGGAGCTGTGGCAGTGGCGCTCACCTTGCTCTGCAGGGTCCGGACCTCCTCAGGGGAGTAGAGGCTCCACGCCAGGCGCTTGAGCTCCTCCGTCGTGTACTGGCACGTCTCCAGGTGTGACTTCACCACGTTCTGGGCCACCCGGTCTGCAAGGGGAGGGCAGCAGGTGATGAACCCCCCAGGGACCCCTTGCTGTCCCCCCTGTTCTCATATCCCAGTGCCATCCTCTCCCCAGTGTCCTGGGGGGCTGCTGGGCAAAGGGGCTCGCAGGCGATGTCACAGGGATGTGAGGAGAGATGGGGCGTCGGGGATTGTCCGTGAGGCAGGGGTGGGGACGATGTGTGTGACCTCAGGTGCACTGAGCTCCACCAGTGCTCAGCTTGGAGGAGGGGATGGGGCTGGGGCTGCTCCAAGAGCCAAAACTGGGTTGGCCCCTTGCTGCAAGCATGCCTGGCACTGCCTGGGCAACCAGAGTCATAGAGTCCTGGAATGGGTTGGGTTGGAAGGGACTTCAAAGCCCACCAAGATGCACCAGGGACACCTTCCACTGGATCAGGGGGCTCCAAGCCCCATCCAACCTGGCCTTGGGCACCTCCAGGGATGGGGCAGCCACCACTGCTCTGGGCACCCTGGGCCAGGGCCTCCCCTGAAGAATTTCTTCCTAATGCCCAATCTAAATCATAGAATCACGGAATCATGGAATCACAGGGCTGGATGCATCCCGCAAGGTGCCCAGGGCTGCACTGAGCACCATCCCCATGCTTGCACGCCCTACACGTGCCCGGGACTGCGCCAGTGCTCACCGATCTCGAGGACGGAGATATCAGGAGCCAGCTGGCCGCCCTCCAGCGCGCCGTGCGCGAACAGGGCTGGCTCCAGCATCAGCTCGTAGATGGACTCCTGCTTGATGAGTGTGGCATCAGCCACGTCCAGGCTGGACTGGTCGGGTGACGGCTGCGCCGAGGTGAGCAGGTCGAGGTTGTAGTAGGTGCTGCTGCCGTCTGGGGTGAGGGGGAAGTCGAAGAGGAGCCCATCCGACAGCGTGGAGATGTCATCCAGGTCAGAGAGCCCGCTGCTCACACTGGTGGTGTAGACACGGCTCAGGGGCTCGGGCTCATCCTTGGTGCCACCGCTCTGCTCCTGGCTCTGCTGGTGTTTCTGCACCTCGGCGTAGAGGCTGTCTCGCTGCTTCTTTGACATGCGCCCGAACTTCACCGCTGCCCGGGGAGGAGAGGGCGGCCACATCAGGGCACCTTTGCCCCAGAAATCACAACCACAACCTGGGAAGGGTCCTGGTTCCTAGGGGTTCCCATGTTTTGGTGGTGGAAGAGCCGTGAGTGGGGCAGAACCCTACTGGATGCACCCCCACCCCACCCCAAACCAACCCTGGGTTGAACGGAACAGAATTGATTTAAATCTTCCTGTGGAAAATGCTATTTCTTGCTCCCCAAACCCCTGGGTTGGCCTCACGAAGGACCCTGGCCTCGACAACACAGCTCGCTCTGGGGAGGAGCAGATGAGCCCCTGGGGATGCCGGGCACAACTCACCGTCGCGGGACATGCCCAGCGCCAGGCATTTCTGCAGGCGGCAGTGCTGGCAGCGGTTGCGGTTGGTGCGGTCGATCAGGCAGTTCCTCTGCCGGGAGCAGGAGTAGCTGGCGTTGTTCTGCTGGCTCCTCCGAAAAAAACCCTGCACACAATGAGGAGGTGTTAGAAAAGCCCGCGGCAAGATGCCAGCCCCCACGGCCACCCACCCTCCGGCACTTGTCCATGGGCATCCCTCCCTGCGCTCACCTTGCAGCCTTCGCAGGTGATAACACCGTAGTGAATCCCTGAGGACTTGTCTCCGCAGATCTTGCACGGGATCACTTCGATTTGGGCTGAGGTGGAGGGAAAAGAGGGAAACCACAACAGTTAATGATCACAGAACCATGGTTTGGGCTGGAAGGGACCTCACAGCCCAGCCAGTGCCACCCCCTGCCATGGGCAGGGACACCTCCCACTGGATCAGGGGGCTCCAAGCCCCATCCAACCTGGCCTTGGGCACCTCCAGGGATGGGGCAGCCACCACTGCTCTGGGCACCCTGGGCCAGGGCCTCCCCACCCTCACAGCAAAACATTTCTCCCTAAGATCGCATCTCAATCTCCCCTCATCCCATCCCTGCACCCCCTGATCCAGAGCCCCTCCCCAGCTTTCCTGCAGCCCCTTTCAGCACTGGGAGCTGCTCTAAGGTCTCCCCAAAGCCTTCTCCTCTCCAGCTGAACAACCCCAACTCTCCCAGCCTGGCGTCGTACAGGAGCTGCTCCAGCCCTCGCATCATCTCCGTGGCCTCCTCTGGCCTCGCTCCAACAGCTCCAGGTCCTTCCTGTGCTCAGGACTCCAGACCTGGACCCAGGGCTCCAGGTGGGGTCTCCCCAGAGCGGAGCCGAGGGGCAGAACCCGCTCCCTGTCCCTGCTGCTCCCACTGCTCTGGGTGCAGCCCAGGACACCGTTGGTTTCTGGGCTGGGAGCACACGCTGATGGCTCACGTTGAGCTTCTGCTCCCCCAGCACCCCAAGTCCTTCCCAGGGCTGCTCCCAATCACACTGTCTCCCAGCCTGTACTGAAAGCATGGATTGCCCCTAGAGGACTCCAAAGTGTCCCACACAGGGTACCCCCACCTGCTCCCCAGCCTCTCCAGCACCAAGAGGTGGGTAGAAAAGCCCTTTGAGCTACACGAGTACAGCACATTCCTGCACCGCGCTGCCTGGGACCCCACTCTGGGACCATCCCCCTAATTTTTCAGCCAATGTTTGCACGTTGGGTGGGCACCAAGGACAGGCACATCCTTGTCACAGCGACCATCCCCATCCCTGCAGCCACGGATGCTCTGCCGCCAGGGCTCTGGTCCAAGCAGAGGGTCCAGGGGGGACTCCAACCCCCTTGTCAGCCCCTAAGGAAAACCCAGGACCGTTAAAACGGTCGCTGGCTCAAGGTCCCGGCCCCCTTCCCCCCGCAAATCCGCTTCCCTCCCTGCTTCTGCTTCGCTGGCACTGAGCTGCTAATAGGCTTCATCCTCCTCATTTTCCAGCTGCCCCAGATCTGGGCTGGCTCTACCCGGGCGGGGGGGACATGCGGGGCACCCCTGGGACTCGTACGTGCCTCCCGGCATCTCTGCACCCTCTAATCCCCGCTTCAGCGCCCCCAGCCTGGCGTCGCTCTCGAGGGTGCTGGGCAGCCGCCGCTGCGCCAAAATAACCCCCGCGGCCAGATTATGGTTATTTCAAATCTCCGGTGCAAATCCCCAGCTCGGGTAATTCCCTTCTGCCTCTTTCCTCTCCTGGGAGCGACTGGGTCTGGTCGAGGGATACATTTTATGGGATGCTACCACCCCCGCGGGTGCCTCTGGTGCTCAGCCTGCACCCAGTGGTGCCCTGGGGTCGCTGCTTTGGGGGAGGCTGGGCTGAGTCAGCACGAGCTTCATCGTGCAGTGGGGCAGCTGAGCTGCCAGCAGTCCCCAAGGATGCTATGGGTCCTCCTCACTGGGAATGCTATGTGTCCCACCCCAGGGATGCTATGGATACCACTTCACCAGGGTTGCGATGGGTCTCCTGCCCCAGGGATGCTATGGGTGCCACCCCAGGAATGCTATGGGTCCTCTCCCCGTGGATGCTATGGACCCCACCCCAGGGATGCTTTGGGTCTCTCCCATCAGGGATGCGGTGGGTCCTCCCCACCAGGGATGCTATGGGTCCCTCCCCACCAGGGATGCTATGGGTGCAGCCCCAGGGATGCTATGCGTTGTCTCCCCACCCAGCAATGCCATTGGTGTCCGCACACCCCAGGGGACAGATTTGCTCCCAGCCACGCGAGGGAAGGACTTGCTCCAAGTCCAGTTGCAAAGCAGAGGGGACGGATCCTTCCCAGAGCAGTGGTGGCTGCCCCATCCCTGGAGGTGTTCCAGGCCAGGTTGGATGGGGCTTGGAGCCCCCTGATCCAGTGGGAGGTGTCCCTGCCCACAGCAGGGAGTGGCACTGGATGGGCTTTGAGGTCCCTTTCGACCCAAACCATTCCAGGAATCCCTCCTCCATCCATCGACTCGCTGCTTGGCTCCTGCCCCCAGTGCACCAGCTGAATTTGGGGTTCACCCCCCCCCTTCCCAGGGCTCCTCCCAAGTGTATGTATTCACTGCTCCACAACCCAAGGGGGAAACATCCTACCCCTGCCCCTCCCCAAAGCCTCTGCCCACAAATCTGCTGCTTTTGGAGCTGGGGCAGCACAGATGCCCACCCAGGGGCTGGTAGGGTGTTGGCAGGGCTGGCTAGGGCATCCCCCATCCTCCTGTTCCAGCCCCCCCAGTTCTGCAATGGCATCGCAATTGGATATTAGGAAGAAATTGGACAGTAGGAAATATCCAAGATGTAGGATATTAGGAAAGAGACTGGACATCAGGGAAAGGTTCTTCCCCCAGAGGGTGGTGGAGCCCTGGAACAGCTCCCAGGGAAGCAGTCACAGCCTGACAATATTCCAGCAGCCAATGCCCTCAGCCCCACGGGGTGAATGTTGGGGTGTCCTGTGCAGGGACAGGGGTTGGACTCGATGGTCCTGGTGGGTCCCTTCCAACTCAGGGCGTTCTGTGATCGCAGCCTCAGGGCCCCCCCCCTTTGGCAGGGGACTGAGGCACCAGCAGGGACACGTGCCAGCACCCCCACCTCGCCAGTGGCCTCTGACAACCACACTGCTCCCCAACTGCCCAGCTCTGGTGCAAACAAAGAGGGGTGCAACCTGCAAACTATACAGACCCCCTCCCCACTCGTTGCCCTGCCTCAAGCCCCATCCCTATTGCTGGGGAGCAGTGGGGATGGGTTAGAGGTAGTGGCATGGCAGGGGGCACAGGGAGAGCATGCCACCCCCGTCAGGAAGCGGCGTCGTTCGTTATGCAACATAATTGCAGCCGCCGGGAGCGCTGGGGTGATGCATCGCAGTGCGCCTCGCCCTCACGCCCGCGGCCGATACTCCCGGCCCCCCCCGCAATTACCGGCATCGCACACCCGGCAAAACAGTCGGGATGAGCATGGTCCATGTCCCCCCCCCAGCACCCACCCAGCAGAACCCCCGCGTGCCACTTTGCTTGCCCCACAGGCCCAGAGAGCCATCGACCAGCTCCCAACCATGGCAATGGCTTCATGTGATGCTCTCAGCACAGGGAGGACCTGGAGCTGTTGGAGCGAGGCCAGAGGAGGCCACGGAGATGATCCCAGGGCTGGAGCAGCTCCTGTATGAGGACAGGCTGGGAGAGTTGGGGTTGTTCAGCCTGGAGAGGAGAACGCTGAGGGGAGACCTTAGAGCAGCTCCCAGTGCTGAAAGGGGCTCCAGGAAAGCTGGGGAGGGGCTCTGGATCAGGGAGGGCAGGGATGGGATGAGGGGAACGGTTTTGAGCTGCAAGAGGGGAGATTGAGGTGAGATCTTGGGGAGAAATGTTTTGCTGTGAGGGTGGGGAGGCCCTGGCCAGGACCCATCCCATGGTTCTGTTACTCTTTGCCCCACACCCCCAGAGCCAGGCAGAGGGGACTCCCCCGAGAGACCCCCACAGAGCTAAGGGGGTGTGGAGACGATGCTCTCCTGGCTCCTCCTGAGCAAACCATCACTCCTGGATGCTGTGAAGGAGAAGCCCCAACCGCTCACTGTGTGCCTGCATCCTCTCGAGGCTCTAATTAGCATCCTGCTAATTACACAGCCTTGCCTCCAGCCGGCACCTGACCCGCTCTTACGACGTTCGCCCCAAATAACTATCATGGAGATGGAGCCGTAACCCCAGCGCGATGGCAATTACAGCCCAGAACAGCATTTAATTGCTGCTCTGTTTATAAACTCTGCCTGAATCACAGAATCCTGGAATGGTTTGGGTTGGAAGGGACCTCAAAGCCCATCCAGTGCCACCCCCTGTCATGGGCAGGGACACCTCCCACTGGATCAGGGGGCTCCAAGCCCCAGCCAACCTGGCCCTGGGCACCTCCAGGGATGGGGCAGCCACCACTGCTCTGGGCACCCTGGGCCAGGGCCTCCCCACCCTCATTGCAAAGTATTTCTTCCCAATGTCCAATCTAAATTTTCCCCCTTCCAATTTAAAGCCGTTCCCCATCATCCTGTCACTCCAGGCCCTTGGAAAAAGCCCCTCCCCAGCTTTCCTGGAGCCCCTTTCAGCACTGGGAGCTGCTCTAAGGTCTCCCCAAAGCCTTCTCCTCTCCAGCTGAACAACCCCAACTCTCCCAGCCTGTCGAATCACCACCAGCCTCCCCTTGTGCCACCACCACGTTCCCCCTGCGGCCGGACCCCCCCCCCGAGCAAACCCAGTATCCACCCCACCGGCTCCCACTGCGCTCAGGGGAACCATCACAGCAGATCCCACACCCCAGGAATGATTCCCCCCACCTCCTCCGTGCCTCAGTTTCCCCACTTGGGGGTTGCTGCCCTCCTCCTCCTCCCACCACAACCCTGCAAGCATTCAGCCACGCAAAGGGGGAGTATTTAGGGGACGGGAACCCCTTCTCCTCGCTCAGGGGGTGCAGGCAGCGATATTACACCTTGGAGACCACGAGGCTAAAAATAGGGGGCAGGAAAAAAAAAAAAAGAAAGGGGGTTCAAAAAAATAAATAATAATCTCCAGCCAGCAATTAAATTGTCCCGGCTGCGGTATTTGCTCTCCTCCCACTGTAAATACCTCTTGCCCAACTCCCGGCCCGCTGCCACCGGCCGGCACTTATGTAAGCGGCACCGTCCGGTGATGGGCTCGGTTGTCCCCCCAGTCCGGTGGCCGCTGTGGCCCCGTGGCTGCTGCCATCCTGTCCCACTGACACACTTTCTGCCCGTGGCCCAGTGCTTGTGTAACACAGCGGCGCTAACCCTTCCGCAGCTGCTGCACCCCGACCTGGTGCCGCTGGGGATGATGTTGTGGGGTGATAACTCCCCCAAACACGTGCGCTGCAGCTCTGAGTGGGGGAGGCAGCTCCAACCCAGCACGGTCCCCAGGACTCGGGTCATCTGTCACCCCTCAGATCTCTCCGGTGTTTCATCCAGCCCCAAACTGGGCAGAGCCAGAACCACCCTGTCCACAGCAGGACCAGCCTTCCTCTCCCTCCTCCTCTCCATCACCTCCACCCTGAGTGTGGGCATCTCTCTTGCACCCCAAAACAAGGCAGGGTCAGCATGGGGGTCTGCACCGTCCCTCTGGGGCGCAGGGGTCACGGCTGGTCACATCCTCCTCCCCTCCCACCCCAGAACCCAAGTCCCCTGTCACCCCTCAGTCCCCTCTGGTGTCCCCTCCAGCCCAGCACCGCTTGCCTCGAACTGGGCAGAGCCCAAGCCACCCTCCCTGGATCAAGACTGCCCTTCCTGCCTTCCTCCACCCTCCTCTCCAGCACCTCCACCCTGAGGGTGGGCATCTCTCTTGCACCCCAAAGCAAGGCAGACCCCCCAGGATCCAGCAAGGGGGTCCATACCCTCCCTCTGGTGGACACAGTCTATGAGTGGCCCTATCCTCCCCCTCCTTTCCCAGCCCGCCCCCCCCCCACCCGACTTATTTTCTTGCTGCTTTGGGGGTGGGGGGTAATCTCCCCAAACCTCTCAGCACCCCACTGAGCCCCAGGATACGCCACCATCCCACTCCTACTGGAGGCTTTTTGGAGCTGCCTCCCCATCCATGAGGCTGGGCACCCCAGCTGAGGGGCGAGGACTGCTTGGAGGGGGGCATTTTGGGGGGCACCACAAAACCCTTGGTGCAGAACCCCTAAAGCCAGCCTGCACACCCTTGAACCTGTGTGGTCAGGATACGGCCATCCCCTCCTCTGGGTGGGCTATGGCAGCAAACCCACTCCTGGGTGCCCCTTGTTGCAGGGCGGGGGGGGGAACAGCCCAGCTCAGAGGTGGCTTCGTGCCCCCATGGCCATCCGTGCCCCAAATATCCCCTCGCTTCCCCGGTGCCCTGGCTCATTACCCAGCAAACCTGCTGGGAAAGTAGGTCTGCGCCCCATCCCGCTGCCGCGATCGATGCCGCAGGACAGGCACCTCTGCTAATTAACAGCAGCCCCAGCTCAGGGATGCTCTGAGGCTCTGCCACCACTGTCCTCACCCCAGCAAACCAGGGGGGTGGGCACAGACCCCCCCCCCGCCACTGGGCTCAGCTTCCCCTGAGCAGGGGAAGTAGGATGGGTCCAGGCTGCACAGGGACACACAGGGACCCATGGGGACATGCAGGGACCCATAGGGACCTACAATGCCACCCCACGTCCCCATTCCTGCCCCAAAACTCAGCTCCTCTCCCTTGTCCTGTGCAGCAACCTCCAACCCCAGAACCTGGAGCCACCGCACTTCCCCACAGCAACGAGGAGCAATGAGCCGGGGAAGATGCCGTGGGGCAGGGCTGGGGGAGAGGAAGAAATAAGTAAATAAAGGGAATTATCACACTTTTACATCTGCTGTTGGTTTTGCTTTTAATCAGGGTCCTTCACTGCACGCCCTGGGGGCCCCCAGCACCCTGGCATTTCGGCTGTCGTAGAACCATGGAATCATGGAATGGTTTGACTTGGAATGGACCTCAAAGCCCAGCCAGTGCCACCCCCTGCCATGGGCAGGGACACCTCCCACTGGATCAGGGGGCTCCAAGCCCCATCCAACCTGGCCTTGGGCACCTCCAGGGATGGGGCAGCCACCACTGCTCTGGGCACCCTGGGCCAGGGCCTCCCCACCCTCACAGCAAAACATTTCTCCCCAAGATCTCATCTCAATCTCCCCTCTTGCAGCTCAAAACCGTTCCCCTCATCCCATCCCTGCCCTCCCTGATCCAGAGCCCCTCCCCAGCTTTCCTGGAGCCCCTTTCAGCACTGGGAGCTGCTCTAAGGTCTCCCCAGAGTCTTCTCCTCTCCAGCTGAACAACCCCAACTCTCCCAGCCTGGCGTCGTACAGGAGCTGCTCCAGCCCTCAGATCATCACCTCATCAAGAGCCTCTCTCCAGTTTTCCTGCAGCCCCTTTCCATACTGGAAGCTGCTATCCTTGATGCTAAATCCCATCCCCATCCATGCCCCTCATTGGTAACCCCAAACAGGCTGGTGCCAGCACAGCCCTGAAGTGATGCTCAGAGCACCAGCTCCAGGCTGCAGCATCCCTGCAGCATCGGGGCCGCGCGGGCAACCAGCCGGCTCAAAAAGGGAAATAAGGGAACAGCACAGGGCTGCGATGCTGGAGGTGAGAACCAGTTGTTAATTGATGAGCAGAAATTGCCTGGTAACTTTGGGCCAGATTGTGCTTTGAGCTAAAATGCAACAACCTGGGCTCAGCTGTTCTCCCCCTGCCCCCCAGGGTCACCTTTGCTTGTGGCCACACAAGCAGTGGCTTCGCAGCCACCCTGATCCATGGCAAGGTGGTGGGTTTTCCCCATCCTGTGGTGCCGCGCATGTCCCCGGCTTGGGAATCGCAGTGAGGAGTTGAACCACAAGCATCGGTGGCAACGGTTGGTGGGCAATGAGCCCCCTGATCCAGTGGGAGGTGTCCCTGCCCGTGGCAGGGGGGTTGGAACTGGGTGGACTTTCAGGTCCCTTCCAACCCAACCCATCCCATGGTTCTATAATCCTCCCAGCTCCTGCCCTGGCTGCTCTGGTTCACCGGCTCCTGTTCCGTGCGGCACCGCTCCAAGGCCAGCCCCGCCGGCGCGGGACGCAGCCCTTTGCACTTTGGCTGGTGCAGGAGGGTGGCAAAGGTGCGGCAGCGGGGAGGGGGCCCTGCCACCAGCCTGGGCTGGGGAGAAAAGGGGCTGTGGTGGGAGATCCCCCCCCAGCCCCGCGAGGCTAAATCAGAGGGGAATTATCTCCACAGGGCTAAATAAAGGTGATGAGAGCGGCTCCGCTCACCACATCCAATAAAGCGGGCGCGATTTAGACCTTAGCTGCTCTTTAAATAGCTGCTGCTGAGTTCAAAGTTACACGCAGCTGGGGAGAAGGGACGGGCAGAACATGCTGGGCTGCAGGGTTAACCCGCTGCCACCCACAGGGCCACCAGCCAGCATCTCCCCATCACTGCGCTTTCCCCCTCCAGGTGCTGCTGTTCCTCAGGGTTATTAGGATTGAGGATCCCAAATCCCAACTGGATCCCTTGGGATCCCATGGTGTCAGTGGCCACTCTTCTCCTACAGCCTTATTTTTGGGAGGCAAAGGGCATGGACAATCCCATCCTCATCCCATCTCCATGCTCATCGTCATCCCCATCTTCATCCCATTCCCATCTCATCCTCATCCCATCCCCATCTCATCCCTATCCCATGGTGCCCAGGATGGGCATAGCCCATCCCAAATCCTGGCTAGATCCCTCAGGACCCCACAGTGCCAGTGGCCACCTTGCTCCTCCAACCCTACTTTTGGGAGGTGAAGGACATGGACAATCCCATCTCCATCCCCATTCTCATTCCCATTCCCATCCTCATTCTCGTCCTCATTCCCATCCTCATCCTCATCCCCATCCCCATCCCATCCCCATCCTCATGCCATCCTCATCCCAACTCCATCTTCATCTTCACCCCAACTCCATCCTCATCCCAACCCCATCCTCATTCCATCCTCATCCCATGGTACCCAGGATGGGCACAGTCGTCGTGCGGAAGGGCCGATGGGCGCTGGCCATCCTTGCCCGCGCCAGCGTGCACACGCTGCCGAAACGGGCAGGGAAGCTCCTCCTCCACCCTCTCTGATTTTTCCAATGACAGATCTAGGTCACTAGGACAAGTCGGAAAGGCTGCCGAGCCACCGCACGCTCCTCGCCACGCTGCTTGCAAAACAAGCAAGCAGGAGGGCTGGAAACCCTATAGGATTATACAAGGCAAAGCCTCTCGGCCAGCCCCGGCGCAGCCGTGGCGCGGGGAGGGACAGGAGTGAGGAGCTGCTGTGGCCCCCTGGGGAAAGGGGCAGAGCAGAGGCGGTTTTGGGGAAGAAAACAGAGACTGAATCATTTCGGTGCCACCATGCGGCACTTGGGCAGGATGGGACCCTGCGCTGGGTGGCACTGGGGGGAAAAAGCCCTATGGGGGGGCAAAATAATGCGAAATTGGGGGGGTTGACCCCTAATTAGGGCCAATGAGCACTAATTGGAGAGGGGGAGGCAAAAAATATTTGAAAATCAAGTTCACCCAGCTGCTAATTAAGCCCCGTGCTGGCTGCGCGAGCCCTAAGAGCCAAGCAATGTTATTAATTAGGCAAGCGTTAATGCTTCCCTCTGTACTAATAAAGGTGAAATCCTGGGATGCGACAGGGTGGGAAGGGGACGTGGGGGGGCTCAACATCGCCCTGGTCCCACCGTTACGCAAGAGTGGGGTGGGTGGCAGAGCCCCAGCACCCGCGGATGCGCTGGGGGTGTTGGCAAACGGATTTGAGGAGCTCGAAGCTGGACTTCTCTGTGCGTACACACCAAACTGCACCTAAATATTGCACCAAAAAATACTCCTAGATATATGCAATCAAAAAACACACCTAGAGACGTGCACAAGCAAGTCCCGGCGGGAGTGAAGGGTTCGGGCATGGCAGGCGGTGATGGAAAACAGCTTTAAAGGAGGATAAAAATCCCACCCCACAGTGTCAGGTCCCAGCTGTGCTCCCAGCAGCTCGGTTGGGAATGGGAATGGGGAGAGCTGGGTCACCCCATCCGTATCCTCACCCTCCTCCTCCTCCCCATCCCCATCCGCATCCTCATCCTCCTCCCCATCCCCATCCTCGTCCCCATCCCCATCCTCATCTTCATCCTCATCCCGATTGTCCTCTGCGTCACCAGCACCAGGACCCAGCGGATCGTCCCGCTCGAGCCTTCCTCCCTCCATCCTCCTCCTCCCAGCCCCCTGCTTTGCAAAGTGGAGGGGTGAAAAGTAGGAATAGCTTTTAATAACGGATAAAATCAGGCTCATGGATGTTGGGGACCCGAAATCACGGCTTGCCTGTCCCCAACAAAAAGTGACCCTCTGGCTGCACCAGCTCAGCCCCAAATCGCCCACAAACCACCCCCAAATTACCCCCAAACCGCTACAGGGAGGGAGAAAAGGGGGAAAAACACAATAAATCCAGCCCTGGTGGGAGCAACATATTGACGAGGAGATTAAGGGGTTTAGTGCAAGGAAAAGCTTAAGAGCGGGTCTAAGCCAGCGTCGGAAAGCGAAGCAAAATAAACAAGAATTTTATTCCTAGGAAGGGGGGAGCTGGAGGCAGCAGAGAGACCCCGGGGGGAGGATGTGGGGCTCCCGTGCCCCCCCTGGCTGGGTCGATGCGGGTCCCCCCGTGTCCCCTCCAGCCGAGCTGACACCGCATCCCCGGTGGGGCTGATGCTGGGTCCCCCGCTTTTCCGCAAGCCCCTCTGTGTCCCTCGCCGGCAGGGCTGTTGTGGGTCCCCCCGTGTCCCCAGCCAGGTTGTTGCCAGCTTCCCCCGTGTCCCCGCGGCGTTGATGCCGGGTCCCCCCGTTTTCCCGGCGTCCCCAGCCACGTTGATGCCAAGTCCCCCCGATTCCCCCGTGTCCCCGGTCAGGCTGACGTTGGGTCCCCTCTGTGCCCCCCGTAAGGATGATGAGGGTCCCACTGTGTCCCCCGTGTCCCCAACCAGGCTGATGCCGGGTCCCCCGCATCCCTGGTCGGGCTGATGCAGGTCCCCCCGTTTTCCCCAAGTCCCCCTGTGTCCCTCTTCGGCGGGGCTGATGCGGGTCCCCCTGTGTCCCCCGCGGGGTTGATGCGGGTCCCCCTGTTTTCCCCGTGTCCCCAGCCAGGTTGACACAGGGTCCCCGCGTTTTCCATGAGTCCCCCCGTTTTCCCCGTGTCCCCCCGTGTCCTCGCGGGGATGATGCCGGGTCCCCCCGCATCCCCCATCGGGTTGATGCCAGGTCTCCTCTTGTCCCCCGTGTCCCCACCCAGGCTGATGCGGGTCCCTCCATGTCCCCCGCTCAGGCTGATGCCAGGTCCCCCTTTTCCCCGCATCCCCCGCGTTCCCAGCCAGGTTGACGCCAGGTCCCCCCGTTTCCCCCGTGTCCCGACTCGCGACGATGCCGGGTCCCCCCGTTTTGCCCGCATCCCCCGCGTCCCCCGCCAGGCTGACACCGGGTCCCCCCGTGTCCCCTCCGGCGCGGCTGATGCCAGGTCCCCCCCGTCCCCCTCTAGGTGACAACTTTCCCCGCTGCCCCCGCCCCGGGCGGTCCCCCCTCTCTCACCTCGCATGGTGCCGGGGGGCTCAGGGTCGCATGGGGTGGCGGCTCCGGTGGTGGCACCGGGTGGCAGCGGGCGGCTCTGTCCCTGTCCCCTCCGCCGCTGACCCACTTCTGCCCGAGCATGCGGCCGTTCACATGACGGGCCCGCCCCGCCCCGCCCCCCCGGAGCGGTTTCACTTCCAACCACACCTCCTGCCCTTCCTCCTCCTCCTCCTCCTCCTCCTCCTCCTCCTCCTCCTCCTCCTCCTCCTCCTCCTCCAGCCCCGCCGGTTCTCAGCGCCGCGCACGGGCGCTGCTCCGGGGGCTGCAGGACCCCGGGGCTCGGGGCTGCACCCCTAAGTGCTGCCCCCCGTGCACCCCCAGTGCTGCCCCCCGCATCCCCCGCTGATCCCCCCCCCCCGCCACAGTGCTGCCCCCGCCCCCCTAAGTGCTGCTGCTCGCTGCGCCCTCCGGCGATGCCCTCCCTGCAGCCCTCGGTGCTGCCTCTGAGCCCCCAGCGCCCACCTCTGCACCTCGCAGTGATGCCCTCCCCTGTACCCCACGATGCCCACCCCTGCACCCCTCCCTGCACATCCTGGTGCTGCGGACCAGGTGTTCATCTCTGCATCCCCCGGTGCTGCCCCCTTGCACCCCCGAGTGTTGCCCCCCCTGCATCCCCTGGTGATACCCACCCTTGCACCCCCCGCTGCTGCCTTCCCCTGCACCCCTCGGTGTCTGGCCCTGCTCCCCCCCGGTGCTGCTCCCCCTTGCACCCCTTAGTGCTGCTCCCCCTGCACCCCCAGTGCTGCCCCCTCTGCACACCCCCGATACTCGAGGCTGCACCCCCGGTGCCGCCCCAGGGAGAGCCGTGCCAGTGCCCGTCCTGCCCTGGCTCGCCCAGGCACGGGGCCTGCTGCGTGTTCCGCTGAATCACCGCGCGTCCTTGCAGCACCCCATCCTTGCTGCACCCCATTCTTGCAGCACCCCATCCTCACTGCACCCCATCCTCGCAGCACTCCATCCTCACTGCATCCCATCCTCACTGCATCCCATCCTCACTGCACCCCATCCTCGCAGCACTCCATCCTCACTGCATCCCATCCTCACTGTATCCCACCCTCACAGCACCCCAGCCTCGCTGCATCCCATCCTCGCTGCATCCCATCCTCACTGCATCCCATCCTCACAGCACCCCATCCTCACAGCACCCCATCCTCACTGCATCCCATCCTCGCTGCATCCCATCCTCGCTGCATTCCATCCTCGCAGCACTCCATCCTCACTGCATCCCATCCTCGCAGCACGCTATCCTTGCAGCACCCCATCCTTTCTGCAGCCCATTGCCCACACGACTCCATTGTTCCTCCCGGGGTTCCCCACTTGGCACAGGGATGCTCCCCCAGACAACAGAGGGTGGGGGACCCTGGAGAGGGTGCAGACTGCCCAGCACCACCGCGATCCCAAACCAGGGTGCAGATGCCGAGGTCCAAGCGGATGTCTTGGCTGGGAGACCGGCTGTTTGGAAAGTGGGAGTGGGGAGAAGCTTTGGAGATGGCAACGAGCCACTTTGACCCTGTCCTTCATGCTGTGATGCACATGGAGGGCTTTGGGGCCTGGGATTGTATTGTGGATAACGGAGAGCTCCGACATGGTCTGTAATAAATGCAAAGAAATGCTGGCTTTGGACCACGCAACGAGACCTCGTGGTGCAGTTCCAGAGGTATCAGCAAGGGCAAAGCCCCACGGGCAGGGTTTGTGGAGTGACTCTTGCACCAGGTCACCAGAGTCCCCATGGTGCCACGTCACAGTGGGGAGGTGGTTGGTCCACATCATGGCTGGACCAGGGCTCAGGGTGCGAGGGATGTGGTGGTCAGCAGTGCCCAGGGACGTCTGGATCCTGGGCATGGTGGCACTGGCCTGGAGACCTGCTGTGTGCAGAGATGACATCTACCACGTGCATGAGCATGGCATCCTCCATGGACACAGCATCCACCACAGCATGGATTTGGCATCTGCCATGGGCACAAACAAGCCATCAGTAATGGCTAGGGCCGTGGCATGGGCATGGACACCACTTCAGCCATGGGCACGGAGGTGGCATCTCACACAGGCACATACGCAGCCACCACCACCATCACACACACACGGCATCACTGCCTCCCTCCTGCCCTCACAGTTGGGCTCTGTGTGGGCACCACGACCACCAAACCCTCAAATGAAGCCAAGCATGGTGTCAAGTTCCACCAGGGCAGGTTCAGATTAGACATCGGGAAAAATTTCTTCACAAAAAGGGTTCTCAGCCCTGGCAGAGGCTGCTGTGGTGGAGTGCCCATCCCTGGAGGGTCTAACAGCCGGGCAGGTGAGGTGCTCAGGGGTGGTTTAGTAGAGGACAGGTATGGTTGGACTCAATGACCTCAAAGGTCTTTTCCAACCAAGCGATGTGGGTGCTCTCAACCCACATCCATCCTAAAGCCCGGGGCTGAGCTGGGGGCGCAGGGAGGTGGTGGCAGAGGGGCTCCCCCCACCCCACGCCCAGCACTGTCCCCCCGCAGCGGTGACAGCATCAGATGGATGGCGATGCTGAGCCGTGGTGGCACTTGGTGTGCTCCCACCCGCGTGTTGCGTTACCACCTCGCTCCTCTCCGGTGTGGGAGCCGTTGTGGATGGGGAGGGGGACGCCAGCAGCCATGGGGGGGGGAGGGCTGGAGGGATGTGGGGGGTGGAGGGGGCTGCGCTCCAATGCTGCTGTCAGACACGATTTTGCTGATGGTGATTGGGAACGAGTTGGCTGCTCTCACCACTTGGATTCGCTCCTTCCTCCTGGCTTCTCTCCGCATGGATGAGCACGCGGACGGGACGCAGGACGACATCTCGCCTCGCTCTTTCCAGGCTCCACTTCTTTGTGGAGCTTCTGCAATTGCAAACCCTGAAATTCCACCCCAGCGCACATCCCGAGCAGCCCTGGTTGGGGGCAGCCCCTGTGCCGGCAGCGCGAGGCCATCGCCCATCCCCAGAGGTCACGGTGCTGCCCGAAGGAGGTCATCAGCCTCATTAGCCCTGTTTCGCAGATGGGGAAACTGAGACCGGGAGCGACACGGTGACTCTTCAGGGGAGGCAGGATCTGGCCACGGCAAATTTGCCCCTCCCAAAAGGCAGTTGCCAGTTGGCCTGGCACAGCCCCGATTGCCGCTGTTCTGGAGTCATGGAATGGGTTGGGTTGGAAGGGACCTCACAGCCCAGCCAGTGCCACCCCCTGCCATGGGCAGGGACACCTCCCACTGGATCAGGGGGCTCCAAGCCCCATCCAACCTGGCCTGGAACACCTCCAGGGATGGGGCAGCCGCCACTGCTCTGGGCACCCTGGGCCTCCCTACCCTCATGGTAAAGAATTTCTTCCCAATGTCCAATCTAAATCTTCTCCCTTCCAATTTAAAGCCATTCCCCCTCATCCTGGCACTACAGACCCTTGGAAAAATCCCCTCCCCAGCTTTCCTGGAGCCCCTTTCAGCACTGGGAGCTGCTCTAAGGTCTCCCCAGAGCCTTCTCCTCTCCAGCTGAACAACCCCAACTCTCCCAGCCTGGCCTTGTACAGGAGCTGCTCCAGCCCTCGGATCATCCCCGTGGCCTCCTCTGGCCTCGCTCCAACAGCTCCAGGTCCTTCCTGTGCTGGGGACTCCAGACCTGGACCCAGGGCTCCAGGTGGGGTCTCACAGAGCGGAGCAGAGGGGCAGAACCCCCTCCCTCCCCTGCTGCTCCCTCTGCTCTGGGTGCAGCCCAGAACAGTCATGGCCAAACTGTGCTGGAGAGAGAGCGACGGAGCTCCCTGGCACAACCCAAAAGTATGGAGTTGCATAAGCAGCACCACACCTGCTGTGAGCAATGCCATGCTGGACCCAGAACCCACGCACCTGCTCCCTGCCACCTCCTTAACCCTTTGTGCCCGGCGCCTGACCTCCACCACCACCAGGTGTTGGTGCGACCCAGGGCAAGTCCTGGGAGAAGAGGAGCTGCTGTGGGATCGCCCAGGTGAGGGTGGCCTCTTGTGTCTGGGACTCAGTCCCGTGGTTTTGGAGCCACAGGGATGAAGAAGTTGCACTAGAATGCTACATCCTTGTGAGAGGGTTCCCACCTTGCAGACTTGGCCAGGTTTAAACTGGGGTCCTGGCAAAGCCAGAACCAAGGCAGAACCAGCTCCCCCGTGGTGACAGTCAATCTTCTGGTATAATATTTGCTCCTGAGAGAGGAGTGGTGTCCCCTCCCTTTGCCTGGGGCTTTTTGGATGTGGCAGCACCAGAAGTCGCTGAATCTCTCCAAAAAACCATCTCCCCTTCCATGTGTGGGGATGTGGCACCCGGTGCCATCCACTCACAGCCGCTTGGTGCAGAGATGCTGATCCTGGCATCAGCTGTCCCTGTCCCCAAGACCCAGATGATGACAGAACTGGGCTCAGCACCGGGAGCTGCACACACCTGGGTGATGCCGGGGGGACGTGTCCAGTGGGGCTGGATGCGGTCACCTGCAGCACCATTGGTGGCACAGGGAGGAGACAACCAATGGGAATGGATAATAAGTGAAAACTCTGCCACCCTGCCACTGTCCATCCCTTTTCCTCCCCCCCCCCAGCCCAGCCTTGCTGCCAACTCCTTGTGGTCAGGTCAGGATGGATGCTGGGATGCTGCCTGCCCGATTCTGTGACCAGGATCAGCCGCACTTGGCCCCTGGCTGGCCTGGAGGTGAGCAGGAATTTGGGATGACACCACCACACCTTAATCATTGTTTGCTCTCCCTCGAGCCCCACCCAGCAAGAGGGGAACCTCTGTGGCCACCCAACCAGCATCACCCCATCCTGCACCCGCAGCCCCTCACCCAGCCTCAGGGACCATCAAACCCCTTGGCTGGGTTACCCCACGCTCGTCAAGCCCCGGCACAGGTGGTGGGTAGAGGTGCCCCCTTCCATGGGCTCCTTGCCATGGGCACTGCCAGGTCGCTTCGCCTCCCCGTGACTCAGTTTCCCGTCGGGAATGGTTGGGGAGGGACTTTTTCCAAGGGCATTGAGTGACAGGATGAGGGGGAACAGCTTTAAATTGGAAGGGGGAAGATTTAGATCAGACATTAGGAAGAAATTCTTCATTATGAGGATGGGGAGGCCCTGGCCCAGGGTGCCCAGGGAAGCTGTGGCTGCCCCATAGAGTCATGGAATGGTTTGGGTTGGAAGGGACCTCAAAGCCCAGCCAGTGCCACCCCCTGCCATGGGCAGGGACACCTCCCACTGGATCAGGGGGCTCCAAGCCCCATCCAACCTGGTCTTGAACACCTCCAGGGATGGGGCAGCCACCACTGCTCTGGGCACCCTGGGCCAGGGCCTTCCCACCCTCACAGCAAAACATTTCTCCCTAAGATCTCATCTAAAGCCGGGCCCCCTCCCCACACACCCTGAAGCCACCAGGGCAAGGGAGCAATGGGCTCAGCAGTGGGCAAGGGCGGCTGGGGCAGAGGTTGAGCTTCCCCAGAGCGAACCCCTCGCAGCGGGTGCTGCAGCCGCCCGCGTTGCCCAGCACCTCGGCCCACTGACCTACTTTGAGCATCACTGCGCACAGGCACAGGGATGGGGGTGGGGGTGGGGATGGGAACAGGGATAGGGATGGGATAGGAACAGGGATGGGGATGGGAACAGAGATGGGGACAGGAACCCAGACCTGTCCCCATCCCTATCCCTGTCTCTATCCTTATCCCCTTCTCCATCCCCATACACAACCCATCCCATCCCCACTCCAGTCCCCATCCCCAACCCTGTCCCCATCCCCACACCCACCCCCATACACATACACATACATATCCCATCCCATCCTCAACCCTGTCCCCGTCCCCATCCCCATCCCCATCCCCATCCCATCTGATCCCAACCTCTGTCCCCATCCCCATCCCATTCTCATTCCCATCCCCACCCACCCCATCCCATCTCATCCCCTCCCCTGACTGCATCCTATCCCCATCCCCATCCCATCCCCACTGCTGTCTCCATCCCATCCCCACTCCATCCCTACCCCAGTCCCCAACCCCATCCCCATCCCCATCCCCATCTCATCCCCATCCCCATCCCCATCCCCATCCCATCCCATCCCATCCCATCCCATCCCATCCCATCCCATCCCATCCCCACCCATCCCACCCCATCCCATCCCATCCCATCCCATCCCATCCCATCCCAACCCATCCCCATCCCCATCCCCATCCCATCCCATCCCATCCCATCCCCATCCCATCCCATCCCATCCCCATCCCCATCCCCATCCCATCCCATCCCATCCCATCCCATCCCATCCCATCCCATCCCATCCCATCCCATCCCATCCCCATCCCCATTCCCATCCCATCCCATCCCATCCCATCCCATCCCATCCCATCCCATCCCATCCCATCCCATCCCATCCCCATCCCCATCCCATCCCATCCCATCCCATCCCCACCCCTGTCCCCCCTCCCCTGCTGCCCTGGGGGGCTCAGCCCCGCGGTGTTGGGGTGCAAAGGTGCTCCCTGGGGCGGCTCCCCCCGGCTCTCCCCGTGGCTGCGGGTGCTCAGCACCGGCTCAGCACCACGCGGCTCTGCCGAATCTCCAGCGTAATAATTAGGAGATAAACAGGAAAGAGGAAAGGGGCAGATTTCATATTCCGCCCTGATCCCCTCGAGACAGATAAAAGCGGAGTGGGGGGACACGGGAGGGCTTTTTTCCCACTTCTTTCTGCTGAATCAAACATTTTTCCTCCTGCTTAGAAGATTTCCCTGCTCCCCTCGTCCCTCCCGCTCCCTCCTTAATGAGGTTTTGCTGTAGAAGTCTCTGCGCCTCCGCCGTGGCCTTGAGTTAATCTCCAGGCACCTTCAAAGCCGGGTTGTTCCTGCCCCCCCCCTTCCTCCCCACCCCCCCCCCCCCCCCCCAGCTCCTTTCTCTTCCATCTTTTTGAACTTCCCAGCCACAAAATTGCCGAGTTTCGTGTTTCTCCTGAGCCCGGCGGCGAGCGAGGGGGATTTGGGGTGGATATGGGGCACACAGCGGGGAACACGGTACCCAGGGCAAGGATGCGGGATGGAAACTCCCGTAAGGTGTCCCTCCAGGTGGAAAAGCAGCCTGTCTTTGGGGGGGGGGGGGGGTCCCAGATTGGGGTGAAAAAATGCTATTTGAGGGGTTCTCACTTTTAAATTAGAGCATTGTGGATGTATTGTAAATCAATACCCTGTGGCTCAGCCAAGATCATGACTGGGCTCCTCTTGGAGCCTGGTGACAGCAAGGAGTCACCTCAGGGGCCAGGCAGAGGACCTGGGGTGCAGGGCTGGGAGCATCCCAGGGGATCCTGTGGGATCCGAGTTTGGGAGCTGAGGAGCTGAGGGCAGGAGGACGGTGCTGGCCAAGGGGACTTGGGAGCCGTGTTTGCAGCCTGGCCCGATCCCAGCTGGCTCCACACCCTCCATGTTAATGGATTTAAGTTGGAAAGGGGAAGATTTAGATTAGACCTTAGGAAGAAATTATTCATGATGAGCGTGGGGAGGCCCTGGCCCAGGGTGCCCAGAGCAGTGGTGGCTGCCCCATCCCTGGAGGTGCCCAAGGCCAGGTTGGATGGGGCTTGGAGCCCCCTGATGCAGTGGGAGGTGTCCCTGCCCATGGCAGGGGGTGGCACTGGCTGGGCTTGGAGGTCCCTTCCAACCATGGGAACAGCTCCCAGGGAAGTGGTCACAGCCTGACAATATTCCAGATGCATCTGGCCAATGCCCTCAGCCCCACGGGGTGAATGTTGGGGTGTCCTGTGCAGGGACAGGAGCTGGACTTGGTGATCCTTGTGTGTCCCTTCCAGCTCAGGACATTCTGTGATTCAATGATCCCTGAGAGGCTTTTGGGCATCCTCACCCTCCCCATCACCTGGGGAGCTCAGCCCTGACCACAGCAGGTCCAAAACCCCAAGGAGGGGAGAAGCAGGAGCCGAGAGCACCCAAGCTGCTCGAGTGTGGGGTGCTGCACCTCCTCTCCTTGCTCAGCTTCCTCCTCCAGCACCCCCATACCTGGGCGTCCCTCTCCAGAGCCGATCTGGAGGCTTTAGTGCAAATTAATCCCAGCAATCTCTTAATTCCAGGGACTGAAATAGGAAAGATCAGTAGGTCAGTGGGAAAAGCTCTTGGCCAAAGTTAACACGTTAATGCGGAGAGAGGGCGAGAGAAAGAGCAGGGGAGAGGAAAACGATTGGGGATCTTCTTCAGCTTCTCCCCCTGCCTGGGCTCAGGTCACCCTGCATCCCACCAGGGATGCTCTGAGGATGTCGATCATGGATGAACCAAGGAGTCCCAGCAGTTCCCACTTTGCGGCATTTTGGGGAGGGGGGTTTTTCCCCCCAGACTTCACGTCCCAGAGACGATTTCGCTGCGGTTTAAATCCCAGCCTCCAGAGGCGAAAGGTTGCGTATTAGCACGCTGCACCGCTGAGCGGCTCTAATTAGGGCTTGGCAGGTTCCCACTTCGGCCCCATAAGCACCTTTTTGGCTGCCGCTCTGGAAAAAGCCGTGCCGGAGGACTTAGCTTTTAATACAGCCCGAAGCCCAGGTGAGCCACCCACCGCTGCCAGCTGGGCTGGTCCCAGTCCTGGCTGTGGATTCCAGCTTCACTGGGTGGTGAGACCCCACTGCTCCTGTGGTGCTGGTTCTAAGGCTGGTGCATCCCACCTAGGACCAGCCCAAAGCCCTTCCCTGCCTCCCTGCCCACCTCCCTCTGCGTCCCTGCCCACCTTCCCCTGCATCCCTGCCTACTTTCCCCTGCCTCCCTGCCCACTTTCCCCTGCATCCCTGCCTGCACCTGCATCCCTGCCCACTTTCCCTGCCTCCCTGCCCACCCTTCCCTGCCTCCCTGCTCACCTTTCCCTGCCTCCCTGCCTGCCTTCCCTTGCATCCCTGCCTGCACCTGCATCCCTGCCCACTTTCCCTGCCTCCCTGCCCACCCTTCCCTGCCTCCCTGCTCACCTTTCCCTGCCTCCCCGCCCACCTTTCCCTGCCTCCCTGCACACCTTTCCCTGACTCCCTGCTCACCTTTCCCTGCCTCCCTACCCACCTTTCCCTGCCTCCCTGCCCACCTTTCCCTGCTCCCTACCCACCTTTCCCTGCTCCCTACCCACCTTTCCCTGCCTCCCTGCCCACCTTTCCCTGCTCCCTACCCACCTTTCCCTGCATCCCTACCCACCTTTCCCTGCTCCCTACCCACCTTTCCCTGACTCCCTGCCCACCTTTCCCTGCCTCCCTACCCACCTTTCCCTGCCTCCCTGCCCACCTTTCCCTGCATCCCTGCCCACCTTTCCCTGCCTCCCTGCCCACCTTTCCCTGCCTCCCTGCCCACCTTTCCCTGCCTCCCTACCCACCTTTCCCTGCATCCCTGCCCACCTTTCCCTGCATCCCTGCCCACCTTTCCCTGCTCCCTGCCCACCTTTCCCTGCCTCCCTGCCCACCTTTCCCTGACTCCCTGCCCACCTTTCCCTGCTCCCTGCCCACCTTGCCCCAGGCCGGGTGCTTTGGGGCAATAATATCGCTATGGGAGCAGTTTCCTTAAATCCATCTCTGTTACCACAAGCAGCTTAGCACCAGAAACTCTCTTCCTCTCTGTGCTTTTAATACGATCCCGGCTTAGCAAAGCCCCAGGCTTAGCTGCTGCCCCTGCAGTGCAAGTGAGGAGAGGAGAATTAAATAATATGAAAGCAGAAAACAAAGGGCTCTGCTCTGTTTAAGCAGCTGGAAGGTGAGGTCAGCGTGGCCCGGTCCTGTCCAGGAGGAGTCACTGGGGTCACCTACAGAGGGGGATGCTCAGCCGGGTGATACAGGGTGCAGCCCCGCTGGGATGCTTCGTTTTTATGGGTCAGTGGGTCAGGGATGCTCCGATGCTTTCAGCCATTGCTCCTGCTGCCAGGGACCAGGCTCAGAGACACCCCCACCTTAAAGGTGCCCTGAACACCTCAGTGTACTTTTTGTTGGCAAGTATTCCCATCTTCCAGACTTTTCCCATCTTGGGCTCTGCTGGAACCACCAAGTGGCTTCAGGGAGCTCAATTCCTTTTGCAGAGGCAGCATCGCACCAAGAAATGGGTCTTCCCCACCCTTGCCAAAGTGCTGGTGGCCAGGATGGTGCTTCCTGGCTGCCAGGCAGACCCCACTCCCCATGTTGTGATGATGGGCTGGGTGTTATTTCTCATCCATTGGGTCTTCTCTGCTGGGCAGACCCCACTCCCCATGCTGTGGAGATGGGGTGGGTGTTATTGCTCACCCACTGGGTCTTGGCTCCTGGGCAGACTCTGCTCCCTGTGCTGTGATGATGGGGTGAGGGTTGTTGCTCATCCTCTGGGTCCTGGCTGCCAGACAGACCCCATTCCCCATGCTGTGATGATGGGGTGAGGGTTGTTGCTCATCCTCTGGGTCCTGGCTGCCAGACAGACCCCATTCCCCATGCTGTGATGATGGGGTGGGGGTTGTCGCTCATTCTCTAGGTCCTCTCTGCTGGGTAGACCCTGCTCCCGATGTCATGTCAATGGGCTGGGGGTTATTGCTCATCCTCTGGGTCCTGGCTGGCTCCCATCGCCGACACCGCAGCTCACCTTGGACTCCGCTCCCGGCACGGCCCTGGGTTGCTGGGGAGACGCACTGGTTTATTTACCATCAGGGCTGCGATAAGGAGTGTGAAAGGGGAGGCGAAGCACATGGTGTCCAATGTGCCTGATTCGCTTTCCACCGCCCGGACATTGCTCACTCTTTGCTGTTGCGTTGCAGCATTGGAGGCACAGGAAGCCCAGCCGCAAACATCCCCCTGCTTGCTGGAGCCATCGTGGCTTGAGGGTTTGGGGTGTCCTTGGTTCTGAACCCTGTTTTCTCCAGGCTGGTTGGGAACAGAGGAGAATCATCATAGAATCATGGAATCATTAAGCTTGGAAAAGACCTCCAAGCTCATCTAGTCCAACCGTCAGCCCAACACCTCCATCCCTACTAAACCATGACCCAAAGTGCCGTGTCTACATGGATTTTGAATCCCTCCAGGGATGGAGACTCCCCCACTGCCCTGGGCAGCCTCTGCCAGTGCGTCACCACTCTCTCAGTACAGAATTTTTTCCTGATATGCGATCTAATCCCTGGGCGCTGTGGGTGCATCACAGCTGGATGCCGAGACACCGCGATGGGGACAAGAACTGGCGTGAAAGCTCACCGCAGTGGCCTCCTCGTGCCCGTCCTCAGCCGTGGTCCCTGCCGTGGCGCATCCCCCGCCGGCGCTGGCACAGTGGCCCAGATCTGCCATTCCGCATGGCTTCCCCGGCTCTCCCCGGGGCCGGGCGCCGGCAGGCAGGGCGCTCGCTCTCCGCCTCGTACGGCTGCCCGCTAATCCGACATGACTCTTCCATTAGAGACGAGATGCCGCCGAAGAGCTTTTTGGTGTAGGAATTAACTCCTTCTCCCACTCTAGAGCTCCCAGCCTGGAGCATGGACTCTGTCTCCATCACCCGCATGGGTTGCCCCCACATTGTCAACCCCAGCCTGGTGATGGGCTTCCCATGGGACCCAGCTCTGCTCTTGGACATGCATCTCCCATCCTCCTCCTCTGAGGATTCAGGATGAGAGCAGAGACCCAGCATTGTGATGCTGGAAAGGGCCAGAGTGGGGCTCAGCAGGACCCCCTGTGCAGCAGGAGAAGCCCCAGCCTGGCCAGCCCTGGCCCCAGCTGCAGTGCCAGCCGCTTCCCTTATTGATCTCCTCTCCTGCAGTTAATTAGTGGCTCCAATTTAGCCTGATCAGAGCCACAGCTCCCTGCAAAGTGCTTCTCTCGGTTTGGGCTGTCCTCCCCGCAGGGCACCGGGGCTTCTGGCTGATGGGAGCCAAAGGGGGAGTCCAGGGAGCTGGGAGAGTATCCCAGTCAGGGGGTGCTTCCCAAGCCAGGGGACACGGGACACGGCGGGGATCGATGGTGGGGGCTGATCTCAGGTCGGGAGCTGGCATTTGCCCCCACAAGGGCACAAATATCTCATCCCAGAGGTGTCAATATCTCACATCCAATGTGACGACGGGGTGGGGGGACAGCGGTGGCTTTGTGGTGACAGCCAGCTCTGGAAGCAGAAGAGCATGGGGTTGAAACACAGCACAGGATCTTCCCTCCAGGACCACCCCTTGCCCCATGGAAAGCCACCTTCCCATGATGGGGCAGAACCGTCCCTCATGTCCCTACTCCCCTGGAACCACTCAGGAGAGGTGACAGTGGTCCTCGGTCCCCTGCTCCAAGGTCAGCATCCTGCCAGAGTAGGGAGGCAAAGCTGATCCTGCGCAGTGCTGGTCCCTGGAGTGCTGAGCACTGGGATGGCACTGGCACACGGCTTCCTCCTCCCTTTGATGGAGCAAATGGTGGGTGAGGGTATCCCTTGGCTACCCCTGCCAGCAGTGTGCTCGGGGCTGGGGTCTGTCCCATGGTGGAGGTCAGGATCCCATTCTCCTGCCCATGGCCCTGGAGGGTGGCCACGACTCCCTGCAAAATGCTTGGAGGATCAGCTCCTCCCCAGGATACAGTGGGGAAACTGAGGCACAGAGCAAGATGTGTGATGCCAGTGTCTGCCTGGCAGAGATGGGGGCTCTGGGGCAGCATCTAAGCCATCAGGCTGCAGAGTCCCTGTCCCTTGCTGGGGGACCTGGGGCTCTGCTGCCCTCTGAGACCCCATCTAAGGGGACTTCACAGGCAGTCAGGCCCCACAGCAGCAGAAAAGCAGGCAGGGAGCTGCTCTGGGAAGGTGTCCAGCTGAGGGGGCTGGAGCAGAGGGTGTCCTTGCCATCACCTCTCCCACCATTGCCACATCCCAGGCCAGCGGTGGGGTCTGGGGACCTCATGGCCAACACGGATCGGGATGCCATGTAACACCTTCCGTGAGCCCTGGCTCAAGGTGGGGATAGGGATACACTGATGGAGAAGTAACCGGGATCCCAGCCATCCTGGCTGCCATCACCTCCTGTCCCGCCACGTGTTCCCGGGAGAAGGACTTCCAGTGTGGAGGACAGCCCTGCAATGGTTGGAGGGGACAGGATCAGGGGTGGCTGGTGTTCCCATCCCTTCCAGTCCTGGGTGGAGGCACTCCAGGCCCCCCTTACAGTGCTTTGGGCATCACCAAAGGCAGTTTGGGAGGTCACATCAGAGACCCCCAGCCCCACGCCCAAGGTTTCCTATCCTTTCCCAGAGCAGAAAGACTCCTTGAAGGACCAGTTCACTCCTCCTGTCCCAGGCTGGGGTCAAAATACCCCCCACTATTTCTGTGGGACTCTGACTGCAAATCGGGATGTATCACCCTTTTTCCTCCTTGGATGGCTCAGACTTCGTGGTAGGATGGGAATGTGGCAACATTGGAGGAAACCTTTCCCAGAATCGTGGCGTGGAGCCACCCATGAAATATTCAGGCAGTACGGTGCGATTCCTGCCTCACTATCGAAAGCACCATGAATATTGCAGGTGGACATTAAAGTTTCACGGCTGCCACTCTCCAACACAGCCCTGAAGACACTGTAACTACAGGAAGCCCCTCCAATGGGATGCAGTCCCTTCACCATGCTCTGGAGACCTGTTTCCATCTGGTTTACCCCCAAAACAGGTGGTGGTGATGGCTTGGGCTACTTGAACTGCTCCAAGAGCAAACCAACTCAAACTCCGTGCCGTGTCCCTGGGAAGGAACAGCACAGCTCAAGGCAAAGCCACAAGAGGGTGTGAGGTCCAGGAAGACTAGGGACAAGCAGAAGTTGTGGCCACCCCACCCCAAAGCTTGGCCATGCTCCAGCAGCAGTGTGGCTTCTCTCCTCCGAGTGATCCCTGCCCCAGGTGCAGGAAGATGTTTGCAGCTCCCTGAGCATCTTAGAGGGTTTCATCCTCCATGTCATGAGTTTTCCAGGTCAGTCCCCACCAGAATGGACTGTTCTCTTCTCTTCCACCTGCTCTCATAACTCCGCTCTTCCCGTGTTTATATAACAGCGACGTCTCCCGTGGCCCAGGGAGAGAATTGGCCGTGGAGAAATAATGAGGATAATTCAAGTCATTTGGGAAGATGAGGTTTGCGAGGTGCCCAGCGTCTTCCACCTTTTACATGTTGTCTCTAATCATCTGCAATCTCGGATGGCCATTGATGGAGCTCGTTGCTGTGGCGACGGATGAATAGCCCTGGGATTGTACCATGCCAAAAAAGTGCTGTCCTTCCATCAAAACAACAACAACAACAAAAATATCATTTTGTGCAGGAAATTAAGCAGTTTGCAACCAAATAGCGGCATCTGAAAGGGCTCCCGCATTCGTTCTTTCCTCCCAGCTCCAGCCGCGTTGGGTTTGGCAAGAATGTGCCCAGCACCCCCGGAGAGTCCTTTGTGTGCACCGGACAAGGAGAAGGTGCTAATTGCAAGGGGGTTTCTAACCCACTGAGCATGGTCAAAGGATGTTGTGCTCCGTCTACACCTTCTTCCCCCAAATGTGTGTCACACGGGCAGGGAGCGCGGGGCGCTGGGGCTGGTGCAGCACTAGGTTAATGTGTTAGCTCTGCGTGGTTGGATCGGAGCAGGGACTGGGACCTGGGAGAGAAGGACCTGGGAGAGAGGTTGGTGGCCCCAGGAGGGTGTTAAGGGTCAGATCCTGCTCCTCCTCTAGGGAAGGGGTGATGCTCAGCAGTGAGAGTCAGCACCAAGCTCCCAGGCTGCAGGGTGGCAGAGTTGGGGGCACAGGGCTCCCGCTGTTGTCATCCTATGTGGTTTCCCATTTAAATTCCCCCCCAGGTGCTCCCCTTTAATCCTCACCACTCTGAGGAGCGACCTTATCACTATCTACAACTGCCTGAAAGGAGGTTGGACCGAGGTGGGTGTTGATCTCTTCTCCCAATTGACAGGTGGTAGGACGAGAGGAAATCGCCCCAAGTTGCGCCAGGGGAGGGTCAGACTAGACATCAGGAAAAATTTCTTCACTGAAAGAGTTCTTGGGCACTGGCAGAGGCTGCCAGGGTGGTGGTGGAGTCCCCATCCCTGGAGAGGTTTAAATGATGAGTGGATGAAGTGCTTAGGGATCTGGTTTAGTAGTGGGCAGGTACAGTTGGAATCGATGATCTTAAAGGTCTTTGCCAACCAAGTGATTCTACAATTCTGGGAGCATGTCCTGGGGCAGCTGCTGGAGATGCTGCTCTTGAGCTGCGCTGCGGGCAGCGGGAAGCACAGCCCAAGGGAGAAGGCTGGCATTGGAGTGGTTTGGGGTCTGGTCAAGCAGGGATTGATCTTGGCTGTGCCTCAGGATGGAGGTTTCTGATGCTCCTGTTGCTGGAAACCACACGCAAAGCTCCTGCCACATCTCACGGCTCACGGCTGCAGATGTTGTCCATGCATAATCTCGGCTACCACACTTGGCCATGGCACATATTTTGAGCCAGGGTTCTGGTCCCTGCTGGCATCTTTGGTGCTCCCAAACGCTACCCAGCAGCAATCAGATGTAAATGGTGTAATTCAGGCTGTGTGAGCCCAACACTCATCCTGCAAGAGCATAAGAAACCAAATACCCACAGGGCAAGCATCCAGCTGGCAGCCTGGGAGAGCCCTGGGGTGCAGCAGGGTTGGTCCCGGCCACAGCGTGTTGGGGCAGCAAGGAGGAGGAGGGAGAAAGAGGGATGGGTGTGTGGAGAGAAAACATTTCAAAGAGGACCCTGAGGATGAGAAATGGGCTGAGTTCCTGCGCCTTTGGGTCCTCTTTGGGCGAGAGCTCCGGGCAGCGCTTTGCCAGGCGTCCCCAGAGCCCTTCACCCTCCCTGGGCTCAGCGAGAGCCAGATGGAAGCACATCTTGGCTGCACAGAAAAACGAGGCAGCAAAGCGGGCTGGGGAGATTAACTCTGCGGGGAAAACAAGCTCAGCAGACGCTGCTGAGCTGAGGACGCCTGCGCGTGTGTGTTTGCATGCACATGCATGTGCTACAAGCATACGCGGGCACGCATGTGCAGACGGTGAGTACTTGCGTGCGGGCAGACGTGTGAGTTCGGCCGAGCTGATGAACCAGTGTCTCGCCTCGGAGGGGCAGGCAGGGTATTGGAAATGTGTCCTCATCCTTTAATTGCACTGCTTTGATAACAGGGATAATTGGCTAGAAATCAATACTGGTCTGCTCCTCTTTCTCGCATCCTGTCTCACCCAGCCCTCTCTGAAGCCTCACTCCCCTAAAGGGAGTGACATTTAAATGCTAACCCAAGCGAGAGGTGCTGAGGAGGGGGCTGAGAGATGCTGAGGAGGGGGATGATGAGACCCAGCAGCAAGCAGGGATGGAATTAGCTCCTTCCCCACTGCCACAACTCAAGGGCAGAAGGAAACGATGCTCCAGCCGTGATAATAACCGCAGTGAGGGTCCACAATGGTTCTGGGGATGAAGGGAGAGCTGAGCAGGGAAGGGACAAACCCAGGCTGTGTAGGCCAGGAGCTCCCTTTGGCTTTGGCTCTGAAAATCGTGCCAGAGCATCACAAGATGCGTATTTATAACCCCGCTTCTCGCCTTGACCTGCTGTCTGTGCCCCACCACCCTCCTCACCCCATGCCCTCATCCCCCCAGCAAGTTGCCTCCCATCACCCTGCCCCAGGTGGCATCTTGGAGCCTGTGGAATCCAAAAGCTCCTGGTCTCCTTGCAGCCACCCTCACAGAGCAGCCTATGGGGATTCTGGGGTGTCTGCCCCCCAAAAAGCTGCCCTGATCCCCCCTCCCGCCCCGCTGGGCCCTGTAAAGCCAAAGGGAGGAGGATGGCAGTGCTGGAGGATGCACAGAGATCCCCCCAGGGGGCAGGGGCTGGTGGTCCCAGGGCCCCTGGTCCATATTAGCCATATTAACCAAGTGACCCTCATTAGCCAAGTGACCCTAATTAACCAAGTGACCCCCATTAGCCAAGTGGGGCTCCAGTCTCAGAGAGGGACCCAGCTGCTCTGCAGAGCTGAGCGTGGGGCTGGCAGTGAGAGAGGGATGCACAGGAGGGCGAAGGGTGCAGAGGGTGGATTGAGGGGGGCAGGGTGCGGGGGGGTGGGGGGGGGTCCCCGTGTGCTCGCCTTTCTGTAGGGCCCTGGTGCCATCTGGTGGCCACGGCCAGGGATGTGCGGTTCCTGGTGGCCAGGGATGCTCGGGGGGGCACATCCCTTCCCCTATAACGGGGGCACCCCTACCCCTATACCAAGAGCACCCCTACTCCCCCTCCCCAATAAGAGGGGCTCCCCTCCCCTGTACCCAGGACACCCCTATTTCCCCTCCCCTGTACCCAGGGCACCCCTACACCCCCTTCCCTATACACGGGGTTCCCCTAATCCCTCTCCTCTATTCCCGGGGCTCAAATACACCCCCTTTTCTATATCCAGAGCACCCCCGCATCCCCTCCCATGTACCCAGGACACCCCTACACCCCCTTTTCTATAGCGGGGGCTCCCCTACACCCCCTCCCCTATTACCAGGGCTCAAATGTACCCCCTTTTTTATATCCAGGGCACCCCTATACCCCCTCCCCTGTACCCGGGGGACCCCTATATCCCCTTCCCCTACACTCGAGGCTCCCCTGCACCTCGGCACTCCTACACCTCCTCCTCTATACCAGGTGCTTCCCTATAACCCCTCCCCTATAACTGGGGCTCCCTTACACCCCCTCCCCTATACCCTGGGCTCAAATACATCCCTTTTCCTACACCAAGACCATCCCTACACCCCCTCCCCTGCAATAGGGCCTGCCCTTCCCCTATACCCAGGGCACCTCTATTTCCCCTCCCCTGTACCCGGGGTACCCCTACACCACCTTCCCTACTCCTAGAGCGCAAGTGCATCTAGTTTTCTATAGAAGGGGCTCCCCTACATTCCCTTCCCTATACCTGGGGCACAAGTATACCCCCTTTTCTATATCTGGAGCACCCCTACACCACCTCCCCTGCACTCTGGGCACTCCTACACCTCCTCCATACACGGTGCTCCCCTACAACCCCTCCCCTGTACCTGGGGGCACCCCTAAACCCCTTCCCTTATAACTTTAGTTCCCATATACCCCTTCCCCTTTACTCAATGCTCCCCTACATCCCCTCCCCTATATCCTGGGCTCAGTAACACCCCCTTTTCTATATCAAGAGCACCCCTCCCCTATGACAGGGCCTGCCCTCCCCCTATACCCAGGGCACCCCTAATTCCCCTCCCCTGTACCCAGGGTACCCCTACACCCCCTTCCCTACTCCTGGGGTGCAAGTGCACCCACTTTTGAATACCTGAGGTGCAAGTACACTCATTTCTCTATACCTGGGGCACTCCTACACCCCCTTCCCTATACCTGTTGCACACCTATACCCCCTTTTTTATGCCCTGGGCTCCCCTACACTCCCTCCCCTATTCCCGGGGCTCCCCTACACCCCCTCCCCTGTACCCAGAACACCTCTACACCCCCTTTTATGTAGCGGAGGCTCCCCTATACCCCCCTCCCCTGCATCCAGGGCACGCCTACACCCCCTCCTCTCTACCCGGGGGACCTCTACACCCCCTCCCTTATATAAGGGCACCCTAACATTCACTCCCCTGTACCCAGGGCTCCCCTACACCCCCTTTTCTATAGATAAGGCACCCCTACAGCCACTTTTCTATATCCAGGGCACCCCTATATCTTCTCTTCTGTACTTGGGGGAACCCTAAACCCTCTCCCCTATAACTGGGGCACCCTTACACTCCTTCCTCTATACTTGGGGCTCAAATACACCCCCTCCTCTGTACCTGGAACACCCTACACCCCCTCCCTTGTACCTGGGGCACCTCTACACCCCGTTTTCTACACGCGGGGCACTCCTATCCCCTCTCCCAAGTAAACGAAGGCTCAAATACACCCCCCTTTCTATACCCAGGGCTCCCCTATTTCCCCTTCCCCTACACCCAGGACACCCCTCCACCCCTTTCTCTGTACCCAGGGCACCCTTTCCCCTGTCGGTCCCTCCCCGGCCCGCCCGGCCCGCTCTCCCCGTGGGAGGGCGCTCGGGGCCGCCCCGCCCGCCATGTTCCCGTGCCTCCCTCCCTGCTCGCCGCCCGCCTGAGCCTCCCGGCGGCCGCCCCGCCCCGGCACGGCCCCGGCACGGCGCCTGCCCTCCTCCTCCTCTTCCTCCACCATCTCCTCCTCCTCCTCCTCGGCCGCCGGTGAGTGCGTCCCGGCGCGGCCCCAGCGCCGCGGCCCGGTCGGGCCTAGCAGGCCGCAAAAGCCTCGGGCTCGATTTGCGCGGCGCGCCGGGGTCGGGGCGCGAGGCCCGCGGGGGACGCGGCGGCGCCCGCCGCACCTCGGGTGAGGGGGGGAGTAGTGGGGGTTGTGGCTGCTCCTGGGGGTTCTGTTTTTCGGGGGACAGGGAGGGAGAAGGTGGGGAAGGGGCTGGAGAACAAGAGGCTGGAGTCACCGGGTCTGTTCAGCCGGGAGGAAACTGAGGGGAGACCTCATCGCAATTTACTGCTTTCTCACAAGAGAAGGAGGAGGAGCAGGCGCTGAGCTCCTCTCTGGACTCCAGAGAATGGCAGGAAGATGCCAGGGGAGGTTTCGTTGGACATTAGAAGGTTCTTCCCCCAGCGGGTGTTGGAGCACTGGAACAGCTCCCCAGGGAAGCGGTCACAGCCTGACAATATTCCAGCAGCATTTGGCCAGTGCCCTCAGCCCCACGGGGTGAATATTGGGGTGTCCTGTGCACGGACGGGGGTTGGACTCGATGATCCTTGTGTTGCCCCTTCGAGCTCAGGGCATTCTAAGATTCTAAGTCTCACGTGGCCAAGAAGGCACCAGCATCTTGGCTTGGATCATCCATGGTGGGGGCAGCAGGACTGGGGCAGGGGTTGTACTCCTGTACTTGGCGCTGGTGAGGCTGCACCTTGAATCCTGGGTTCAGTTTTGGGCCCCTCAGTACAAGGACATCGAGGGGCTGGAGCGCGTCCAGAGAAGGGGAACGGAGCTGAGCAAGGGGCTGGAGAACAGAGGTTCTGGGAGCGGCTGAGGGATCTGGTGTTGTTTAGCCTGGAGAAGACGAGGCTGAGTGGAGATTTCATTGCTGTCTACAACTGCCTGAAAGGAGGTTGTATTGAGGTGGGGGGCTGGTCTCTTCTGTCAGGTAACAAGGGATAGGACAAGAGGAAATGACTGCGAGTTGTGCCAGGGGTGGTTTAGATTGGATGTCAGGAAAAAGGGTTCTCAGGCACTGGCAGAAGCTGCCCAGGGAGGTGGTTGAGTCCCCATCCCTGGAGGGGTTTAAAACACAGATACATGAGTTTCTCAGGGATCTGTTTTAGTAGTGGACAGGTATGGTTGGGCTTGGTGATCTCAAAGATCTTTTCCAACCAAGCGATTCTGTGATTCATTCCAGCGGGTTTTGTGGTGAAGCCGTGTCACACTGGTCTCCTGCACCAGTTAGACCCAGGCTGCTGACTGTGGCTGCTTCTGAAATGAGAGCTGGACCCCTCCAGAGTGGCAGCATTGTCCCATTCTCTCTCCAGGAACGCTCAACATCAGAAGCAGCTCCTGGAAATCACATCACTCTGTGGCAGTGTCCATCCCATTATCTCCACAAGCATTCTGCCTGTCAGCTCTGCTCCTAGACAATCCGGTGCAGAGGAGACTGCCTTGGCCACTGGTACCAAAGGAGAGCTCAGCGTGAGCCAGGAAGGACTCCTGGTCCAGTAACAGGAGCACTGTTCAGAGCTCTGCCAGGGGACCCCTGACTTCAGAGAGGGGATTCGTATCGCCCAGCTGAGGACAAGAAGGAATAAACCAGAGTTGACCCACGGGAGCGCTCCAGGGAGGGTAATTATCTCATGTTCCCATTGTTTTATTCACCATTTTCATAGAAGTGTGCAAGAAGGCAGCAGAGCTGGCTGTGAGGTGGAGGCTACTTTTTTGCATCCCACCAAGGGGATTGCTGGCAGGGAGTCCCGGCTGGATCTTTGTGTCTGAGCTGGAGCCACATGCGCCTTCACGGTCCCACAAACATCCTCTCCCCTTGTCCTCTGTCAAAGCTGGACCAGCCACAGCCACGCTGTTCACAAACATTGGAATTGGGGGCTGTTGTTGCTGGGAGTTACTGTGTGTGGTTCTGGTTTAAAGAGGAGCGATGTGGCCATGTACATTCTTCACCATATGTGGCTGGAAGGGTCTAAAGGGAACTGGATGTGATCCAGGGAGAAATTATTAAGATTGGTTTTAAAAGTAGGTTTCACTGTGCCTGCTGTTTCCCCTGGGAAGGGGCTCCAGCTCTGCATCTTACTGCTGGAAAGAAACCTTGTTCTTATTTCCAGCCTAACTATGCTAATGTTCCCCTTATCCACCAGCATGTCGGGAAATATAGGAGTATGTCAAAACCGAAAGGCAGTGGGTTCTTTGTGCAACGCTTACGTCATCTTCCTGAGAACTAAAAAAGTAAAACAGGCTGGAAATGAAAACAAACACACGACGTAACCGTTCAAGGGGCTTTCTTTGTTTCGATGTGTGCGGGAGTCATTAGTCACGCTGCAATGGCACTTCTTGTTACGGCTGGAGAGCGGATCTTGCGTGCGTGCCTTTCACCGGGAGTTCAGGGAGCCTCGTGGTGTGAGGGTGCCCGGGAGCCAGTGCCTGTCGGCTTTCCAGCCTCCTGTCAGTGAAGCTCTGGATAGCTCAAGGCCTCATGACCTGGATCCCGGGGCTGCTTATGAGCCCAGGGTATCCCTTGCTTGCGTTGTGCACATGCAGGAACGGGGCTCTCTCGGGATCCTTTGTGCTCCTTCCAGATCAGCTGCAGCGTACGACGAACAAGCACTCCGGCCCTAATAGCTGTCTCGGTTTTATTCCTGTTTGTAGCTTGGGGCCTTGGAGCAGAGAAGATGGCTCAGGAGACAAACCAGACCCAGGTGCCTCTGCTGTGTACCACAGGCTGTGGATTCTACGGCAGCCCCCGCACCAACGGGATGTGCTCTGTTTGCTATAAGGAGTTCCTGCAGAGGCAGCAGAGCAGCGGCCGGATAAGCCCCCCAGGTAGAGGATTTTTGTCCTGAGATCTATCTTAAATGGGTGCCTGGATGCAAATGACGAGCAGCTGGGACAAAGTATGGTGCTGGTACTGGCCACCAGCAGATTTACACCCTCCTGGAATACTCCTGTCTTTCCTTTTTCCTGTAGACCTGATCCTCTAAATCACAGAACTGAACCTTCAAATGCTTCTGTTCCCTCTGAGGGGATCAGTCCTTCTCTTCCCAGTCCCAGCTGTTAGTGAAGCCCTGTCCCAGTCAGCACCTTCCAGTAACTGTAAAACTTCACTTGCACTAAGTTGCCACAATTTTTAGATCTTACCTGCTCAGTGAGTTATGTGCTGGCTACTGGAAACCACAACAGATCCCTGCAATGAAATTTGATTTGGGAAAGAATTTGGGTTTGCATAATTTTCTGACCTTAAAAAGGTTGATAATCAAAAGCAATGGAATAAAAAGTTTGTTTCTTGCAGCTAGACAGAGCTGACGTGTCACCGAGCTGGGAGGCAGCTAGGTGCACAGCAAGGATGCTCTTTCCATCATTAGCAGGATTTTCTTTTGCTGAGAGTTTGTGCAGATGCTACAGGTACAGGCTTTGCAATACCGGTGAGAAATACTTTCAGAGATCTTTGTGTTCCTGAGTGTAACAATGGCTTTCCTTGAATTACCACCCCAAATACATATTGGGAACACAGCTCTTCCTGACACAGGGTTTTTCTAAAGACCCTGCCTTAGATCCATGGCAGACATAACCCAACGTGTTTCCGTCGAAGCCAGTTCCTTTCAGCAGATGAGGATCTGGTTCTCGTACCTTGGAGAAGTTGCAAAGTAACATTGAGTCCAAGGTATGTTGGTAACTGCAGCACTTTCTTTTACACTGATGGGAAAATATTTATGCTGACATGGAGTTTCCTTTGCAATGTTGAGGAAAAGAAGGGGAATAAAAGAATGACAGAGGTGCTGTGGGTGACTGAAATCAAATTTTACCAGTACACACAGTAATGGGAGACATTCAGTGCATAACTCCTGCGAATTAACTGCTGTCCCTCAAAGGAGTTTGCAGATCCTGAGGAGCTGAACAGCTCTCTGTAAATGAGGCCTGCAGTTCTCAGGAAGACAAGCAGATGATTTTAGAGGGATGTGATGACAAGGAGTCATTCCTGATATAAAGTAAGAATAGCTGCACTGGGTCATAACGAGGTCCATCCTGAGGTGCTGTCCCCACGGAGACCTATGCACAGATTTGGAGGGGAGACGTAAGAATAGGGGATGTAGGACTAGGTCCTGGTAGGGAGCAGGAGGTTAAAGCCTGTTGAAATTGTTCATCTGGCTTTCTCTGTGGCTGTCGAGCACCTAAGAAACTCATTTTTAAGAGTTTACCAAGTCTTGGGGTCTTGTTCCGTAGCACCCAGCGGCCCCAACAGCAGCCCCCCGGCTTCAGATCCAGTCACAGGGCAGCATGCAGAGGGAGACTCCACGCCTGAGGATGCGAGCGCCAGGTAGGGACGTTGGCTGCGTGGTGGGGTCAATCTACAGCCATGCTAAAAACAAGCCCTGGGACAGAAGGGGTGGGCTCTCATCCTTCATACAGATAAGGGGGTCTGTTCATTGTGACCCTGGTTTATCTGGAAGACTGACATGTCCCTAATCATAGAATGGTTCGGGTTGGAAGGCACCTCAAAACCCATCCAGTCCCACCCCTGCTATGGGCAGGGACACCTCCGACTGGATCAGGGGACTCCAAGTCCCATCCAACCTGTCTGGATGGGGCAGCCACCACTGCTCTGGGCACCCTGGGCCAGGGCCTCCTCATCCTCAATGTGAAGAATTTCTTCCTAATGTCTAATCTAAATCTTCCCCCTTCCAATTTAAAGCTGTTACCTCTCATCCTATCAATACTTGCACTAATTGTGAGGGTTGATGTGTCGAGTCAGGTACCAGAAGGCTGGTAGTAAATTAAAGCCTATAGTAAATTAAGTGGCATCCTGGTTCTCTTGGAGCGGGTGTACCTCATATGTTCCTGGCTGTGTTAAACTGTCTGCTTTCAGCTCACTCCTGAGTGAAAGCCCTTGGTGTTGATCCAGTCTGGAAGCTGTGACAGCAGGATCAGGCACCTCAGTCACGTTTGGTAGGACGGAATGTAGAACTGTGTTGAGCTCTACCATTGCGTTACAGTCCTGACTCATAACTCTCTTTTCTGCCCCTGGACATGTTTGGATGGGCTGTTGCCTTGGCTTTGAGATGTAATTGGGTGGAAAGGCAAACTGAGATCATCACAGGTGCATTCCATTTGTGTCTGTGAAGAACTTTGATCCCAGATCTCGAGGGGAATTGGCCTGCGGTGCTCCTCTGCTACCTCTGAGTACAATGAAATTAACTTTATGGGCTGAAGATCTTTCCCACATAACTGTTCATCAAAACAAATACCTGTGCTTGCTCTATGCTTAGTTTGTTTGTTTGTTTCTTGCAAATGCTCCCAGCGCTCAGAGCCCTGTGACCCATCAGATGACAGCAATGAGCATATCCAGAGAAGAAACCAGCAGTGAGAAAGAAGAATTCATCAAGACAGAAGAGGCCTCGTCAGCATCTTCCTCATCAGGTAGATGGCTTGGCCTTTGCATGAGTCTGAATGACACCGATGTCGGGAGTTGGTTTGAGCAGCAAGTATAATCCCTGCTTCAGGGACCAGTAAAGGTACACCTAGCAAGAGAGCTAAGGGAAAAACTGTTTCTGAAATAGGGAGGAGAGAAAATGCTGTGCCTGAAGGCAGGCCGATAGAGATTGCTTTGTGGGCTGAGGGCTGAGTAGCTGCCAGCCCTCACTCGCTGGCAGGAGGATAATCTTCCATGACGCCTCTCCTAGTGAATGGCAGAAAGCCCGGAGCGTCCCACAGCCTGCTGCGCGACTGCTGTTGGCTGCAGTTCCCTGCCATCTCTCGAGGGAGGAAAGGAGATGGATCCGATGTAGTCTTAGGAGAGAGGAGATGTGTTTGTGCCGGTGCCCAGGGGTGGCTGCTGGCCTGGCTGTTGTCATCCTGTGTGATGGGAGGCAGACCTGCCCCTTGGAGGGGAGCGCTAACGCTGTCACTTGGTTTGCAAAGCGATGGATGAGCACGGGTGTCGTTGCCCAGCAGGGTACATCCTCCAGTCGATGAGTTACAGGCTGAGCCGTTGTGCTGCAGTGGAGCCGTAGCCAAGACACTGCGCTGAGGATGTCCTCCTGCAGTTCAGCTGACAGCTCGCTTGCATTGAAAGCTAAAAAAGGCCCAAGAGTTGTTAGTTGCTACAAAACCAGGCTCCAGTCGCCACACGTGAGGGTGCTTTTGGGATTTGAATCATAGAATCATTTGGTTGGAAGTGGCCTTTGAGATCATTGAGTCCAACCATACCTGTCCACCACTGAACCAGATCTCTGAGCACCTGGTTTGCCCGTCTTTTAAACACCTCCAGGGATGGGGACTCCACCACTGCCCTGGGCAGCCTCTGCCAGTGCCTGAGATCCCTTTCAGTAAATAAACTTTTCCTAATATACAGTCTCAACCTGCACTGGCACAACTTGAGGCCATTTTCTCTCATCGTACAACTTGTTACTTGGGAGAAGAAACGAAGAGACCAACAGCCAGAAAGGGATTTGGGAATCCGTTGTCTGCCCAGGAGACAATTTACAACAGGCAGGAGAGAGACTATTTGGTGAAAGAGCAGCTTGAGGGAGCCTGCCTCTTCTGATTGTGTGATTTCAGAAAGGTGTTCCAGGGTCAGATCCACGAAGCTGTCTCTGCTCTGAGTGTTTGTTGTCTCAGCCTGATTTTCAGAGCGGCTGGCACTGCAGGTGTGGATCTGCTACCTCCCTCTGTGTGGAGCCCCTCCCTCCCTCTGGCTTCTCTAACCTGCTTAGGTAATGTAGGAAATCCTGCTAAACATCAGTGACCTTTAACGATCTGGCTTTCAGAGCTCAGTTTTCCTTTTGGTAGATTAGAGACAGTGATGAGTATCCGTGTAAAGCATTCCGAGACCTACATAGGAGGAACACTTACATAAGAGTCAGCAAAAATAATTAGTACTTACAACGGGTTAACTTTTTTTTTTCCCCTGCAAAGATTAACTGTAGGCTGAGCCGTGCAGCTGAGTTACTGTACATCAGCTAAGCCATAGTGACTGTCCAGACGTGTGCTTAACCTATGGCAAGCACTGGGTAATTCTACTTGGTATGACGTTTTCTCAGCAGGAGCTAAACAGCGTCACATTACCTTACATATGCCTTAGCTAAATCATAATATATCTCCTTGGTGTTTCTGAGCTTGGACCTCAGGAATTTAGATTGTGATCGGATATTAGGAAAAACTGTTTTCCTTTGTGGATGGTGAAGTGCTGGCCCAGGTTGCCCAGGGAGGTGTGGATGTTCCCTCCTTGGAGGTGTTCAAGGCCAGGCTGGATGGGGCTCTGAGCACGTGATGCGGTGGAAGGTGTTCTTGCCCATGGCAAATGGTTGGAACTGGATGGGCTTTAAGGTCCCTTCCTACTCAAACCATTCCATGATTCTATGAATTTGAGACAGAGAGAAAACACTGTGCAGATCTCCGTAGAACAAGGCAGATCTCACAGTTTGGGGTACGTCAACCCAGGCAGTGTGCACAGAAGTGTCTGCCGCAAACCCAGAATCATCAGGGCCTCAGGCAGTGAATGTGTTACTTGGTTTATCAAGAAGGGAACAAAACTCTTTTGCCTCTGCTCCAGGTACTCTGCTTGAAATATCCCAGAGCCCAGCGGAGGACAAGACAGCTTCTGAAAAGCCGAAACAGAAGAAGAATCGCTGCTTCACTTGCCGGAAGAAGATAGGGCTGACTGGTAAGACCCTGGCTTGGGGAGAACTTGTCTGTGGCCTAAGAAGGCTGGTTTTTCAGCCCTGCAAGTGGATCTCCTTGCACTTTGATCCTGCCTGGGTTCAGAGGGTGGACGTAGGTCAGTGGTGCCTGCCAAAAATGTACTCTATATACATGCAAGACCTGGTGCTGCAGGGTAGGTGGGAGTAGAACTCTGACCTGCGAACAGCGCTGTCTGAGGTGGAAGCCTGGGGAATCTGCTGCTCCCTGTCAGGGTCCCTGCCAGCCCTTGGATGCAGGATTGCAGAACTGGATGAAGCTGTGCCTCTTGGATTATTTCTGCCGTTGGCTAAAGGTGCTTGGAGAAGCAAAGGCAGTGCTCGCTGTGGGTCTAATTCTGCTCCTATTCGAGTCAGTGGTAAAGCTGTCATCATAGTGACATGAGCTCTGTTAGAACCAAACAAAATCCCACTCCAAGACCCATCCCATTTGTAAATGTTGCTTGACTTCTGCTGAGAGCAGGATGGCTCTGGGCGTTCAGCCTGTAAGGCTCAAGAGAGAGAGGTGCTGAAATGGTGTCAGGTGACTGGTATCAATGGGAAAGCTGGCCCTAGGAAGGCAATTCATGAAGCAGTTAACTTGGCTGTGGTTTGGTAATGAAAACATCATTCCCCTAAATTGACTCTGGTGTTTAGTTGCTTCCCTGGAAAAATGTGAACTCCAGAGCAGTGCAGGTCTCTGTTCCTGTGGAGCGCTGGCCTCTGTAGCCTCCTCGCTGCATTCAGCAGCCAGGGATGGCGCACGCTTCTGTTTCCGTCGATGTGAGCAGCTTTGGCAAGGCCTGGCCCAGGAGATTTGCCCAAGCTCCTGAGGATTTGAGGGTGCTCTCGTAGGATAAATTTGTGTTTATATAAGCCTGGGACTGGGCAGGGTACGCTGTGCCCAGCCATCTGATCTTCAGTTAGGATTGTTTTACCGCAGGAGTGTTTTCTTAAGAGCTTCAAACTGTGAGAATTCTCCTCTCCTTTAGGAATCAACTTGCAGAGAACTGTGGACTCAGGACATTGAGGATAAAAGGAGTTTTCTCAGATTAGGAGTGAACTGGCACCTTATAGCAAGGTGTTTGTGGTCTTTGCTACCTGTAGTTGGAAAGATGTGAAAGGAGAGAGCGTGATTTACTGCTGGGGCCGGTCCACTCTCTTGCAGCAAAGCCCCTTCGTGGTCTGTGCCTCAGTTTCCCAGTGTGCTGTGATAACAGTAGCACTTCTGAACAGCGTTGTCTCCAACTGAAGTGACTGAATTATGAATTTTGGAGCCTAAATAGCTCAAAAGTGATCCTAATGAGGGGAAGGGTTTGCTGCTTCCTGGCTCACTGCTGCTTAGTCCAGATGCTGCTGTGTGACGCCTGGGGAGCCAGGCTGGCTTGGGGGGCCGGCTCCAGCTCAGGCTGCCTGCTCAGGATTAGCAACCTGGCACTGTGCAGTCCCTGGCATCTCCCATGTCCCTGGGGAGCGCAGAAAGCAGCTGCTCTGGGAGCGTTTCCCACTGCCCTGACAGCTGGGGCTGCCCAGAGCGCGCGTGTGCTCATGGGAGCAGCTAAGCCAGAGGAAACCAAAGAGCTACCCATGGTCTTCCCCCACTCAGAGACTCCCTTTTGCCTGCTGGAGAGAGCAGTCTCTCTCTTGTCCGACCCTCTTTCCACATTAGTGGGGTTTCCTGGCCTGGCAGGAAGGAGTGGGGCCCCTGTTGCCTTTCCATCCAGCTGGATGGGGACTAACGCGTCTCTTTGCTCTTCTTCCTTCAGGCTTCGACTGCCGCTGTGGGAACCTGTTCTGTGCCATTCACCGGTACTCTGACATGCATGCCTGCCCCTACGACTACAAGGCAGAAGCTGCCGAGAAGATCCGTAAGGAGAACCCCATTGTTATCGCTGAGAAGATCCAGAAGTTGTGAAGGGGGCTGAGCAGCTCGAACTGCAGCCGGGTGGCCTAGCGCTCCTCCCCTTCCTCCCAGCCTTCCTCCTCTTCCTCCCAGCCCCATCGGTGGTGCGATGGGGACTCCAGCAGCACACACCAACCAGCACCCGCACGTGGGGACTCCTCGCACCTCTTTGGCAGACAGTTGGCGTTCCTTCTCTCCCTTCCTGCCCGTCTGACAGCGATAGCTCAGCTGATCCATTCCTGACCAGCTTCCCGAAGGAAAAGGGCCCATCCTGCCCCACTGTTCCAGCGCTAAGACCTTTGGACTTGTCTTCCGCCGGGGTGGTTTGCATGGCGTAGGCAGCAGGGCTGTGCCAGGCAGCCTTTCCCTGCAGCCAGCAGCTCTTGAGTCCTGCAAACCGCCCGGGACTCCGCGGCCAGAGCCCGTGAGCTGCCGCTGGGCTTTGTTCCCTCTGCCCCACTGTCTCTTTGTGGCAGATGTAAAACTGGGAGTTGGGAATCCTGGCAGCAAGGCTGCCCTGTGCTCCCTGAGAGGCGTTTGTCGCAGAAAAAGGGGGTTCTGTAGTTTTAACGCCCCAAATACCCCTCCTCTCCCTTTGAGACGCTGTTGTTGAAGCACCGGGATAGTTAAGCAACAGAGTACTGGCACAGTAAAGTTATTTTGTGGCTTGACACGATGTTGGTGTGTTCCCACTGCAGGGCAGGACCTTTAGGATGGGACTGCTGGTTGCCGCCTGCCTCGTTCTGAGGAGGGAGCCAGACTGCTGGGCTTCCACCATCCAGGGATGTGGCTGGGCTGAGGGACACCCATACACCAGCCTCCTTTGCCCCACTGACCTGGAGTGACCACTGCTCGCTTCCCAAGTGGCGTTAGCACCACTGTGCTGGCATCTTCTTACCCCTCCACTCCCTGCTTTCCACCTTACACCCTCCTTTTTGTTGCGCACAAAGTCAGATCACCAAAGCTCCACTGCCTATCCTATCCTATCCTAACACGCAGGCAGGTTGAGGGGGCTGGGCTTGTTCAGCCTGGAGAGGAGAAGGCTCTGGGGAGACCTTAGAGCAGCCTCAGTACTGAAAGGGGCTCCAGGAAAGCTGGGGAGGGGCTCTTGATCAGGGAGTGCAAGGATAGGTTGAGGAGGAACTGGTTTCAGCTGCAAGAGGGGAGATTGAGATGAGATCTTGGGGAGAAATGAGGGTGAGGAGGCCCTGGCCCAGGGTGCCCAGAGCAGTGGTGGCTGCCCCATCCCTGGAGGTGTTCAAGGCCAGGTTGGATGGGGCTTGGAGCCCCCCTGATCCAGTGGGAGGTTTCCTTGCCCATGGCAGGGACTTGGAACTGGCTGGGCTTTGAGGTCCCTTCTAACCTAAACCATTCCACGATTCGATGACCCTTCCTTCCTGCTTGGCATCATGGATGGTTGATAAGAGCTTTTTCCCCTGTGAGCACTTTAGCTTGGGAAGCCCATGCAGCCGCGCTGCTTTCTTGCCTCACTGCTTCTCCCTGTGGGACAAGAGACAGAGCTGAATCCCCAGGACATGCTCTGAAAGCTGGACAGAGGGATCTGGGGCTCAGGGAAAGGCATGTGGAGGGCTGCAGCGCGACGGAAAGTCACAGCGTGGCTCCTGAGGTGTCCAGAAGGGCATGCGGTAGCTTTCAGAAAAGCCCATGGAGAACAGGGAGAGGCATTTTGTGGGCTCTGGGCGCACTGAAAGACTCAGAGAGCTTTTTGTGTCCTGGAAGACTCAGGAAGGGCTCTGTGGTGCATGGAAAGGCAAAAGGAGAGCTTTGGGGTACACTGAGAGGACTTGAGCACCCTAAAAGGCACCCGGAGGGCTTTGGGGGACATTCACACACATGGGGAGGGCTCTGGGGTGCAAGGAAAGCCAGGTGCCAGCTCAGTAGCTCCAGAAAAAACACATGGAGAGCTCTGGGTTGTTGGGAAGGAAAACGCGGGGCTGGGTTACACAGTGAAAGGCAGGCGGACGATCCTGGACTGCGATGAAAAACACCTCCGCATGACACAGGGTCAGCACCCACTCGGAGCATCCTGGGGGGGGGTGGTTTTCCTTGGGAACGCCAGGAGTGGGCTGTGGCCATGGGACTCCCGACAATCTCACAAGCAGAGAAACGCAGATGAGTCCCAGGGGAGAAGCAGCGCCCTTTGTCCCACTTTGGGCCGGCCCACGCTTTGGAAGCGTTTCTCTCAGCATGGGTTTGTACGAGGGCGTTGGAGAGTGGAGCTGCAGGGGCCAAACCAGCAGCTGGGGGAAATCACGGCAGCACCCTCCAAGTGCTGCTTTTCTTTCCTTGTTTGTGGCAATTCTGCCCTGGTGAGTGCAGGTGGAACATTCCCAAGGTCTTATTTTTCCTATCTGGTTTCAGCCCAAGTGGTGTGTGCCCTGTGGCAGTGACTGGCACCGTGGGAAGGATTTGGCCCTCCAAAAACTATGCCAATCCCCCACCAGCACAGAGCTACCAGCATTGCCAGGAGGAGTCAGACCTCCAAAACGATGCCTATAACCTACCAGCACAGAGCTACCAGCATTGCCAGGAGGATTTGGACCTCCAAAAATGATCCAGATCTCCTGCCAGTGCAGAGTGGAGGCTGCCAAGAGCCAGCCTTGTCCTCAGGTTTTTGCTCTGGGCAATGTCAGCGTCACGTCCAAAGCACGCGAGCGGCAGCACGTTTCAGTGCTGGGGCACACGCAGGGCGTGGTGAGGCTGGGTTTCATGTTGGGGTTTTGGCTGAGGAAACCATAAGAAATTGCAACCACCTTGAGTTTGAAAGAAGGTCGCCAGCCCTTGGGGAGGGCAAGCAGCTCCCATCTGAACTTCCTCGTGAGGCCATTTCCTCTCGTCCCATCACTTATTACTTGTAAGAGCCCAACACCCACTTCACCACAGTCTCCATTCCAGGAGCTGAACAGAGCAATAAGGTCTCCTGTCAGCCTCCTCTTCTCCAGGCTAAACAGCCCCAGGTCCCTCAGCTGCCAGAACCCCTGGGCTCCAGACCCTTCCCCACCTCTGTTCCACTTCTCAGGATGCTCTCCAAGCCCTTCAGTGTCTTGCTTGAAGTGAGAGGCAAAAAACTGAATCTAGGATTCAAGGTGTGGCCTCACCAGTGTCAAGTGAAGGGGGACAATCCCTTCCCTGTTCCTCTGGGCCACCATGGCTGATCCAAGCCAGGATGCTGTTGGCCACATCAGCCACCTGGGCCACTGCTGGCTCATGTTCAGCCACTGTCAACCAACACCCCAAGGTCCTTTTCCACTGTGAAGCTTTCCATACGCTCTTCCCTGGGCCTGGAGCGTTGCATGGGGTTGTTGTGACCCAAGTGACCTTGGGCTCGAAGTTCCAACCCCCTGCCACGGGCAGGGACACCTCCCACTGGATCGGGGGGCTCCAAGCCCCATCCAACCTGACCTTGAACACCTCCAGGGATGGGGCAGCTGTGACTTCCCTGGGCAACTGGTGCCAGGGCCTCACAACTGCCAAAGTGAAGAATTTCTTTTTAATGTCTAATCTAAATCTTCCTCTTCTAATTTAAAGCCATTCCCACTTGTCCTATCGCTCCAGGCCCTTGTCAAAAGCCCCTCCCCAGCTTTCCTGGAGCCCCTTTCAGCACTGGGAGCTGCTCTAAGGTCTCCCTAAAGCCTTCTCTTCTCCAGCTGAACAACCCCAACTCTCCCAGCCTGTCCTTGTACAGGAGCTGCTCCAGCCCTTGGATCATCCCCGTGGCCTCCTCTGGCCTCGCTCCAACAGCTCCAGGTCCTTCCTGTGCTGGGGACTCCAGACCTGGACCCAGGGCTCCAGGTGGGGTCTCCCCAGAGCAGAGCAGAGGGGCAGAACCCCCTCCCTCACCCTGCTGGCCCCACTGCTCTGGGTGCAGCCCAGGGCACCGTTGAGGTGGATCACAGAATCATAGAATCATCAGGTCGGAAGAGACCTCTGAGATCACCGAGTCCAGCCGTGCCTGTCTCCCCACCAAACTCTGTCCCTAAGGAACTCATCCACCCGTTTTTTAAACCCCTCCAGGGATGGCGACTCCACCCCCTCCCTGGGCAGCTGTGCCAATCCCTGAGCACCCTTTCAGTGAAGAAATTCTTCCCAACGTCCAGTCTAAAGATGGATAAAGATGTTAAACCGAATTGGCCCCAACGCTGAGCCCCGAGGAGCAGCGCCTGTGACCAGCTGCCAACTGGACTGAACTCCATTTACCACCATTAACACCATTTACCAGCGGGTGCCCCAGTGCTGGTGGATTTAGAAGTGCCTGGGGTCGCGGGGGGGGTCGCGGGGGTGGACGCGGGGTGGGGCTTGGGTTTAGGTGGGAGGGGGAAGTGTTTTGGCCACGCGTGGCTCCTGTGTGGGGGCGCGTTTCCCGCCTCCCTGCTGTTGCTTAGCAACGGGGGAGGCGCTGTGCGCTGCCGCCACTTCCGGTCAGCGAGAGGGCGTGGCCGGACGGGCCCCGCTACGCAGCGCCGCCCCCGCCCGCTCGGAGGACCCGAGGCGGCTGCGGGCCCCGGCGGCGGCTCCGGGCGAAGGGGAGGGGTCGAGCATGGGCAGGTACGGGGGGGCAGTAGCGAATGGGGGGCGAGTATGAGCAGTCCGGGGTGGCGGAGGGAGGCCTAGAGCAGGCGGGGGGGCGCAGCCAGAGGCGGCCAGAGTGGGGGCGGGGAGCAGGTACCGGGCGGGGGGAGAGCAGGTACCGGAGGAGGGGCGGGGGAGCAGGTACCGGGGGGGGGAAGCGGGGCGGGGGGGGCCCAGAACAGACAGTGGAAGAGGGGGCTGGTGTGTGTGTGTGGGGCACCCAGAGCAGGCAGTGGGGGGAGCAGGTACGGCAGGGCACCCAAACCAGGTGGAACTGCGGGGGAGGGGGAGCGGGGGAGGGGGTATAGGCAGGTGTGGTGCCGGGGGGGGAGGTGGCTGGGGGGGGCGAGGAGGCCTGCAGCGGTTGGAGGAGGGGCAGAGGCCCACGCTGACGGCGGGGGGGGGGGCATGCTGATAGGAGAGAAGCCCCCACTGATTTGGGGGGGGTGGGAGGAAGCTGACACTGATGGGGGGGCCTACAGCTGTCAGTGGGTTGGCCCAGGAAGGCTGCAAGAGTCTCACACTGGAGGGGGGGGTGGGGGCATGTTGTTTGAGGGGTGCACACTGATCTGGAGTGGGGGGGCATAGGCAGGTTAGGTGGGGGAAGAAGGCCCCACAACAGTCGAGGGGGAAGATGGGGAAGCCCCACTCTGATGGGGGAGGCATTTGGGAGGAGAGGCCCACACTGATGGGGGAGCAAGCTCTTCGGGGTGGGGGGGCACACACTGATGTGGGGGGCCACGCAGGGCAGTGGGTGGACGCCACACAGCGTGAGAGGGGAAGGAGGCCCACAGCAGTCAGTGGGGGGGGGGGGGGCAGGGGGAATGTGTGGAACCCACGCAGGTCCATGTGTGTGAGAGGGGGCCCACGCAGGTTGAGGGGGGGGCGGGGAAGAAGGAGGCCGACTGCAGTCGAGGGGGGACACGCACGCAGGTCAGGGGGTGTGTGGGAGAGGGCCCACAGCGGTCAGTGAGTGGGGAGGGGTCCCACTGTGTATGTGTGAGAGGGGCAATGCAGGTTGGGGGGTGCAAAAGGAGGCCCTTGGCAGTCGGAGGTTGGGGGGATGCCAGTCAGGGTGTGTGATGAGGGGGTCCCCTGCCTGTCCGTGAAGGGGGGGAGGCCCACAGAGGTCATCGTGTGCAGGGGGGCACCCACTGGTCAGTGTGCAGGAGGGGCCACTTGGGTTACTGAGTGGATGCAGTGTGGACCCACCAGCTCTGCTGCGGGGTGAGGGCTTGTGTGTGTTGCGGGGATCAGGGTGGGTGCGTGGTGTGAACGTGACCCATGGTGTGAACGTTATACCCATGGTGTGGCTGTGTGACTCGTGGTGTGACACCCAAGGCAAGCGTGACCCCCATGGTGTGAGAGTGACCCCCAGGGTGAGGGTGACCCATGGTGTGAGCGTGACCCCCACGGTGTGGCTGTATGAGCCGTGGTGTGAGCATGACAACCAGGGTGAGCATGAGCCCTTGGGTGACTGTGTGACACCCATGGCGTGAGTGTGACACCCATGGCGTGAGCATGACCCACGCCATGTGCACCACCAGCAGCCGCCTGCGCTGCCCCATGCCCCGCTATGCCTGTGTAGGTGTGCGGCTGTCAGACACCCTCGCCTGCCACGGATGTGTATATTCCCGCTGGCACGTGGGATGCCAAACCAGGCGAAGGATGTGCCAGATGCGGTGCCAGCCCTGGCACTGCTGTGCGTGGCCGCTGGCCTGAGAAGGACACAAATTCAGCCCCGCACAGGGCATCCCTTCCAAATCTTTCAGCATATTTTGGCACCGCATGCCTGCCCCTCTGACTGGGCAGGAGGCCTCCCCCTTCACCCTTTCCTCCCTTTTCCCAGCCCTTCGGAAGCAGATGGAGCAAATTCCTCGGGGTGTGGGCTGCTTTGACATTCCTCGGCATGAGCCTGTGCCCAAACTTGCAGAAAATAGTTGCTTTTTTTTTTTTTTAACCCCTATTTTTCCCCCTCCCCTTTTCCTTCAGAAGCTCTGTGCTCCCAGTGTGTGCCTGTGCCGGCAACTGGGATGTCCCGGAGGGGCTGTGTCCTTTGTACCACGACTGTTGCGGAGCGTGTTTGTGTGTGCGTGCATCCTCACCTCCCACACGTGGGGGTTGCATCGCACATTGTGGGGTGCGTGGGTTGGGTAACGTTGAAGGAAGATTGGTTTTGGGAGCTGTGAGGGATGTGGATGGGTTTTAGAAGAGGGACAGGATGCCCCTGAGCTTGGGGCGCTGCGTGTTTGTCCCCAGCCATGGGTTATGTGGATCTGGGGAGATTGCAGAGCCCTCACTTCTTCCTTACTTGCCCACAGGCCAGCGTTTCTGCCCACAGACAGACGGATGGCGGCCACCCCAGCCCCAACCAGCGCCCTGGCCCGCGGTGGACTGCCGGCAGCAGCCGTGCTGAGGGCCAGCTGAGGACAGGGCCTCTCCAGGCCGTCCTTGTTCCCTCTATCCGATTTGGATCCTCCCTCGCTCCGGGCGCAGCTGCCTTTCCCCTCGCCGCCGTCATGAATGGGCTGTCCATCAGCCAACTCTGCTGCCTCTTCTGCTGCCCTCCCTGCCCCAGCCGCATCGCTGCCAAGCTGGCCTTCCTGCCTCCGGAGCCAACCTACGCCATGGTCCCTGAGCCAGAGCCCGTCGGCAGCACCAGCACCGGCTCCCTGCGTGGTGGTGCCGCGGGGCGGTGGAAGCTGCACTTGAAGGACCGGGCGGATTTTCAGTACTCCCAGCGGGAGCTGGACAACATCGAGGTGTTTGTCACCAAAAGCAGCCGAGGGAACCGCGTTGGCTGCATGTACGTCCGCTGTGTGCCGGGTGCCAGGTGAGTTTGTAGAATCATAGAATCCTTTGGTTGGAAAAGACCTTTGAGATCAAGTCCAACCATACCTGTCCACTACAAAACCAGATCCCTGAGCACCTCAGCTGCCCATCTTTTAAACACCTCCAGGGATGGGGACCCAGCCACCTCCCTGGGCAGCTGTTCTAGTGCTTGACCACCCTTTCAGTGGAGAAATTTCTCCTAATGTCTAATCTAAGCCTCCCCTTGGCACAATGTAAGGCCATTTCCTCTCATCCTATCGCCTGTCACTTGGGAGAAGAGACCACCACTCAATTCACTACAACCTCCTTTCAGGCAGTTGTAGACAGTGATGAGGTCTCCTCTCAGCCTCCTCCTCTCCAGGATAAACAGCCCTAGGTCCCTCAGCCGCTCCTCGTAAGAGTTCCATGGATGTGACAGCCTGGTGCCACTGCTGACAGTTTGATCCTGGCTGGTGCAGTGCTGGTGGCCGTGGTGCCATCCTGCCCTCTCCTGTCCCTCAGCTGAGTGCCACCTCCTTGTCCCAGCCTGACCCAGCTCTGTGCTGGTAGAGCTGGCCCTGCCCCAGGGCTTTGGATATGTCCTGTGGGGTGGGTGAACTCGGCTGCCGGGACCAGTCTGGCTTGTGGCTGCATTTGAAATGGGGTTAAATGGGGAGTGGAGGCAAAGCTGGAGGCCATAGGGATGTAGGGATTCCCTAGGCTGTCCCACAGATCTCCCTGGTTGTCACTGGGATGTGAACCAAGCATCTGTGCTGGCTGCTCGCCCTCCATCCCCAGCCCTGCAATGACCACAGGGATGGGCTGGAGCCTGTGCCAGCCAGGGGACCCCTGTGGCCAATTGGGTCTGCATATTCAGTCTGATTTACGGATACGTTTGATCCCTCAAGGAGAAGAGCGATAGGATTGAAACCCAGGAGGGATTTGGACACAAGCCATTGCTGGTCACTCCAATGGATCAGTGAACTGGGAAGCTGGAGAGGGGCAGCCTTGGGGTTGTGGGTTGGAGACCTGTTCTGGCTCCCAGTGGCAAGGCATGAGGAGAGGGAGGGCACTGGGACAGGAGGGCACTTGGCAGCTGCTTCCTGAGCTGGTGGCACAGCTTGGGGGTTCAGCTCTGGAGAGAGCTCAGGTCACAGAGCCCTGTGGCACCCCAGCTGGCCCCACACGCTGGGATCCTCCTGGGAGCAATGTGCCCTCCAAGGATGGTGTCTGCAGGGACCTCTGCGTGAGGGAATGTAGCCTGGATCCACCCTCAGCTTTGAAGCCACCAGGTGGGTTTGTGGTGACGGGGATGGCTCTCGTGTTGTGTTACAGAAGGTCTCTGCAGGCTTTCCCAGTGGGGATGTCCGCTCTGTCCCTGCGTGCGTCACAGGTCCTCGGAGAGAGGAAACTGTTGGTGGGATTGCTCTGCCTGCACATCCACCTATGCTGTGCTGCCATGAGGCTTGGGGCTGGGGAATCCGGCCCTCTCAAGTGCCTCCAGGCATCAGGTCTTGCTTGTCTGTCTGCTCCTGCCACCACCGTCCTGATGGGGCTTTCCAGGGCATCGCTGCTGGGACCTGGAAGCTCAATCTGGCTCTTGCCCCAGCTGTGAGCACTCAGCAGGGAGTGGGTTCTGCTCCCTCCCTGTGACAGAATCATGGAATGGTTTTGGTTGGAAGGGACCTCAAAGCCCAGCCAGTTCCAACCCCCTGCCATGGGCAGGGACACCTCCCACTGGGTCAGGGGGCTCCAAGCCCCATCCAGCCTGGCCTTGGGCACCTCCAGGGATGGGGCAGCCACCACTGCTCTGGGCACCCTGGGCCAGGGCCTCCCCACCCTCACAGCAAAACATTTCTTCCTAAGATCTCGTCTCTATCTCCCCTCTTTCAGATGAAAACCTTTCCCCCTCATCCTATCCCTGCACTCCTTGATCCAGAGCCCCTCCCCAGCTTTCTTGGAGGCCCTTTCAATACTGGAAGGCTGAAGAGAGAAGAGAGCCAAGCTTCCATCAATGAGCTATTAGTGTTAATTTTTATGATTAACGTTGTTTTTCCCCTTATGTTGGAAATTTCTTGTGCCTTGTCACTCCCACAATTCACTTCTCTCCCAGCGTCTGGTGTCTTGCCAGGCCCAGGAGAGAAAAAAAATCCACTGTCAAAATTCTTATTTGAAATCCCTGTTGGGCAAATGGCCCCAAATCCTAGCTTTTTACCAAAAATAGACTAAAAAACTTGAACAGAATCATGCTGCCTGTTTCTGCCAGGAGTGAAGGAGGGTCTGGGTATCTCTGGGGTTGGGCCAGGGTCATCAAGAAGACCTTTCTTGGTGGCCAGAAGGGTGTTACCCCTTTATATCCTGGGGTCTGGCTTTTGGCCTCTGAAGGGGACATCTGTCCTCAAAGTGGACCACGTGGCACCAGCACTGCAGCTGAGAGCAGGATTCCCAACATAAGAAGGACGTGGAACTGTTGGAGTGGGTCCAGAGGAGGCTACAAAGATGATCAAAGGGTTGGACCACCTCTGCTATGAGGACAGGCTGAAAAGTTGGGGTTGTTCAGCCTGGAGAAGAGAAGGCTTCGATAAGACCTTAGAGCAGCCTCTCAGTACTGAAAGGGGCTCCCGGAAAGCTGCGGAGGGGCTCTGGATCAGGGGGTGCAGGGACAGGACAAGGGGGAATGGCTTTAAACTGGAAAGGGCAAGATTTAGATTAGACATTGGGAAGAAATTCTTCACAATGAGGGTGGGGAGGCCCTGGCCCAGGTTGCCCAGATGCCCCATCCCTGGAGGTGTTCAAGGCTGGTGTTCAAGGTTGTTCAAGATGTTCAAGGTTGGATGGGACTTTGAGGCCCCTTGTCCAGTGGGAGGTGTCCCTGCCCATGGCAGAGGGTTGGAACTGGATGGGCTTTAAGGTCCCTTCCAACCCAAACCATTCTATGAGTCTATGAGTAACCCGTTGTGCCCGTCTCTCCCTGGTGCTGCAGGTACACGGTGCTCTTCTCGCACGGCAACGCTGTGGACCTGGGGCAGATGAGCAGCTTCTACATCGGGCTGGGCACCCGCATCAACTGCAACATCTTCTCCTACGACTACTCGGGCTATGGCGTGAGCACGGGCAAACCCTCGGAGAGGAACCTCTACTCCGACATCGACGCCGCGTGGCAGGCACTGCGGACACGGTGAGAGAAATTCTGGAGGGAAGCTTTGTAGGGACGGGGGAAGGAGGGAGCTACCGCCTCTTGCCAGCCTGGCTGGTGGTGCCAGCAGTGCCAGGACACTGGGAAGGAGGAGAGTTGTGCTTCTGTCCAAGAGGAAGCAGGGGGAAGGAAGGACATCCATGCTGCCGCCAGGAAAATCCTGTGGTCTGGAAAACAGGAAATCTCCCTGAGAGGGAACCCAGGCTGCTCGTAACGGGAAGGGTTGACCGGAAAGCAGCTGCAGGGGGAGTGGAGGGGCAGTGGTGCTGCAGGAGTGCTGGCACAAGCTGTGCTCCCTGTCTGGCTGTTCCCAGGCTCTCCCTGGATCCCTGTTCCCAGCCGTGGATCCCCAGCCAGGCTCAGGGTGCAGCCCTGTGAAGGGCTCTGTCCTGCCTACAGCCAGGCTTGGTGCACAGTGTGACCTGGGAACTGGGGGCTGCCCCATGCGGCTGCGATCCAGGGTCTGCAAATCCACCTATAATCCTGCTCCTGGCAGGGGTGAGCCTTGCCAACCCCCTACATCTCACCAGGCAGCTCAGCTCTGGCTGCTCCCTGATCCTCTTGAGGGTGCAGAGCTGCTGCTTTGAGCACAGCCACAAGGAGCTGGGAGATGCAGCGGGGACAGAGCCCCATTCCCTGCCATCTGCTCCAGAGAGCCTTGCAGGGTGCTGGGGCTGGAGGAGGGTGATGCCCTGGGCTGTATCTCCTGGCGATGAGACTCTGGTGACTCCCACTGACCTGCTCTCTCCTCTCCCAGATATGGGATCAGCCCGGAGAACATTATTTTGTATGGACAAAGCATTGGCACGGTGCCCACGGTGGACCTGGCCTCCCGCTATGAATGCGCTGCCATCGTGCTCCACTCCCCACTCACCTCTGGCATGAGAGTTGCCTTCCCCGAGACCAAGAAGACCTACTGGTTCGATGCCTTTCCCAAGTGAGTGGCCTAGGGAGAAGGCACAGGGGACGGGAGTCGTCTCCAGAGGGCCGGTGCCCAAACCAGCTCTGTCCTGGACACCAGCCTGGCCACGTAAAAGGTGTTATGGTGAAAACCGGGGACCTGTTTCCCTCGATACGTGCCCGTTGGGATCCCCTTGCCTTGCATTCTGTCCCCTCCTGGGTTTTGTAACTGTCCCTATGCCCCCTCCTGTTGGCTGTGCAGTGTGTGCACCCCATCTCGTATGGTGGCATCACCTCCTGGCCATCCTGTCCCGGTGTCTTTGCCCGTTAGCCTTGGGGCTGTGCTACTGTAAGGAATCACAAGCCCTGGGGATCTCTGGGACCCGTCTCTCCCCCAAAGGTGGTTTCCTGGGCTGATTTTCCCCCTTTGCAGAGGGCAGGGACAGTGGCACAAGAACGCAGTGCTGAGGTGGGATGAGCTCTGGCTTTGCCTTTCCCTTGCAGCCAGACTAACGGGGCCCAAGGGATGGTCCCTGAGCCGGAAGCTGTAACTGGGAGCCACCAGCCCACGCTCCACATCCCATTGGCCTCACGCGGCCTTTGGGGCCGGGCTGAGAACAGCCGGGCTTCCACTCCTCAAAGCCCAGCACGGCTGATCGTGCCGCGGGGACAGCCTGGGCTCACACTGTCCTGCAGCTGTTTCCGTCAGCCCTGCCCCAGTCCCACGGGGCTGTTGTCACCACTGTCTGGTCCTCGTCTGTCACACCGGGTGGGATCTTATCCTGGAGCTCATCCTTGGCAGAAGCTCCATGTCCCCGTGCTCTGCTGTGATCAAAGAACATTTCCAGGTCACTCTCCCCGAGGGGATGTGTTTTGGGGGGCAGGAGGAATGGAGGTGCCTTAATCCCTGTGCTTAACCCTCTCTCATCTCTTTCCGCCCTCCCTTCTTGGCAGCATTGAGAAGATCTCCAAAATCACCTCTCCCGTCCTCATCATCCATGGCACAGAGGATGAAGTCATCGACTTCTCCCATGGCCTCGCGCTCTTTGAACGCTGCCCCAAGGCCGTGGAGCCACTGTGGGTGGACGGGGCCGGGCACAATGACATTGAACTCTACAGCCAGTACCTCGAGCGCCTTCGGAAATTCATCTCCCAGGAGCTGCCCAGCCAACGCAATTAGCAGCCAGGCAGGGGATTGCTACCTGTTTCTCCAGTTCTCCCAGTGCCCCTCCCCAGTCCCTGCTGCTGGAGGTGCAATGAGATTGTACAGCCTCAGCTCCAGGCTCTGGAGAGGGCAGGAGGCCCTGGAGTGGACAGTGCATTTCCTCTTGGACACGAGCACAACTCTCCTCCTTCCCAGTGTCAGCCCCGGCGCTGCTGGCACCACCGGCTGGGCTGGCGAGCGGCGGCAGCTCCCTCCTTCCCCCTTCAGCAGAAAGATGAGAGCCCACCCTTTTCATGGCGAGTCCTTGGCTTTGGACATGTTCTCCTGAAACAGCAAACTCCTGAATTCCTCCTGGCTGCTCTGCTGCTCTGACTATAGCAATAACGTGGGTTGGAGAGGGGCTGTCTGGTGTCCCTGTGGGATGGGATAGAGGTGGCAGTTCCTGCTCTCCGTGGAGCCTTCCTGGTGGCAGCGGATCCCGGAGTCTCCCCCACAGCTGGGGCAGAGCCGTGTCCCTCGAGGGGAGTTTGGGGATGCATGGAGGGGATGTCCCCCTGCCCCAGAGCCCCTCCAGCCTGGCCTGGCTCTGCCTTCTTGGAGTGCTCCCCATGTTCAGGTCACCCCTGGAAATCTTCCTCCGTACTGCTGGCTCGCAGCACGCTCGGGAAGCGGGGCGAGGAGACCAGGCACCCAATAAAGAGCAGAGGTTTAACGTTTCACCCACCTGTGCTGTTTCCATGGGTGCGCCTGGGGCTCCCTCCTTGTGACCCAGATGGGGTTCAGCCCCTCCGCTTTTCCCCTTGGCTAAATTGCTCTTGGCCAGACCCCCCTATGCTTGTCCCCCTCATCCAGGGGCCAGGCAGCCCTGAGGTGCCCAGCACTGGAGAAGGACACGTTGCCCCCGCAGGACCTGGCTGCAGAGGTCTGTCACTTCCAATTGGGCTGTGGGGACAACACTGGCCTGATCCTCCGCCAGCCCCTGTGTGATTTCATTCGGAGATCCCATGGGGTCACGGGCGCAGAGGTGGAGGACAGCCCGAGTCTCCCTGGAGCGGTGGGATGGGGGGCTCGGGTGCTCTACTGGGCAAGAGGATGTCCCCAGGGTCTGCAGTGGGGTCCCAGGCAGGGTGGCATGGCAGGAGCAAATCTGGTGTTTGGCCTCTGCTCCCTGCTGTGCCCTGGGCTGCGCGGGGGCCACTGCAATGCCTGGTGTGTGCTGCGCAGAGAGGTGGGTGCAGGTTCACCACCCTGTGCCCTCCCACCAGCAGCTGAGGGGTTGGAGCACCCAGGTTTGTGCTTTTTTGGTCAGTACCCACTTGGAAATGACCCCAAGGAGAGTTGTTCCCGGTGTCCATGTGTTTTCCTACCCCTGGGGCACCCTTTGCAAACAGTAAAGCACCGTTCATGCTGCTTCCCATGCCCATGGGGACCCTTCTGGGGCTCCCATACTGGTTCACCCCTCCGTGTCCCTGTCACCCTCGTGTCCCACCCTGCCTGGCATAAGGCTGTGAGGCCCAAGCAGGCTCATGTGAGGAGCAATAATCTCCTTAGGTGGCTTTTGAAGGGCTCAGGGGCCTCGTGGGTGGCCTCACCGTGGCCAGAGCACTCAAAATGCACCCGTTGTTTGGGGCTGGGAGCCCTGGGGGGGATGAGGTGGGGGGCAGAGGATCCCCTGTTCTCCATACACCTCTCTCCAAGTTCCCCCCAGGACCAACGCTGGCTTCTCCAGTGGAGAAGGGGGATCCCTCGGTGCTGGGGCTTTGCAGGAGCTGGAAGATTTGGCTGTTGAGGCTCTGGGTGGTCTCCCCTCATCCCGGGCTGCACCCAGAGCAGAGGGAGCAGCAGGGAGAAGGAGGGGGTTCTGCCCCTCTGCTCCGCTCTGGGGAGACCCCACCTGGAGCCCTGGGTCCAGGTCTGGAGTCCTGAGCACAGGAAGGACCTGGAGCTGTTGGAGCAAGGCCAGAGGAGGCCACGGAGATGATGCGAGGGCTGGAGCAGCTCCTGTACAAGGCCAGGCTGGGAGAGTTGGGGTTGTTCAGCTGGAGAAGAGAAGGCTGTGGGGAGACCTTAGAGCAGCTCCCAGTGCTGAAAGGGGCTGCAGGAAAGCTGGGGAGGGGCTCTGGATCAGGGGGTGCAGGAAGAGGTTGAGGAGGAACTGTTTTGAGCTGAGAGGAGACTGAGCTGAGATCTTGGGGAGAAATGTTTTGCTGTGAGGGTGGGGAGGCCCTGGCCCAGGTTGCCCAGAGCAGTGGTGGCTGCCCCATCCCTGGAGGTGCCCAAGGCCAGGCTGGATGGGGCTTGGAGCCCCCTGACCCAGTGGGAGGTGTCCCTGCCCATGGCAGGGGGTGGCACTGGATGGGTTTTGAGGTTCCTTCCAACCCAAACCATTCCATGATTTTCAGGGGGGATCTGAGAGCTGGGATGCCTGGTTTCTCCCTTCTCAGCTCGCCGCACGCAGCTGCCGGGTGATTTCAGACCTCACACGTGTGCTGGAAGCCAGAGCCATCACGATGGCCCAGCCCGGCTCCCCTCCGGCCCCGATTAGCGGGGCTGGAGCAGCTTGCGGTTCCCTAATCCCGACACAGAGACGTGTTGTTTGCACGGAGGGTATTTTTATCCTCTTATTGCTGCCTGTTTCCTGTTGAGCTGCAGATGCCTTGGAGCGGCTGCGCATCACCGGCAGGATGTCTCGGGGCCAGTGGCTGGGTTTGGGGGGATGGTGGGGTGCCTGGAGTTTGGGTTTGCTATGGCTCAGTTGAAAAAAGGGCAAAAAGAACCTGATCCCTAAAATTTACGCCCAGCATGGGAGCCCAGTGAGCCGGGCATCGCTGGCTGCCACTCCCATGCTGTGCAAAGGGTTGGGGTCCATCACCGATAGCGACCAGGGCTTTGAGAGGGATCAGCAAAACATTTTTCCCTAAGATCTCATCTCAATCTCCCCTCTTGCAGCTCAAAACCGTTCCCTCTCGTCCCATCCCTGCACCCCCTGATCCAGAGCCCCTCCCCAGCTTTCCTGAAGCCCCTTTCAGTCCTGGGAGCTGCTCTAAGGTCTCCCCAGAGCCTTCTCCTCTCCAGCTGAACAACCCCAACTCTCCCAGCCTGCCCTCGTACAGGAGCTGCTCCAGCCCTGGGATCATCTCCGTGGCCTCCTCTGGCCTCGCTCCAACAGCTCCAGGTCCTTCCTGTGCTCAGGACTCCAGAACTGGACCCAGGGCTCCAGGTGGGGTCTCCCCAGAGCGGAGCCGAGGGGCAGAACCCCCTCTCCCTCTGCTCCCTCTGCTCTGGGTGCACCGTTGGTTTCTGGGCTGTGGGCACACTTTGCCAACTCACGTTGAGCTTCTCATCCCCAACACCCGAAGTCCTGCTCCAAATCCATTCTCTGCCCAGCCTGGATTTGTGCTTGGGATTGTTCCGACCCAGGTGCAGGACCTTGCCCTTGGCCTTGTTGAGCTCCATGGAGGTCGCACAGGTTGGACTCTCGGGCCCGCTCTGGATGTCATACGTGTGCGCACGTGTCGTGGCTGTGAAAGGGGGTGACTGAGCATCCGAGGATGCTGAGTCGGAAAGGAGGGGATTCAATTCTCGCTGCGATGAACCCTTGGCCCCACTGAGGGCTGAACCTGGGCAAGGTCAGGCTCACTGGGTGACCAGCCAAGAGGGCTTTAAATCTCTTTTGGGTCATAAATGGGGTTTTTGATGCCCAGGCCCTGCGTGCCACAGTCATGAGACCCCCGTTCACAGGCCGAGCTCAGTCATGGGATGCAGGAAACTGAATTAAAGCATCTTAAGGAGCTTTTTGCCTGAGCTCCGCTCTGGTTTTTCACGTGCTCATCATATGAACAAAGACTGTATAAAAGGGCAGAGGGGAAGGATCTGTCCGCGGTTGGGCTGGGGACAGGGGAGGGTGGATGTTGGGGCGAGGGGCTCTGCGCGGCGCTGGCTGAGATGGAGGGATGGGACAGGGAAGGACGAAGAGAGGAGAGGATGTGCTGGCAGGTGAGTGAGGCCACGAGGTGGGAATGGAGGGGGCAGGGCTGGGGGGGGCAGGGCTGGGGAGGGTCAGAGCCTGGCTGTCCCAGCTCCCCAAGCAGCATCGCTGCATCCCAGTGCACCCAGAAACCACCTGGCGCATCCCCAGTGGGGCATCGCATCGGGGGAGGGGGGGAGTGTGGGGTGCAGGGGGCACCCAGCACCCCGTGCTGCCAGCTTGGAGTGGGGACAACAGGGGTGGCCGGTGCCCAGCGGTGTCCAGGGGTTGGGTCCTGGGAAAGGTGCCTTGGCCACTGCAGGTGGAGAAATGTGGGATGGACCCTCCCAACGCTGCGTTGGGCGCAGGCGTGTGCTCACACGTGTGCACGGAGGAGCGTGTGTGCCTGCAGACACGCACACGCATCCACCCTTGCACACAGTGCCCACGCTCACCTTCGTAGCCTTGCACACGCATTCCCATCCGCACACAGAGATCCGTGCAGCTGTGGGCACGCACACACCTATGCAGGCTTGCACACAGCCATTGGAGCGCAAAGCGATGCACACGCACACCTCCACAGCCTTGCACACCCATCCCCATCCGCACCTGCGTGCAGGGATGTGTGTGCCTGCACACACGTACCCACACTTGCACACAGCCACTTCAGTCCAGTTACACACACGTGCACACCTCTACAGCCTTGCACACCTGTTCCCATCCACACACATGCGCACAGAATTGTGTGTGCCTGCACACACACCCCACACAGTGCACACACTCACCTCCACAGCCTTGCACACGCATTCCCACACACACACAGAGGTCCACGTACCTGCAGACACACCCACACGTGCACCCACCCTTGCATACAGACAGCCGAGCACACAATGAGGCGCACACACCCCTCAGCCTTGCACACGTGTTCCCGTCCACACACGTGTGTACACAGAGCTCCGGGTGCCTGCAGACACACACGCACACATCCACACAGCGATGCGCACACGCACACCTTCGCAGCCTTGCACATGTGTTCCCGTGCACATCCCAGCACACACATCCCAGTGTGCACACACGTGTGTGGGTGTGCAAACACCCCTACCCTCCTCACCTCTCAGGTTTGCACACACAAACCCACACCCTCACCCACGCCCCCCCCACAAAAGCCAGTGCTCTAGGGGGGCTGTTTTTCACCTCCTGCAGATGCAGTGCAAGCTGGGGACCCCTCTGCTCCCCTCTTCCCTTCCTGGCCCAGGAGGAGATCCATGGGCTGTATTTCACCTCCTGCAGGTGCAGCACATGCTGGGAATCCCCCTGCTCCTCTTCCCATCCCTCCTGGCTCATGGGGAGATCCATGGCTTCGCTCCTGCAGATGCAGCGCAAGCTGGGGAACCCCCTGCTCCCCTCTTCCCTTCCCTCCCGGCTCACGAGGAGATCCGTGGGCTGGTTTTCACCTCCTGCAGGTGCAGCACAAGCTGGGGACCCCCCCCCCCCCCATCTCCCTTCCCATCCCTCCTGGCTCACATCTCCCCTCCATTTGCAGGGTCCCTCGCTCGGCGAGAGGAAAGCGGGCCCCCTGCCCCCTGTGAGCTTCCCTTTGTCATCCTATGCCTGAGCGATGCCTGGAGGCTGGGACGGTGAAGGGAGGCCCACGGGCTGCCACAGCCCCGCCGCCTCGACGCCTTCGACAGACCACGTGGGACCACGGACCCAGGGCTGGGACGAGAGTCCTGAGGGGGTTGGATGCGCCTTTGGGGAGCTGGAGCATCCCCTTGGGGGGGCGGTAGGGGGTCAGAACACCCTCTTGGGAACACAGGACCACTCTTAGGGGGCTGGAGCATCCCCTTGGGGACGCAGGAGCACCCTGGGGTGCTGGGAGCACTCTTGAGGGGTTGGTGCATGACACTGGGGAGGGGATGGGGGGTCAGAGCATCTTCTTGGGGAGTCAAGAGCACCTTGAGGGACTGGGAGCACTTCTAGGAAGGCAGAGCATCCCCTTGGGGGGGTCAGAGCATCCTCCTGGGGACCCAGGAGCACTCCTGGGGGGATGGAGGATCCCCTTGAGGGGGCAGGAGCATCCTGAGGGGATAGAAGTTTTCTTGGGGAGCTGGAACATCCCCTCAGGGGTGCAGAGCAGCCCCTTGGGGACCCAGGAGCACCTTGGGGAGCTTGGAGCACCTTTAGGGGGCTGGAATATCCATCCATTTGAGGAGCCAGCAGCACTGTAAGGAGGCAGAAGCATTCTTGGAGGGCTGGAGAATCCCCCCTGGGAGGGGGGCAGGAGCACCCTGGGGCACTGGAAGCACTGTTGAGGGGCTGGAGCATCCCCTTGAGGGGGAAGAGCATCCCTTTGGGGATCCAGGAGCAGCTTGGGGGGGCTGGAGTAGCCCCTTGGGGGAGCAGTGGGGTGACAGAGCATCTTCTCTCAGGGTCAGGGGCACCTTGGGGTTCTGGGAGCACCCTTGGGGGGGCTGGAGTAGCCCCTTGGGGGGCCAGTGGGGGCATCAAAGCATCTTCTATGAAATAACATTATTCAGCATGTGTCTCCGCGTGTGGCATTTCTACAGAGCCCCCTCTCTCCCAGTTATATAAAATAGGTTTATCTGTATCATAAAAATAAAAGTGGGTTCTTTTTTGGGGAAAGGCTGGTGTGCTTTGCCAGTGCTCGTGGGAGGCAGGGAGCTGGCTGGCAGGAGCGCGGGGGGGATGCTCGGCGTGAGCCCTCCCTGGTACGTTGTGAATCACCTTGAGCTGGTGATGTGTTTCTGCTGCAGGAAAGGCTGTCGATCTCCTGGTGTTTCCTGCTTTTTAGCAATTATCCAGGTTTCCCAGGGCCAGCAGCTGCTGTCTCCAAGTCTCAGCAGTGCAGGGGCATCACTCTCCTGCTGTGTGTTGGCCCGGCACGGTGATGGGTTCCTCTCACAGCATCCTCAGCTCCTGGCCCGGTGGTAGAACCATGGAATCATGGAATGGTTTGGGTTGGAAGGGACCTCAAAGCCCAGCCAGTGCCACCCCCTGCCATGGGCAGGGACACCTCCCACTGCATCAGGGGGCTCCAAGCCCCATCCAACCTGGCCTTGAACACCTCCAGGGATGGGGCAGCCACCACTGCTCTGGGCAACCTGGGCCAGGGCCTCCCCACCCTCACAGCAAAACATTTCTCCCTAAGATCTCATCTCAATCTCCCCTCTTCAGCTCAAAACCGTTCCCCTCATCCCATCCCTGCACCCTCTGATCCAGAGCCCCTCCCCAGCTTTCCTGGAGCCCCTTTCAGCACTGGGAGCTGCTCTAAGGTCTCCCCACAGCCTTCTCTTCTCCAGCTGAACAACCCCAACTCTCCCAGCCTGGCGTCGTACAGGAACTGCTCCAGCCCTCGCATCATCTCCGTGGCCTCCTCTGGCCTCGCTCCAACAGCTCCAGGTCCTTCCTGTGCTCAGGACTCCAGACCTGGACCCAGGGCTCCAGGTGGGGTCTCCCCAGAGCGGAGCAGAGGGGCAGAACCCCCTCCCTCCCCCTCTGCTCTGGGTGCAGCCCGGGGCACTGTTGGTTTCTGGGCTGTGAGCGCACGTTGCTGGCTCATGTTGAGCTTCTCATCCCCTAATCCTTTTCCTCAAGGCTGCTCCAAATCCATTCTTTTCCTGGCTTGGATTTGTGCTTGGGATTGTCCTGACCCAGGTGCTGGACCTGGCCCTCGGCCTTCTTGAACTCTATGAGGTTCACATGGCTCCATCTCTCCCTCCTGCCAATTCTCCCGTGCCAGATTCAAAAATAAAGTGTTGGGTTTTTTAAAGACTGAAACACAATTTGTGATCTTCCCTTTGTTCTTCCCTGGGGCCAAGGAGGACTCCTCCTTGTTACACCATCCCTTACCTGGCTCCTGGCTGTGCCCCAGCACCTTCCACCTTCTCTCCCATCTCTCCTTTTGGAAGCAATGGGGCATTCCTGGACCATCCCTTCTCTCTGGGCTGGGGTTTCTGGCTCCATGTAATGGGATTTCTCCTTGAAGGGCTTGGTTGCTCACTGTCACCTCAAAACAGCCTCATGATGGAGACTCCATCCCCTGAAAACTCAAGGTAGGGGCAGCACCAGCCGATTCCCAGGAGCTGTGGATGCCCCTCACCTGCTTGAACCCCCAGACCTGGTCCCAGTGCCTGCACTGGTCCCAGCTTGGCGCAGACAAACGGATGTTACCATGTGCTTCAGTGTCCCCACCAGTTGTCCCAGTATAGCCCACCCATGGCCTGGTCAGCAGCTAAACCGGGCAGTTGTGTCCCAGTTCATCCCACGAGGAAATGAGATGTGGGTTGGAAACCAAAAGTAAAACAGCTTTAATGAAACAATAATAATAAAAGAAAACAATGCTATTCATACAAAAATAATAAAACCTACACAAATACACAAACCCAAACCCCCTGATGACCGTGTGGCACCACTGATGCTGCAGGGCAGGCACGGGGAAAAGTCCTGGACTGGGCTCAGTGGCAGATGGGAGCTGGACTGAGGAATGCAGACAAATCACGGAATGCCCTGAGCTGGAAAGGACCCCCAAGGATCATGGAGCCCAACTCCTGTCCTCAGGACACCCCAACATTCACCCCGTGGGGCTGAGGGCATTGGCCAGCTGCTTCTGGAATATTGTCAGGCTGTGGCTGCTTCCCTGGGAGCTGCTCCAGTGCTCCACCACCCGCTGGGGCAAGAACCTTCTCCTAATGTGCCCCCTAACCCTGCCCTGGCATCTTCCTGCCATTCCCTTGGGTACCAGAGAGAAGAGCTCAGCGCCTGCTGCTCCTGCACCATCTCCCCTTGTGATGAAGCTGCAGCCCCTGCCTCCTCCGCCCTCCGCCCCGGGCTGGGGCGCTCCCGAGACCGAGCGCATCCCTCCACCCCCCAGACCCTCCCTCCCGCCACTGGGCGGGGCCCGCGCTCGGCCGCGCCTTTTACCCCGCCCGCCGCATCACGTGGTCCCGGCGCCCCGCGCCCCCGCCCCTGGGAACACCCCGTGTCACGTGATTCCAGGTGCCGCCACGTCACGTGGTCTCGGCACGCGTTACGTCATCCCCGCGCGCGGCAGCGATGGCGGCGGCCGGGGTGGCACCGGTTCGCGCCCCGTGAGTGCAGGCCCGGGGCTCCTTTGCCCCCGCCCTCAGAACCCTTGAGCCGTACCCGGACCCGCTGTAGCCCTCCAGTCCCTACCACGCTCCCCCATGCCACGCCCCGGTCTGTGCCAGGCTCCGCCGTAGTCCTCTCTGCCCGTGCCTGGCCCATCCGTGCCCCCCTCCAATCTGTGCCAGGCCTTCTCGTACCCCCCCGGTCCCTTTTCGGCCTCTCCGTACTCCACTGGTCCATGCCCGGCCCCCTCATCGCCCTCCCGGTCCGTGCCAGGCTCCCCCATAGCCACCCCGTTCCTTGCCCGGTCCCTCCATAGCCCCTCCTTGTCCGTGCCCGCCCCCCCCGGAGCTCCCCTTGTCTGTGCCAGGTCCCCCCGTAGCCTCCCTTGTCTGCACCCAGCTCCCCCGTGGCCCCCTCGGTCCCTCTGTCTGTGCCTGGCCTCCCCACCCATGTCCTGCCATTCTGTACCCCCTGGTCTATCTCTGGCCCCTCCATAGTCCCCTCTAGTCCGTGGCCAGCACCCCATCTCCCTGGCACCCCATCTCCCTGCCCACCCTGCTCCTGGCTGTCGCTGGGCTCACGTGTTGCTCTGCCTCCGCAGGTTCCTCACCTCCAAGGAGCAGTTCCACGCGTTTCTGCGGACGGGGGGCCAGCCCGGCAGCCATGCGGGCACCGGGGACGAGGAGGAGGTGAATGTGGAGGAGAAGGAGGTGGATGTGATGGAGAAGGAGGTGGATGTGACAGAGAAGGAAGAGGAGAACTGCCGGAGCGAGCCCCCTGCCAAACGGGTGAGGTTGGAGGAGCTCAGTGAAGATGGGGAAAGCCGAGAAGATGCTGGAGCAGCAGAGAAGGAGCCTGTGGAGCGGAAACGAGCCCGGGGGCAGAACAAGAGCAGGCCCTGCATGAAACCAAACCACTACGAGCAGAGCAGGCTGTGCCCGTCGGTAACACAGGTGCGGTGCAGGGCTCTGCTCCGCGCTGCTCTGGGGTGGGAATCTGGGATCCTGGTGGGCCCTTCTTGCTCAGGGCTGCATTTACTTTTGAACCTGGGAAAGCATGTGGAAGAAGAGCTGCACCAGGGCCAATTCCCAGCAGGGAGAGCATAGCAGGGGGCTGTGCTGGGACAACCACCTCCACTGCCTGGGAGAGGGGGAAACAGGAAGAAGTAAAGTCACAGAATCATAGAATCACAGAATATCCTGAGCTGGAAGGGACCCACCAGGATCATCGAGTCCGGCTCCTGTCCCTCCACAGGACACCCCCAACATTCACCCCGTGGGGCTCAGCGCCTTGTCCAAATGCTTCTGGAATATTGTCAGGCTGTGACTGCTTCCCTGGGGAGCTGTTCCAGTGCTCCACCATTGAAGAACCTCTTCCTAATGTCCACCCTAACCCTCCCCTGGCGTTTTCCTGCCGTTCCCTCGGGTCCTGTCATTGGGCACCAGAGAGAAGAGCTCAGCATCTGCGCCTCCTCCCGTCGTGAGGAAGCTGTCAACGGCTATGAGGTTTCCTCACTCTCCTCCAGGCTGAACAGACCAAGAGCCTCTCCTCGTATGATTTCTCCTCTAGACCCTTCACCAGCCTCCTCTGGACACTCTTCAGTAGTTTGATGTCCTTAAGTGTTGTTCATTAGTGTTGGCTTCCCTGAAGCAGTAGTGTTAAAATGTCCCCTCGGGTGGGTTCTTCCCAAGCACAGAGTCCTCCATTTGGGACACAAGAACCCCATGCAGCGATATAGACCTGAGGAAGAGCTGCTGGAGAGCGGCCTGGCAGAGAAGCACCTGGGGGTGTTGGTCGACAGCGGCTGAACATGAGCCAGCAGTGGCCCAGGTGGCCAAGACGGCTAATGACATCTTGCCCTGTGTCAGACCCAGCGTGGCCAGCAGGAGCAAGGAGGTGATTGTGCCCCTGTGCTCAGCGCTGGGGAGGCTGCAACTTGAGTGCTGGGTTCAGTTTTGGGCCCCTCACTCCAAGAAGGACATTGAGGGGCTGGAGTGTGTCCAGAGGAGGGCAACGAGGCTGGTGAACAAGTCCTATGAGGAGAGACTGAGGGAATTAGGATTGTTTAGCCTGGAGAAGAGGAGGCTGAGGGGAGACCTCATCCCTGTCTACAACTGCCTGAAAGGAGGTTGTGACAGGGTGGGTGCTGGGCTCTTCTTGCAGGTGACTGTGATAGGATGAGAGGAAATGGCCGCAAGTTGCACCAGGGGAGGTTTAGACTGAACATTAGGAAGAATTTCTTCACTGAAAGGGTGGTCAGGGATTGGCACAGCTGCCCAGGGAGGTGGTGGAGTCGCCATCCCTGAAGGGGTTTAGAAGTCGGGTAGATGAGTTCCTTAGGGACAGGGTTTAGTAGGGAGACAGGTACGGTTGAACTCGATCTTGGAGTTCTCTTCCAACCTTATGATTCTGTGATTCTATGATTCCCTTCCCGGCTGCAGGATGCTCCACGCATCAGCATCACTCAAGGGCCGTTGGGGGCTCCGAGAAGTTCTGGGGCCTCTGTTGGCCGGCACAGCCCGAGTCTCCCCTCGCCGGTGCTGGAAGGTACTGGCATGCCCGGGCAGGCAAGTGGAAGGCAGAGGTTATAACTCCCTCTTTCTTGTTTCAAGGGCCGTGCAGAGAAGTGCTGCTTCGGTGCACGGTGCCGCTTCCTCCATGACGTCGGCGAGTACATGGCCATGAAGCCGGCCGACCTGGGCCGCAGCTGTGTGCTCTTCGAAACCTTTGGCAAGTGTGTCTACGGCGTCACCTGCCGCTTTGCCCAGGCCCACCTTGGGGACGGCTACCAGAATGTCGTCAACATGGAGCTGGCCAAGCAGTGGGAAGGGAAGTCGCTGGTGAAGAACAACCTCTCCAAGGACCTCCAGCACCGGCTGCGCAAGAGGAAGTTTAGCTTCAAGAAGGCTGACGAGTACCTTCGTGGGCTGGCCAAGCTCCACGGCGATGGTGGGAAGGGAGGCAAAAGCACAGGGTGCTCTGCAGAGGAGCAAGGAGTTTCCAGCTGCACAGCAGCCCCGGAGGGTGTAGGAGACAGCCTGGAACGTCCTGTGCTACCGGAGCAGGGAGAAGATCCCAAAGCAGAAGCCTTGCAGAAGACAAGCCCTGCAGGTGGCGAGGAGGCTTCCTCCATCAAAACCATGGGCTCGGTGACTGATGAAGATGTGATAAAGCTACGGTCGTGTGAGAAGAAGCGGGTGAGAGCTGGGTCGAGGGCTGCCATCTCTCGTGTACCCTGTCCAGTGGTTGGGATGGTGCTTGGGAAGAGAGAAGAGACCTCTCGGCTGGGTGAGAGGCAGGCAGAGGACAGAGCTGCCCAGGGGAGCACGTCTGAGGGGAAGGAGGCAGGAAGGTGAGCTCTTGGGGCTGTAGTGTTGGCCTTGGAGGGGTGAGAACCAAGAGAACCTGCAGCCCCATGAAAGAGGGTTGGGATTGAGCTCTCAGTGAGGGTGGAAACGATCTGTGAGGAGAGCGGAGGCTGGGGCTGCTTGGTTTGTCTGTCCCACACTGTGCTCTCCTCCTTTTTCTCCTTGTCACCTCCATTCTCGCTTCCCTTAGCCCATGGGTGTCAAACTCACAGCCTGCAGGCCCAGTCTGGCTCTTCATCTTGTTTGATCCAGCCTGACACCTTTTTTTTGCCCGGTTGCAGCACCAAGCTCCTTGCCTCTGTGCTCGTGCCAGCACTGGTCACATGTGCAGCATGTGACATGCAATTACACTGCAGGAGCAGGAGAATGGCGGGAGATGTGAGTTTGACACCCGTGCCTTAGCCAGCCTTATATCCCTCTGTATTGGTGTCACTTGAAGTTTTCTCCAGGCTGAGCTGTGAAAACAATTTGAGCCATTCAGATTTTCTGTTTCTTGTATCTAAACGAGACGTTCTCAGGGAACAGTTGAGGTTCTCCAACAAAACCAGTGGTTGCCTGTGTTTCTCACTGAGTTTTATCCAAGGCAAGTGATCTAACTGCTAACTGGAATCTCTCCCTGTTTAACCTCTGCTACTTCAGTTCTGCTAATGTGCTTCTCCATCCTTGTTGTTTCCCAGTTGGAAATCCAAGGCAAGCTCTACTTGGCTCCACTGACCACGGTAGGTGCACAGTTCTCTCCTTTTGGCAAAATTCCCTATTGCCACCTTTGGAACAGAGCAAATCTCTTGACAAACCATCTCCCTGCTGTCTCTACCAGTGTGGGAACCTCCCTTTCCGAAGGATCTGCAAGCGTTTCGGGGCAGACGTCACCTGTGGAGAGATGGCTGTGTGCACAAACCTGCTTCAGGGCCAGTCCTCCGAGTGGGCTCTCCTCAAACGGCATCACACTGAAGATATTTTTGGGGTGCAGGTGAGAGCTGCCGCCTTGATAACCAAACAAATGAAAAATTGCTTCTAAGGAGAAAAGCATCTTCCTGAACTGAAGAACTCCTGTTCCCCTTTGGCAGCTGGAGGGAGCCTTTCCAGACACGATGACCAAATGTGCAGAGCTCCTGAACCAGACCATTGAGGTGGACTTCGTAGACATCAATGTTGGGTGTCCCATTGACCTGGTCTACAAGAAGGTAAAAAGCCGTTCTGCAGCGTGTTTGGGTTCCTCCAACAGGTGCTTGTCTCTTGTTTCATCTCCTGTTACCTGGTCTGCTCCTGCCAATTTGATCCAGAGCTCCCAGTTCATTTATGGGCACTGGACTCCAGTAAGAAGACAAATAACCTGTTCAAAGAGCAGGGAAGGGTTCGCTGTCTCTCACTGGCTGCAGGCAGAAGCCAGGAGGGTAAAGGGCAGTGGAGTTTTTCTGTTGAAGAGTCCCCTTTCTCCAAGCCTTGAGATGCTCCAAGTGTTCCCTGCGTCCCCTGAGCAGAGGCTGCTCTGGAACAGCTCCAAGGAAGCTCCTCCCTATGCAGGCAGATAGAAAGTCTTGATGATGCTGCTTCTTGTCCCCCAGGGAGGAGGCTGCGCTCTGATGACTCGGTCCAACAAGTTTGAGCAGATCGTCCGAGGGATGAACTCGGTGAGTGGCAGCACCGGTTGGCAGTGGGAGATGAGCGGATGGAGCCGACTCCTGCCTCAGCCTGACCTCCCTCTCCCATTTCTGCAGGTGCTCGATGTCCCACTGACTGTGAAGATACGAACGGGGGTGCAAGAAAAGGTTAACGTGGCTCATAAACTGATACCCAAGCTCCGGGAGTGGGGAGCATCCATGGTCACGGTACGGGGATGCCTGCTGTGGCAGGAGATTGTGGGCTGATACCCCGGGAACTCTGCTTACCTGTCAGCCTGGAGCCTGATGTGGGGGTGACTTTCCCCTTCCTCACAGCTGAGCAGCTCTTTCAAACCCCTTTGACCTTTTAGTGTTTTCTGCTGAGAACAAAGCCAAATTCCAATGCAGAGAGCATTTTCCAGAGTGCTCCTGAGCCTTGGATCCCTTTCAAAGGGAGATGGGTCCTGCAGTGCTCTGGAGCAGAGGATGAGCCTCGCAGGGCTGGGGAAGTGATGGGGCCATCTCATTTGCATGGGATGAGCAATTCCTGCCCACAGGGAACATTCCCTGTCAGTGTGAGCCATCACTTCTTGCTCTGACTTGCAAATAGCCAAAACCTTCCTCGGGAAGCATCCAGCCCTTTCTCAGCTCTGCTAACCGATTCCTCAGCCCGGTCTGTTAAGAACTGATCCAGAGGGATCCTTTACTCCAGCCTGGAGTCAGTGCCTTTGCCTGAGCGCGTTCTTCCAGCGCTGCCGGGCGTTTGCTGAGGTCTCACCGTGACTTTCTTCCCCAGCTCCACGGCCGATCCAGGGAACAGCGATACACGAGGAGCGCTGACTGGGACTACATAGCGGAATGTGCGAAAATAGCCAGCCCCATGCCTCTCTTTGGTAGGTGTTCTGGTGTTTTGTCCTGTGGGTTGGAAGTGCCCCGTGTTTGGTTTGAAATGTCTTTAGTGAAGCAAAGAACCAGGCTCCCAAGGCCATTTAGCCTGGGGGAAAGGTTGGAGTATCCCTGCTGCTGCCACGAGGGAGCGAGTTCCCAGCAGCTCTTGTGCAGCCCAGATCTGCCCGTGGGCTTGGGGCCAGGCGTGCCGAGCGCTGAGCGGAGCAGGAGGGGAAAGGAAAAGGCAGGACACAAAGCACTTTCTTTCCTGCAGGTGCTTTCTCCCTTGGGCACCGCGGCAGACAGTCGCAGCGAAGCCTTCAGGGTGGGAGCTGGGAGTGGAGACGAGAGGAGAAGGCTCTGTTTTTCCTTGTGAGGGGAACATTAATCAGCAGCGTCCCTGGGAGTCTCTGACCCTGAGCCCCGGAGCCTCTCTGGGCAATCTGGCTCTGGGACCCTGTGTCCATTGTGAATTTGATCCCATGCCCAGGTAACTCCTTTTGATCTGCCCTCGTGTATCACTTTGACCTCTGGCTTCTCCCTTCCTCTGGGCAGGAAATGGGGATATTCTGTCTTACGAGGACGCTCATCGAGCCATGCAGACGGGCGTGTCGGGAATTATGATCGCAAGGCAAGTGCCTGTGTTTCCCCTTTGCTTTCTTGGTGCAAGATTAAAACTGGAATTAAAAAAAATGCTGAAACAAACCCAAAGCAGGAGAACTTTCCTCTTGGTGGAAACTACTCTTTGAAACTTGGTAAAATCAGTTTGCAGCTGTGGGAACTTAACAGCAGCTTCTTGTGGAGAGTGAAACAACCAATTGGAACAGCTTTGGCTGGCAAATCAGCGCTGGGCAGTGTCTGGGATGGGTTGGTGTATTCAGAAGCATCAGTCAGGGGAATAACAGTGCACCTTCTCCTTGGCTACAGAGGGGCACTCATCAAACCCTGGCTTTTCACTGAAATTAAGGAGCAGAGACACTGGGATATCTCCTCCAGCGAGAGATTTGATATCCTCAAAAACTTCTCCAACTATGGCCTTGAGCACTGGGGGTCGGATACTCAGGGAGTGGAGAAGACCAGGAAGTTCCTGCTGGAGTGGCTCTCATTTCTGTGCAGGTAATTGACCCCAGCTGAGAGGAGCTTTGACACCGCAAACCTGTCCTCTTGGACAGAAGCAGGTGGTGCCATTCCATTTCACTGCAGGTATATTCCAGTTGGCTTATTAGAACACCTACCTCAGAAAATTAACGAGCGGCCGCCTTACTACATGGGGAGGGACTACATGGAGACGCTGATGGCGAGCCAGAACGTGGACGATTGGATTAAAATAAGGTATGAAGCACTGAATTTCATATAAATTGCTTGGAAGGGACATTGCAGAGCCCCCCAGAGTCACTGTGCCTGCACGCATCCTCCACAGAGAGGCTGGTGACCTTTTCCCATCATTTAAGGGGTTGTAAGGAAGCAGCAGGGGTTCCCCAGTGCTTTCCTTTGAGGTTTGAACTGAGCTTGAAGCTGCCATCAAGAGCTCTCTCAATGCCTGGCTGTGCTTCAGCAGGGCATGCAGCACCCTCTGCCAATGCAGAATAGCTGCCCTGTCTCCTGTTCATGCCAGGAGAGTCGTAGGAACCAGCAGAGGAGAGCACAGCACTGGGACGTCTCAGGCTTTCAGCATCGGCTCCCTCCGTGCTCTGCCTGGACAGTCCCCACCTGGCCAGGCCCGTGCCGGCACCGAGCAGGAAGGCATCCCCATCCCCACGTTAGGAGAGCAGAGCAGTTTCCCCCGTTTTCACAATCTGATTTCTGAGTTCCTGCAACAAAGTGCAGGAAACACCTTCCCCACGCCTACGAGTCCTCAGGCAGCGGCTTGAAATGACTTTGCAAGCTCCAAGGCAGTTGAAGTGAGAGCTGGAGCAGGCGGCTGCTCTCTCCCATCCCATGGAAACAGAGCAGGAAAACAGAGCGTGGCTACAGCCTGCTCTGGGTGTGCTGATCCTCACCCGTTTCGTCAGTGCTGAGAGCAGCTGCCCAAAGCCACACTACAAGGACAGCAAGTTTGGATCAGCATTTTGAAATGCCGTCTTCCAAGCAGAACCTGCCCGCCTTAGGCTGCCCAAAGCTTTGTAAGCTGTGGTCGTTACTGTGCCGTGGAACAGACACGGAGAGCCCTAAGAACATAAAGCAGTTTGGGTTTATTCATTAAAGCTCCTTTGAAGGAGATGCTAAGCAGAAGCAGGGTTCTCTGAGCACCCTCTGTTTCTGCCTCCTTGACTCTAAAGCAAATGCCTGCGCTGCAAGTACCGTGCGTGTCCCAAAGTGTGAAATGCTTGAGGGCTGGAGCTGGGATAAACCTGATGGTGACAGAACCACCTTAGAGCATTTGAGGATCTGACCTGAACGGGTTTTGGCACTCACAGGGTTTTGGCTCTGCACAAGCACGGTGAGAGGCGAGGAGGCATTTTTTTTGAGGCTCTTGTTGGCTTTAGGCACGGCCTTGCCAGCGGGGAGGCTGGTGTTGAGGTCACCAACCTCGGTGACTCCCCGGCAAGAAGGGCATTGCCCACAGCTGGGGGCTGGGTCCCTGAAGTGCTGCGGGTCAGGGTTAAAGCTCAGCCCCAGAGGTGCTCTTGCACAGCAGCCCTGAATTTTCAGGAGAGTAAAGGCTTCTTTGACCCATCTGCCTGCAGTCACCATCGCTGCAGAGCCAGAGGGCCAGGCAACCACTGGGTCTGGTGGCTCTGTGTTACTGAACACAAACCTCTCCTTGGTTTTGGTTTGATTTGAATTTGTTGTTTGCTTTCTTTCTTCAAGTGAGATGCTTCTGGGACCCGTACCGACCAGCTTCACCTTCCTGCCTAAACACAAGGCAAATTCCTACAGATAGTGCTGAGGAGGCTCTTGCTCGGGGTGTTGAGTCAAAGGGAAGCATTGGGACTGGGTTCCTCAGCTGTGCTCTGCAATGAAATAAAGGCTGATGTTTTTAGAAGCCTGGTTGCCTTCCTGCCCCCAGCGCTGGTCCCTGCCACAAGTGTCACAGCAAATGGCCTTGTGCAGTGTTAGAATAGACTCACAGAATTGCCTGGTTGGAAAAGACCTTTGAGATCGAGTCCAACCATACCTGTGCACTGCTCAACCAGATCCCTGAGCACCTCATCTGCCCGTCTTTTAAACCCCTCCAGGGATGGGTGACTCCACCACCTCCCTGGGCAGCCTCTGCCAGTGGAGAAATGTTTCCTAATTTCTAATCTGAACGTGCCCAGGCACAACGTGAGGTCATTTTCTCTTGTCCTGTCCCTTGGTCACGTGTTGCAGCCAGAGGTGTCTCACTAACAGCGAGCAATCCCTTTCATTCACAGGACACAGGCCAGGAGAGATCCTTGGCCTCCAGTTCCGAGCAGGAGTTTTCCTGACACCCCCACAGCCCCCACTGGTCACACAGAAGGAACGAGAGGCCTCTGCTCTTCCCAGCACGTCCTTGGGAGTGCCAGATCCTCCCAGTACAAGCAAGGGAAGGACTAACCCAGTCTCTGGGGTCTGTAGAGCACCAACAGCCCCAGCACCTCAGCACTCACTGTTGTGTAGAATCCAGTCCTTTTCTGGGAGCACATGGCACGGGTACTGTCTCCTCCTGGGTGTCACACAACCAGGATCCCCTCTGATGGGCATCCAGAGCTGCTATTGTCCCATTCCAGATTGGGAAAGACCTGACAGGGCAGTTTGAGTGAGGGCTGGGGGAAGCATGCCAGCGCGTGACACAGCGTGTCCTTCCCTCCCCACCTCGAGGTCCGTTTTCCAACCTCTGTACCACTCCAGCCCCGCAGCAGCACAGGCAACGGTCATGAGTGATTTGTCGTGTGGTGCAAAGAGGCTGCGCATGGAGCTTGGTCCCTGCACGGCTCAGCTGAATCCACTTGTTCTTCCCCCTGAAACACATAATTTAAAGAAAAGAGCACCTACACCCACAGCCCTTGGCACCCACCTGCTGCCCCAGCCTGGCAAGACCTTTGCTGATGCTCCTGGAGGAGCTGGGGAGGCTGTTGGCGGAGTGGGGGGGAGTGCTGGGGAGGTTGCCGGAGGCAGTGCAGCACAAAGGGAGCCCCAACGTGATGTCCTAGAACACCCCAGGGAGTCTTTAGCAACCAAGAGCCAGAAGGCAGAATGGCTCTGTGATGAAGGCAGCTCCCACCTTGGGGTCCCTGGGCCCAGTCACAATCCTGGTGCATTCAGACAGTTGTACTGCTCAAAACCATCTGCCCACAAGGTAGGGAGCCAGCCTGAGGATGCTGTGGGGGTCAAGAGCGGAGGTGACACCGCCCATGGCTCCTGTGGGGGTCAAGAGTGCAGGTGACGCCACCCGTGGCTCCTGTCTCGCTTCCAGGCTCTGCCAACCGCAAGCGAGTGCGCAGGCAGCAGCAGCCCCTGCCTGCAGCCCCCCCAGTGCTGAGGGCAGCCCAGGCTCCCCAGGCCCCACCAGCAGGTACGGTACCCTTGGCTTCCCTGGCACCAACACCTTCAGTGTCCCTGACCCCCGGGCGCTTCCACACATCCAACAATTCCTTTTCCCTCTGGAGCTCCACAAGGAGTTCTCTGCTCAGCCCAGCTGGGCTTCTGCCCCGCTTGCTTGAGGGCCAATGCCCGGCCACCACCTGCTCGTGCCCTTCCCAAAGGGGCTTCCGTAGAGACCTGGGTGACCCCTCACCCAAGGAGTCAAGAGAGGACAAGAGCGGAGGTGACGCTGCCCATGCCTCCGGTCTCTCTTCCAGGCCCAGCCATCCCAATACGATGGCATAGGCAAAAGCAGCCCTTGCCCTTCAGCCCCATAGCTGTGTACCAGCACCTCCAAGGGCACTGCACAGAGGGCCACAGCTCCACCAAAGCCACCCCCACCACAGGGGCATCCCTGGGGAACAGCACCTCCCCAGGCAGTGACATCAGCTCCAGCCCCTCTGTGCCACCCAAGAACCAAGACTGCAGGGATGTGGCAGATTTTCCTGAGCTGTGGCCTGAGAAGGTGCCACTGGAAGGGGCACTCAACATCTTTGATTGTTCTTTGGACTTGACAGAAGATCCTGAACTGCCTGAGGAGGTGCCACTGGAAGAGGGCATGAAATTCTGTGAATGCGCTGTGGGTGTGGTGAAGGGCACCAAGGATGAAGCAAGCAGTGGCCTCGTGGATGGAAAAACCCAAGAGGCACTGGTCTAGCCGAGCCGCCCATTCCCTTCTCTGCGCTGGGCCTGCCTGAGGACCTGCTCAGCCCTGACTGCAGCAAGGCCAGGAAGGGAAAAAGAACAGCAATAGGAACGTGGAAAAATCCCTGCACCGGCCAGAAAGTGCCTGGGAGCTTCCTCTCTCTTTATTGCCCATCGCCCATTGCCCACCTGAGCTCCACACCCCGGGGCCAACGCAGCCACCGGCGCCTTGGGGAGGTGGCGTCCCCTTGGCGCGTCTGGCTTGCAGGAGGGGCACGGGGAGGTCCCCGTTGGGCAGTGCCCAGTGCCAAGGGACTCCCACCCTGACCTCCCCCCAGCATCGTCCCTGCCACCAGACTCCTGTGCCCTGGAGCAGCTGCCCCACCACCCTCCGCAGCTCTCGGGGCCACAGAGAGCAACTCGAGAGGAGGAGGAGGAGAAGAAAAGGAAAAGCCTCAGAACTCAACCTTCCACACTGACCAAAAGTTGCACCGTGTTCCTAAGGTCATTGGCCACATTGGCTTCTCTTGCGCTGCTGCCCACCAGCCCCCCCAGATCCCTTTCTGCGCAGCTGCTCCCAGACTCTCCTCTCCCTGTGGGCACTTGTGCCCTCAAAGGCCGCTGCTGCTGCCTGTGCTGCTCCGGGGCTTTCCAGGCAGGAAAGCTGTCCCTGGCTCTCTGTCCTTCCTGCAGGGGCTTCCAAAGGGTCCCAGCCGTGGCCGCTCTCACAGCCCGCCACTGCAGCCCCCAACCCAACGCCCGCTGGGTGCGGCCGGGCTCTGTCCGCTCCTGCCAGGCTCTCGGCCTGCAGCACCGTTCTCAGGGGGAATGTCAGCACCCCAGCACTGCCGTCCCGGGGCACCTGGGCCCTTGCTGCAGTCCCTGCTCTCATCCCAGGGCTTTGCCAGGGCTTTGCCGTGGCCCACGGGAGGCCCTGCTGCCCTCCAAGAGCCCCTGGGCTCCTGTTGGGCTTCTCCGGGGCCCAGGCAGCGCCCTGCTACCTCCCAGAGAGCCTTGGGGCTTGCCCTGGCCTCTGCCACAGGCCCGGCCAGGCCACAGAACATGGAATCATCCAAGAGCCCAGCATGGAAGGGACCTCAAGAGATCTTCTGGCCTAACCTCTCATGGGAAAAGGAGCTGAGAGGAGATGATCTACAACCCTGTGCAGTTGTGCTGTCCCTGTCCGATAGAGCTGCAGGGCCTTCAGGAGCCTTGGCCGTGTGCTGGGTGGGCCCTGCTGATCCCAGAGTGCCCCGGAACCTGAGCAGACGGCATTCTTGGAGTCAGTAAGGATGTGCAAGCATGCCAGGTCCAACTAAGTGACCGCTCCAGGGTGATCAGAAAAAAGCAGCAGGTGCTGAAGGGACGTGTCCAAAGGCCTCTCAAGAACGGGGAGGCTTGGGGCATCAACCACCTCTCAAGCAGGCCCGGCCCACGATTTCACACCCTCTCGCTAAAGAAACGCTTGCGAAGGTTGTGACTGAACCTGCCCTGGGACAGTATGGGAGAAGACCAGCACCCCGTCCCCCTGACTCCATTCCCCCACTCACCCACCCCCCCTGCAGGGTGGAACTTAGGGCGCCCCATTATTGCACCCTAGGAGACCCCAGAGAGACCTTAGTGACCAATGGTCAGAAGGCACCATGGCAGAGCCACCACAGCAGCTTCTGCCCGGTGGCTCCCAAACCCTGTCAGATTACTGACGCCTTCAGCCATTTATGGACCCGCAGACCTTCTACCCACAAGGTAGGGACCCACCCCAAGCCCTGCAGCGTGGGGACACTCCTGGGCCAAGAGCGGAGGTGACACCGCCCATGGCTTCTGTCTCTTCCAGGCTCAGCCACGCTGTGGGCTGATTTCCAGCCCTGTCCCATGGGCACAGGAGCTCATCCCGCAGGGAGCACCCAAGGCCGGTGGCTCTTCCCGTGTCTGATGCAGAACCAGCGGCTGAGCTCCCCAAGCCCTTGAAGCCTTTCCCTCCCCAGGGGGCGCTGGGGAGGCTGTTGGAGGGAGGAGTTAGAACATGGGAAGCCCCAACCTTCCATCCAGGGAGAGCCCAGCGAGTCCTTAGCAACCAAAAGCCAGAAGGTGTCAAGGTGCAGCCCCAGGGCAGCTCCCACCACGTGGTCCCCGGGCACTGTCAGCATCCAGGTTTCTTCAAACCATTTTGCTCCCCTACACCTTCTACCAAGGCTCCTGTTTCTCTTGCAGGCTCAGCCATGCTGGGGACACTGCTCGGGCAGCAGCAGACCTTGCCCATGGCCGTGGCTCCCCCAGCTGCTGTCATGTCGGCCCCCAGGGGCTGTGCTGCCCCCCTCGCTGTTCCTGAACCAGGCCCCCTCCAGGACCAGCCCAAAGACCTCCCTCGCTTCAGCACGAGGAAGAGAGAGCAGTTCCTCGACGAGAAGAACAGGCTGGTAATCAGGATTTATGTGCCGAGGAACCCCACGATTCCCCACCGCCCGCCACATGACGACATCCCCACCATCACCTCCTCTGCTTCCCGTGATCACCAAGCCCATGGGGAACCGGAGGGCGGTGTTGCCCCAGCGGAAGATGCCATCAAAGAGGGGGAAAGCCACGAGGAACACAGCAGTGGCACCACATGTGGGGACCAAGAGGACAGTGGCAGGGAGGAGAGCACCCATGCCTTCATCACGGGCGCCCCCACCACAGAGGAACCCCTGGGCGGTGGGGTGCCCCCCAGCTCCTCGGCTGCCCTGGACGATCAGGCCCCCTGGCACCTAGTTGAACTTCTGCCTGAGGAGGATCCACTGGAAGGGTTCCTGAGGTTCCTGGAATCCTTCCAGGACAGAGCAGGGGTCAACCAGCACGGTCTCAGCACTGGCCCCATCCCTGGGGACCATGGTGACTGCAGTGGAGAGGAGAGACCAGTGGCACCGGTCTCTCCAGGGCTGCTGGAGTCCATCCCCAGCGCCCAGCCCAGCCAGGGGGAGTTCTACCAGCACAAAGTGCCCACCGCGACCACCACCACCTCCCTGGTCACTGAAGATGAGCTTGCCCTCCCTGGGGACCCGGCTTTTGAGGAGTTACTAAGTCATCTGGAGAGCTCCCTGGATCCAGTGGGGGGCACCAGCGAAGCCCTCCCCCACGGGATCCCCTTCTCGTTGGAGAAGCCCTGGGGGGATCTAGGCCTGGATGTGGCAGCGCCCCAGGCTGCCGGGGCAAAGAAGAGGGGGCAGAAGAGGAGGATGAGCCCAGGACCAGCGTCCCCGAGCAAGTGCTGGGCTCTGGGAGGCAGCCACGGTCTGGCCTGGGGGGAATAGATCAGGGATGGGATGGGGATAGTGGGGAGTGGGAGAGGAGGGATGTTGTGTTCTGGGGGTAGGGGTTGTTGTATTTTTGGGGGGAGGGCGTGTGGTATTTTGGAGGGGGGGGGGGGGGAGGGGGGGCTGGAGTGGGTTGATTTTATCTTTTGTTTTTATCCATTAAATCTCTTTCTCCACAACAGTTCCGGGCCTCTGTAGGAAGGGGAGGGAGCACAGGGACTACTGGGAAACAGTACCCAAGAGGGGCATAAGCCTGGACAGACTGCAGGACTCACGGACACGGCCCCACACAGAAAGTAGCACGCAGCCCCAGGGCCAAGGACAGAGCTGGGGGCTGGCGGGGGGATGGACGCACACGACCCCAGGGGCTGCAACGCCCACGGCTGCAACACAAGCAGCGTCCCCTGCAGCAGGGACAGCGCTGGGGGCAAAGCCCTGCAGAGCCTCCACACAATCCCACCCTTCCTCGTGTGCCCCCGCTCTCAGCTCTGAGCCCTGCTGGCACTCTTCCCGCTCTCTGGCTGCACCTCAGGCAGCCGCAAGGCCAGGAAGGGAAAAAGAAAACCAATAGGAACGTGGAAAAATCCCTGCGCCGGCCAGAAAGTGCCTGGGAGCTTCCTCTCTCTTTCTTGCCCATCGCCCATTGCCCACCTGAGCTCCACACCCCGGGGCCAACGCAGCCACCGGCGCCTTGGGGAGGTGGCGTCCCCTTGGCGCGTCTGGCTTGCAGTAGCGGCATGTGGAGGTCCCCGTTGGGCAGTCCCCAGCGCCAAGGGACTCCCACCCTGACCTGCCCCCAGCATCGTCCCTGCCACCAGACTCCTGTGCCCTGGAGTAGCTGCCCCACCACCCTCCGCAGCTCTCGGGGCCACAGAGAGCAACTGGAGAGGAGGAGGAGGAGAAGCAAAGGAAAAGCTCAGAACTCAACCTTCCACACTGACCAAAAGTTGCACCGTGTTCCTAAGGTCATTGGCCACATTGGCTTCTCTTGCGCTGCTGCCCACCAGCCCCCCCAGATCCCTTTCTGCGCAGCTGCTCCCAGACTCTCCTCTCCCCGTGGGCACTTGTGCCCTCAAAGGCCGCTGCTGCTGCCTGTGTTGCTCCGGGGCTTTCCAGGCAGGAAAGCTGTCCCTGACTCTCTGTCCTTCCTGCAGGGGCTTCCAAAGGGTCCCAGCCGTGGCCGCTCTCAGAGCCCGCCACTGCAGCCCCCAACCCAACGCCCGCTGGGTGCGGCCGGGCTCTGCCCGCTCCTGCCGGGCTCTCGGCCTGCAGCACCGTTCTCAGGGGGAACGTCAGCACCCCAGCACTGCCGTCCCGGGGCACCTGGGCCCTTGCTGCAGTCCCTGCTCTCATCCCAGGGCTTTGCCAGGGCTTTGCCGTGGCCCACGGGAGGCCCTGCTGCCCTCCGAGAGCCCCTGGGCTCTTGTTGCACTTCTCCGGGGCTCAGGCAGCGCCCTGCTACCTCCCAGAGAGCCTTGGGGCTTGCCCTGGCCTCTGCCACAGGCCCGGCCAGGCCACAGAACATGGAATCATCCAAGAGCCCAGCATGGAAGGGACCTCAAGAGATCTTCTGGCCTAACCTCTCATGGGAAAAGGAGCTGAGAGGAGATGATCTACAACCCTGTGCAGTTGTGCTGTCCCTGTCCGATAGAGCTGCAGGGCCTTCAGGAGCCTTGGCCGTGTGCTGGGTGGGCCCTGCTGATCCCAGAGTGCCCCGGAACCTGAGCAGACGGCATTCTTGGAGTCAGTAAGGATGTGCAAGCATGCCAGGTCCAACTAAGTGACCGCTCCAGGGTGATCAGAAAAAAGCAGCAGGTGCTGAAGGGACGTGTCCAAAGGCCTCTCAAGAACGGGGAGGCCTGGGGCATCAACCACCTCTCAAGCAGGCCCGGCCCACGATTTCACACCCTCTTGCTAAAGAAACGCTTGCGAAGGTTGTGACTGAACCTGCCCTGGGACAGTATGGGAGAAGACCAGCACCCCGTCCCCCTGACTCCATTCCCCCACTCACCCACCCCCCCTGCAGGGTGGAACTTAGGGCGCCCCATTATTGCACCCTAGGAGACCCCAGAGAGACCTTAGTGACCAACGGTCAGAAGGCACCATGGCAGAGCCACCACAGCAGCTCCTGCCCGGTGGCTCTCAAACCCTGTCAGATTACTGACGCCTTCAGCCGTTTATGGACCCGCAGACCTTCTACCCACAAGGTAGGGACCCACCCCAAGCCCTGCAGCGTGGGGACACTCCTGGGCCAAGAGCGGAGGTGACACCGCCCATGGCTTCTGTCTCTCTTCCAGGCTCAGCCACGCTGTGGGCACTGCCTGGGCAGCTGCCACCCTTGCCCGTGGCCTTGGCCCCTCCACCGCCAGTGGCAGGCCAGATCCCGCAGGTCCCCCAGGCCCCCCCACCAGGTACGGCACCTCTGGCTGCTCTGGCACCTTCAGCACCTACAGCATCCCCGACCCCCGGGCTCTCCCAGCACCCGCAGCAGCCCTGGCCACAAGCAGCTCTGGCAGAGGGTTGCAGCAACCGGGGGAGCATCCCTGCCCTCACCTGGGCGATGCGTGCCCAGAAGATCTCCATTCCAGAGAATCTGCCAGTTCCTTGGGCCCTTCTCTCCCCTTTCTCCTCCTGCAAGGGAGTCTCCTCCCCGATCTCCAGCCCTGTCCCACGGGCACAGGAGCTCATCCCACAGGGAGCACCCAAGGCCGTTGGCCCTTCCCGTGTCTGATGCAGAACCAGCGGCTGAGCTCCCCAAGCCCTTGAAGCCTTTCCCTCCCCAGGGGGAGCTGGGGAGGCTGTTGGAGGGGGGAGTTAGAACATGGGGAGCCCCAACCTTCCATCCAGGGAGAGCCCAGCGAGTCCTTAGCAACCAAAAGCCAGAAGGTGTCAAGGTGCAGCCCCAGGGCAGCTCCCACCACGTGGTCCCCGGGCACTGTCAGCATCCAGGTTTCTTCAAACCATTTTGCTCCCCTACACCTTCTACCAAGGCTCCTGTTTCTCTTGCAGGCTCAGCCATGCTGGGGACACTGCTCGGGCAGCAGCAGACCTTGCCTGTGGCCGTGGCTCCCCCAGCTGCTGCCGTGTCGGCCCCCAGGGGCTGTGCTGCCCCCCTCGCTGTTCCTGAACCAGGCCCCCTCCAGGACCAGCCCAAAGACCTCCCTCGCTTCAGCACGAGGAAGAGAGAGCAGTTCCTCGACGAGAAGAACAGGCTGGTAATCAGGATTTATGTGCCGAGGAACCCCACGATTCCCCACCGCCCGCCACATGACGACATCCCCACCATCACCTCCTCTGCTTCCCGTGATCACCAAGCCCATGGGGAACCGGAGGGCGGTGTTGCCCCAGCAGAAGATGCCATCAAAGAGGGGGAAAGCCACGAGGAACACAGCAGTGGCACCACATGTGGGGACCAAGAGGACAGTGGCAGGGAGGAGAGCACCCATGCCTTCATCACGGGTGCCCCCACCACAGAGGAATCCCCAGGCGGTGGGGTGCCCCCCAGCTCCTCGGCTGCCCTGGACGATCAGGCCCCCTGGCACCTGGTTGAACTTCTGCCTGAGGAGGATCCACTGGAAGGGTTCCTGAGGTTCCTGGAATCCTTCCAGGACAGAGCAGGGGTCAACCAGCACAGTCTCAGCACTGGCACCATCCCTGGGGACCATGGTGACTGCAGTGGAGGGGAGAGACCAGTGGCACCGGTCTCTCCAGGGCTGCTGGAGTCCATCCCCAGCGCCCAGCCCAGCCAGGGGGAGTTCTACCAGCACAAAGTGCCCACCGCGACCACCACCACCTCCCTGGTCACTGAAGATGAGCTTGCTCTCCCTGGGGACCCGGCTTTTGAGGAGTTACTAAGTCATCTGGAGAGCTCCCTGGATCCAGTGGGGGGCACCAGCGAAGCCCTCCCCCACGGGATCCCCTTCTCGTTGGAGAAGCCCTGGGGGGATCTAGGCCTGGATGTGGCAGCGCCCCAGGCTGCCGGGGCAGAGAAGAGGGGGCAGAAGAGGAGGATGAGCCCAGGACCAGCGTCCCCGAGCAAGTGCTGGGCTCTGGGAGGCAGCCACGGTCTGGCCTGGGGGGAATAGATCAGGGATGGGATGGGGATAGTGGGGAGTGGGAGAGGAGGGATGTTGTGTTCTGGGGGTAGGGGTTGTTGTATTTTTGGGGGGAGGGCGTGTGGTATTTTGGGGGGGGGGGGGGCAGGGGAGGGGGGGCTGGAGTGGGTTGATTTTATCTTTTGTTTTTATCCATTAAATCTCTTTCTCCACAACAGTTCCGGGCCTCTGTAGGAAGGGGAGGGAGCACAGGGACTACTGGGAAACAGTACCCAAGAGGGGCATAAGCCTGGACAGACTGCAGGACTCACGGACACGGCCCCACACAGAAAGTAGCATGCAGTCCCGGGGCCAAGGACAGAGCTGGGGGCTGGCGGGGGGATGGACGCACATGACCCCAGGGGCTGCAACACCCACGTCTGCAACACAAGCAGCATCCCCTGCAGCTGCCCCACCACCGCCTACAGCTCTCGAGGCCACAGAGCAGGAGGAAAAGCCCAGAACCCAAACTTCAGCACAACCCAAGTTTTCACGTATATTCTTAAGGGCAAAGTCCAACTGCTTCTACTGCAGAGAGACTTGGGGCATCAAGCGCCTCTTAGCAGAACCTGTCCCAGGTTTTCACCACTTCTCCAGAAATAAGTTCTTCATAACCCTAGGACTTAGCCTCCCCTGGGGTAGATTTGAGCCATTCCCACAGGTTCCGTTACTGAACTCCCAAAAGAAGAGCTCAACACCTCTGTCTCCACATCCCCTCCTCAGGAAACTGGAGAGAGCAACGAGGTCATCCCCACACACCTGTAAGTGCCACAAGTTGGAGCTCACCCATTGCTCTGTGGCCACGACAATCCCATCTGCCTTGAGTCCCCCTCCTTTCCCAACCCAAAAGTCAAGGAGGACGCCTTTCCTAGGTGGCTCCTGGAGTGCTGGCAACAAGAGGTTCTCTTTCCCAACCTTCAGCAATGTCCCAGCCCTGCTCGTCACTGCAGGATGCAATTCCCAGCGGGGTCTGTGAAGTTGTGATGCACCAGGTGGGGAAGAGTGGCCAGTGTAGTCATTTCTCCTCCTGGGTTGTAAAGTAACTCCTCTTGTCTTTGCCAGAGCCCAGGAGGCTCTCTGCTCCCCTCCCAGGAGCCCCGGGGCCCTCAATGGGCTCAGCTGCCCTTTGGGGGCGAATGGAAAGAGCAGCAATTTAAGTTTGGATTTGAGGTTTAGATTGGACTTAAGGAAGTGCTTTCGATCAAGTTGATGAGACTGGAACAGGTTTCCCAGAGTAGTTTTAGAACCTCATTGTTAGAAGAGTTCAAATTCAGGATGGATGGGACTTCATCTATCAAAATACATCTTTTCTCCTTGCAGAGGGTTGAAATCAGGTGCTCTTTAAAAGGTGCTCTCCAACCCAAACCACTCGACCCTTAACAAAAACCCCACAGAACATCCCCGTGGTCCTTCAACTCCCTCTCGCCCCCCTGCAAACAGCACCCCCACCCCAGAGAGCCTTCGACTCGCTGGATATCTGCAAATACTTTTATTATCTTCAAAGAATTAAAAAGGGGCCCAAAGCCCCCGCTCAGGGCTGCCACGGGCCCTGGCTGTGCCACAAACAAGGCATCTCAGGTTCCAGAAGCAAACTTCTCAGAAGGGCATCCCATCACCAATGCTGCAGCCCCACCTTCATGGCCTTCCCACACCTCCCGGGTTTCAGACGCACCTCAACAGGGCTGTGCTTTGGCTCAGAGGCAGACAAAGAAGGCCACATGGAGGGCATCAGGGATGCGGAGCTCGTCCAGGTGCAGGGGGGAGGGAGTGAAGGGCAGGTGCACAGGGAAGAGGTGGCTGGTGTCCACCAGGAGCTGGCTGGGTCTCTCTCCATACTGGTCCTGCAATTGCTTCTGTGGGGACAGAGTGCTCACCTCCAGGGCTGCCCACGCAGGATGGAGCCCGCCCCCTCCAGCACTGGACCCCAGGCCCCACTTACCTCAACGCTGCTGATGAAGCTGGGGCTGATGCGCTCCTCCAACCCAGCAGCTGGGCTGTAAGCCCGCAGGATCTTCACAACCTGCAGGAGACGGTGGGGACCATCAACAGGGAAGGGCCAGGCACATGCAAACCCTTCTGGGGGCGGAGCGGTCCCCACCCCGGTGACAGTACATCCCTGGTGCAGCCAGAGAGGCCAAGGAGCCCCAGAACAGGATGAGGGCCCTGTACCTGCTGGGGTGACAGAACCGTGCACAGGCTGCAGAGAGCTTCTGCATCCTCCTTTGTCACCTTCTTGACCTGCAGCAGCTGGGCAGCCTGGACCAGGGGTTCCAGCATCTCCTGTGCCCCACTCTGCTGCAGCCCCTCTGCGCGCAGCCACTGCTCCAGCTGGCTGATATTGTACCTGCCAAGGAGACCAAGGCAGGGAGAAGCTCACATCATGCCGCAACTGCCCCACATAACCTTGTCCTGCACAGGGACCCACCGGAGCTGGATGCCACGGCTCCAGGAGCACATGTCCTTTCTCAGCAGCAGGTAGTTGAGGGTTGTGCCACTGACGAGGAAGAGCAGCTGGCGCAGAGCCTGGTGTCCCACACTGGGGGACAGCCCAGAGCGCTCCAGCGCTGCGTGGAAGGAGCTCAGCTGCTGCAGCAGCTCAGGCAGGGTGTGGGCAGGGGCTGAGGAGGACCGGCGGTGGCCAGGAGGGCAGGAGGACAACAAGCCCTGGATGGGTTCACTCTCCAGCATCGCAGCAACTAAGGAATAGAAGCAGCTCATCAAAATCACACAGCTCTGTCCCCTACTTGGGGCTGATGACGCCTCCAGGACCAGCTGGCCCAGTCTAGCCCAGCGGCCGGCCCTGCTTCGTGAGGATGCAGAGCAGGGCACAGGGGGATGGAGCTCCCCACAGATGCAGCCCAAGGTCACCAGTGTGCGGAGCCCACTTGAGCTCCCCAGACACCTCCCTCCAAGCCAGGAGGCTCAAGGAGCAGATGGTCCCTCAGGGAAAGGCTCCTCCAAATCAGAGCCAACCTCCCCCTGCTGGCTGCAGCCTCTTGACCTGAGCAGGCAGCTCACACAGCGAAGCCCAGCTCTGCCTCCCTGAACCAGCAGCCCCAATTGCCCTGCAAGACCACCAAGCCCAGGTCGTACCAATCATGGGTTTGAGGCTCTTCTCAGCAGTGCGGATGAGCTGCTGGTAGAGCTGGACAGCCAGGGCCCTCAGGCTGCAGCACGAGCTCTGGGGCTCCACGTTCTGCAAGCGATGCTCGTTCTGCCGCGCTGTGTTCTCCTGCCAGTACCTCTGTGGGTGCAAACAGGTGTGAATTCACAGGGGGAATGTTGGGGTTGTCCTCTGCAGGGACAAAAGCTGCACTCAATGATCCTGCTGGGTCCCTTCCAACTCGGCTCATTCTACACTTCTAAGCTGGGTCAGAGCCAGCAGGACCAGGGGCCTTAGGGAGGTCCTTGAGCAAGTGTGGAGTGGTGTCAGCCCAGCACATCCCTGCCTACTTAGGTTAGGGGCAAAGAGGATGCAGCCTCAGACAGGAACAAATGCTGTCGCCACTCAGTTCCCACCCTTGCCGAGGGGGTGGCAGCCCAGTCCTACCTCATCCCGACCATACTGGTGCAGGCAGTTCAGGAGCCGGCAGGTGTTGGCAAGCCAGAGTGCCACCACGGCAAAGTCACCACTGTGCTTCTGCGGGAGACAACACAGAGAAACTTGGAATCACAGAAGAAGGTGGAAGGGCCCTTAAGGTCCACCCAGTTCCACCCCCCTGCCAGGGACAGGGACACCTCCCACTGGATCAGAGGCTCAAGGCCCCATCCAACCTGGCTTTGAACACCTCCAGGGATGGGGCAGCCACCACTGCTCTGGGCAACCTGGGCCTTCCCACCCTAATTGTGAGGAGAGAGCAGTGGGGTCTGCGGGTCCCTTGACAGTGACAGCAGCAGCTCTCACACCCATGGGAGCTCTGTGAGCTACACCGAGCTCTCTGCAGCCTGAGGAGGGCTGTGGGGTTGCAGAGCTCTCAGACCCTCTCACAGGAGCCCTGCAGAACCCAGCAACACCCCTCACCCTAGGAGATGCTCATGCTGGACACTGCCGTCAGGCACATGCTGCACCCTGGGGACTAGGCTGCTGCCCCAGTGCTACCTTCACCTCACGGATCTCCTGCTCCTCAGCCCAACCCACAGCCCCAAGATCAGCACCTTCATAACCCTTTTGATGGCATCGATGGCCGCATCCAGGAGGGAGTGGGCTCGTGGCTCATCACAGCAGTGGTCTGCATGCCGCAAGCACAGGAAGAGGATGTAGGCTGGCAGGTCTGGAAGTGCCCCGGGGTTGCTCTGGGGTTTGTAGTCTGCAGGGGAAAGCAGGGCACTGGGAATCCAGGGAAAGCTGGTCCTGAGCTGGGCAGGATGCTGCCCCAGCAACACTCAAAGGATGGGCTCACACAGAGATTGGCAAGGAGCCCCAGCAGGGATCAAGCTGGGGTAAGAAGTTTCCATCTCTCCAAACCCTACCTGTGATGATGGCCTTGATAATGCGCCCTTCGTCCTCCATCCTCCATGCTAGCATGGCCTGGGACAGCCCAGCCAGGGATGAGACCATAGGGGACCGGGATGGGACCACAGGGGACACTGTGAACTCCTGTGCTGGCCTGACAGCATCTCTCTTCACTGGGGGAGAGTAGAGGTCACATCCTACTGTGGCCTGGGCTGTGGGACACAGATCAGATTCCTTCAGCTTGGTCCAAGTAGATGTTCCCCAGCTTCTCTGGGAGGTTCTCTGCTCCCCATGATGAGGCCAGGCAATGTTCCAGCTTCAAAGCAGGCTGCTGACCTTCCAGCCAGCCCCATCTATCCCTCCCCCACAGGCACATACCTGTGAGCTCCTGGATCTGCTTTGCATAGCCTCTCAGCTGCTTCTGGAGCTTCAGTGTGGACCTCTCCTGCTTCTCCAGCTTTTGGGTCAGCTCCTGGGCAGGAACAGCCCCAGTAGGGCTCAGCCAGCATCCCTCAGCTGCACATCCCCAGCAGCTCCCACCAAGTGGAGCAGAGCTAGGAGGATGCAGCAGGGTTCCCCGGGTATGTCCCTAAGGAGCTGCTGCAGCTCAGCACAGGGCAGGGCTGAGGCAGCCCCAGCCCAGTCCAGCCCACCCACACCCCTTACCCAGTTCTCCTCCTTGAGCCGCAGCACCTGCTGCTGCAGCCCCTCCTGCCCCTGCTGCCGCTGCAGGTCCTGGATGACGGCTGCCTGCTGCTGGCTGAGATGCTTGAGCGAGCGGATGTCAAGGTGCAGCCCTTCTACCTCCTCCTCGTGCTGCTGCTTCTCCTCCTGCAGCTGGTTGACCAGCAGCCTGCACACACACACACACACGGTGTGGAAACTGAGGCACCAGCCTCCTCCAGCTGCCTCCCCCAGGGTGCCAGCTGAGGATGTTTTTCTTCCCTGAAGCCTCGGAGATGGGAAGTCTCCCCTTGCCCATGGAGCCAGCTGGACCTGGTGATCCTTGTGGGTCCCTTCCAGCTCAGGCCATTCTGTGCTTCTGTAACAGCTGGCACCAGCCCTGCCCTCTTTGGAGGCTCCAGTTGAGCCCAGGGCATCCAGTGTGCTCATGCAGCGGGTCTGCCCGTGCTCAGAGCACAGTGGGGTGGCTCCAACCCCCCAGGAAAATGCAGTTGAGTGTCCTAGAGGGAAGGGGAGCCAGGGTTACCCCAAACCCAGCTGGGCAGCCAGGGGCAGGCTGTCCTTGCTCTCCCAGTACAGGAGGGTTATGATACAAATCGCATGTGAGGAGGTGGCTTCTTCCAAAGGGTTTGCAGCTGCCCAGCACTGCAGAGGCCAGGAGGCTGCAGCCTTCCCTGGAGAGGTTCAAAAGACACATGGACATGGCGTTTCAGGACATGGTTGAGCAGGGATGGTGGTGTTGGGCTGACGATTGGACTGGATGAGCTTAGAGGTCTTTTCCAACCTTAACGATTCCATGAACCCAAGTCATGGCTGGCTAAAAGAGCAGGGAAAGCCCCAGCAGCAGCAGCATGGATCCACCAGCCCATGGTGGGGAATCCAGCCTCAGGTGGGGACCACCTGCCTAGGACCACACTCACCTGTTGGCAACCTGCACTGCATCGTATGCATGCTTCAAGTCCTCATCCACCACCACCTTCTCCGGGCTCCTGCCCAGCCCCAGCATCTCAGCTAAGTTCTGCAGGGAGAGGAGAACAGGATGAAGCCAAGCCCACCAGCCTGGGTCTGGCCCTGCTCGCTGCAGCAGGGCAGGGACTCACCCTGCGCTTAAGGAAGTCCAAAGGTTTCCTCTCATCCAGCTCCACAGGGGCCTTGGATCGCCGCAGCTCCTCCCGCGTCCTGGCCAGCTCTTCGTTGACAGCTTTGAGCTGCCCCAGGAGGAGAAGGTACGCCTTCTCAAAGGGGTCCTGGCCCTCACGGTTGTTTAGTGGCACCTCACCACTGGGCTGTGGCCCTTGTGGTCCTGGCTGCTGGTGCTCCTCCAGCCCCTGGGGCAGAGACTGGGTTGGCACTGCAGCCAGTTTTGGGCACCAACACCCACACACACCTTTCCTGGTGGGAACAGCTCCCATCCAGGAGCCCCAGGACACAGCCATCCCCATAGCCATGGGGAGGGACAGCCTGTCCCCTTGTCACCCAACCTCTCTGTCCCCACTAGCCTCAGCCTGCAGGTCGGAGCTCTCTCGTGAAGGAGCCGTGGACATGGAGGACACGTAGCTGCTCTCAGAGCCGAAGAAGCTTTCTGAAGACGGGGACCTCCTCAAGGTGCTTTGCTGAGTGGAGAGAGAAGGACAAGGTTGTTCCCTCACACCCTCAAGGGCATCAGCCGGGGCAGAGGAGCCTCAGGAGGATCCCTTTGCTGGAGGGTCCCACAGCTCATGAGCTGGGGAGCCCACTTCTCCTGGCCTGGACCAGCCAGCGCTGCCTGCTCCCTCCCCACAAGAAGCTGAGGCAGGGCTTGTCCTGAGCCTCCCTGTGTGCCTACCAGCCACTCACCCTGTGGAAGGCCACCTCATCCCACAGGTTCTCGTAGCCCTGCTCCAGGCGGGCGTAGTCCTGCACCAGGCTCTGGTAGCGCGCCCGTTCCTCCTCCAGCTCCTGCTGCAGCCCCAAGCTCTCCCGTGCCGCACGCTGCTGCTGCTCTGGGGGGGATGGACAGAGCAGGGAGTGGGGACAGGCTAAGCCAGGAGCCCTCTGTGGTGGGACGTGCAGGACCACACCAAGCCTGCAGGACCAGCCCATACCTGGGGGAAGGAACTGAAAGGACCAAGAATCCCTTTTACCTTCTAGATCCTGCGATTGCTTCACCGTGCACTGGATCAGAGCATCCCTCTCCTCCCCCAGCTGCAGCTTCAGTGCTTCCACCTCTGCCAAGCGCTGCAGGAAAGCAGGGAAGCAGGTACAGCCAGAGCCCTGCCCGGGCCCAGCCCTGGCCACCAGAGGGGTTCTCCAGGGACCATCCCATGGTAGGAAGCACCATGTGCTGTGAGATTCCTGGAGAGCCCCACCCAAGGGACCAAAGAGCCCCATGAAGCCCCCAGACAGACCTTCCTGAGCTCCTCAACCTCCTGGTCCAGGCAGCTCTTCACGCTGTGCGTCTCCAGCTCAACCAGCTGCTGCTGCAGCTGCTGGACCTGGGCATCACGAGCCGCATTCTCCTTCAGCTGCCGTATTTCAGCCTGCAGGCACTGCAGCTCCTCAGCATGGGCAGCGTTCAGCCCCAAGAGCTGCTCCACCAGTCGCTGCTTCTCCTGGGCCTTGGGTCAAAGAGCAGAGGACGTTAGGCAGGTGGCCGGGAGCAAGGATAGATACCCTCATCTGTCATCAAGGACAGTCCATGCATACTCAGGCTGCCTTTCTGCAATGAACTTGGATACCACATTTCCCACCCATCTGCTTGGAGCCCTGAGCCTCCAGTATCGCCCCAAACAGTGCAGAGGCCTGGGAGAGCAGCTCTCCATGACATCATCCCACGTGGAGCCACGCATGAGCTTTACAATAGCTTTACAACCCATTATCCATATCAATAGAGAATCATGGAATAACCATTCCATGGGTTGGAAGGGACCTCAAAGTCCAACCAGTGCCACCCCCTGCCATAGGCAGGACACCTCCCACTGCATCAGGGGGCTCCAAGCCCCATCCAACCTGGCCTTGGGCACCTCCAGGGATGGGGCAGCCACCACTGTTCTGGGCAACCAGGGCCCCCCACCCTCATTGTGAGGAATTTCTTCCTAGTGTCTGATCTAAATCTTCCCCCTTTCCAGTTTAAAGCTGTCATCCACCCCTCATCCTGTCACTCCAGGTCCTCATAAAAAGCCCCTCCCCAGCTTTCCTGAAGCCCCTTTCAGTACTGGGAGCTGCTCTAAGGTCTCCCCACAGCCTTCTCTTCTCCAGCCCGAACAACCCCATCTCTCCCAGCCTGGCCTCAGAGCAGAGGTGCTCCAGCCCTCAGATCATCTCTGTGACCTCCTCTGGACTTGTTCCAACAGTTCCCTCTCCTTATGTTTGGGATTCAAAAGTGGACAGCAAAAAGCAGCTGCCCCCAGCACCCTGGGACACATGAAGGGCTGAAGCCAGCACCCACCTGCTCATCCAGCCTGCACTGCAGCTGGATCACTTTGATCTCCATGCCCTTGTGCAGTTGCTTGTAGTGCTCAACCGAACGTGCCTCGGCACGCAGCCGCCGCAGCTCCCGGCGTGCCCGCATCCGCCGGTAGCAGCACTGCAAGTAGATGACAGCCCCAAGCAGGTGGGCATAGTGGGTCCTGGCCAGCCAGCCCCTGACAGCAGCCTGGATGACCACAGCTTTCTGGTGCCACACCATCTGTGGAGGAAGAGATGGAGCAGTAGCACCGGCACAGCCTCCCCTGGGTGGGATTAGGACACTTGCTGCCCTGCCAGGCTGCTACCTGTTGGTAAAGGCGCCGGGCAAACATGCCCCGGGCAAAGGCTTGGATGGTGATGACAGCCTGGCGCATGTGGAGGTAGGAGCGCCGAGCCAAAACCATCCTCAGGGTCTTCTGCAGCATCACAGCAGCCCTGGTTCTTCGTAGCATCCTGGTAAACCTGCAGGGAGGACAGAGAGCTGGGCAAAGGGGCACCTGAGCCTGCAGCCCAGTGCACGGTGCAGGAACACCTCAAGCCTGCAGAGAGGGCAGAGAGCCAGGCAGGGCCCACCACCTAGAACTGCAGCCCAGCCCAGCCCAGAACCAGGACACCTGCCAGCTCACCCCAAGGCTGAGCTCTGGCTCAGCTCACTGCATCTCACCCAGCCCCATTCCCTCACCTCCGGGCCAGCATGCCCCGCACATGGCGCTGCAGGCAGATGGTTGCAGCCCGCAGCCGCCCAAAGCGCCGCCGTGCCAGCCAGCCCCGCAGGTGCCGCTGCAGCAGAGTACAGGCTGCCCTCAGTCGCCGGCACCACAGGTCCTCCAGGTAAGCCACTTGGCCAGCTCGGAAAAACACCTTGCTCTTCCCACACTGGTATTTGTTGGGGTCCTGCACGCGAGGAAAGAGTAAGAAGCAAGGATAAAGCACACCTCAGCCAGCCTCCCCCAGGAACGATGCTCCTTGTCCTTCTTCATCCAGTCTCTCTGGAGGGTGAGCTCCTCCCCATCTCCCAGTTGAGCTATTTCTGTACCCCACTGGGTATCCAACACACGGGAAGAAGCATCTACAAGAGATCTGGTACCACAGCTGCACCTCCCAAGCAGGATCTGCTCTTGAGAGACCCCACCTGGAGTTCTGGAATCCCAAACATAAGGGCATGGAACTGTAGGTTCAGATCCAGAGGAGGTTATGAAAGTGATCCAAGGGCTGGATCCTCTCTGCTGTAAAGGCCAGGCTGGGAGAGTTGGGGTTGTTGAGCCTGGAGAAGAGAAGGCTCTGGAGAGACCTTAGAGCAGCTCCCAGTGCTGAAAGGGGCTCCAGGAAAGCTGGGGAGGGACTGTTTCGAAAGGCCTGGAGTTATGGGATGAGGAGGAACAGCTTTAAGTTGGAAAGGAGAGGATTTAGATTGGACATTAGGAAGAAATTCTTCATGATGGGGGTGGGGAGGCCCTGGCCCAGGTTGCCCAGAGCAGTGGTGGCTGCCCCATCCCTGGAGGTGTTCCAGGCCAGGTTGGATGGGGCTTGGAGCCCCCTGATCCAGTGGGAGGTGTCCCTGCCCATGGCAGGGGGTGGCACTGGATGGGCTTTGAGGTCCCTTCCAACCCATGGAATGGTTATTCCATGATTCTATGACCCTTACTTGGAGCAGTCTCTCAAGGGCAAGGCTGCAGATCTGCTTCTTGTCGGTGTTCATCAGCTCCTCTCTGCTCACCAAAGCCCTGTATCTCTCTAAAAACTCCTGGTACGTCCACCTGTGGAGAACAGAGGGGTCAGGAGTGCTGTGGCTGGAGATGAGAAGCACTTATGGTGCTGCTGAAGCAGGAGGTACCTGGAGGGGTAGCCTGAGGCACTGATCCGGATGGTCTCCAGGACCCCACAGGCTCGTAGCTGCTCCACTGCCCGCCTGGAGTCAAACCTGGAGCAAAGAGAGGCTGATCTAGAAAAGGTCCTGGCCAGCTTGGTGTGCTCCGAGGGCCAGGGCAGGAGGGACACAGACTGAAAGGAGAGCAGTGCCCCACAGTGTCCCCAGCCCCTCCACTCACACGAAGGGCTGCTTCCCATCATTGGGTTTGATGCAGCGCACGTAGTGCGACGTGGTGCTGCCCAACGTCTCCATCAGCCGCTTCAGGGAGGCTTTGAACTGCAGAGGACAAGGCAAACGTAGTCAGAGCCAGCAGGGACATCCTGGGGTTTGTGGAGTTCCCCAGGCCAGGACACACATGGGTCCTATCAGGGCTACCCCAGCCCTGGTTGTCCAGGGCTAGCACCCAAACTCCTCTCCACCCCATACCTGGTTGGAAATGCACTTCTTCCTCTTTTGGCTACCGGGCAGCGACCTGCAGCTGATGCGCCCACCCATCCTGTGCCCGCTGGACCGACGGGACTGCAGGGACGTGAGGCCATCTCCTTCCTCCAGGAACAGCTCAGCGAGCAGGGCAGACTGTGCAGAGCGGAGCTGTGAGAACCAGGCAGCCCTTGCAGCGAACGTCACCCCACACCCAGAGAGCCGTCACCGGCAGGAGGCAGCCCCAGAAGACCACAGGCTCCACAGAGGCCAACCCAGTGCTACAGCCCAGCTGTGCCAGACCCAGCTGTGCCCCTGCCTGCTGCATCCCCCAGGAATAACTAAGTGCAAGCCACAGGCACCTTCCCAGGTGTCCTCCAAAGCCCTCCAAGGTGTCCCTTACCTTCTGCCAGCACCACACGCAGGGAGGAAGGGAGAAGTGACAGCATTACAGACCTGCAGGCAGCAGAACCCTCCAGCCCTCTCCAAGGGAACACGGCCAAGACGCCCCTCCAAGATGGGAAAGCCCAAGGCAGGGGAGCATCCACATCTCAGGGAACCCTGACCACAACCAGCACCACTCGGAGCTGTGCGAGCAGACAGGGATTTACTCCGCACAGCTCACACCTCCTGCACCCTCAGTCCTTCCCAGTCCCAGGGTCACAACCCAGCCAGGCTGTGCCTTCACAGCCCCTTCTCATTGTGGCTCTCACCTTGCTGGCTCGCAGCAACCCCACCAGCTCCTCGGGGACAGCATCCCTGTTCTTCTCCACAAACCCATCACACTGGTATTCCACCTGGCAGGAGACAAGGCCAGCACCAGTGTTTGCCTGCAGCTTCCCACACTGCTTTGGTGTGGGCTCTGCTTGGGCACAGCCCAAGGCTTTTGGAAGGAGTCCTTGCAAGAGTCAGAGCTGGTGGTGGACATAGCTGCCTGGCTCCTGCCCTGCTGCAAGGCTGCTGGTGGCAACCACCACAAGCAAACTCTGTAGTCTAACCCAGCCCTCAGCAGCAGCAGAGGCAGCAGGAGCCGCTTCCCAGCCCATGAGGGTGCAGGCAGTGGTCACAGCTACTCAGGAGGCTGCAGGAGCTGCCACCACCAGCTGCAGAGAGGGCAAGCTGGATGCCCACAGATGCAGAGCCACTGCCAAGCCCTCCCTGCCCAGGGCTGGACTGCCACAGCTTTCCCTACCTTGCCAGCAAAGTGGCAGACAATGAAAGCATCCTTGGACCTCTTGGGTTTCTGGAAGTAGGAGCTGTTGAGATGGGTCTGGTAAAGCTTCTGTGCCCAGCTCCCATCGCTGCCTGTGGGCATCTGAAAGGCAAACAGGTCAGAACGGGCAGCGGACGGGTCTGGGTGGCCACAACAACCTGCTCCTAGCATTTCTTGCCCACCTTGCACTCCTCATTGAGCAGGTCCAGAATGCCAAGGCGGCCCTCGATGAGTTCGATGCATGGCTGGTTGTCACAGAAGTCAACAAAGACCCAAGGGATCTCCTCAGCCACGTACTCTTCCTGCTCCAGCTTGAAGACGTGCTGGAGGGCAGGGAGTGCAGACTCAGGAGTGGACAAAGGTGGCAACCACCAAGCAGGCTGCAGCCAGTGGCTTGGTGTCCACAAGACACTTGAGCAGCCTGCCTTAAGGAGAAAGGAAGGGACCGTGTCCAGCTCCAGCAGGATCCCAGACCCTGTGTTTGGGGAGCCTGAAGCACCAGCCACGCTCAAGGAAAAGAGCACCAAAAGCAGCAGCACAGTGAGGATGTCCAGGGCCCACCCTCGCTCACTCTCAGCAAGGAGACACATGCAAGTGACACCCACCAGGTTGAAGAGCTGCTGAAGCTTCTCGTTGGCATAGTTGATGCAGAACTGCTCAAAGCTGTTGAGCTCAAACATCTCAAACCTGTGGGCAGCAGAGACCCACCTGAGACAGCTGCCGGGTAGAGCTACCCCAACCAACCCTGAGCTCCAGGCACCCAACTGGTCCCACTACAGGGACAGGAACCACCCTATGTCCCAGCTGGAGCAGCTGGTGGCTGCAGACCCACAGCCATAACTGATGCAGGAGCAGGACCACGCTCTTCCAGGCAGACCAGGAGAGGGGAGCAGCTCTTACCCATAAATGTCCAGGATGCCAATGGAGGTGTGGTGGCCCTCCAGTGACCGCAGGGCGCGGTTGAACCTGCTCACCATCCACTTGAAGACCTGCCCATACATATGCTTGGCCAGGGCATCCCGGGAGTCAAGCGCCTGCTGCCTGGAGAGAGGTTTCAGGTAGGTCTCGCCCGCAGTGACCAGCTTGCGGTGGCAGAGCCAGCGTGTCACCTGCGATGCCTCCAAACCCAGCAGCGTGCAGAAGAGCCCCAGGGCCTCGTCAGCAGGCTGCAGAGGGACAGACCATCACCATGGTGTTGCAGAGATGTGGCTCCTGGAGCCAACGCAGCTCAGGGACCAGGTGGGAATGCACCCACCTCCACGAAACAGCCATCCCCACGGCGGTCCTTCCCTCTCATCACAATGTTGCCCAGGTGCAGGATGGCAGCCAGGATGGTGAAGAGCTCCAGCTGGTCGGCTTCAGGGACACCTGCGGGCACAGCACAGGCCTGAGGGCCTCCCCAGGCTCCCCCCCCAACCCCATGCTGGTCCAAACCCCTGCATCACACAAACCAAAGGGATGGGAAGAACCAAGTCACAGAACCATTTAGGCTGGAGAAGATTTAGAAGATTGAGTCCAGATGAGGGCTATGAAAGTGATCCAAGGGCTGGAGCACCTCTGCTATGAGGCCAGGCTGAGAGAGTTGGGGTTGTTCAGCCTGGAGAAGAGAAGGCTCCAGGGAGACCCTAGGGCAGCCTCCCAGTACTGAAAGGGGCTCCAGGAAAGCTGGAGAGGAACTTTTTCCAAGGGCTTGGAGTGACAGGATGAGGAGGGACAGCTTTAAATTGGAAGATTTAGATTGGACATTAGGAAGAAATTCTTCATGATGAGGGTGGGGAGGCCTTGGCCCAGGGTGCCCAGAGCAGTGGTGGCTGCCCCATCCCTGGAGGTGTTCAAGGCCGGGTTGGATGGGGCTTGGAGCCCCCTGATCCAGCAGGAGGTGTCCCTGCCCAGGGCAGGGGGTGGCACTGGACGGGCTTTGAGGCCCCTTCCAACCCACACCACTCTGCAATTCTATGAAGTCCACCACTAAACTAGGTTCCAAAGCACCATGGCAACACATCTTTTAAATCCCTCCAGGGATGGTGATGCCCTCACTTCCTTGGGCAGCCATTCCTGATAGATGTTTCAGTGAAGCAATATTTCCCAATGTCCAGTCTAAACCTCTCCTGGCACAACTTGAGGCCACCAAATGGCCAGCAGAGAGCCAGGCTCCCCAGCACTGGCACATTTGGCACCAAAACTCCTACACCAGCATTGAGGTGAGGGCTGTGGGACAACCGGCCCCAGGTACCAGCCCTGCCTTCCCACCCTCCTCCTGACGGTACCCAGGAGCGAGAAGGCATTCCGTGTGCTCTCAAAGTCAGCTGCATCCTTGGTGCTCTGGGCAGCGGCACATTGGCCCTGACAGGTGTAGTGGAAGAACTCTGCTCCACCTGTGGACGAGATGCATCAGATAAACCAACACAATCTGTCTCAAGATGCTCCAAGCAGCCCTTATTCCAGCCCAGGGTGCTCAGCAGCAGCAGAGCCTCTCTCCAGCACCCAGGAAAGGTGGCATCTTCCCATGTGGGATGCGTTGGCACCTCCATGGGGCTTGTTGGGGGGACATGAGGACACTCACGGAGACCCAGGCCCTGGAGCTCAGGCAGGGTGGCCGAGGCACAGAGCTGGTAGAAGATGTGATAGTTCCTCTCTGCTTTTGCCTGTGGATGAGCAAGAAACCACATCACCTTGGGCCACCCTGCAGCACTCGCGATAGCTCCAGATCTGGGAACAAGGGGCATCTTCCTCTCTCACAGTTTGACTCAGCAGCACTGGGATTGCTTCCCCAGGGCATGTCCAGGAGGAGCAACCTCTCACCCCAAGGACTAGGGCTCCCACTCAGCCCTGTCCCCATGCCATCCCATGAACCCACCTGGAAGGTGACACGGGACTTCTCCAGCAGGTAGGTTTTGATGGTGGCCCCTGTGACATGTGCTTGGCTGAAGCCAATCTCAATGTACTTCCCAAAACGGCTACTGTTGTCATTCCTGGTTGTCTTTGCGTTCCCAAAGGCCTGGCAGGGAAGGAGGGCAGGAGGCGTTAATTGGTTCCAGATCTCCAGGTGCTCTGGAGAAGTCCAGTCCCTGTGACCCATTTTACAGGGCAGGGACAGACACAGCATCACATCAGGGATCCAGGCCGTGAGTAACACAGGGAGAGCCTGCAGGGACACCCCAGCTGCTCCCACACAGAGCTTGGGGATAGAGGAGCACCCACCTCCATGACAGGGCTGGAGGCCAGCACCTTCTCCTCCATGCTGGAGTTGCCGAGGCAGCCCCCGACGGTGGTGAAGTACCTCATGGCATACTTGGCTGACACAGTCTTCCCCGCTCCCGACTCCCCACTAATGATGAGGGACTGGTTCTTTCCAAACCTGCCAGAGAGGGACATGAGCTGGGGACAGCCTGTGACCCAGCAGGACACACCACGGTCCAGGGGGAGCTTCAAGCCTTTCCCACTGCAATCCCAGGGATGGTCCGATGGGATGTTCTCACCTCACCATCTGCTTGTACGCCTCCTCCGCCAAAGCAAAGATGTGGGGGTCCATGTCCCCCATCTCACGACCGCAGTAGGCGTAAATCACCTCCTCCTCATAGATGGGCAACGGTTGGTACGGGTTGATGGCAACAAGGATGATACCTGAAAGAAGAGTGTTCCAGACCTGGTTAGATGGGGCTTGGAGCCCCTGATCCAGTGGGAGGTGTCCCCGCCCATGGCAGAGGTGGGACTGGATGGACTTTGAGGTCCCTTCCAACCCAAACAATCCCACAGTGAAGAGGGATGTGCAAAGGGCAGGAAGGGCCATGTGGAGGGGACGGGATGAGGAGTAGGAGGAGGTGCCCAGGGCTCACCACAGTAGGTGTAGATGGCATTGGCCTCCAGGAAGCGCCGGCGAAGCGAGTGCAGCACAGCTGGCTCGTGCAGGTAGCTCAGAGCCACCAGGTCATCAGCACCTGAGAGGCAGTCGGGGTTGCAGAGAGGCGGCAGCTGGAATTCGACGGGATAGGCCAGCGCCTGCAGGGATGGAGATGAAGCAGGACAAGCGCTGAGCAGGGTCAGCCAGCCCTGCGAGGGCAGGATGGGGCAGTGGGAGCAGCCTCAGAGCCAGGGCACAGCGAGCCACACACAGCCGTGGTGGTCCAGGCTCCTGCTCAGACACCAGAGAGGACACATCCAGGCAACATTCGAGCCTTTCCACTTGCTGCTGAAGCCCCCAGGCTGGCTTGTTGGTAGGCAGGTGAACAATCTCCCACCTAGGGATGCCCAACCACATCCCAAGCACAGGAGGGTCCTGCTGTGCTGCACAGCTCCAGCCTTACCGAGCCATCTTCCAGGCGGAGATGGAGAACGGTGTCTCCTTCCTTGTAGCTCCTGGTTATTTCTGCCACCCTCCAGACTTCAACACAGTCAGGGATCCACACCCGAGCACCCTGCAGGGACACAGGACAGAGGAGACCTTTACAGACAGCCACAGCCAGGAGACAGGGAGCATCTGGCCACCAGCCCCTGAACCAAGGGTCAGAGCCTTCTCCAACATTCTCACTTAGGACAATCAGCCCCGTGCTCAGCATCACCATGGCAGGGCAAGCCACGGGACCCAGCATCCTGCTCGGTGTCCCGTGGCCCCTTGGCTTCTGCAGGCAGGGGTCCTACACAGCTGCTCGGCTTGGCTGGAGCCCTGCTGCCCACGCCAGGAAGGTGGGGATCTCTCCTACCCTCAGCATGGTGGGCTGTCACTGCCCCACCCCAAGGGTGCAATCGCACCTGCTGGTGCAGTGAAGGCTTCTGGAAACACAGATGAGTGCAGGCATTTCTGAACACCCGGTGAGCTGGGGATGCGGCTGCATGGTTTGGTTGGGCAGAGATCATAGAACCATGCAATGGTTTGGGTTGGAAGTGACCTCAAAGCCCAGCCAGTGCCCCCCCCTGCCATGGGTAGGGACACCTCCCACTGGATCAGGGGGCTCCAAGCCCCAGCCAACCTGGCCTTGAACACCTCCAGGGATGGGGCAGCCACCACTGCTCTGGGCACCCTGGGCCAGGGCCTCCCCACCCTCACAGCAAAACATTTCTCCCTAAGATCTCATCTCAATCTCCCCTCCTGCAGCTCAAAACCTTTCACCCTCACCCTCCCCCTGCACTCCCTGATCCAGAGCCCCTCCCCAGCTTTCCTGCAGCCCCTTTCAGCACTGGGAGCTGCTCTAAGGTCTCCCCAGAGCCTTCTCCTCTCCAGCTGAACAACCCCAACTCTCCCAGCCTGTCCTTGTACAGGAGCTGCTCCAGCCCTTGGATCATCTCCGTGGCTGCCTCTGGATGCACTCCAACAGCTCCATGTCCAGGATCCAGATCCATCTGACCATGAGACCATGCGATCTGTGCAACACATCTGCTTTTAACTTCTGAGCGATCCAGACACCGTCACCAGCACTGCAGACCCAGCCACCAGCCAGAGCACGGCAACAGTGATAATAAAAATCCCTCCGTGCCCTTGTTTTGCTGCAAATTCACAGCTCCGTGGGGCCACCCACAGCAGGCAGCCTTGTGCAAAGGACAACCTGCCTGCTGGAGGCTGCTGCTCCCCTCTGGTCAGATATTGATGATGTGGGAGTTGTGCAGCACAGGGGAATCCTGCCTTTCCTCTACACACAGCCCTGAGCATCAACACCTCCCTCCTGCCTGGAAAAAGCCTCTTTGGAGCCACTCTGCACACTCAGTGTGCAAAGCAGCACAAGACCATGGGGTAGAGAGGTAAAACTTGAGCCCAAACACCTCGAACTCCTGCCAGCTGATGCAATGCCTTGCAGCAAGAGGGTGAATATCCAGCCCCAAGCTGGGAGAGGGTGACCTGTGTTCCTGGGCCAGGGAAACCCATTTCCTGCTGCCCTTGGCACTGGTGCCCACAGCCCTCCTCTGCTCAAGTCCAGGCACAGCGTGTCAGGGAGCCCCGTGAGGGTCTGAGCAACCTCATCCAGTGGGATGTGTCTCTGGCCATGGCAGAGGGGTTGGAACTGGATGGGTTTTGAGGTCTCTTCTGACCAAAACCATTCCATGATTCTATGAACAAACTGGCTGAGGAGCAGGAACCACAGCCAGCCCCACACAAGGTGGGCAGCACCCCCAGTCAGCCCCACAGCTGATGTGCCACCCTGCACCCCAGGTGCTGCCACCGAGCTCGGCACCAGCAGGGAGGTGACTCAGGGGAACACCTAGACTACAGCCCCTCAGGGTGGGGGGAGCAAAAGACACCATCTCAGCAGCTTCTGCCAGACTGCAGTGAACAGGGGTTGCTTCCAGGCAGCTGGGATCTCCTGGTGCTCCAAGCAGGCAGAGATGAGGGCACACTGGGCAAGTCAGTGATTTTTTTGCTTCATTCAGTGGCTGCTCATAGCCACGAAGCGTTGCCAGTCAGGCTGCTCTGGAGACGCGAGGTAGGTGTTGGCCAAAACACTCTGCTGAGCCCCCTGATCCAGCGGGAGGTGTCCCTGCCCATGGCAGAGAGTTGGAACTGGATGGGCTTTAGGGTCTCTTCCAACCCAACCCATTCCACGATTCTATGATTCTGCAAGCTTAGAAAAGGAGGTGGTGAATCCGATGGTTGCAGTGTTGCTCTCGGGCTGAGATGTGGGCATTTACCCCTTTCCACGCAGTCTGGGATCTATCACAGCGCAGCAGCAGGGCTCTAACAGAGCACACTCCCACGCCAGTGGGACGCGGCCAACCTCTCGCTAGAAACCAGGGCCTGAAAACCCATCCTGGTTTTGCTGATGTTGCAAATCCCGGGCACTTGGCTTGCAGCAAGCGTTTCCAGGTCTGCAGAGTGCAAAGCACATGTGTCAACGCCGCGTTAAAGCTCAAAGGAGCCCTGAACACGCTTCAAGTCTGGGAAGGGGGAGGGAAAGGAGCTGAGTTTGGGGGTCAAATCCAAGGAGGCATCAGAATCCCAAACCTCTGCCTTTGCAGTTGGAATAAAGAGGGCAGGAAGGGGGTCAGGTTGCAGGGGCCACACAGCAGAGGAGCAGTGAGAAGCCTTTGGCTTTCACAAGCAGCAGCCGCTGGAGGGAGTGAAAAATCGCCCGCTGTACGGCTTCCCAGCACAGGAGCAGCGGGACTGCAGCCTGAAACCACAGCTGGACTAGAGAGCAACCCTGCCAGCGCACCCAGCTCCCTCCCACTGCTCTCCAGCTCCCTGAAGGAATGCCAGGCTGGCAGTGGAGCAGGCACAGGCTGGGAGGTAACCACAGGGCACTGGGTGATGCCAGGAGCAGCTCCTGTATGGGCACAGGCTGAGCGAGTTGGGGTTGTTCAGCTGGAGAGGAGAAGGCTCTGGGGAGACCTTAGAGCAGCTCCCAGTACTGAAAGGGGCTCCAGGAAAGCTGGGGAGGGGCTCTGGATCAGGGAGTGCAGGGGGAGGGTGAGGGTGAAAGGTTTTGAGCTGCAGGAGGGGAGATTGAGATGAGATCTTAGGGAGAAATGTTTTGCTGTGAGGGTGGGGAGGCCCTGGCCCAGGGTGCCCAAAGCAGTGGTGGCTGCCCCATCCCTGGAGGTGTTCCAGGCCAGGTTGGATGAAGCTTGGAGCCCCCTGATCCAGTGGGAGGTGTCCCTGCCCATGGGTTGATGGCACTGGATGGGCTTTGAGGTCCCTTTCAGCTTCAGTTCCTGCATGGCCAGGGATTTGGTACAACACAACCCACGCCTCAAACACAAAATGCCTCCTCGCTTTGCCCAGGTTGGCACCTCAGTCACGTCACAAGGATGGATGCTGCCCCTCTGACCTCTGCAGAAACATCAGAGCTTCCCAGCTGGTTAATTCTGAGCCTCTAGGAAGAGGGGACCATGTTTGGGGGCTGCCCTACAGCTTTAGCAATCATTCTGCATCCACAGCAGCAAAAGTAAAAAGCAAGAGCCCGTCCTGCTGCCGGCTCACGGCAGAAGTACCGTCGATAGGCAGAGCTGGGCCAAGGCAAAAGCAGGAGAACCTGGGACAAGATCCAGGGGACAAAAGCAGCCAGGCAAGAGGCAGGACAGGTGGATGCTCACACAGCACCAAACCCTTCTCACCTGTGACGAGCACTCAAGTGCAGGCACAGTGTTTCAAGGAGCCCCACAAGAGCTTGAGCCCCCTTATCCAGCAGGAGGTGTCCCTGCCCATGGCAGGGGTGGCACTGGATGGGCTTTGAGATCCCTTCCAACCCAAACCATTCCATGATTCTCAGAGCAGGCTAGTTGGGGTGCACCAGCCTCAACAGGACCCACCCAAGGTGGACACCCCCCCAAGCTAGACCCATAGCTGATGCCTCACCAGGCACCCTGCACCCCGGGAGCTGCCACCGAGCCAGGTACCAGCAGGGAGGTGCCCCTGGGGGACACCCAGGCCACAGCACCAGCAGCCCCCCCAGGGGGCTGAGCCCCTGCGAGGTGCACAAGCCCATCACCACCAACACCCCCCAGGTCTGCAAAAAGCCCCACCACACTGGCAGGCAGGGCTCCCCTTACCCTGTTAGCTCCCAGGTTATGACCCCCAGCACTCACTCACCTGCACATACAGGTCCCCCGCAGCCATAGCACCCCCCCAAACAGCAGCCAGTACTCCCACACCCCTGCCCACAGCTCTTTTATAGCTCTTAATTGTTGCTAATTGGCAGGGGGGAGGTTCCAAGTCCCCGCCCCCTCCTGCCCCCCAGCCCCTCCCCGGGCTGGGGATGCACCTGGGGAATGCTGAGACAGGTGCCCCCCCCCCGGTGCAGCACCCCAGGAACCCTCCCAGCTCGGGCACCCAAGGGACCCCTATGCAGGGCACTTCGAGACCACCCCCACGGGACACCCTGAGAATCCCCATAAGGGGCACCCCAGGACTCCACTTGGAACATCCCGAGAAGCCTCATCTGGGACAAGAGGGAACGGCTTTAAATTGGACGGAAGAAGATTTAGATTGGACATTGGGAAGAAATTCTTCACAATGAGGGTGGGGAGGCCCTGGCCCAGGTTGCCCAGAGCAGTGGTGGCTGCCCCATCCCTGGAGGTGTTCCAGGCCAGGTTGGATGGGGCTTGGAGCCCCCTGACCCAGTGGGAGGTGTCCCTGCCCATGGCAGGGGGTGGCACTGGGTGGGCTTTGAGGTCCCTTCCAACCCAAACCATTCTGTGACTCCATGACACCTCCCTCCCAGGACAGCCCAACATCATCCCCTACCTTGGACACTCCAAGAGCCCATTGAGGTCACCTGGGCCAGGGCCTCCCCGCTCTTCCAGGGAAACATTTCTTCCTAAGATCTCATCTCAGTCACCCTTGTTTTTCCCTTGCATCCTATCCCTGCGCTCCCTGACTGGTTGGAACTGGATGGACTTTAAGGTCCATTCCAACCCAACCATGATTCTATGAGGAGGCCACCAGTTCCTGCTCCTGCCCTGAGCACCCAAGCTGGCACCCACTTTGTTCCCAGCTGGTGTCCCCAAGCCTCTCCAGCCCCACCGTGCTCTCCAGGCACTGGTGCAACTCCAGGGGTTCCAAAGCCACCTCAGATGGTGCCACCTCGGAGCTTACCAGCTCCAGTAACCCAGCACACTCCAGCAGCTTGGCACAACACGACAAACACGGCGATGGAAACGTTGCTTTTCCTCACTCCCCCCCCAAAAAAATGAGCACGTTCTGCAACAGGGAACATACAAAGGCTTTTTCTGATGAAAAAATAATGAATCCCTAATTGCCCAAGGGCTGTCGGCGGCGTGCGGCTCATTAACAAATCACGTAGGCGGGTTCGCGCCATGCACAGCCTGTAGATGCAGACTGGAGCTCCACTAATAATGGAGGTTGCAGCCCGGGAGAAAATAGTTGCCCAGACAGCGTTTTCGGTAGCCACTGCTCCCCAAAGGGGTCGCTGGCACTTTCTGACAGCTCCAAGGAAAGCCCCAGCGTGGCCGGGGCGAGCTGCGGCAGCAAGGTGTCGCAGGCGGTGGCACCCAGGGAAGCAGCGAGGCCCCAGGGTGTGTTTCCCCCATCCCCTCATCCCGCGTTTCGCCCCAGGGAGTCACAGCTTGGCTGCTCACAGGAGGCTCCGTGCTCCCAGCACAAGATCTGGGGGCGGGATGGAGAGGTCGCCCAGTCAGTGTGCGGATGACACCGAGCTGGGTGGAAGTGTTGGTCTGCTCGAAGCAAGGGAAGCACTGCAGAGGGATGTGGACAGGCTGGATCGATGGGCTGAGACCAACGGGATGAGGTTCCACAAGGCCAAGGGCAGAGTCCTCCATCTGGGTCACAACAACCCCAGGCAGCGTCACAGGCTTGGGGAGGAGTGGCTGGAGAGCTGCCTGGCACAGAAGGACCTGGGGGTGTTGGTTGGCAGCGGCTGAACAAGAACCAGCCCAGGTGGCCAAGAAGGCACCAGCATCCTGGCTTGGCTCAGCCATGGGGTGGCAGCAGGAGCAGGGAAGGGATCGTCCCCATGGACGCGGCGCTGAGGAGGCCAAATCTCGAATCCTGGGTTCAGATTTGGGCCCCTCAGTACAAGAAGGATATCGAGGGGCTGGAGTGCGTCCAGAGAAGGGAACGGAGCTGGGGAAGGGGCTGGAGAACAGGGGTTCTGGGAGCAGTGAGGGACCTGGGGCTGTTTAGTCTGGAAAAAGGAGGCTGAGGGGAGACCTCATCGCTCTCTGCAGCTCCTGGGAAGGAGGTTGGAGCTGGGTGGGTGCTGGGCTCTGCTCCCAAGAAACAAGGGATGGGATAAGAGGAAATGGCCTCAAGTTGCACCAGGGCAGGTTTAGATTGGATATCAGGAAAGATTTCTTCACTGAAAATGTGGTGAAGCCCTGGCAGAGGCTGCCCAGGGCAGGGGGGGAGTCTCCGTCCCTGGAGGGGTTCAAAAATCAGGTAGATGTGGCACCTCGGGACGTGGTTTAGTCGGGACAGAGGGGTTGGGCTGACGGTTGGGCTGGATGAGCTTGGAGGTCTTTTCCAACCTTAATGATTCCGTGACTCCATGAGAGGCAGAGGGGAAACTCTGCCAAAACACAAACCACCGGCAACCGAACGACCCCAACCCAGAGCGGGGCGGCTGCTCCTGAGGACGCTGGCGCTGAGAGGCTGCAGGCAGTGAGACACCCTAGGTAGCACATGAATTCATATATAGTAAAAAGTCTTTATTAAGAAGGCTTTGAAGTCAAAAAATAAAACTCTTGATACAATTTTCATAACCGTCAAGTCAGCTCAGCAAATATATAATCAGTACTTTAGCCATGTAAGGTTAAAGGTCCGTTATTTTCTTTTTAAAATAAAATATATTTTAGTTTTTAAAATTTATTCAATAAAGTACATATTTTCCTATAAATTCCCTACATATACATAAAGAGGTAAAAAATAAAAAAATAAAACTAAAAGAAAAACCAAACCAACCACAAAATCAAAAGGAGATAGAAATCCTGTCTGGTTTTTGCGACATGGTGAGTTAACCGTGCCCTCTCCATCCCATAAACTCCCCGGCCCAGCCTGGCCCCCTGACCTCTCATCCCACGTTTTTGGGCAGTTTTCACATTGGCAAAATAGAAGATAGACCTGCGTTACAAAAAAAAAAAAAATATATATATTTATAGAACCATCAAGAATCATCCAAAAAAATAACTACATACAAAAAGAACGACGACGGGAAAAAAAAATTATAATAATTATAATAGAATGATTTTAAAAAAATAAAAAGACAACCCTTGCGTCTCCTAAAATAAAAAGTGCAACCGGACCTTTTCTTTCTGGGTTTTTTTTTTTTTAACTTTGCAAAACTGAAATACTGTTATTTGGGAAGGGCTGAAGAACAGCTGGGCTTCCTCCTCCCAGCTGCCACAGCCGGGTGAAGTTAAAGCTATTCTGTAAACATCGGAGGTTCCTCCTCGCCGTGGTTTCACACCCCTCTTCCTCGCTGTCGGCCCCGTCTTCCCCATCCCTCCCAACCCCGAAATTCCATCCCTCCCATCCAGCCAGCAAGCAGCAGCTTCTCCGTCCCCCCCCCAACCCCGTGCGCCCATCGGATCCGTTATTAAATAAAAAGGTTGATTTGTTTGAAAGAGTTTTCAAGTCTTTAAAAAGCTGTGTTGGGTTGGAAGGGGAGAGTCGGCCGCCTCGGCAAGCGGGATCCAGCTAGGAGAAGATGTGGATGGCTTGCGTGGCGGGCGTGTGGCAAGCGGGACACTCGGGTTCGGCTTTGCCGCAGATGCGCATGGCGCATTCCATGCAGAAGAGGTTGTGGCCGCAGGGCACCAAAGCGGCGATCACCTCGCTCTCGAAGCACACCATGCACTCGCGGGAGCTCTTGCGGTGCCCGTCGGAGCTGCTGGAGTCGGTGGGTGAACCCGAGGCGGCGGAGATGCTGCCGGGCAAGGAGGAAGAGGAGGAGTAGCCGGTGCTGTTGGAGAAAGAGGAGAGTGAGCCTTGAGTGGGCAACCAGGACAAGGTGCTGACGGGATCGCTCTGGATGCGGCGCGCTAAGGGGTGGTCCAGGGTCACACCGCCACCGCCACCGCCGCCCTCGGGGAGGGTGGGCGAGTGGCGCGGCGTGGCCGTGCCGCTGTTGCGTCTCTGCGAGCCGTTGATGGAGGAGCAGCTGCTGAAGGCTTGCAAAGGGTTGCCCGACCGCTCGAAGGGCGACCAGATGGTGGTGGTGGTGGGCGTCGTGAGGTCGAGGGCCAAGAAGTCGAAGCCGAAGTCGCACTCCTCCGAGCCCAGCGGGGCCGGGGGCTCGCTGAAGGTGAAGCCACTGCTGGTGCTGTAGGGGCTGGTGGGGCTGGCGTCCGCCACCCGCCCGCTGTAGTAGGACTCGGTGGAGGTGCTGCCCAAGGAGCTGAGGCTGTCGTTGCGCAGCGCGGCCGAGGGGCGGCGGGCAGGGTGGGGGGCTTTGGCCCACAGGCTGGCCGTGCTGCCCTGCAGGTCAAGGCAGACGTCGGTGCCGTTGGAGTGGAAGTCGTTGTCAGCATTGACATCAATGAAGGAGCCTGTCCGCATGGTGATGTGCGCCTCGATCTCCTCCCTAGCCCGGTCTACGTTCTCGGGCATGCCCGTCACCTCGAAGACGGGTTCCTTGTCCCGGCTGGGTGTCACAATATAGGTGTGCGTCTGTTGCTGGATCCGCTTGATGGTGGCTCCCTTGGGCCCCACCACCAGCCCCACCACACGGTACGGGACCCTCACCTGGATGGTGGTCTGTCCCGGCAGGTTGGGAGGCCCCTGCATCGCTCCCGTCAGCCCATTCACTTTGTTACGTGTCGCCCGGATCATGGAGAAGTGCTCGGCGGCCGAGAGGATCTCCCGTTTTGCCATCTCCACATCCTCCTTCCTCCCAGTCACGATGAAAACAGGCTCCTCGCCCCTGACCGGCGTCTTGATGTACGTGTTGGTCTTGGCACGTAGGGCTTTGATTTTGCAGCCTGCAGAGCAAGAAGATGACACGTCAAAGCTGAGACCTCAGAGAGAGCCCCTGCTCACCCAGGATGGGGAGATGCAGGACCAGGAGGAACCAGCAGATCCCTTTGGCACTGATCTCCTCTCTCTGGTGGTCAATGACAGGACCCGACGGAATGGCAGGAAGATGCCAGGGCAGGGTTAGGTTGGACATTGGGAAAAGGTTCTTCACCCAGCGAGTGGTGGAGCACTGGAACAGCTCCCCAGGGAAGCAGTCACAGCCTGACAATATTCCAGAAGCATTTGGCCAACATCCTCAGCTCCACGGGGTGAATGTTGGGGTGTCCTGTGCTGGGACAGGAGTTGGACTCGATTATCCTTGTAGGTCCCTTCCAACTCAGGACACTTTAGAAGGCTCTGGAGAGACCTTAGAGCATCCTCCCACCACTGAAAGGGGCTCCAGGAAAGCTGGGGAGGGGCTCTGGATCAGGGGGTGCAGGGATGGGATGAGGGTGAAAGGTTTTGAGCTGCAAGAGGGGAGATCGAGGTGAGATCTTAGGGAGAAATGTTTTGCTGTGAGGGTGGGGAGGCCCTGGCCCAGGGTGCCCAGAGCAGTGGTGGCTGCCCCATCCCTGGAGGTGCCCAAGGCCAGGTTGGATGGGGCTTGGAGCCCCCTGATCCAGTGGGAGGTGTCCCTGCCCATGGCAGGGGGTGGCACTGGCTGGGCTTTGAGGTCTCTTCCAACCTCATCGAGCAGCTAAACCAGACCCGGCCGCACCCCAACAACCGCCCTGGAAGGATGAGGAGTTCCCCGTGGCAGAGGAGACCCCAGGGCAGAGAAGCTTCATCCTCACCTGCTGGGGCAGGGGTGCTCATGGGTTCTCCCCCTTCCGGCAAGACCCGCTTCCCCGGCACAAGGAGGACGATTCAGCAGGCAGAGCCCAGGCTGGGACGCAGGAGCCAAGGGCTTTGCTGCCAGCTCTGCCCTCACCTCGCACAGCCCCGGCCACATCCCTGCCCCTCTGCGCGTCGCTGCAGCACCCATGCAGCCACATGTTCCTGCTGCCCTCCAGGATCAGTCACCGCTCCTCTTGGTGAGGAGCTGCCTCTGCCTGCAAGCGCAGCATCGCTCTCTGCAACCCCGTTCCCGCTAATTGCATCCGCTCCAATGCACGCGCTTAATTAAACTCACAGGAGCCAAGCGCGCAGCCCGGAGAGCTCAGTCCCGCTCCCGGCATAAGAGATCGAGTGATTCCCTGGCTTCCACCTCCCATGCAACCCCCGAGCTTTGCAGGGCACCTAAAGCAAAGCCAGGAGCCTGCAGGGATTGAGGGTGCCCGATCTGAGCCCCGAGACTGTCCCTGTCCCTGCAAACGCCGCTGCTCCAGCTCCGCGTCGATCAATCGATGCGCACTTTGCTGCAACTGAGGCACAACTGATGCTGCAAACGGCTCGCTCGGGGCACTCCTCCTCCTCTCAGATGCTCCCTGAGGTGAGGAAGGGCAAAGCAGCTCTTCCAGCTGCGAGGCTGGAGACAGGAGAGTCCCAGCAGGTTGAAGGGACTCAGCCAAGGATGTTCAGGTAGGTCCGTCCCAACGACGCCAATCGACCCACGCACAGAGCAGACCGTGCTGCTCCAGGTGACCCCAGTGCAGGGCATTTCCCAGGGCATTAAGCATCACTAAGGAATAAGAAATGTGTCAGAATAAGCGAGGAGCAGCTGGCTTGGGTGTCACAGCCCAGCTTTTCAGCAGCGCTAACGGCGCCGATAGCGACATCCAGGGAGCCCATGGGTGATGACACCAGTCTTTCTGGATATCTCCTCCAGGAAACCTCAAAAGCAGCTTCCACCAGCCAGCACGGCCCCTGCCCGGCTCCAGGTGGCTCCACAAGTGCCCTCCCTGCTGCCTGCAAAGGTGCCAGGATGGAAACAAGCGGGCAGACAGAGCTGGGAAGGCAGGAGACCTGTCAAGATCTCCCCGTTAAGGGGGCAAAACCCTGTGAATCTCACACAAGCCAAGCTGAAGGCATTTGAAGGACACCTGTTCCAATCAAACAAATGTTCCTCACCCCCTGTGTTGCCCCAGGGATTCACTCCTGGCTCGGGGCAGTGGGACAAGCCCAAATTCAATCCAAATTCAGCCCCCGGTGCATCTGGTCGGGCTCGGCCAGGCACAGGCAGGGCTGAGGACATCAGAGCTGCCCCATTCCCTCGAGCTGGGGACACTGCTGAGTGGCTGCAGGGACACAGGGAGCAGGAATGTGGGTGGAGAAGGGTTTGTCCAGGCTTTTTCTAATTTAGGACAACAACTGGAAGGTGTATTTATGTCTGGGGGCGTATGGTGGGGAAAGCAACAGCTCCATCGCTGGGGCAGGGCAGAGCCAGCAACCATCAAAGGCGAAGGTTTCTGAAGCACGTGCCAGCTTCTGCGAGGCTGTGCCTGTGACTCCCATGTTTTCCTCCTTCATTTATTCTGGAATCTGCTCTAATTCCACCCCTGCTTGGCCAACTGGGACAAGCCCAGTGGCGGAAGCAAGGGTAGTGGGGCTGGGCGCACTGCAGGGCTCTGCTGGTGCCTCCTGAGGATGCCAATCCTTACCCCTAAGGTCTGAAATTCACCCTGTGCAGCAGGGAGCAGCAATTTCAAGATCCAAGGGATCCAAGCTTCCAGGAGCTGCAAACAGGAGCTGCTCGAGAGCCACGGCACAGCAAGGCTCTTCCTCACCCCACTCCACCACGCCGGCTGCACCGGTGGGACCAAACTGATGCTACGGTGGAAGACTTTCTCGATCTGCTCCTTGCAGCCCTTCCCAGGGGCAAAGCCAGAAACCACAGTTAAAAAATAAAGGGGTACCTGGCTTGGCCAGCTCCACCCTCCTCAAACAAGCCGGGCAGGAACACTGCACCCACGGCCACCAGGGTCACCACACCACAGCAAATCGCACCACAAGTTGGAGCTGGTTTTTCCAATCCTGGCGCTAAAGAGGATGGTGGCAGGTCCAGGGCAGCGGAGCTGTGGGCTTCCCTCCCTGCCTGCCCAGGGAAGCATTCCAGAAAAGGAGTTATCGGCCGGGGAAGCCGCTTGCCCAAGGCCACGTGTTGGCATCTGCACCAGGAAGGATGCTTGCATCGCTCAGTGCGAGGAGGCTCCGTCATTGCACCCCCCCCCGGTGAGTGCTCCCATACGGGGGCACTGGGAATGTGGTAGGAGCAGAGCTGGGACAGCACCACAGCCCCACTCAGGGACCAACCTGTCCTGCCACTGCTCCCCAGCCTCAAACTCCACCCAAGCTACTCCTTGGCCACAGGGACTCTCAGGCAGCAGGTCCTAAAAGGCCCGACCAAGAAGGATGGGCAGCCTCCCTGGGCTGGGATTCAGTAAAGCCCTGTGTCCAGTTCTGGAGCCTCAGCACAGGAAGGACCTGGAGCTGCTGGAGCGAGTCCAGAGGAGGCCACAGAGATGATCCAAGGGCTGGAGCAGCTCCTGTCCGAGGCCAGGCTGGGAGAGTTGGGGTTGTTCAGCTGGAGAGGAGAAGGCTCTGGGGAGACCTTAGAGCAGCTCCCAGTGCTGAAAGGGGCTGCAGGAAAGCTGGGGAGGGGCTCTGGATCAGGGAGTGCAGGGACAGGATGAGGGGGAACAGTTTTGAGCCACAAGAGGGGAGACTGAGATGAGATCTTAGGGAGAAATGTTTTGCTGTGAGGGTGGGGAGGCCCTGGCCCAGGGTGCCCAGAGCAGTGGTGGCTGCCCCATCCCTGGAGGTGTTCCAGGCCAGGTTGGATGGGGCTTGGAGCCCCCTGATCCAGTGGGAGGTGTCCCTGCCCATGGCAGGGGGTGGCACTGGATGAGCTTTGAGGTCCCTTCCAACCCAACCCACTCCAGGATTCTATGATTTAAACCTACATCACACAATGAGCTACAGGTCTGCAACACCAGGAACAACCTCACCATGGTCTGAGGTTTGTCCTCCATCACCTCGGCGCCTCGGAGAGGTGGCTAAGCTGAGGCTGCTCCTACCCGTGCTCAGGGAGGTGCTGACACCCTATGGCCAAGCTCCACAAAGCCCCCTAAGAGCAGATGTACTCAAACCGCACGGCACAGGTGGTTTCACCAGTAACTGGGGGAATGATCTGCACCAGTATGGGATGTTCCGGTGAGTCTCCCCAAGCCTCCACCCAAGCACACTGTGAAAATGCCATCCCAGCTGGCTGCATCCCTCTGAGGTTGGTGTGGCACAACCTGGCCAGAACGGGGCTGTGGAGAGGACCACTGGCAGTGAGTGCCACCATGGGTATCCCTCACCCTGGCATCCCCGGATCAAGCACCTTCCCTCAACCAAGCAACAGCATTTGCCATTCCCATGTTCTACCTTGCCAAGAGCCGGCGCGCAGCGTTAAAGACGAGAGAGGAAGAAAACAAGGTGCCAGGCTTTGCTACAAGTCTATAACCACGGTGGCTTTTAAAGCACTTTTCAGATCCAAAAGAAAACACCCTCAAAACAGGGAGGGACAGGGGCAACCCCAGGGGTGCTGCAGCCCCAACAGGTCCCTCCTTGCCTCCAGAGCCCAGGAGTGGCTCGGTTGGCACGTTACAGCTCTTTGGCAGAGCTGTGAGTCCCCGTGGGCCCAAACTCATCATCACAAGCCGTGGGCAGGCTCAGCTCCATCAAACACCCTCATTCCAGGGGGTCTCAAGCACTGGCAACCCCACTGAGTCACAGCTCCTCGTGCCACCACCCTGCAGAAACCATAGAATCATCAAATGCTTTGGGTTGGAAAGGACCTCTACAGGTCATCTGGTCCCACCCCCCGCAGGAGCAGGGACAGCTTTAACCAGATCAGGGTGTTCAGAGCCCCATCCAACCTGACCTTGAGTGTTTCCAGGGATGGAGCCTCCACCACCTCTCTGGGCAACCTGTGCCAGGGCCTCCCCACCCTCTCTGTAAAAACTTTCTTCCTTATATCCAATCTAAAAATTTCTTCCTTATACCCAGATGGCACCAACGGAGCCGTGTGAGCTGGATGCTCCTCTCAAACCCTCCCATTTCCAGACCCACATCCTCCTCTTCCTCCCACTATCCCCACCTACAAGCTGCTCTGTGCCCACCCCGCGCAGCTCCCAGCACGTTCCACTCCCCCAAACTGCCCTGGTTGGACCCCTTCCACCTGCCCTTGGGCTCAGAAACCACCGATTTGGGACAAGAAAACAGGATCCTGGCGAGTTCTCCCCAGGATGATGCAGTGATGGGAGGCAGCACCCCAGGAAAGGCAGCTGCTCTCCATGAAGGTTGTTGTCTCTTGGCACCAAAGAGGACTTTGCCCTCTGCCAGGAGCCCCAGTTGGATCCAGGCTGTGACTGTGGCAAGAGCTGATGAAAACCAGCACAGTGCAGGCTGGGAAAGTGCCTTTCCATCCCCCGTGCTCCGGCTGTTACCCAGGCAAGAGATAAGAGACCCGACAGAGCTCACGCACTCGCTGATCCCCAGCCCCTGCTTTGACATAAGGTGGCCTCCTCCACATGAGGAGGACAAAGCCCGATGCCCTTGGCCAGAGCATGTCTCCGTTTGCCCAGGGAGCTTTGTGCTCACAGTGCCCAGCTCCGAAAACCCAAGGAAAAGCAAACTCAGCTTTTCTGGAGGAGCTTTTGATGGCACCAACCAGGACTGGAGCCAGCTGATGCCTTGCACCCAGCCCTCCGGAGCTTGCTACTCGCTGAAGAAAGGCTTTGCCCTTCCTCTTCCCCAGGTCTGCAGCATCTCCTGGCCCCAGATCCAGCATTTCAGCATTCCCTGTCCGCTTCGTTAGTGGCAAATGGCACGGGATGCACCAGGAGTGGGGCCAGACGTGGAGGAGGACACATTGCACCTCCATCACATCTCATCATTTTGGGACACAACAACCCTGTGCAGCGTTACAGGCTTGGGAAGGAGTGGCTGGAGAGCTGCCTGGCACAGAAGGACCTGGGGGTGCTGGTTGACAGCGGCTGAACATGGGCCAGCAGTGACCCAGGTGGCCAAGAGGGCCAGTGGCATCTTGGCTTGGATCAGACACAGCGTGCAGCGCATCCAGAGAAGGGAACAGAGCTGGTGAGGGGCTGGAGAACAAATCCTACGAGGAACGGCTGAGGGACCCGGGGCTGTTTAGCCTGGAGAAGAAGAGGCTGACGGGAGACCCCATCACTGTCCACAACTACCTGAAAGGAGGGTGTGGTGAGGTGGGTGCTGGGCAGGGGAGGGTCAGATTAGACATCAGGAGTCCCCATCCCTGGAGGGGTTTAAAAGCCGGGCAGATGAGGTGCTCAGGGATCTGGTTTAGTAGTGAACAGGGACGGTTGGACTCAATCTCAGAGGTCTTTTCCAACCAGATGATTCTGTGATTTCCCCTCTTGCCAAGCGCTTCTTCCCACCTCTCCCCAAACAGTAATTAATGACTCCTCGCAACCACGCAGGCACCATCACGCCTTTGTTTCTTCTCCAGACACTGGGAAAAGCGAGGCAGGGAGGTTGGGCTCCTCACCTCGGGCCAGAGAGGAGGAAACCAGTGCCAGAGCCAAGACGCAGAGGCTTCAGCGATCAGATCAATCTGTGTGACCAACTTCAGGAGTTTCTGGCTCTGCCACGACCCAGTGAAGCGGGAAGAGGCAGCCAGGCCGTGGCATGACGGGCAGAGGATGGCAAGAGCAGCAGTCCAGGGCTCAGAAATAGGAGAGGATTCGTTGAAGCCCCAGCAATCCACTGCAAGTTTCCAGATGCTCAGGTTGGCCCAGAAACCAAGGTCTGTGGTCTCCCCGTCAAAGTTCCGAGCACCAAAACGCCCGCCACGCTCTGGCAGGGAGGAGAGCTGCTGGCTTTCATCCTGGATCTCCCCTTCGAGCATCCCAGCATCTTCTATAAACAGCAACTCTCCCAAATCTTTCACAAAGCTGCCAAGAGCCCCCGTGTGCTGCACATGGGGAAGAGGAGCCCTGTGAGGAGCTGTGGCTCTGTCCCACGGCAGCACCCAGCGTAGGAAGGCAGAGTAGAGCCCACAGCTCTTGGCTGCACCGGCTGCCGGTTGCCCTCTTGGCCTCGTTGGAGCAGAAGCTGCTGGAAATGCTCCTCCAAAGCCTTCATGGCTGCCCCATCCCTGGAGGTGTTCAAGGCCAGGTTGGATGGAGCTTGGAGCCCCCTGATCCAGTGGGAGGTGTCCCTGCCCACAGCTGGGACTGGATGGGCTTTGAGGTCCCTTCCAACCCAACCCATTCCATGATTCTGTGAAAGCCACGACACCAGGGAGCCAGACCAGCACAGTGCCAACACGCAGGAGCCAGGGCAGCTCTTAATGTCCAGCCCACCCCCTGCTCCCCATCACCCTGGTCCCCAGTGATTCCCATTATCCCCACTGACTGGTCCACGCTGCTGCAATCGATGCCCACAGCGCTTTCAGGAGAGGTTCCCTCGCACAGCAGGAGTCCTGAACAGGCTGGCACGCAAAGGAACGGCCGCGTAATCCCACCCGGCCACGCTGCCTTTCATCAGCCGTGCGGGGAGGGAGAAGAAAAGCCACGGATCCATGCTGGCAGGTGCTGCTCTGCACCATCACCGATGCCCGTCCAGATGCCACCACCCCTCTGGGTCAGTCAACAAAGCTTTACACCACAAAGCTTTACCTGCTGAGCTGCCGCCGCTACTCCCTTCTAGAAAGGGTTAAATTGGTGGATCTGGAGGAGAGAAACTGAAGGAGAAGTAGGAGAAATTCACACAGACCATGTAGGACAGCCACGTGTTGCTCTGATGGGCGAAGTGCCACCACGGGACCTCCCGCCCACGGCCCTGCTCATCCTGATGGCAGCACAGGGCGCTGGGGACAGCAGGAATGGTCCCAAAGCGCCCTGTAAGCTGCTCCTCAGAGAGAGAGAGAGGAGAGGAACCTGGGAGAGGTTCTGGGAGAGAAACCCAGCTTGGCTCCAAGTCAAAACCCTTCCAGAGCACCCAATATCCAGATCTCCATGCCTTCCTGTGCTCCATGAGCATCACAAGCACCCAGGTCACAGCCAGGCTGGGGAGCGCAGGAGAGACAAGAGCGATGGGGACATGGTCTGAGGAGTCGGACCCAGCCCCGCAGACCTACATCTCGCCACCGGAACGATGCCAGGACCAGCAAAGCAAGCCAAGGCTTGGCTCCACGCTGCTGCGCAGCCACAGCCCCGCTGCCACGGGGCTGCAGAGGGGGAACCTGGGGACCAGAGGGAGCTGGGAGCCAGCGTGGCTGCAGCCAGATGAGGCAACCAGAAGGGCTTGGCTTCTTTTCCAGCTCAGTGCAAGATCCAGAGGGGGGGGACAGCTACGAGTGACCTCAGTGTCGCCCTGCTCAGGCTGCATCGGCCTCGCACGTAGAATCACAGAATGGTTTGGGTTGGAAGGGACCTCAAAGCCCAGCCAGTGCCACCCCCTGCCATGGGCAGGGACACCTCCCACTGGATCAGGGGGCTCCAAGCCCCATCCAACCTGGCCTTGAACACCTCCAGGGATGGGGCAGCCACCACTGCTCGGGGCACCCTGGGCCAGGGCCTCCCCACCCTCATTGTAAAGAATTTCTTCCTGGTGTCCAATCCAAATCTCCCCTCTTCCAACTTAAAGCCGTTCCCTTTCAGTACTTGGAGGCTGCTATGTATGAGGTCTCCCCGGAGCTTTCTCTTCTCCAGGCTGAAATCTCAGATTTAAACCAGCTGCCGGCAGCACCGGAGAGAGGCCGGAGCACAAAGACAGCGGAAAGAGCCAGAGCACAAAGCCTCAAAGCACTCTGCTGCAGCCTTGTCTCCTCCGGGGCTGCCCAACCACCCCCACCCCCACCCCCTTCTACTGATGATGCCAAACGCTGCGCCCCCCTCACACCAAAACCCCAGCACAACGGGGCCACAGCACGGTGTCCGAGCAGGCCCAGGAGCTGCAGAAAAGCCAAGAGCAAGAGAGGGACGGGAAACACATGGGAGAACCCCCCTGGGAAGCACCACACAGCTCCAGCCCATCGCTGGCCCAGGTTCTCTCCGAGCCCACCATGGACATGGTGCCCCCAGCACCCCCTCCTCAAGTTGGTGTAACAATTCCTTTTGCAATTCTTTTCCAGGAGCCCATGGAGCTTTATCAGGACCCAAGTTCTGCACGAGGTGTTCGGGGCAGGTACCCGCGTCCACACTGAAGACATCAGGGGGCCGGAGGTGCAGCACCAGAGCCCAAACACCCAACCCCAGCCGCTGCGACAAAGGTGCCAACCAGCAGCTCACCGGCCCGAAAGCAGCCACTCCTCAAACCTCCTTCCACTCACAGAGCCAACGGGTTTCCCAGTGGAGCCAAGATCTGGCTCCAGGTTTGCTTTCAAGTTGCTAGGGGTCTGCAGGGCCACCAAATCCAGGTCCCCATCCAGTCCAGGGAGAAGGAGGATTTTCCAGAGCAGGATGCGACACCGTGCTCTGCTCCTCTGGCACCACAGAAGGGTTTGCCGTGCCACCCGGCTACCCAGGCTGGGCTTGGCTGGCTGGTGGGACGCCATGGCCGGGATGGTGGGACCAGCAAGGAGAGCTGCTCTTTTCCAGGAGCCCCACGAGCCCATGGAACTTCACCAGGACCCAAACTCTGCATGAGGTGGCTGGGATGGCAGCACCAGCAAGGAGTGGCCAGAAAGTTAGGAGGTCGAACCTGGTTACAGGTTTGCTTTGAAGTTCCCAGATCCCAGGGGTCTGCAGTGTCTGCCAGCAAGGCCACCAAATCCAAGTCCCCATCCAGTCCATGGAAGAGGATATTCTGGAACAGGGTGAGGCACCGTGTTCCACTCCTCTGGCACCAGAGCAGCCTTTGCTGTGCCACCCCACTACCCAGGCTGGGCTTGGCTACCCAGGCTGGGCTTGGCTGGCCCGGCTGGACTCGCCTTCCCGGTGGGATCCCACAGCTGGGACGGTGGGACCAGCAAGGAGTGCCCAGAAAGTTACGAGCCTGGACCCAGCTAAAGGTTTGCTTTCAAGCTGCCGGACGCCAGGGGTCTGCAAGGTCTGCTGGCGAGGCCACCAAGCCCAGGACCCCATCCAACCCAGGGAGGAGGAGGGTCTGCCAGAGCAGGGTGCAGCACCGCTCCTCTGGCACCACAGCGGGCTTTGCCGTGATGCCCAGCTATCCTGGCTGGGCTCATCTTCCTGGTGGAATCGGTCGGACAGCTGGGATGGTGGAACCAGGAAGGGGTGCGTGGAAAGTTGGAAGGTCAGACCTGGTTACAGATTTGCTTTGAAGATGCCCAATCCTGGGGGTCTGCAGAGTCTGCCAGTGAGGCCACCACATCCAGGTTCCCATCCAGCCCAGAGAGAAGAAGGATTTTCCAGAGCAGGGTGCGGCACCACGTTCCACTCCTCTGGCACCACAGCGGGCTCTGCCGTGCCACCTGGCTACCCTGGCTGGGCTCGGCTGGCCAGTGGGACCCCATGGCTGGGATGGTGGGACCAGCCAGGAGTGCACGGAGAGCTGGGAACCTGGACCCAGTTACAGGTTTCCTTTCAGTTGCCAGATCCCGGGGTGTGCAGAGGCTGCCGGCGAGGCCACCAAATCCTGTTCCCCATCCAAGCCAAGGAGAAACAGATTTTCCAGAGCAGGGTGCAACACCACATTCCGCTCCTCTGGCACCACAGCGGGCTTCACCGTGCCACCTGGCTACCCTGGCTGGGCTCGGCTGGCCAGTGGGACCCCATGGCTGGGATGGTGGGACCAGCAAGGAGTGCACGGAAAGTTGGGAGGCCGGGAAGCGGGGCCGGCTGGGAGGCAGCGCAGGCCAATGGGAAGCGCAGAGCATGATGTCACCGCGCTCATCACAGCATGGCTCTGGCTAACAAAGAGAACAATGAGGCTGCCCAGCTCCCCGCTTCCCCCCAGCAAAAATAACGCCCCCCAGCCCCAAACCCCGCATCCCCTTGGCCGGGGAGGGATGGCAGCCCTGGGAGCAAGGACAAGGCTGGGGTGGCAGAGCCCTGCGTGGCAAAACCGCCCCAGAGGTCAAGCTCCGGTGCCAACTGCCCATCGCCAACGGGGTTCCCGCGGGCAGCTCCCCTTCCTTTTCAATATTTTTACCTTCAATCCTCTTACCTGGGGTCTTGATTTTATTTTTTTCCTTTGAAAAGACGAAACTTTGGCTAAGGGATATTTGAGATTCGCAGGAGACAAAGCCCACGCCGGGCACACCCACCCTTGGCTGGGGCCAAGGCGCGCCCCGAGCATCCTTTGTGACAGCGGCGGTGGGGGGAGGGGGGGGTGCTTGGTGGGGTCCCTTCCTCTAATAACGGGGATTCGGTACCAGGGGATTCGTTCGCATTTGCACACAGAATCTGGGATACAGAAGAGCATTTACACACACCGAGTCCGAGATGCTGAGCTGGAAGGGCAGGGGGGCGGCACCCAACTACAATGGAACCAAAGCTTTCGCGGACCCCCCCCCCCCCACATACACACACCCTCCCGGCCCCCCCACGATCGTCCCGGGTGTTGAGGATGAGGATGCCGCCCTGCATCGCCTTAATTAGCGTTTAAGGCCAAGTTTTAATAAACGTTTAAGGCCGAGAAGGGCACAAAGAGAAGCAAAGACGTGAAGTTTCCGCCTCTGCGCGACGGGGCAGGGAGACAAAACCCCTTAAAAGCGACCCAAAGAGGAGGAAAGGGGGGGTGCCCGTGGCCGTGCCCCCCCTCCCACGCGGGGTTACCTTGCCTGCCCACGATCTCGGCGACGTGCTCGGAGCTGGGCACGGGGACACACTCGGTCATGTTGACGCTTTTCTTCCTGCTGCCCAGCGGCTCCGACTGCGGGGCGAACGCCCCGAACGCCGATGGAGGAGAGGAGGAAGAGGAGGAGGACGAAGACGCTCCGGGAAGCGGGGGGGAACTGCATCCCCCGCCTTGCCCCGCACCTCCCGGCTCCTCCATCCCCTCCCCTGCCGCCTCCTCCAGCCCCAGCAGCGAGAGCTGGTCCAGGGCGAAGCGCAGCGCGGAGGCTTCGTCCTGCCCCGCTGCCTCCCGCTCGGGCTCCGGTGGCGGCTCGGTTGGAGGAGGAGGAGGGTGAGGATGATGATGATGAGGATGCTGCGGGCTGAGCAGCGCCAAGCAGCGCGGCGCGGCGCGGCCGGGCTGCCCGCCCTCGGGCTGGTACATGGAGCCGGGCATGGCGGCGGGGGCCGGGGCGGTGGCGGTGCTGGAGGTGCCCGGGACCCGCTGCCCGCCGCCCGCCCCGACACAATGGGGCCGCGCCCCGGCGAGCGCAGGCGCACAGCGACACCACCCCTCCCCCCCCCCCGCTACAGGGCAGTGGTACCGCCCCGCCCCGCCGCACGAACGGGGCGGTACCCACCACGCCCCGCCCGGCCGGAGGGGGGGAGGGCACGGCGACACCCCCACTTCGGGGCAATGGTAGCGGCCCGCCCCGCCGCTGGAAAGGGGCGGTGCCCACCATGCCGCGCCCCACGGGGGGGGCGCACAGCGGCACCCCCGCCTCCAGGACAGTGGTACCGCCCTGCCCCGCCGCACGAACAGGGCGGTGCCGACCACACCCCGCCCCGAGGGGGGAGCTCCGTATCACGGCGATACCCCACCCCCTCAAAGAGACACCCCCCCCCCGCACCCTCCCTCCCGCTTCAGGGGGCGGTGCCACCACGCCCCGCCCCATGGGGGGTGCACAGCGACACCCCACCCCGCCTCCCCTCCCGATTCAGGGCGGTGGTAGCGGCCCCCCCCCCCACGCCGAACGAACAGGGCGGTGCCACCACGCCCCGCCCCGCGGGGGGGCTCACAGAGGCGCCCCTCCTCCCCGTCCCATGCCCCCGCTGCGGGGCGGTGGTAGCGCCCTGCCCCACCGCACGAGCCGGGCGGCGCCCACCACGGCCCGGCCGGCGGGGGGGCGCACAGCGACACCCCCGCCTCCAGGACAGTGGTACCGCCCTGCCCCGCCGCTGGAACGGGGCGGTGCCGACCATGCCACGCCCCGCGGGGGGGGGCACAGCGACACAACCCCCCACCCCACCGCCTCCAGGGGGGTGCTGAGCATCCCTACTAAACCGTGTCCCGAGGTGCCACATCTACACGGGTTTTGAACCCCTCCAGGGATGGAGACTCCACCCCCGCCCTGGGCAGCCTCTGCCAGGGCTTCACCGCTCTGTCAGGGAAGGAATTTTCCCAATATCCAATCTAACCCCCCCCGGTGTGACTTGGGGCCATTTCCTCTCATCCCATCACTTGTTACTTGGGAGCAGAGCCCAGCACCCACCTCCCCACAGCCTCCTTTCAGGCAGTTGTAGAGGGTGCCGAGGTCTCCCCTCAGCCTCCTCTGAACTGAACAGTCCCTCCAGACTGCACAGCCCCACAGAACACAGAATCACCTGGTTGGAAAAGACCTCTCAGATCATCGAGTCCAACCGTACGTGCCCGGTTACTAAACCCTGTCCCTAAGAAACTCATCTGCTCAGCTTTTAAACCCCTCCAGGGATGGGGACTCCACCACCTCCCTGGGCAGCCTCTGCCAGGGCCTGAGAACCTTTTAGCGAAGAAAGTTTTCCTGATGTCTACCCTGACCCTCCCCTGGTGCAACTTGTGGCCGTTTCCTCTCGTCCCATCGCTGCCACTTGGGGAAGAGCCCAGCACCCACCCCGTCACAGCCTCCTGTCAGGCAGTTGCAGACAGGGATGAGGTCTCCCCTCAGCCTCCTCTTCTCCAGGCTAAACAACCCTAATTCCCTCAGTCTCTCCTCACAGGGCTTGTTCTCCAGCCCCTTCCCCAGCTCTGTTCCCTTCTCTGGACGCGCTCCAGCCCCTCAATGTCCTTCTTGGAGAGAGGGGCCCAAAACTGACCCCAGCACTCGAGGTGCGGCCTCCCCAGCGCTGAGCCCAGGGGCACAATCCCCTCCCTGCTCTTGCTGGGTCCGACACAGGCCAAGATGCCACTGGCCCTCTTGGCCACTGCTGGCTCATGTTCAGCCGCTGTCGATCGACACCCCCAGGTCCTTCTGTGCCAGGCAGCTCTCCAGCCACTCCTCCCCAAGCCTGGAGCGCTGCAGGAACCTCAGATGCCCCCCAAGGTGACCAACACAACCCTCTGCGTGTGCACAGGGAGTTAAAGAGCCCTGAACCAAAGCAAAGCAGAGGTTTAACAGCCCGTTAAGCTGCTTTCTGTGTGGGGAAACCAAGGATAGAACCACAGCAGAGTAATTAGTGCCAAAAAATACTTTCAGAGAACTGCAGTCATTGCTCCTGTCACTCTTCAGGAGATCAGACTCTGCTTTCCGCATGGTTCTTCAGGCACCGGCAAACATTACCCATAAAATTCAGACTCTGAGCAGAGCCCAGAAGAGTTGGTGCAGCTCAGAGAAGAATTATAAAAAAAGTCCTTTCTCATGTGTGGGAAGGCTTCAGGGAATATTTCAGCACATCAGGAGCTGAATCACTGCGTGTGGGTGGAGCCAGAGAGATTGACAAGATCTGTAACTTGAAAAGTGACCTGAGATCCATCAGATGAGACATGAGGAAATATTTCTTCACCTGAAAGGGTTCTCAAACACTGGCAGAGGCTGCCAGGGAGGTGGTGGAGTCGCCATCCCTGGAGGGGTTTAAAAGACAGGCAGATGAGTTTCTTACGGACATGGTTTAGTAAGAGGACAGGTACGGTTGGAATCGATGGTCTCGGAGGTCTTTTTCCAACCAGATGATTCTATGTTTCTATGATCTCACAGCGCAGCTGACTGTGAGATCGACACACGTTGACGGCTCAAGGGGATGGGACTCAGTGTCAGCGTGACACGCAAAAACTGTATTACAGGCACCCACTAACACTGAGCAACCCTTATGGAGCTTAAAGGGGGCTCCAGGAAAAGTTACAAATGGAAAAGTTTGAGACCACGTGGAACGGGAACAGCAAAGCAGGTTTGTCTCCAGCGGTGGGATTCAGGACCTGCTCAGCTGTAGGAATCAGGTTTCAGTTGTAGATACAAAATAAAACCCTCCTGAGAAGTGGAGCCCCAAGTCTGACCGTTCAGAAGGAAGTAAATACTAAAAAGATACTACTCGCGTTTATTTGTCGTTTGAGACCAGTTCTACATCCTGGATTGGTACATTTTATGGAACTCAGTGATCTGAAGGGCTGCAAACCCGCAGCACTTGGTGTAACTTCTTTTATTTTTCATGGTTTTGTCTGGACTGCAATTAATTCTGAGTTTTCCGTCAACCTGGCCTGGAACACCTCCAGGGATGGGGCAGCCACCACTGCTCTGGGCACCCTGGGCCAGGGCCTCCCCACCCCCACAGCAAAACATTTCTCCCCAAGATCTCATCTCAATCTCCCCTCTTTCATCTTCAACCCATTCCCCCTCATCCTGCCCCTGCACCCCCTGATCCAGAGCCCCTCCCCAGCTTTCCTGGAGCCCCTTTCAGTCCTGGGAGCTGCTCTAAGGTCTCCCCACAGCCTTCTCCTCTCCAGGCTGAACAACCCCAACTCTCCCAGCCTGGCCTCGCACAGGAGCTGCTCCAGCCCTCGCATCATCTCCGTGGCCTCCTCTGGCCTCGCTCCAACAGCTCCAGGTCCTTCCTGTGCTCAGGACTCCAGACCTGGACCCAGGGCTCCAGGTGGGGTCTCCCCAGAGCGGAGCAGAGGGGCAGAACCCCCTCCCTGTCCCTGCTGCTCCCTCTGCTCTGGGTGCAGCCCAGGACACCGTTGGTTTCTGGGCTGTTAAAGCACATTAACAGCTCCTGTTCTCAACAACATGAGTCTCATTTTTTCCCCTTCATTAGTTCAAGGGAACAGAGTTGATCTCTGCTAATCTGAGAACAAATCCAAGTGTTTAGCTCACTACATCTCATACAAGACATTATTTTCTGTGCTGCAGAATTAGCACACCGTGCTCTCAGGGCTGTCTGTAGCCTCATTTATAGCAGAGAGCTAAAATATCTGACACTGGGAACCTCCACCAACCACAAAGGAAAAGTCTGTTATGAACCAGTTCCAGTGGGCACGAGGACAGGCTCAGAGTTGGGGTTGTTCAGCCTGGAGAAGAGAAGGCTCTGGGGAGACCTTAGAGCAGCTCCCAGTGCTGAAAGGGGCTGCAGGAAAGCTGGGGAGGGGCTCTGGATCAGGGAGTGCAGGGATGGGATGAAGGGAAGGTTTTTCAGCTGCAAGAGGGGAGATTGAGATGAGATCTTGGGCAGAAATGTTTTGCTGTGAGGGTGGGGAGGCCCTGGCCCAGGGTGCCCAGAGCAGTGGTGGCTGCCCCATCCCTGGAGGTGTTCCAGGCCAGGTTGGATGGGGCTTGGAGCCCCCTGATCCAGTGGGAGGTGTCCCTGCCCATGGCAGGGGGTGGCACTGACTGGGCTTTGAGTTCCCTTCCAACCCAAACCATTCCAGGATTCTGTGATTCTCCAGGTTTCACTCTGTGTCCCCCTCTGTCAGGTCCCAAATATCCAGATCCAAATCTCAGAATGGAGCCCACAACAAAAACACAAGAGCGTCTTTGCTAAAATAACGGGAAGGTCCATAACAAAAAATCATGCAGTAGGGGCTCGGCACAGACAAGCAGAATCTTGATTTTGTGAGAAACATTTAATTCAACACCATGAATTACAAGAGGACAGATTTACAGAATAACCGTAACAGACTGTTCAAAAAGGAAAAGAATTTTCACTGGCCACAGCACCAGGTCAGGTTCCCCAGAGCAACATCTGGTAGAGCTGAGGCAAAGTACAATTCAGTCTTCTTGCAGTACTCCAAATGAGCAATATCAAAGAGTTTTGTGTTTTGAGATCTTTAAGAAAAGAGTTAATAGAGTATCAATCACTTTGGCATGGGATATTTTTCAAGGAGCTTAAACCTATTTGGATGCCTAAGCTCAACTACTCCCAAAGGCAATTCCCCGGTCCCTTGCTGTCACCGCTAATCATTCTTACACAATAAAAGGCTCTGGGAGCTACTTTCTTCCCCAAGTTTTGGGATACCAACAACTTGTACAATTGGTTAGTGGCACAATATTTAAACAACCACTTTATACTGAACTCTCAGCTGAGACTTCAATGCAGAAATTACCCCCCAAGACTAAAATAACATTTGCAACCTAATCAACACATTCCCCAAGCTAAAAACTCTCACCTTCTCCCTTCTCCCTATCCTCCCTCCCTAGATGAATCCATTTTTAGCCCCAGATGCTCACAGATGTACTAGAAGAGACTGAGAAATCAATCAAGGTACCCATGGTGAAGCCAAATACTTCAAAACACATTAAGGCAGGTTTCACATCATCTCATTTTTGGACACAAAATGTTGGTCACTTCACTGCACATGCAAATAAGAAAGATTTAATACTCAATAAAAAGCTTTAAACTCGTTTTCAATATCAATTATAGAAAAATCAACCTTTTTTTTTTTCTTTCTTGTTTTAAAAGAGGTCAGAACATCACCGCAGACAAAAGCAGAGGTGCAGACACACCTATTGGAATGGATCCCCTTCCCTCCACACACACAGAAACAGAGGTTGGGTGTTCTTGGCACCAGAAGAGAAAAGGAGGAAGTTTTCCTCGTTGTCAGTCACAAACGAGTCATCCTTCCATTCCGAGCTGAGAAGGTCCTTCTGACTGGATTTAAACCAGAAGCAAACTATACCACGGAGTGGGTATATTTAACAACAAAACTCTGTTTGGTTGTGCTGGGATGTACACACAACTCCGTATCAAAACCATGCACTCAGTGTGGTGCTGGAACTAAAACCGATTGCCATTGATGTAAGACCGATTCCTCAAGCATTAACTTCCTCCACTAATCAAAACCTCAGGTGGAGGAGGTGCTGGCAGTTCATCTCCGAGACTACACTTCCAAGACCAACGTGGTCTTGCGAGGAAAAGGACATTCTGTGACCCAAATTGACACATGGAATGACAATCCACAGCTTAAAATGACCTCCCTACAGTCCAATACAAACAGGCTGCCTACAGCAGAGAAGCCAAGGAGTGAAACAGCATCTCTCTCGCTTGTGTTCGAGAGAAAATTGTTTCCATGGGTCACTGTTAAAAGTACTTTGATAGAAAAGCTTTAAAACATATCACCTACAACTGACCCACAACAAAAAAAACAAGAGGAAATTTGGTTCCTAGTATTTTTCCCCCCACCCTTTCATATTCCTTTATTCCCTCCCACTTTTGCATTCCCGATTACCCTACCCCTTTAGAAAAAGGAAGGGGAATGGAGTTAAAGTCAAGTTCCATCTTCAAAACTACCCAGCAATTAATGAACCATCAGCTTCTCAACATTTCCTGATGTGGACATCAAACGCTCACAGGTACAGTTGGGTTCTTGGTGCAGTTTACCCGGCAGACACTCTTGGCTTTGTAAATGGTTGTGCTGACCCTGCTGATAGGGTTTATACTGGGAATTCTTAGATGGAACTCCCTAAAAGAGAGAGAAAAAAAGATCTTGTAAGTCAATAAGAATATTTCATCTCTTTATAGCAAGCGAGCCCTTAAGAGAGCACCACTGCCATAACATCTCCATTTCTTTATCTCCTGGTTTTCACCTTCAGCAGGCAGTTTGTCCCAGTTCTTTGCTGTGGCCTGATCATTGCAGTAGAAAGGAATGCGAGATATTCACTGTCCAAATAAAGTGTTAGTGAGGTGGCAAAGCTGGGAAAATACAGAGAGCCCAGATATTAGATGGGATCTCTGAAAGGCCAAACAGATTTCCTGTTATTATCAACACAGTATCACAGTATCACAAGGTTGGAAAAGACCTCTGAGATCATCGAGTCCAATCTATGACCCAACACCTACACCTACTCCTACTTGTCAACTACACCATGGCACTAAGTGCCTCATCCAATCTCTCTTTAAACCCCTCCAGGGACGGTGACTCCACCACCTCCCCGGGCAGCGCATTCCAATGGCCAATCACCCTCTCAGTAAAGAACTTCTTATTAATGTCAAGCCTAAACCTCCCCTGGCAAAGCTTGAGACCGTGTCCTCTTGTTCTGTCACCAGTTGAGACCAACCCCTGCCTGACTACAACCTCCTTTTAGGCAGTTGTAGAGAGCAATAAGGTCCCTCCTGAGCCTCCTCTAATCCAGGCTAAACAACCCCAGCTCCCTCAGTCGCTCTTCATAGGGCTTGTGCTCCAGCCCCTTCACAATCTTCGTTGCTCTCCCACCTTCCACATGAAGGATTCCTTAACAGAAATAATTCTTCCTTCTACCTGAAACACAGCTGACTCCCTCCAAAGGGACTTCTCTTTCCTGCTACTCATGCTAAAAATTCTTTTTCCCCCTCCACATTCTTGATCCTCACTTTGCAGGTTCTGGAGCCACATGGAATCACAGAATGTCCTGAGTTGGAAGGGACCCACCAGGATCATCAAGTCCAACCCCTGTCCCTGCACAGGACACCCCAACATTCACACCGTGGGGCTGAGGGTGTTGGCCAAATGCTTCTGGAATATTGTCAGGCTGTGACTGCTTCCCTGGGAGCTGTTCCAGGGCTCCACCATCCGCTGGGAGAAGAATCCTCTCCTAATGTCCAACCTAACCCTCCCCTGGCTCTTCCTGACATTCCTTACATCCTGTCATTGGTCACCAGAGAGAAGAGCTCAGCGCCTGCTCCTCCTCCTCCTCCTCCCCGTGTGAGGAAGCTGCAGAGCGCAGTGAGGTCCCCCCTCAGTCTCCTCTTCCCAGTGCTGAACAGAGCAAGTGACTGTAGCTGCTCCTCATACGGCTTCCCCTCTAAACCTTTCACCAACACTGTGGCCTCCTCTGGAAGCTCTCCAGGAACTTTAAATCCTTTTTATACTTTGGTGTCCAAATCTGCATCCACTGCTCAAAGTGGGGTCGGACCAGAGTGGAGCAAAGCAGGACAATCACAGAACGAAGCACCCAGGGCACCGTCTATCCCATTCCAGTTTACAGAATGCTAATTACTTTTCCTAGGCTAAAATGCAAAATGATCAAAAATTATAATCAGCGAGTTCTGGTTTCATCTCGCTGCACGAGCTCCACTGACAACACACGCAGCGCTCCTGGCTAGGACAACATCAAAGGAATACGGAGAGGAAAAATTCTGCTTCATCTCGTTGGGCTTTGTCCCTGTCTAGCACAACGTGCGGCATGTAGGGACCTCCTGTTGGTGTGTCCTGACTTGGCCTTAAGATACCTGCAATCACAGTAACGATTCGTTAGTCGGAGCGATTCTATTTTTAAAAGTTCCACTGCACAATGAAAGTCAGACACAGACTTGAGAACAAGCAGCAAGCCCGTGCTGATACCTTTAAGGGATGCACAATGGAAAGGTCCACTTCTGGGAATCATGTGGTTACTACTGATATGCTACCTTCAAATGTTCAAATGTTTCAGAGAATCATGGCATGGTTTGGGTTGGAAAGGACCTTAAAGCCCATCCAGTTCCAACACCCCTGCTATAGCTCATAGAACCATAGAATCAATTGGTTGGAAAAGACCTTTGAGATCATTGAGTCCAGCCGTTCCTGTGCACTTACTAAACCGTGTCCCCAAGAAACTCACTTACTCGTCTTCTAAACCCCTTCAGGGATGGCGACTCAACCACCTCCCTGGGCAGCCTCTGCCAGGGCCTGAGAATCCTTTCAGTGAAGAAATCCTCTTCTCCAAGCTAAACAACCCCAGGTCCCTCAGTCTCTCCTTGCAGGACTTGTTCTCCAGCCCCTCCCCAGCTCTGTTCCCTTCTCCAGACGCGCTCCAACCCCTCAAGGTCCTTCTTGGTGTGAGGGGCCCAAAACCGAACCCAGCACTCGAGGTGTGGCCTCACCAGCACTGAGCACAGGGGCACAATCCCCTCCCTGCTCCTGCTGGCCACGCTGGGTCTGACACAGGCCAAAACGCCATTGGCCCTCTTGGCCACCTGGGTCACTGCTGGCTCGTTTCAGCCGCTGTCGATCAACACCCCCAGGTCCTTCTGTGCCAGGCAGCTCTCCAGCCACTCCTCCCCAAGCCTGTGACGCTGCCTGGGGTTGTTGTGACCCAGATGGAGGACTCTGCCCTTGGCCTTGTGGAACCTCATCCCGTTGGTCTCAGCCCATCGATCCAGCCTGTCCACATCCCTCTGCAGTGCTTCCCTTGCTTCGAGCAGACCAACACTTCCACCCAGCTTGGTGTCATCCGCAAACTTGCAGAGGGTGCACTCAATCCCCTTGTCCAGATCATTGATAAAGATATTGAACAGGACTGGACTCAACCCTGAGGAACACTAAAATTCATCACTGAAAGCAACTACACTCAAATAAACTGCATCCTTGTCCCCGCCACCACAGCAGTTGGCACTTTTATTTGTTCCTGTGCTGACACAGAGTAAGGTGAAGAGAATCAAATCACACTGTTCAGGATTTCTCCAATCCCTTCATTGCTCAGAGGTGCCCTGAGCAAAGTTACTCAAATTCAGACAACTTTTGCAATAAAAGGAGGTACTCTGACACAAAAACCAATTGTGAACCTGAAAGCTCAGAGTAACTGAGAAGAGCCAAAATTGTAAAATGGTTTGGGTTGGAATGGACCTCAAAGCCCATCCAGTGCCACCCCTGCCATGGGCAGGGACACCTCCCACTGGATCAGGGGGCTCCAAGCCCCATCCAAACTGGCCTTGAAAGACCAGATTTCACATTTCAATCTATTTCCAGATTCTGGATATCAACATTCTGCTATTAATTCAGGTTTATAAATTCACACCACATATAAAGCTTTTTAGCAACGTCCCTTTTTTGATGATCAAGTTGCCTTCTCCTAACTTTCCACAAATATTATTCAAAGTATCCTGCAACCCCCCACGTACTAAATATGCAAAAGGGAGAGAAAAAGGCAGGCAGGGGAAGAAACCGAGACCATAAGGTGGCAGCCGTCCCTTCTGCCCACAGCGTCCTCTAGCCTATAACAAGAAGTAATAAATGGATCAATGGGGGAAAAAAATTGACATCACAAGACTAATTTTTTAAGAACGGATCCGCTTTCAAGGTAGACTCTCACAAGCACCTACCGACATGTTCTGGTACCCCTTTGGCCCAGGTGACGCAGACGTAAGGCCCAGCACACTTGGTGACAACACAAGCGCTCACCAGACACCATGCACATCAAAATATTTGAGTTTTTCCTGACAGCACAGCTATTGCACCTTTAAAAGCACACGTTAAAAAGCACAGACTGGTCAATATACACTAAGATTCCTTCTGAAAACATTTTTGCCTTCAATGAAGCCCAGTTTAAGGTGAGAAAGGTTGCTGCCATATTACCTGGACTATACATTCTCCATCTCCTGGTCATGGTCCTGCTCCTCCTCCTCCTCTTCCTCTTCTTCTTCTTCACCTCCTTCTTTCTCTGAAGGAGCTTTCCCATCTCTCGCTATTTCTTCTACATGGGCGAGCATGTCGGCCATCAGGGCTTCCTCCAGCCTCTTCCTTACCTGCTGCACCAGCTCCTCTTGCTTCCTGCCCCAAAGTAATGAACAAAGACATCAAGCCTCAAAGCTGCCTCTTCCAAGGGAAAGGAATTCTTAAATCTCTTAAAACCAAGGCTGGGCAAACAAAAAGGGCTTTGAAAGAGACCTCCAAGAGGTGTTGTGAAAAAAAAAAAAAAAAAAGCCTGGAATGACAAGCGAAGAAACACTTTAAAAAGTTGTCCAATATTTTCTGCATCAATTGTACCATTTTTCATTTGGGCTGAAATCTGTCTAATCCAGCAGCTGGAATTTTTAAATTCCTAGTACTAATATTAATTTACAAAAGAAAAAGGCAGCCTATCCTGCTCAGCTTTCCAAAAATGAGACTGGAGATCATTAAGTTTTTGACCATTTCAAGCTTTTTGCTCATTCTCCCTTTGACTCAAAACCTTAAATTTTACAGCTCCTTTTCCATCAAAGTCATAGTAAAGAAGTGATCGACAATCTGCGGCTCATGGGACTCCGATTTCACCTCAGCCACAGGAAACCATAAAGTTATAAACAGACCGTTTTTCCTGGGCGTTCATGTATAAATCAAGTACAGAAAAATTCATCCTGTAATTCAAAAGGATTTAACAGTCAAACAGTCGATGCAATTGCTACCTTTAAATGCTGTTAGTGAGTGCAAAGCCGCGTGCTTTCAGGTTAGGGTCTTTGGTATATTCAGTTCTCAGTAGTGAAGTCTCCTTCCCCCAAGGGGTTCAAAAAGCGTGTAGACACGGCACTTTGGGTCATGGTTTAGTAGGCACGGTGGGGTTGGGCTGACAGTTGGCCTGCATGAGCTTAGAGGTCTTTTCCAACCTTAATGATTCTGTAATTCTATGGTTTTCCATCCAGTGCTTAAAGCTGAATTTGACCAGCAACATAATTGATCAGTGAAAAGCAAACTATACCCAAAGGGATCGCATCCTTGTCCTCTGCTACCGCACCAGTTGGTGCTTCTATTTGGTCCTGTGCTGACACGGAGTCAGGCGAAGAGAACCGAAACGCACTGCTCAGGATTTCTCCAATATTAGAGGTGCCTCGAGCAAGGTCACTCAAATTCAAACACCTTTTATAATAGAAGGAGTCACTGACGGGGAAAACAAATGTGAATTTGAGACCTTAGAGTAACCGAGCACAGTCAAAATCATGGAACCACAGACTACTAACAGTTTGGGTTGGAAAGAACCTTAAAGCCCACCCAATGCCACCCTCTGCCATGGGCAGGGACACCTCCCACTGGATCAGGGGGCTCCAAGCCCCATCCAACCTGGCCTTGGGCACCTCCAGGGATGGGGCAGCCACCACTGCTCTGGGCACCCTGGGCCAGGGCCTCCCCACCCTCACAGCAAAACATTTCTCCCTAAGACTTCATCTAAATCTCCTCTTTCAGCTTCAAACCATTCCCCCTCATCCTATCTTTATCAGGGAGTGCAGGGACAGGACGAAGGGGTACATTTTTAAGCTGAAAGAGGGGAGATAAAGATTAGATATTAAGAATAATCTTTTTCTTAATAAAATAAAATAATAAAATATTAAAATAAAATAACATACAACAAAATAACATAAAAACCATAATGTAACATAACAAAAACTAAGGGGATTTAAGTATATTTCTGTATGACAGCAGGTTCATTAACAGTTCTTTTCTACTCTAGTGATAAAGAGACATTCAAATTATTCCAGCAAGTCACGGTGCTCCACCTGACATTTAAACTTGCCATTGGCAGGGGGAGAACGGTGTGTGCGCACTGTTTTATCACAAGAGACCTTGCTCCAGGACAGTAAGTGATATTTTAGTTAATACCTAATATCTTCATCTGTCACCATAAACGCTTTGCAAAGCGGCTGCGAGGTGTTCAGCCAAACACCGGGATTCTTCTCCACAGCAGCCGAGAGCTGGCCCGTGATGGGCATGGTGCTCGTGTGCAGGGCGCTGGCGATAGCGGAGAGGAGGGTTTCGTCCGTGCAGCCGGGTCCGACCCCTGCAAGCGGGAGGAGAAGCCAATATCAGCACCAAACAAGACACAGAACAGCAAACTGGGACAACAGCGTTAGTAATCTGTAATGGCAAAGCACGTCTGTCATTCAGAAAGTGAACACAACATAAAGCTCAGTCCTAACCACCTGGAACAGCACCTGCACTGCTCTCTCCAAGGTTTTTAAGCCTGGATTAATTCCTCTCTACACAAAAAGCCCAAACTGGAACGGAAGTTGTTTCTAATCTGCTTCTGGAAAACAACAAATAAAAAGTTGAGAAGCTTTGCTTTTGTATCCCCTCGGGACCAAGGGCTCTGAGCCTTCCAGCTGGAGTCCCAACAGTTCCTGCGTAAGCACGAATGGTCCCCAGCACTGAGGAGCACAGAGACCGAGGAGGTCAAACACAATATTCTCAGATAACCACTGACTGGTATGAAAATTGGTGTGGTTTAGGGCATCACAAGATAACAAGGATCTAAAGCTACTGGAGAGTCTCCACAGGAGGCCTCAAGGTTGGTGAAGAACTTAGAGGGGAAGCTGTACGAGGAGCAGCTGAAGTCACTTGGGCTGTACACTCTGGAGAAGAGAGGACTGAGGGGAGACCTCATTGCACTCTGCAGCTTCGTCACACGGGGAGGAGGAGGAGCAGGCACTGAGCTCTTCTCTCTGGTGTCCAAGGACAGGACCCAAGGGAATAGCAGGAAGAGCCAGGGGAAGGTTAGGTTGGACACTGGGAAAAGGTTCTTCCCCCAGCGGGTGGTAGAGCACTGGAACAGCTCCCCAGGGAAGCAGTCACAGCCTGACAATATTCCAGAAGCATCTGGTCAACGCCCTCAGCTCCACGGGGTGAATGTTGGGGGTGTCCTGTGCAGGGACAGGAGTTGGACTCGATGATCCTTGTGGGTCCCTTCCAACTCAGGACATTCTATGACTCTAAAATGCCAACCCTGGAGTTAAGGGCAGACCCCAATTACCTTGTAAACCCTTGGGAAGGTCCATTGTTTTCACCAGCTCCTCTGCAATGTCAAAAGCATTCAGTCCGCTTAACTTCTTCTCCCAGAAGAGCTGACACAAAGAAAGTTTTATTGGCACAAAACAGCCATGGAAGGGACAACTCCACAGAGCACCTTTTTAGGATCAGAAGAGGGAAGAACACCACTACAGACAGCGTTATATCGAATCTGATATGGAAGGGGTCTCTGTCAGCAAGGAACAATCCTCACTGCCAGCCGGTCCCACAACAACCCAGTCCTGATCTGCAGCCTTCAAAAAGACTTTTCTTCCAGGGACCGGTGCTTTCCCTGCTTCTAAACAGCAAGGCAGGGCTCGCTGGCTTTCATCTAAGCACATGTCGTGCAGGACAGCATTTTTCACACTCCTATCCCTCTCTTGCTGTCTCACATACACCATGGAACTTGGGGAATGCACGAACTGTATCTAGGCTAACGCATTTCTTTATTCCTCTCCAGCAGTTTCTCACGAGAACGACCTTATCTTGACCTTTATTGGTTTTGAATCATGGGTTCTCCTCAGGCTTCGAAGCAGGAGCATGGGTGGTTTGGTGGGAAGTCAGACACTTTACCGAAAAACACCTTGCACTCCCAACCTACACCTATAAGGATGATGGGTGAACAGCTTGTCTTGTGAGAAAGCAATTTTATCAAGGTTTTGAGACACTAAGAATGTACCCCAAACAGTCCACGCACACCCCCTTTTCATGCTTGTAAAAATCCGAGTGTAAATGAACCCACATAACTACAACAGAATTGTATCTAAAAGGTTGGAGTCTGGTTATAAGACACAGCACATGAAGGGTATTAACTATAATGGAAATGGGGTTTATTCTGATTTTAAAAGCTGTGAGCACTGCAAGTTCTTGTTTCTGAAACACAGAGACTTCAAATTGCCAAGAACTATTTGTGCAGCATGACAGAACTCAGGCGGTTTATTTCGGGACCCTCCCAAATAGTAAAACCCAGGAGTTTCTTGGTTCTGGAGGGGAAGCTCTGAAACTGCAAGCCTCACCTGCCGGGGCTGGTCCACAGCTTTCTGAGGATCGCTCTTCACCTTGTTGCTGGGATGGTTGGTGATCTTGGTGACAGGCTGTTTGAAGATGGAAGCTGTCTGTCTGACAGGCAGGGCTGTGTTCAGGTCTGGCTTGCCCTAAAGATTTCAAATAAAAGATTTCAAAACACTTCAATATCTTCAATTTGCCCAAATGATTCTACAGTCGTAAAGATGTGCAGCAGAAAAGGAGATCATGGACCTGGAAACCTCTCTGACCTCAAGCTGTATGAGTTAGACTACTAAAAATGTGCAACTATGGTCATATCTTGCCTTAGAACTATCAAAATTAAACTAAGTTTTCCACTCATTCACATTCTACTTAACACATTCAATGGGCCCCTCAGTACAAGAAGGACATTGAGGTGCTTGACCACGTCCAGAGAAGGGTAATGAAGCTGGGGAGGGGCTGGAGAACAGGGGTTCTGGGAGCAGCTGAGGGACCTGGGACTGTTTAGTCTGGAGAGGAGGAGGCTGAGGGGAGACCTCATCGCTCTCTCCAGCTCCTGAAAGGAGGCTGTAGTGAAGTAGATGCTAGTGTCCTCCCAAGGAACAAGTGATAGGATGAGGGGAAACGACCTCAAGTTGCACCAGGTAAGGTTTAGATGGGATATGAGGAAAAAACTCTTGGCTGAAAAGAGTGGTGAAGCCCTGGCAGAGGCTGCCCAGGGCAGTGGTAGAGTCTCCATTCCTGGAGGGGTCCAAAAAACTGTGTGGCCGTGGCACTCTGGGACATGGTTTAGCCGGGACGGTGGTGTTGGGCTGACAGTTGGACTGGATAAGCTTAGAGGTCTTTTCCAACCTCAGTGACTCTAACATTGTATTCTACACCAGCCTCTTCTCACTCCAGTTTGTACACAGTGGTTTTATCCCAATTGACAGAATTTAGGAGTCAGAACACTGAGTTTGCACTTTGACAAACCACCTGCAGACCACTAAATGAGAAGATTTTGATACGATGTTCGTCATGCTTAGAAAAATTATGATGTAGGATTTAGAGACTGGTTTATGAGTCCATCCTGTTTAAATCCAGTTGTGGACACAAAGAAAGAAATCAACCAATCCTGATTGGTTCTTTTACCTTCAGTTCCTAACAAAAATCACCTTTTAAACAAACAGAGCTCACCACAGTCACATTTTCACTACCTCCCTGCATTTTATGTTAGTGGGAACACAGCAAGACAGTCCTCGTTCCCAAGATCTAACAGCCAAGTCTGAAATGGCTGTAGGATATGCTTTGTTCTTGAGGATGCAGATACCACATCTGCTTAACATATTTATTCATGAGATGCAGAAGAGATGTATTCAGGACAAATATCATCCTGAACCACCTGTGTGCTACTGCATTTATCAACCAGTGATAACTATTCGTACAAATATTATGGAGGAGCGGCTGAGAGACCTGGGGTTGTTTAGTCTGAAGAAAAAGAGGCTGAGAGGAGACCTCATCACTCTCTGCAGCTCCCGGAAAGGAGGCTGAAGAGAGGTGAGTGTTGGTCTCTTCTCCCAAGTAACAAGTGATAGGATGAGAGCTGGCTTCAAGTTGCACCAGGGAAGGTTTAGACTGGATATTGGGAAAATTGTCTTCATTGAAAGGGTGGTGAAGCCCTGGCAGAGGCTGCCCAGGGCAGTGGGGGAGTCTCCATCCCTGGGAGCGTTCAAAAAAACACATACATGTGGCACTTTGGGACATGGTTTTGTAGGGATGGTGGCACTGGGTGAGGGTTGGACTTGACAAGCTTAGAGGTCTTTTCCAACCTTAATGATTCCATGATTTATTGAAATGTCTGGGGGAACACTGAGGCTACGGGACGCATGCTGGCTGCTGGTCTCTGCAACCAGGCACATTTTGCTTAAGAGATCCCTATAGCATCGAGCGTTGCGAGTGAATGTTCCAGTCACTCCAGTTGACGATGATTCTTGACTGGTCGACATAATTAGAAAATAAGCATTATGCTCTTTTCCACATTTAATGTTTAGGTGTGTAGACATCAGCTTTCAGGTTCTGAAAAAGCTTTTAGCATCCAATGAAGATACCAAAAGATGAAGACTTGAGCCAATCTATCCAGGCAGGCAGCACACCAGCGTCACTGCAATCTTGACTAAAACTGGACAATCAAAATCACCACGTCACTCCTCCCCAAAGCAAACGGTGGAGCAGAGCGGAGCTGCTGCACAGCCACTGGAGTCAGCTGGAGGTGTGGGACACTGGAGGAGATCAGGCTGGAGAAGGCAATGCCACCATTCAGGAAGGGGAAGGGAGAAAGACGCCAAGCCCCTTTCCAGCCCTCCTGCACAGAAGATTTAGCAGCACCGCAATATTCCTCCACGGCACCAGTACCCTTGAAGAAACTGTGATCACAGCATTCGTCCAACACCCCATACTGGAGATGTTATCTCGTACAAGTCCAGATTCACACATTAATTACAAAACACTTAATTTCCATGCTATCACAGACACCACCGCTCGGTGAGGCAGCCTGGTCACAGCAATAGCAGATGGAAAGGGGAAAGCTGCCACTGCCTCCGACTCTTACTTTGGCTTGGTTGGAGCAGTCATAGCGCATCCTCTGCCTGTTCTTGTTCATTTTATTCATCAGCATCTTCCCTGTGCGGAAGTCGAAGCTGCCGAGGTCCATGGAGCTGCCCAGGTAGCGCGCCAGCTGGGGTTTGCTGCGGAACTTCTTACCGCTCGGGCTGAAAAAAACCACAGAAAAGACAAAAGGAGGGAAATTAAAACCCTTTGGACTCCAATAGCAGGACAGTAACTTTCATCTCTTTCATGAAAAACAACCTGTGCTAAATTTCCAAGGGTGAAGCTCCCGTTAAACTTGAAATGGATATTATTGCTTCATGCATAAAGTAAAAATAAGTCAATGTATTATGACTGCAGTGTGGAACTAAATAGACAATAAACACAAAGAACTCATCACATTCTCATTTAGCATCATAACAAAGCCTCTTTATCCCCTTAATTTCTCTCATTTCTGGTTTTCTGCATCTTGCATATTCCATCTTTGCACCCATCTGGTGGAAGCTCACTCCACGCTAAACACAGGTAGGTTGGGTAAAAGCATTTTAAGACCAAAAATGCCAGTTACCACCCTACCCCTGTTTATCCATTTTCTTCTTTTAAAGAGCTGTTACTAGTGTTAGAACATTTTTTTCATATCTACAAATACCCTCCCCGCTCTCAATGGACCACGGACATCGTTGGGAGATGTCCCATCCCAGTGACACCTCACTGCCATAATAGGTTGCCCACTGTACACAGTGGTGGAACCCCAAATTTCAACAACTCAACTCAGATAAACTTGGAATAGTGGAATGGGTTGGGTTGGGCTGGAAGGGACCTTAAAGATCATCCAGGTCCAATCTCTTTGCCACAGGCAGGGACACCTCCAACTGGATCAGGGGGCTCCAAGCCCCATCCAACCTGGCCTGGAACACCTCCAGGGATGGGGCAGCCACCACTGCTCTGGGCAGCCTGGGCCAGGGCCTCCCCACATCTTCCAAGACCTCAACTCAGTCTCCCCTCTTGCAGCTCAAAACCATTTCCCCTCATCCCATCCCTGCACTCCCTGATCCAGAGCTCCTCCCCAGCTTTCCTGGAGCCCCTTTCAGCACTGGGAGCTGCTCTAAGGTCTCCCCAGAGCCTTCTCTTCTCCAGGCTGAGCAACCCCAGCTCTCCCAGCCTGTCCTCATACAGGAGGTGCTCCAGCCCTGGGATCATCTCCGTGGCCTCCTCTGGACTCACTCCAGCAGATCCATGTCCTTCCTGTGCTGAGGACTCCAGGTTAGGTCTCACCAGAGCAAAGCAGAGAGGCAGAATCCTCTCCCTCCACTCACAAGTCCCAAGCAATGCCGCTCTGATGGCCAGCAGTGTCTGCACACTGCAATCCCGGCTTCTTCTATTGAGGAGGGAAAATGGTTTCAGTGCTGGAGGCAAATCAATGACAATGAGGTTCAAATGCTTCCTGAGGACAGTTGGATCTCTGAGATTATGGTTACCCTCTGTTATTCCTAAAACCAGGAATGCAGGCTACTTGTTGCAAGGTTTCTACTTGAGGCAAAGAACAACCTGAAATAACAAAATTGTCAGAGGACAAAAGGGAGGAAGCATTCCTGACTATTTCAGCAGGACAAGACCCCACTGCACCACAAGGGTGGTGTTCACACTGGTAAGATAGGAGCAGCCTCTCTACAGTCTTCTGAAAGGAAAGAAAGCTACAAGGAAAAAGTCTCTTTTCAACACATTACCTGCTTCCTTGAAGCTTTTATGAAAGGAAAGGTCTGAAAAAATAGCATAAACAGAATTTCTACTATGAGACAAGGGCAAACCAGTTAGTTCAAGTCAGGCTGTGCATGCAAAAATACAGCTTAAACCCAAAAAGTATTAAAAACTCCCCCAAACCTGAGAGACCAGGTTAATATGAATGATACTAAAGCTGAAATCTGAAAAAGTCTCTCAAAGGGCTTAGGACCAAAAGGTTGAGGTCATTTCATAGACAGCATCTGCTTAGGAAGCTCCCAAGCTGCTTATCCTGCCCCATATCCGCTCCCCCTCACCACGGCTCCAAGTCCGACAGCACTCATGGCAACACAGAGTTAACCAGATGGGGACAACAACCCATCTTTGGAGAGCAAGAAGAGGAGGAAACAGTTTATCCCTGGTTATTCCTCAGCTGGACTGGTTTGCTGCACAACCACTCTGGCCAGGAAACAACACAGAGCGCAGGAAAGAGCAGACAGGGGCAGAGACGGGGTCCAGACTCAAATTTAGAGCCTTTTTTTTTTTTAAAAAAAAAAAAAAGATGGGAATTATGTGCCTCAATCCAGAAAAAGCAATAACCAACTCCAGCAGCTTTTAGCCAGCGAAGCCAAGAGGAAAAAACTCTAGCCACATGAAAAATATGACACTGCTTCCTCTTCCAAGATCTGCAGCCCCAATTTAGAAGTGTCTTAATAAATTTAGAAATACATTAGAAATAATACATTACAGGGAATTGTGTGCTTGGAAGAGCAGTGATACTTCCAGAACAGAGCCAGATACACCCAGAGAAGCGGTTAAGTGAACAGTGTTGTTGGTTAGTATGCTTTCTAGGAATTTACAATGAAAGCTGCTCAAAGTCCACAAATGTCAAAAAAAAACCCACCTGAAGTGACTCAGGGTCCTTTCTCTTCCCGGGGAAGCTTGGCCCAAAGGAAAAGCACTGAAATGTTCAGAAGAAAAACTTTTATACTGGTTATGTCTTGAAAAAGGCGATACAATATCAAGGTTGTCTGAGTAATGGCCCAACGGGGAACAGAGCTACGGCTCAAAGGTGACAGCGAACAGACAGAGGAAGGAGCTGGTGGGCTCTGGAGCACTGCAGTCCCTCCAGCAGGACTTTTGAGGGCGCCCACAGACACCCAAGAGGGTCAAGAGGGTGTCGGGGGCAGCCAAAAACCCACACAACTCGAGCAGCAGGACTGCTTGCTGCACAAGGAACGAAACCAATAAACCAGCACTTCTGAACTCCAAACGCTGTTAAAATGCTTGGGTGCCCTTTAGATATCACAAAATGTGGAATTTATCTCCTTCCACTCCAGAGCAAAAGCTCTGCTCTGTGCTCCTGGTTTGGACACAGACTTTGAAGGGTCCCAGAAGAGAAACATCTCAGCACAAAGCTGCAAAACCAACCTCTTCTAAACAATACTGCGGGCAGTGCCGTCGCGAGCGCGCTGTGCTCGGCTCCCAAACCCAGGGCTTTCACACTCCGTGCTATAAAAGTACGGCAACTGCAAAGTTGCAAATGATTTTACAAGCTCCTCCATCAACGCTCCCAACGCATTCTCTGACGGTGCAGCCTCGCCTCGGCGCTGACAAAAGGAACGTGGGGAAGCACCGAGGGGTTCCAACCAAACCCTCATTGCTTATTCCCAGACTTGTGGGGCGCGGATTCAGCTGAACGCAGGGCAGGCTATTCGAGAGGCGAGTGCTGCCAGGTGCCTGCTGCTCTCCATGTGGAGCTCACCCTTTGTTTCCTGCCTTAAGGATATAAGGAGAGACGGGCTGCAAGCCCTCTCCCCTCCTCCCTCACTGCACAAGTCTCCTCCCCTCCGCTCTCCCCATTTTGCCTACGCAGGAGCTGCACAACTTGGAAAGCAAGGGACAAAAGACTAAAAAAACCCCCAACAAACAAACAAAAAAGCCTTAACAAACCCAGGCATCGCCTGCTTTTTGAAGAAATGGAGACAGGAATAACCTAGGTAAAAAGGGTGAGGCACAACATATGGCCAAAGCCCCATTTCCACAGCAGGGGGATGGGGAGAATGCAAAATGGTTTTGCTTCCTGCTCCCTCCTGCACGGAGCCAGAGCCCCCCCCAGCCTCCCCCAGCCCTCTGAGCTCTCCGGGTGATGTCTGCTCCAAATACTGCTTCCCAAGAAGATGCACACCCACTTCCCTGCTGTTGGTCCTCCCTCTCACAGCATCTTATCCTTGGCCACAGCATTTGCACCATGTCCTGCCCTGGTGGTTCCATACCCCAACAGTTCAGCCACGTGGGGCAGGGCTGGCACAGGCAAACCCATGGCTGACACCAGAAAAGGCACCAGGGTGAACCAGCAAGAGCAGGGGACTCCTCCAGTTGTCATAACCCACCCCACACATCTGTACAGCAGCAGATTCTCTGTAAACGCCAGACCCAGGGAATCATGGTTTGGGTTGGAAGGGACCTCCAAGCCCAGCCAGTGCCACCCCCTGCCATGGGCAGGGACACCTCCCACTGGATCAGGGGGCTCCAAGCCCCATCCAACCTGGCCTTGAACACCTCCAGGGATGGGGCAGCCACCACTGCTCTGGGCACCCTGGGCCAGGGCCTCCCCACCCTCACAGCAAAACATTTCTCCCCAAGATCTCATCTCTATCTCCTCTCTTGCAGCTCAAAACCGTTTCCCCCCGTCCTGTCCCTGCACTCCCTGATCCAGAGCCCCTCCCCAGCTTTCCTGGAGCCCCTTTCAGCACTGGGAGGCAGCTCTAAGCTCTCCCTGCCGCCTTCTCTTCTCCAGGCTAAACAACCTCACTCCCTCAGCCTGTCCTTGTAGCAGCCCCCAGATAATCTACATTTCTGCAACTTTTTACATTGGTGGTGCACAGGTAAGAAATTCACAACAAAATAAGCTTCACCCAAGAGATCTGTTTAGTTTTCCAGAACCAAGACAACAACAAGTCCTTGAAGCAGAGACAAGCAGCGATCCCAGGCTTCTCAGAGACTTGGGTCACCAAAACTTCAGCAGAAAAATGTGCTGAAGAAAGGCCACACAATGCAACGCTAAATTCTCCTTCCCTTGGTGGAAACACTGAGTTTGGAGAGCACCTTTGTAGCCAAAACTCCTTCAAAGACAACCTGCCACTTTGACAAAATCCCTTCCCAAAATCCCGCATGCCTGCACCTTTCCTGTTCGCTCCAAATTTGGCCCACGAGCCCCACCACATCAGCCAGAGACCCAGCTTTTAATCCACAAACAGATGATGGAACGGGCTCCAGTTAAAAAAAAACCCTGTACATCCACAGCTGCTGAGTGCAAAGTTACCACCGAATAATGGAATGGTTTGGGTGGGAAGGGACTTCCAAGCCAATCCAGTTCCAATCCCCCTGCCATGGGCAGGGACACCTCCCACTGGATCAGGGGGCTCCAAGCCCCATCCAACCTGGCCTTGAACACCTCCAGGGATGGGGCAGCCACCACTGCTCTGGGCAACCTGGGCCACTTATAGGAAGCATTCCTAAAGACCTGTTCAAGTCCCTGGAGGTGTTTAAGGAAAGATTGGATGAGGCACTTAGTGATACGGTGTAGTTGATAAGTAGGAGTAGGTGTAGGTGTTGGGTCATAGGTTGGACTCGATGATCTCAGAGGTCTTTTCCAACCTTATGATACTGTGAAGTCATAGCAGCATTCTTAAAAACCTGTCCGGTGGCTTGCACCTCAAGGAAGGTTTGATTTCCATCCAGCAACCGGCTTGCAGACTCCCACCTCATGCTCAGCACAATCCACCCCCGTCTCATTGCCCAGAGCAGAACTCTTATTCAACACAAACCTTTGTGCAGAGCACACACGTTGCTGGGGCTCAGGGGCACAAAGGAAGCCTCCACAGAGAAAGTGTGGTCACCATAACCAACGGTTCGGAAAAGCAGGAACTGCCACCGCGCTGCTGATCCCCTCGGCTCTGTGGTAATTCCCAATGCTGGTTACTGCACACGGGAACATTCGTTTCCAAACCACAAACCCTTACAGCATTTCTACACTCAGCACAGCCAAACTGAAAAATCATCCAGGGACACAAGAGGCAGGAATAAATCACCACCTACCTGTATTTTTCACTTCGAGGAAATGGTAAATGCAATTGTAACCAAAAATCAGCACAGCAGGGCCCTATCGTACCTTTGATCTCTGTCCAAATTGATATGAAGGGAAAATCCATTATACCTTGGGAATAAAAATACGCAACTGCTCCTCCCTCTCTCATTTTCAAGTTCAGTTCTGAGACTGCATTTACAAATAAAATAAGTAATTGGAAAAATAGGGATCTTAAGCTTTCTGTGCACCTCCACTCACTGCTGCTCGCTTCTCCCTGTAGACTCTGAACTGCAGTGGTGGAGTCGGCACTTCCAGCTTTATGCTCCAGAGGCTGATATTTCATAGAATCATGAAATAGTTTGGGTTGGAAAGGACCTTAAAGTCCATCCAGTTCCACCCCCTGCCATGGGCAGGGACACCTCCCACTGGGTCAGGGGGCTCCAAGCCCCATCCAACCTGGCCTTGAACACCTCCAGGGATGGGGCAGCCACCACTGCTCTGGGCAACCTGGGCCAGGGCCTCCCCACCCTCACAGCAAAACATTTCTCCCGAAGATCTCATCTCAATTTCCTCTCTTTTAGCTGAAAACCATTACCCTTTGTCCTAATATTGCTGGTTCTCAGCATGGCACGTGTTTCTCACAACCATAATCTGATTTAAAACATGCAACCTGACCCATGCAGAAGCTGATCACACTACGTTTCAACAACTGTAAAGGCCAGATAAGGACACCTGGATAACTTCTACTCTCCTCCAGCTCTTGAAGGGCCAGGGTCTCACACACAGCAGCTCACGACTGTGCTGAGCCTCCCTGTTGTGGGTGCAGGAGGGATCCATATGGGCACAGGAAGGATCCATATGGACCCACCTACAGCCCTGTGAGACATACGCTGGTATTAATAGCAACGCTCCAGGCAAGATCCAGCAGCTCCCTGGCCGTACACTTCCCTGGCAGCGATGCTCATGGGATCGTGCATCCTGAGCCCTCTCCTGGGGCTCCCACCTACAGGAGCAGCCAGCACCCTGGGCACGCAAATCCTTCTTTCTTCGCCCTACCTCGAATTCCTTAATACACTCAAAGAGCCGGAGCCCCACCAAGCAGGCGGCCACTCTCGACGGTTCCCTCCATAATTGTCAGGCACAGGACCCTCAGAGTGGGTTCCCCAAAGGCCACAGCCCCCCCAGGGGCTCAGGGCTCCCGGTGGGTGCTGACAGCTAGAGGGTCCCCCCTGGGGACCCCAAAGCTCCTGTTAGTGCAGAGGCAGAGCCCCCCGGGACCCTGTTACTCGCCCGCGGTACCCCATCACTGGCCACCACGGCTCCCAATAACGAAGGGGTTGGTGTCCCCCGGACCCCATCGCCCCTTAGCGCGGGGGCAGAGCTCCCCAGGACCCCAAGGCTCCCTTTAGCACAGCGGCAGAGCCCCCGGGACCCCAGCGCTCACCCCCACGGCTCCCAGTACCGTAGGGGTCGGTGTCCCCCGGATCCCACCGCCCCACGGTGCGGAGCGAGAACCCCCCGGACCCCCCCGCGCACCTCCGGGACTCCCGTTAACGTAGGGGTAGAGCCCCCGGATCCCACTGCCCCATAGCGAGGGGGCAGAGCCCCCCCGGGACCCCAACACTCGCGCCCGCGGCTTCCCTCACCGGAGAAGCAGAGCCCCCCGGGACCCCAATGCTCGCCCCCGGGATGCCGAGACCGTGGGGGTTGGTGCCCCCGGACCCCGCCGCCCCGGGACCGCGCTGCTCACCCCCATGGCTCCCGATAACACGGGGGCAGCGCCTCTCGGACCCCCCCGATCCACAGCGGAGGGGCAGAGCTCCCCGGGACCCCAACACTCGCTCCCACGGCTCCCATTAAGGTAGTAGCTGGTGCCTCCCAGACCCCGCCGCTCGCCGCGCCCCCTCCCCCCCTTCTACTCAGCGCAGGGGCAGAGCCCCCCGGCCCCCCCGCCCCGGCCGGGAAGCGCGGCCCGAGCCCCCCCCTCCCCAATCCCCCCATGCCCGGTGCAGCGACCCCACCGCGCGCTCCCACCTCTTCCGCTCCATGGCGGCGCGGCCCGGTGCTCCCGCCCGGTGCTTCCTCCTGGCTCCCGGTGCTCCCGCCCCCCCCCTCGAGCGCAGCCCCCACCGCCCCCTCCGCGCTGATCGCGCCGCCCCCGCGGCTCCGCTCCCACCCCTCGCGCGCGCGGATTCCTCCGCCCTCGCACGGAGCCCCTTGCCCGCACAGGGATCCCTCCGCCCGCGCTGTGAAATATAGTCCCTCCCTCCCCACATCCCCCGGCCCTATCGAGGCCCTGGTGGCCCCGCAGCGCCGCTTGGGGTTCAGCCCTGCCCGGTGGCACCACCCGGCACCACTGGGAGGCTTTGGCCGAGGGGGCTGTCTCCCAGGGCTTCCCACCTTCCTTGGAATCACAGAATCGTGGAATGGTTTGGGTTGGAAGGGACCTTGAAACCCATCCTGTGCCACCCCCTGCCATGGGCAGGGACACCTCCCACTGGATCGGGGGCTCCAAGCCCCATCCAACCTGGCCTGGAACACCTCCAGGGATGGGGCAGCCACCACTGCTCTGGGCACCCTGGGCCAGGGCCTCCCCACCCTCAGTGTGAAGAATTTCTTCCCAATGTCCAATCTAAATCTTCCTCCTTCCAATTTAAAACCGTTCCCCCTCATCCTGTCACTCCAGGCCCTTGGAAAAAGTTCCTCCCCAGCTTTCCTGGAGCTCCTGTCAGTACTGGGAGGCTGCTCTAAGGTCTCCCTTCTCTTCTCCAGGCTGAACAACCCCAGCTCTCAGCCTCTCCTTGTACAGGAGCTGCTCCAGCCTTCAAACCCATTTTTATGGCCTCCTCTGGACCCGTTCCAACAGATCCATATCCTTCTTATGTTGGGAAGAGAAAGCATGGACAGGTTGCAGTGGTGGCTGCCCCATCCCTGGAGGTGTTCCAGGCCAGGTTGGATGGGGCTTGGAGCCCCCTGATCCAGTGGGAGGTGTCCCTGCCCATGGCAGGGGGTGGCACTGGGTGGGTTTGAGGTTCCTTTCCTGGAGCCCCTTTCAGCACTGGGAGCTGCTCTAAGGTCTCCCCAGAGCCTTCTCCTCTCCAGCTGAACAACCCCAACTCTCCCAGCCTGGCCTCGTACAGGAGCTGCTCCAGCCCTTGGATCATCTCCGTGGCCTCCTCTGGCCTCGCTCCAACAGCTCCAGGTCCTTCCTGTGCTCAGGGCTCCAGAACTGGGCACGGGGCTCCAGGGCCCCATGAGGTCCTCTTCATCGTCCCCTGAACCTCACGCTCAGGGTGAACACAGTTAGAAAATCAGTCTGCACTGACAGCTGCCGCAGCCACAGCGTGCGGAAGAGAAGTCATTTACACTTGCAGGACTGCGTGAAATGTTTTGGTAGAAACTCTCTCTTAAGCCCAAGGGAAAAATATCCAAGTGCTCCTTTGGGAACCCTGCTGGGGTAAGAGGAGAAGGCATTTCCAGGTACTACCACCAGCTGAAAGACTGTTCAGCTGCCAGAGAGCCCATGTGGTTCCAGGCCTGGTAGATAACCCAAAATCACCCAATTTCATTCTTGTCAGCCATGGAAGCAAGCAACAGGATATCCTGATGGAAACCCTCTTCCGTTTAGCCCTGCAGGTAACGCTGAAAGGTTTCTGCTCCGCAGCCGAACATCAGAGACCCAACAGAGGCTCTTGTTTCAGAGTGGGATTTGTTGGGAGGAGCCAAGCCCCTTGGTCTTGCAGAACCTAAGCCTAGCCCAGGAGAAAGGGACCAGCAAGGGCTGAAAGCAGCAGACCGACCACGCCAAGGTGGTTCCAGTGTCCCACCTCCACTTGCACCTTCCACGATGGAAGTGAAGTGGAGGTACTGGCAGGGACAAGCGCTCCAAAGAGGCAGGGAGGAACGCAAGCTTTCCTTTCCTTAGAGGTGGCTTTGGAGTGAGGGCGTTAACCCAAAGCTGAAGGGGCTTTTGGATTCCATAGATCCAGAGACCCATGGGCTGTGCCACTGCTGTGCCCCCCAGTGGAACACTGCAGGTTCAGAAGGGGAAGCTGCTTCTCCTCTACAAAGTCTCTGCCTTTTAACCAATTTGTTCACACTTGGGTAGCTCGTTCAGAAAAACAATGAACTATTAGAAGAGAGGCCATGCAAGGATATTAAACATTAGAAAGATACTCATGGCACTGGCCCAGGTTGCCCAAAGCAGTAGTGGCTGCCCCATCCCAGGAGATGTGCAAGGCCAGGTTGGATGGGGCTTGGAGCCCCCTGATCCAGTGGGAGGTGTCCCTGCCCACGGCAAGGGGGGTGGAACTGGGTGATCTTTAAGCTCCCTTCCAACCCAAACCATCCTATGATTCTATGTGAATTTTAACTGAATTTGCCCAAGAAAGTAGAAGGTTTTTCTCATAAGGTATTTCTGAAGAGCGCTTGCTCTTGTGGAAGGAGAAATAGTAGAAATGAAATGAGTGACCCGCTGATCCCAGGGTTAATTGCAGACAGAGCCATCATTTGAAACACTGAAGAAAACATAAGCAGCTAAACAATCGCTGGAGGGCAAACAAATTCAAAGCCCACACATTCCTCGCAGTGCCTGCCTGTGCAGGCAGTTGGTGTTTCCATAGTATCATCTGGTTGGAAAAGACCTCTGAGATCATCGAGTCACACCATACTTGTTCAGTACTAAACCCCGTCCTTAAGAAACTCATCTACCCATCTTTTAAACCCCTCCAGGGATGGGGACTCCACCACCTCCCTGGTCAGCCTCTGCCAGGGCCTGAGAACCCTTTTAGTGAAGAAAGTTTTCCTGATGTCTAATCTGAACCTGCCCTGGAGCAACTTGAGGCCGTTTCCTCTGGTCCCATCTGGTCCCATCGCTGTCACTTGCGAGAAGAGCCCAGCACCCACCCTGTCACAGCCTCCTTTCAGGCAGTTGTAGACAGCGATGAGGTCTCCCCTCCTCTCCAGGCTAAACAACACCAGGTCCCTCGGTTGCTCCCACAACCCCTGTTCTCCAGCCCCTTCCCCAGCTCTGTTCCCTTCTCCAGACGCGCTCCAGCCCCTCAACGTGCTTCTTGGAGTGAGGGGACCAAAACTGACCCCAGCACTCGAGGTGTGGCCTCCCCAGCGCTGAGCACAGGGGCACAATCCCCTCCCTGCTCCTGCTGGCCACGCTGGGTCTGACACAGGCCAAGATGCCATTGGCCCTCTTAGCTACTCAAGTACTTGGTTTTGAGTATGTTTCCCTCCTCTAAACATCTCAGTCTCTCAGCGCTGTCACTGGGGCTGTGCTGGAGGAAACTCTCCCTGACGAGAGCTGCAGGCGATGACAGAGCTTCGATGACAGACCAGACAGAGCTTCGGCTCAGGGCTGCCGGCAGAGCTCCCTCGGCTGTGGAGGCTCAGCTGCCCATGAGAACAAGCCCAAACTGGGTCATTGTTGCACGATAACACCCATCCTGTCTGGACATGTTAAACTGGTGAGAGCAGACTCCAACTGTTCCAGTCTGAGCTCACCATCCTGGTGCCGTGCCAGTACGGGCTGGTAGAATATCCACTCCCAAGGTGGACTTGGGATGAAAATGGGTCAATATCCATATCCCTGTACGTCGCTCAGGGCTGCTCGTCACCCCTGCCTTCTTGGCTTTTCAAGGCACAGTGGCTTTGGCCTTTGGGAGCCTGGAGCACCACTGGAGAACCTCTGGAGCACCACTGGAGAAGGGAGTGGGATGGACCAAGGGAACAGCACCATTATCCCATTACACCACAAGCTTCTGTACCATCCCCTTGGACCGAGCAGGGCAGCACACGGAGTTTTGCACTCAAAAATGATATTCCTTGCTCCCCTACTTGTTTTTTCACTGTGCTGCCGAAGCAATGCTAAAGCAATTCATTATTCTATTGGATAATAGTTTAAGCATCTTGCACAGTGCCATCATTTAGGCAAGTTTTACAGCAGTTTTCCATAGCAAGGTCACTTGGAAGCCTTCAGCCCTGAAGGTGACACCCAAACAGCACAGCTACCACCACTGAGATTTTATCCGGAAAGGATTCAAACCTCTCATCACAGCCAAAAATTATAACGAGGTGAAATGTGGAACTGAACAGAAGAGAAACCAGCGATCTGGTGCTCACGTGGGGATAAGGTTGTTTGTAAATTCTGGTCTTTACAGAAAGGGATGAACTTTATCCCTTCCAAGTCTGAGCTGTCTGCTGGGGCTCAGTGGCAGAGACCAGATCAGGAATAATCCTTGCACTTCCTTTTCCCCAACAGCTTTTTCATCTCAAGGACTCCCGTAGCAGGCTGTTTCATCACCAATTTCTGTTGACAAATGCAACTACAGCTGTGAAGTATGGATACTTCCTACTCAAAGCCACATCCAGAACAGAACAGCTACCTATGCAACCTGGTTTTCAGCCTGGGATATGGGAAGCCCCCCAGGCTTTGTGGGCTGCCTTCCCTGGGGCCCTGGGTGAAGCTGGAAAAGCCAGCCTATGCTCGGTTGAAGCGAGGTGCGCCTGATCGGACAGTTTAGGAGGTTCACAGACTGACGGTAAACAGAAAGAAAACCTTGCTTTAAACTAAATGGCAGGAATCGGCCTTACCATGAAACCCTGCAATATTGGCTATGAAAGGTTAAGTGCACGCAGGAGCCCAAAGCTGCTGCTGATCTAGGAATGAACTCCTTAAAATCCACACATCAGTAAGCAGAGGCTGCCCCATCCCTGGAGGTGTCCAAGGCCACATTGGATGGGGCTTGGAGCCCCCTGATCCAGCAGGAGGTGTCCCTGCCCATGGCAGGGGGTGGCACTGGATGGGCTTTGAGGTCCCTTCCAACCCAAACCATTCTGTGTGTGTGTCTATGAAGAGTTCACGAGCTCCAGCAGGATTGGGAGGGATGAGCAGCAACCACCTGGGGACAAACAAGACACTCACAACTGAGAAATCCACGCAGGAAAAGGGGCACACGGGTGGCTGGCTTTCCTTTGGACACATCCCTCCCAAACAAGCTGGCGGTCCACAGGGTGTGGACCTAGAAGGTAACACAAAACTCAAAAAGACATCATTCACTGAGTTTATTTTGTACATTGGATTTATAAATTCTTCCCACGAGGACAAGATCTGCTGTGACGGTGGTGAGCAGTGGAAGAGGACGAGACAGGTCGGTCGGTGAAGTTCATTTGTTCACAACCAAGCAGTTCACGGGAGAGGGAGGGACACCACAACAGGATCTGTCCTGGGCATTCCGAGTTCACTTTAAGACGGGCCCTCAGCGGACGGATGGCTCCAAACCCCTCTATCCAGCACTCGATTCCCTACAATAAACACAAAGGAGTCATTAAGCAGCGCTTCTGGCAAAGTGTTGTCGCAGCCAACGCTACAGAGTTCAAAAGCCACCGGTGTCCAGGCCAGGAGCTTCTGCTACAGAAATGGACACACACACAACAGAGCGCAGGGATCCCAGGCCACCATAGAAACCCCTTCCTTCTCTGGTCCTGCAGAAGAACAGGCTCTCTCTAGGTGATTTATGCACAAAACCACATCAAAGCCCTTGACATACGCTGTGGTCTTGGGAATGTGTCCGTGTTCCTACTAGTGGCCAGGACAATTTTTCAGTAAAGAAAGCCCTTGTGAGGTAATCGAGTTTCTCTGTGTGACTCGAGAGCTTTCCCACTGCCTGTCCAAAAACATCTGAGATGCTGCAAGTGCAGCAGACTCCCAGGAAAAGCTCTTCGATCCTTTGGTTACCTCCAGGATGTGTGCGATACCTATTTTGAAAAGGGGGAAGACACAGTAAATTGTTTAAATTCCAACAAGTATCTCTGGAAAAAGAGACATAGAAAAACTCTAAGGATTTGCTCCGTGACTTCCAGATTCACCAGTTTCACTATAAAACACTGTGTAGCTTGAAGACAAGAGCCTGTCTTTCATTTCCCAAAGTTTAAACGCAACTGTTATTCTGACCAAATAAGTTCTGAGATGCACAAAGTTTCCTCTGGACTTTTTTCCATCAGCACTCTTCAATGCATGGAAAAATCTTCCCAACTCCCTTCTATCCGCGGGCAAGGAATAAAAGAGTTCTAAGCCTGCCCCTACACAGATGCATTTAGAGCCCTCCAGGAGGGACTGTCTATTGCTGCTCCTGCTCTACGGCCAGTCCATCCTACAGAAGATCCAGAACAGAACCTTCCATGTGCCATTAAGAAAGAAGAAACACTTGAGAAAGCCCATTTTCCAATGAATTTGTGGTACACAGTAACCAGAACATTCCACTGACTTGCAATAACTGTTACAAGGAATGGAAAGGAGTCTGCATTTGCCCAGCAATAAAACAAGTGATGAGCTTGAAGCCATTCTACCCAGGATTAGAAGTCAAAAAATTTCAATTCACCGCAGAACACTTGAATTGGCTTCTCAAGAACCGCATCACACAGCAAAAAAAAACCCTGCTGCTTGCAAAATAAGCACCTAAAAACGTATTCTTATTAATATTTCATCCTTCTGGCACTCTGTGAAGCCCAAAGTAAAGTAAAAAAGAAAGCCCTGAACAACCAAGTTGAGCAGCTCTGGTTTGGTCCAATCATGGGATCAAACAGGACACCCCGACTGTCCCATCACCACAGCGCTCCTAACGTGAGTCGAGGTGCACAAACAAACTTACCGTCAGATGGAAGCTTAATCCTCAGTTTTATACTTGCCACCGATGTAGGGGACATACTGAAGGACCAGCTTCCAGTCTGTGACCCATATCACACCAGTGCCACCCACAGCACCCCAGATAGCGAGGGTGGGAGTCCTGCAAGAAAGACACATACAAGCCCAGGTGAACAACACGAATTCTCCACTGTGAAAGGGCTCACTGCTAAGGTCCCTGGGAAAGTTGTTTCCACCAGGAACCTTGGAAGAATCTCACACAGAGAAGTGTCAGTCTTCAGGGTGCCCAGATCTTCTACAGGAAAAGGCTGAGATGGGCTTTTATTTATAAGGGGATTCACTAGTTAAGAGAAGACCCAGCTCTATTTGCAACTGTTCTACTGTGGGAGTTGAAGCTCACCTGCCCCTATCCTGCCCGCAGGAGACTTCCTTCTCCCTCATGTAACCCTGCAGAGTGGCACCCGCTGGCATAGGGACATGCACTCATGGCTGGAGAACGGGTGTCTACAGCCTGGACGCACTCGGGGACGTGCAGCTATGGCCCGGAGCCACTCGGAGACGTGCAGTCATGGCTTGGGGGACTCTTGGGGATGCACAGCTATGGTGCAGAGACATTGAGGATGTGCAGCTACAACCTGGGGACACCCAGGGATGAGTAGCTGCAGCCCAGGAACAAACAGCCACAGCTTGGGGACACCCAGTTATGGCCTGGGGACACCAAGGGATCATAGAATCACTAGGTTGGAAGAGACCTCCGAAATCACCGAGTCCAACCGTGCCTGTCTCCCTACTAAACCCTGTCCTTAAGAAACTCATCCACCCGTTTTTTAAACACTTCCAGAGACGGTGAATCCACCCCCTCCCTGGGCAGTTCTGCTAATCCTTGACATTTTCAGTGAAGACGTTCTTCCCAATGTCCAGTCTAAACCTCCCCTGGTGTAACTTGAGGCCATTTCCTCTCGTCCCATCGCTGTCACTTGCGAGAAGAGCCCAGCACCCACCCCGTCACAGCCTCCTTTCAGGCAGTTGCAGACAGGGATGAGGTCTCCCCTCAGCCTCCTCCTCTCCAGGCTAAACAACCATAATTCCCTCAGTCTCTCCTCACAGGACTTGTTCTCCAGCCCCTCCCCAGCTCTGTTCCCTTCTCTGGACGCGCTCCAGCCTCTCGAGGTCCTTCTTGGAGTGAGGGGCCCAAAACCGAACCCAGCACTCGAGGTGTGGCCTCACCAGCGCTGAGCCCAGGGGCACAATCACCCCCCTGCTCCTGCTGCCCAAGCTGGGTCTGACACAGGCCAAGATGCCATTGGCCCAGCTACAGCTCAGGAACGAACAGCCACAGCTTGGGGACACCCAGCTATGGCCCAGGGACACCCAGGGACATGCAGCTACAGCTTGGGGACACGCAGCTACGGCCTGGGGACACCTAGGCATGCGCAGCTCTGGCCCGGGGACACTCGAGGAAGCACAACTATAGCTCGGGGACGCCCAGCTGTGGCATGAGGCCACTCAGGCACGCAGAGCTACGGCCTGAGGACACGCTGAAGGACAGGGCATTTTGCCAGACAGACACACACTTCCCCGAAACACACGAACCCGCAGACACCCCCCCAGCTGTGCGCACAGGAACAGACACACGGAAACAGGCAGAGACAGACAGACAGACACAACCCGCCTCTCTCAGCCCTTCACACCAGCCCAGCGCTGCCTCGCCAGGGCCTGGCGACCTCCCAGGGAACCCCGAGCCCCGCGGGGAATGGAAAGCGCTCGGGGCGCCCTTCAGCTCCTCGGGTGCGCGGGGGGGACCGGGGCCGCAGAACGAGGGGCGAGGGCACGGGACAGGCCGGGCCTTCCCGGGGCCCGCTGTGAGCGATGGCGGGGCGGGGAGGGAGGGATCGGAGAGCAGCGGCAGGCGCGGGCCGGGCCTCACCAGTTCTGGAGGAGCTGGACATAGCGCGGCCCCAGCACCTTGCTCAGCATCGCGGCCCGCAAAGTCACCCGTGCGGCGCGGGCGCCGGCAGACACGAAGGACCCCTGGGCCGGGACTGCCCGCGGCGCCGCCTGCGCGAAAAGCGTTGTCATGGCAACAGCCGCGCGTGGGACTCCGGCACAGACCCACGGGACGGGGGGGATGGCAGGGGCCTGAAAGCCCACCAGTGCCATGGGCAGGGACACCTCCCACTGGATCAGGGGGCTCCAAGCCCCATCCAACCTGGCCTTGAACACCTCCAGGGATGGGGCAGCCACCACTGCTCTGGGCAACCTGGGCCTCCCTACCTCCATTGTGAAGAATTTCTTCCTAATGCCCACTCTAAATCTTCCCCCTTCCAATTAAAAACTGTTCCCCCCTGTCCTGTCACTTCAGACCATTGTAAAAAGCCCCTCCCCAGCTTTCCTGGAGCCTGAAGCAGGCTGAACAACCCCAACTCTCCCAGCCTGTCCCCATAGCAGAGGTGCTCCAGCCCTGGGATCATCTCCGTGGCCTCCTCTGGACCCGTTCTTATGTCCTTCGTATGTTGGGGACTCCAGAACTGGACCCAGGGCTCCAGGTGGGGTCTCCCCATAGCGGAGCAGAAGGGCAGAACCCCCTCTCTGTCCCTGCTGCTCCCTCTGCTCTGGGTGCAACCCAGGACACCGCTGGTTTCTGGGCTGGGAGCACACGTTGCTGGCTCGTGTTGAGCTTCTCCTCCCCCAGCACCCCAGGTCCTTCTCGGCAGGGTTGCTCCCAATCATGTCGTCCCCCTGTTTATATTGAAACTGCGGATTGCCCCAGCCCAGGTGCAGGAATTTGCACTTGGCCTAGTTGAACCTCAGGAGGTTCACGCAGGTTCATCGCTGTGGGGTCCATGAGAAGAGGGGACAGGAGGGGGGAAGGGATCCAGTCCCTGAGGGCTGGGCTGGCCCACTGTGAGGAGGGAACAGGAGCCCTGAGGGGTGGACTGTGCTCACACCAAGCTGGTGCTGCTTCTTATTTGTCTGTGCTGGAGGAAAACATCCCCTTTCCAGAGCAATCCCAAGCACAAATCCAGTCTGGGCTGAGAATAGATTGGGAGCAGCCCTGAGGAGAGGGACTTGGGGTGCTGGGTGATGAGAAGCTCAATGTGAGCCGGCAATGAGCGCTCACAGCCCAGAAACCAACAGTGTCCTGGGCTGCACCCAGAGCAGAGGGAGCAGAGGGGGAGGGAGGGGGTTCTGCCCCTCTGCTCCGCTCTGGGGAGACCCCACCTGGAGCCCTGTGTCCAGGTCTGGAGTCCTGAGCACAGGAAGGACCTGGAGCTGTTGGAGCGAGGCCAGAGGAGGCCACGGAGATGATGCGAGGGCTGGAGCAGCTCCTGTGCGAGGCCAGGCTGGGAGAGTTGGGGTTGTTCAGCTGGAGAGGAGAAGGCTCTGGGGAGACCTTAGAGCAGCTCCCAGTGCTGAAAGGGGCTGCAGGAAAGCTGGGGAGGGGCTCTGGATCAGGGGTGCAGGGATGGGATGAGGGGAACGGTTTTCAGCTGCCAGAGGGGAGACGGAGATGAGATTTTAGGAAGAAATGTTTTGCTGTGAGGGTGGGGAGGCCCTGGCCCAGGGTGCCCAGAGCAGTGGTGGCTGCCCCATCCTTGGAGGTGCCCAAGGCCAGGTTGGATGGGGCTTGGAGCCCCCTGATCCAGTGGGAGGTGTCCCTGCCCATGGCAGGGGGTGGCACTGGCTGGGCTTTGAGGTCCCTTCCAATCGACACCATTCTGTGATTCCATGACTCTATTCCAACAGCAGAGGGAGTTTCAAGCCAGATTTTTTCACTTTAGGCTCCAAAATCCATTATCGATTCCCTAGCTCAGTCTCTTGTGAACCTGCAGAAAGTCCTGGACCCCGCATTGCGCGTCTGCGCACAACCTGGACCTGGGCTGCCAGAGCTTCAGGTCTGCAAACACTTCCCACGCTCCTTGTGGAAACCTGCAGGACCAGCGTCCAGCACCGCTGCCAGCAGCCGTTGTCTTCCCCAACACCCTGGAGAGCAGGGAGTCACCGAGTGGAACCCGTTTCAAAAATCCTCCTCCTGTTTTTTCTCACCAGGACACGAAAGAGCTATTTTCTCAGCCCTTTGCGTGCTCAACTCAACGTGTTTCACATGGATGGTTCGAGTGTTCCTGTGCCGAAGTGCCCACAGGGTGACGCGGGTCATTGAACCACGCAGAGTTGGTGTTCATTCTGGTGAGCTGTTTCCCCTCTGCCCACGCACCACCTGGTGCGCGAGGACAGCACATCGGAGCTTCGTAGGGTGCGTTCCTGCAGGAATCCAGAGCCTTTGGCACAGCCATGGTGGGCAAAGTGAGCCTGGTGACCCGGCTGCGCACACTTATCCTTTATAGTGACTCACTGGAGTCCCCCACACCGGAGAGATCCCTAACCCAGGGTAAAATGCGGGCTGCCCCATGAAAACAGAGCCCTGGAGGTGGTGAAGGATCCCATCGGCCACAGGAGCAGCTGGGAGACCCCAGCACCTATGGCTCCACCAAGGCTGCTGGGGAAGGTGCCCAGATCCACAAGTGATGGGCACCACTGGAAACCTTCTCCGAAGGCCACTGTGTGGTTCAGGCTGTGTCCCAGCAGTGTGGAGGCCACAAGGCTGGTGAAGGGTCTGCAGGGGAAGTTGTATGAGGAGCGACTGAAATCACTTGGTCTGTTCAGCCTGGAGGAGACTGAGCAGGGATCTCAGAGCTGGTTGTTGCCTTCTCTCAAGGGAGGGAGGGGAAACAAGTGCTGATGTCTCCTCTCTTGTGACCCATGATAGGACCCGAGGAAATGGCAGGAAGAGCCAGGGGAGGGTTAGGGGGCACATTAGGAAGAGGTTCCTCCCCCAGTGAGTGGTGGAGCCCTGGAACAGCTCCCAGGGAAGCAGTCACAGCCTGACAATATTCCAGAAGCATTTGGCCAACACCCTCAGCCCCACGGGGTGAATGTTGGGGTGTCCTGTGCAGGGACAGGAGTTGGACTCGATGATCCTTGTGGGTCCCTCCCAACTTGGGTCATTCTCTGAGTCTATGATTTGGGTGGGCAGGACCCATGCCCAGACCACAGGAACAGGGCCAGCGCCTGAAAACTGCCCTGCCTTGTCTTTCCTTTCTTTTTTAGTACAAGGTAAAACCTTTATTACAACTTTTCACTCACGGGTACACAACATCTGAAAGACAGATATGGGGAAAAAAGGTAATATTGTTATAAAATGTCACATTTATTGCTACATTACTGTTATATACAGGACAGTTCTCAAAATCTACTTTAAAAAAGTTAGGATTATTTAAAAATTCCAAATAATCCAGCCAGCTGTTTTGACACTTGTATAAAATTATTTAAAAAAATGAAAACAATTCATATCTTGAGGCACTCAGAAACACAATTTTATCCCCCAATTGTGATTCCTTTCAGAGAACAACGCATTTCCCACCCCCAAATACTTTATTTTTTACCTTTTTTTTTTTTTGCTGGGTTAGGCATATATATATATATATTTACTATATATATAGTTCAAAACTATAATGTGTATCTGATTTAAGAACAAGGATTTCAGCCACTTAAGTACATCTGGATTTACAAGTAGGCAGCATAAACATCAAAAGCAAGGACCATTTTTTTTTTTTTAAAAGGCCAAAAACCAAAACAACCCCAAACTTCCTACAGGGTTAAAAATAAAACAACTTCCGCAGGCATCTCCCATCTGCTCTCCCACCCCTTGTCCTACAAAAATATAAAGGAAGAGCAGCCCAGCCGATGCTTCGTTTCTCCATCGTGCTGGAGCCCTCTGGAGAAAATGGGTCATTTCCAGTAGACTGTGAGGTCCAAGCGTGGGGTTGGGGCCATCCCTGCTCCGCTTTGCCCGGTGCCTCTTTCTCCTCTCCCAGCAAATTGAGAGCCGGAGGGTTCCCAGCTTCCACAGCTCCATCCCTCCCCGAGAGGCCCCAGGGTACAAAGTTTGCTCAAAAAGCTGGTGGGTTTCAAGTGATTTGGGAAGACGTGGGGACGGGGAAGTGGGAACCGCAGTGCTTCCAGCTGGTGGCTGCAGGAGCTCCATGGCTCCCCAGGGATGCTGGGCACAGGGGTATCTCTGTCAAACGGTTTTGGTACCCAGGATGCCCCATTTTGAAGCACCAACCCCACAGCTGTGCTGTGCCAAGATGTAACAGGGTGGGAGTTTTATTCCCTTTCCTTCCAAGCGGGAGCTTGGCTGGGTGGGCACTGCAAGACCTGGGGAGCAAGAGGTATTCAAAAGCCAAGGAATGGAAATACAGGTTTGGAGACCCATGGTAGGGCTGCCTCTGCTCCTGGAGGTGGGATGCAAGGTGAACACCAAGTTTGGCAGAAAGGACACCGAGACCTTCTCCATGCTCGCCTCTGGCAGAAGCCCCGCAAGCAAAGGCACTGCAGGTGCCAGCTCTCCCGAAGGGATGAATTGCCCTGAAGATCAAACCTCTGCACAGGCACTGAGACCCCAACGGCAGCAGGACAGGGAGAGGCGGCTGTGCCACAGGACCAACCTGCACCATCCACCTCCCAAATCCAGCTGGTGGCACGGTTCTGCCCCACTGCGAAGAAACCCACGGTGGCTGCACACAAAGGGAAACACTGCTGGCTGGAGACACTGGGGAGCGCAGGAGGAAGGAAAACACCTTCAGGCTTGAGGCAGTTGAAGGAAGACGAGTCAAGCCAAGCCTGAGGCTCAGGCGTTAACAGGGCAGCCTGTAGAGCCAAGCAGCAAGGTGGGACACAGCTTCTGGTTGGGAGTGGAGGGAGATGGTGCAAGATGAGGATGAGCTGCCAAGCATCGAGCAGAAGGCACAGGAGGGTAAAGGGTGCACGGAGAAGCCCTAGGGCCAGGCTTCGCCCCATCCAATTCAGTGCTCAGCTCCTGCAGGAGGAGTTGGAAGGCGTGTTCCTGCGGCCTCACCCCTCATCTACCCACCCTGGCTCCAGGGCACAGGTCTTGAAATGCTTTTGGAGCTGCTAGAAATGAAGCTGGACCCCGAGAGCAGCAGGGAGCAGGAACTCAGCAGTCACGGACAAGAGCAGAGAGAACGGGCCTGGCTGGGATCTGCAGAGCCCGGGGGGGAGAGGAGAGGGGGTTGCATAGGATTTAACAGGGGAAAGACCTTGTGCAAGCTCATGGTATAGAAAACAGGTCTTGCTGTTGCTGGTGTCAAGCAGGAACGGAGGAAATCCGGTGGCCACAGCTTGCTCCAGGTTAGCCAGCACCGTGCCTCGGGGGCTGATGACTTCTCTGGGCCCAACTCCGGTGAGCGGTGCTTCACCTCCCCATGCTCAGCCCTTTATCTAAAAACCCCAGGCCAAGGGCTCAATCAAACTGCACTGGTCCAGAGTCACCAGCACAGCACAGCAGGGGCACCACGGGCTCCCCTGGCACTGAAGTTGGCAAAATCTTGAAGCAAAGCTCAGGGATGAGGGCTTTCAGAAGCCTCCTGTTTCTCCCTCCTGCCAAGGGGGAGGATGCGCTTGGGTCACCCCGCAAGGACCCAGCACCTAAAGGCTCTGCTGGCTTCAGTGGGTGCCTGTGTGAGACACAGAGGACCTCTGAGAGCACTGTCTGCACTGAACCTGAAATTGCAGACGCCTGGGGAAATCCCAGCCTGACTCTCTCCTTCCTGTTCAATCACTGCTGGGCAGCCAGAGCAAAACCTCTAGGAAAGTGGCTCGTCATCGACACACGGGCTGGGGGACGAAGCCGTTCGATGAAGTCACGCTGGGGAGGTTTCACATCACACTTCTGCATTTCTCTGCCGAAGAGGGTGAGAACCCCAAGTGCAAAGCACCTGGATCCCCTGGCCCAGGAGTGATGGCACACAGGGAAGGGGCAGCAAGTTCACCCCACCATGCAGGGCTGGCATGGACCTGCTCCCAACAGCCGGACATGGGATCTTGGGGTGCCCAGTTAATTCAACTGCAAACCAGCTACCCAGGCACTGCGGTGCCTCTTGCTGCCAGGCTGGAGCTCGGTGCAGGCAGACTGGGATCCAGATGTCCCAGGTCATGTCCCTGCTGCCAGCACCCCTCTGCAGGACACCAGCGTAAGCTGTGAAAGCAGAGGAGCAGAGGAACCCGAGGAGATGTTGGCAAAGAGCTGGAGCTGAACTCAAGCCAGGCAGTTGCTCGGCTGTGAGTAGGTCTGAGGGGTCACGGGCAGGGGAGCGCCTGCCAAAGCAGGGCTTAGCTGGAACTTCACTCCCTGGGGTGCTCTGGCAGCGGCCGCGGGGTTGTGAGCAGGCAGCCTGCCACCACCTCGAGCACCGTCGGGGCAGGATGGGACTATAAGGGTGCAGTCTCGGAGGCTGCAGCTGTTTCGCTCTGGGGCAAAAGCAGGTGAAGAGGGAAAAAGAACCAAAATCTCCAAGTTTTACTGTTAATAACCTGGATTCCAGACACTCCCCAGCACCTGGTGGCACGCACAGCTCCTGAGCAGGATGCGCAGGGACAGGCTGGAGGGAGAGGAAAGAGAAGGTCCTACAGGCTTGGGAGGAAAGGACTGCCTGGCCCTGCTGCACATGGAGCATCTCACGTGCCCAGAACCCCAGTTCTGCTGTTTGACCACAACCCAGCTCAGCCTCTGCAGCCTGGGAAAAGAGAAACTAGGAAATGCACACAGGGGAAGGCAGCCTCTCTCCTGGTTCCCTGCCTGGGGAAGGAAGCTTTGAAGGAGCTCTGTGACCCCCAGCGATGAGGGGCACCCAGCCCAGGAGAACCCATGCACGCAAGGCTAAGAGAGGAAGCAGAAAACCAAATGCCACCCTGTAGCACTGTCACCCATCTGTGACACCTCTTCATGCAGGACCGCCGGCGTGAGGGACATGCAGAGAAGCAAGGTTGGGGAGAAAAGTGATCTGAAGATTGCACAACTGAATGCCAGCAAAGCCGTGAGCTGGGGAGGGCACAGACCCCGACCCTCTCTGACATAACACCTAAAGACCAAAGTTTCATTGCAACAGGCTGCAATTTCAAGGCTGGCCTGGTGGTATTTTGGCCCAACACCTGAAAAGCTCCTTTCCCTGGCAGGTTCCAGGCACCACGTTCACACTGAGCCAAACACACTGGCAAGCCAAAGTAATTTTTCCTTGCTGTGCTCCACGCCGCTCCCTACGCACCTGGAGAGCAGGGATGGAATTGTGATGGCACACAGAGCCCTCTGTGCCATCGAGGCAGCCGCAGAGCAGCCCTACCAGCCCTTGACACTGTGCTCTCCTGCTGGAGGAACTAAGACCTCCTCCAAACCCTGGTACTGGGGGTTCATTCTCAGGGACCTTCAACCAAGCCTTGCCAAGCTGGTTCTGCTGGCAAGAAAACAGCATCCAAGCCACCTAAAAGCAGATGAAAAGCCCCATCTCTGTCGCTATGCCTGATGGTTTGGGGATGGGAAAGGCTCCATCCCATCCGAAGTCACCCCTGGCCTGCAGAGCGTTAGCCAGGACTCAGAGGGGATGATGGAGCTCAGCAAATTTTTCAACAAATCACAAATCTTCTCAAATTTCCAGTTTTGTTGAGTTTCTGGATTTTTCTTGGCAGCAATCTCTTTTCTTTTCCTCCAGTTGTATGTGACTGCCACCTCAAACTCTTTTTGCAAAACCAAAGTGTGGGGGAAGCACTTTTTAATGTTTTTTGTCCAGTTTCAAGCTTGCCAGAGCTGGGCCATTGCTCCATCCTGGGGCAGCGGCACTGAGCCAGCAGAAACCCCCAAGCAGTGAGCGCTCTGCCAGTCCCCGCGGGAACACTCGCGGGATGACGCAGCCCCTTACAGGCAGCTGATGAGTCCCCAGTTGTTACTGTTCCAGAGCAGGAACTGGAGTCGTCCAAGTGTCCAGACACAGCTGGGCAGCTACAGAGGGGCACCGCCCCCTCCCTGTCTGTTTTACCACCTCTAACCTAAGCTTGCTCCAGCATCTGAAGCACAACCCAGCCTGACAGGATGCTTCGGGAAGACACGGCTTTTGCTGCAAGGAAGTGGCTCCATGGGGACAAGGCTGTCACACACGGAGGAAAAACTCATCTGTCTCAATGCCCGGTGCTTAAGCAGGCAGAAGAACCCAAGGGAGGGAAGAATGTCATAACCTGATGAGCTAATTAGGCTGAAACCTGTCTGTTGACACAGGCAAGAAGAACACATGTTCCTGGGCTACAGGGACCAGAGCCCCTGGCCTTTCCCAGCCTTCCTGAAGACAGAGCTGGAGGCTGTTGTGGTCTCAGACCTCACGACACAGAAGCAATGGCAGGAGCAGTGGGCTGTGGGCAGGAAAAGCCAGGAGCGCTGGAAAGCCTCAGAGTCATGGTTGGACCTTGCAAAGTCCTGGGGAAATGTCGGTGCCACGAGCAGCAGGGGGAGATGGTCCCATACGGCTCTGGCACTGGGGCTGAGCCCATGGTACCCAGGTGTAGGTGGGAGATAAGCAATGTCCTGAGCATTTCCAGCGGGCTTTGCCGGAGCACAAAGCACAGCTACAAGCACAACGGAGCACCAGGAGGTTATGCCAAAGCCTGGGGTTGCTAGGAAGTGCCACAGGACCTAATCCTGTTCACAAGTCCTTCCCTTTCCCTGGGTCAAAGCAATACAGCTTCCTCGAGAGCACAGGCCAGAGAAGCAGAGGGGAGAGATGGACCCTGCTGCCAGGGTCCTACTGTATTCCCTGTCCCCATGTCCCACCCCCCTGCCAGCATCCATGAACTATCCTGCCTGACTGGGCACCATGGGGATCTGGGCAGCAGCTGGCACTGGTCCCAGCCCATCACAGACACCGCTGAGACAGGATTGAACCCCCCCTGGGGAGCAGAACCCGTCTGCCTGCAGAGCTGAGAAGAACCAGGCACAAAATGTTTCAGAAAGGAAAGGAGAAGGAAGAAAGAATTCCCGGTGGATGCTTTTCCAATGCCAACTCTAGAATGGCTGTCGCAGCTCAGTACAACCCAGGACCTCTTGGCTTGCTCTTGCACCTCCAAGGCACCCGGCCACGCGGTGAGGCTGCTGCTTCCTCCCACCGAGCACACCGGAGCAGTCTGGAGTGATGCTGGGAAGCCCTGGGAGTGAAGGGATGCTGCTGGTGCCCCTCACACACAACGGCACTCGCTGCTCCCTCCTTTCCAGCGTGGAGAGAGGAGCCCACGTGCAGCTGGCAGTGGCCACTGCATCCCCAAGGCAAGGCGGGCGGCACGCCGAGCTGAGTTTGCTTCTGAGGATGCTTTGAAGACACAACAGTGGGTGAAGGTGGGCTGTGAAGCCACCCTTCTCCCCAAGCCTGCAACGAACGTTTTGCACTTCTGATGGTGGTGACTCCAAAGGTGCGTGGACATGGGGATCCTGCTGCCAGTCACGGCTTGCTGAGGGCTGGAGCGAGCGCATGTGCTGGGTAGCTGCTCCCTTTCCTGCCACCCTGGGCTCCGCTGCCAGTGCCTGCAGGTCACCAAACAGTGTCTGCTGCTGCCTTTGCTCTGTCTCCTCCTCCCGCTCCTCCAGCTTTGTTCAGTTCATCTTTGTTCAACGCTGCCCCTGGAAGCGCCTCCACCAGAGGGGCAGTGCCTCCGCCAGCGGGCGTTTGCTGAGACATTGTGGGCAAGAGGTGCTTTTCTCCTCCCTGGGCTTCCCCCTTGCATCTGTGTTGCTTCGCTGCTTACCTTGAAAGCACCCAGCTCCTTGGTTCTCTTCCACTCCCAGGCAGCTCGTCCTCCCCGTCACGATGCTCTGGGACATCCACGGGGCACCCCCTCTCCAAGGTGGGGGACAGTGGCCTCTGGGATCCTCCAGGAGGAAAGCAAATCCTGCCGAGACCCTTGCTGGCCCGGGTCAGCTCCTGGGAGGAGCGGGAGCAGCGCCGAGGGATGCTGCTGTGACTTGCTTTGCTGTTTAACTTCCTTTTCCCAAAATCAGAAGTGGCCGAAGCAAAAGAGATGGTGAATTCAGCGCAGGAGTTTGCTTTTTTTATAATGGAAGGTACAAGCCTGGCAAGGAAGAACATCCCCTCGCCGTAGCTACATTCGCTTTTAGTGGCTTTCAGAGCCGAATCTGAGAATTCCTCTCTTTATATCCAGTCTCTCTTAATACAATTTTAATATTCTGGTTGATCCTAAAGATGCAACGTTAACTATAGAAACAGCAGCAGAAAAGCGTGGGGGGTACAAGACATTATTTTTTTTTTTATACAAAAAAAGAAATTCTTTTTCGTCGCTTACAAAAACATATGCAAAAAAGAAGCTAAAAAAAAAAACCCAAAAGGCATTGCTATTTGTTCTACATAAAAAATCTCATAACTAATGTTCTTTTTTTTTTTTTTTTTTTAAAAAAAAAAAAGAAATATCAAGCTTAGGCACAATTTTGCTGCTGGCTGCTTGTGAACAAGCCAAGAGAACACGCCACCCCCTCCTAACTGAGTGATATGTATTGACTGTTCCGCACTTTACACTTAAGGCAATTTTCTTTTCGTTTGTGTTTTCATTTTCGACAAAGTGTTTGTTTTGTTTTGTTTTGTTTTGTTTTGTTTTGTTTTTCCACCCCTTACGTCATGCCAGGATCCGTCCACGTGTCAGTATTAGCAGTACTAAAGTTTATGGTTCGAGAAGGTCGCAGGTCGCACGGAGGGTTTTCTTCCTCCTGATCTCTCTGTCCAGAGGAATGAAAAGATCTACAAATAAAAAATGCACAAAAGTCTAAAGTGAGAGAAACGGAAATGAGAAGAAATCCCTGCTCCTTGAGTGTGTCACAGCCTCATGGAATCATCTGGTTGGAAAAGACCTTTGAGATCATTGAGTCCAACCATACCTGTCCACTACTAAACCACCCCTGAACACCTCATCCACCCACCTGTTAAACCCCTCCAGGGATGGGGACTCCACCACCTCCCTGGGCAGCCTCTGCCAGGGCCTTTGAGCCCTTTCAGGGAAGAATTTTTTCCTGATGTCTAATCTGAACCTGCCCTGGTGCAACTTGAGGCGATTCCCTCTCGTTCCACCACCTGCCTTGTCAGCCCTGAGGGCTCGGTGTGGCTGCAGTGGAGCAAAAACGTGAGCTCCCTGTTCTGCCAAGACAATGGCTTCGCCTTCAATTTTTCCAAGGCAGCCCTGGGCATCTGGTGGTGCCGGGGACACTGGGGGAGCACAACCCCTCCGTGCTGTGGGCTGAGGCACTGATGTGCTCAATCCCTGTTCGACAACCCCGCTTTGGAGTCCAGGGGTTCTGCGAGCAGCTGAGGGCCCTGGGGCTGTTTAGTTGGGTGAAGAGGAGGCTGAGGGGAGACCTCATCGCTCTCTGCAGCTCCTGAAAGGAGGTTGTGGGGAGGTGGGTGCTGGGCTCTGCTCCCAAGTAACAAGGGATGGGATGAGAGGAAATGGCCTCAAGTTGCACCAGGGGAGGTTTAGACTGGATATTGGGAAAATTGTCTTCACTGAAAGAGTGGTGAAGCCCTGGCAGAGGCTGCCGAGGGCAGTGGGGGAGTCTCCATCCCTGGAGGGGTTCAAAATCTGCGTAGATGTGGCCCTTTGGGAGATGATGTAGTAGGCCCAGTGGTGTCATGCTGATGGTTGGATATGATCTTAGACATCCTTTCCAGCTTTAATGATTCCATGACAGCCCAGCACTGCTCCAGCCAAACAAGCTCAGTTACTCCTGGCCAAGCATGGAGTTCCCTTAAAAACAGGGACAGCTCAGCAAAGCCCGTGCCTGCCACGGCAAAGTCACCTTCTGTGTCTTTCTTGGCATATCTGGGACCTGCCCATTCCCTCCCACTGGGCAACTGGGCAAGGGAGTTGCTGGTTTGCAGTAGCCAACAGAGCAGAGCTGAGCTTGCTCAGGGTGGAGACACACGGACACCTCCATCCTGGCTATGGAGCTGCACCTCTCCTGCAGGGCAGAGGCTTCGGGAGGCCCCGGAGGAGCAAACACAACACACGTGCAAATCATTTACTGAAGGTAAATGAAGAAGGAGGTTGGAATGAGCAGGGCTGAGCTGCCAGAGCAGAGCAGGGTGGGATCACAGGGCAGGGGACAATACCTTTACATGTGTCCAACAGGGTTGTGACCATCTCCTAGACCAGGATGTGAAGCTGAAAGTGTCATCTGGGGATCTCCTACTACTCCGGACACTTTCTCCTCTTCCCGACGCTTCAAGCAGGCTGCTTTAGGGTTCAGATTGCGCTCTATGCCAAAAACAGCAAGGGAGGGAGGAAAGCAACCTCAGTTTGGGCAACAGCATCGCGCGCAGTGGAAGCAGCAGCATCCGCAAGAGACAGCGAGGACAGAGTCCCAGGACAGACAGACGGGACCATGCGAGGAAAGAACCTCAGTGCAAGCCGCTCTTTGCCTGCAGAGGCTGCAGTAACTTGGCTGGACCCCTGCTTAGATCCAAACCCCATGCCCAGCTGGAGCACCATGCCAATTCAAACATCTGCGTGCCCACAGAAAAGCCCAAGTGCCTCAGCCAGCTCTCGGAGTTAGGGACTGAGTTTTCCAAAGCTGCTTAATTTAGATCCAGGTGCCAAATTCCCATCAAGCAGGAGGGGAGAAGGACAGAACTGCATTGAATTCACCCCGAGCCGGGGCTTTGGAAAGCTCAGCCTGCCGTGCGGGCGCACCCTTGGGTGCCGCTGGCGCTGCGAACACACAACCTCGCGCCGAAAGCAAGAGACACAACAGAGATGCACACGCAAAGAGAGACGTGGGGGGAGAGAAAGGCCCCGAAATGCCCCTGCCAGCTGTTACCATACCTCGTACTTGCTGCTCCAGGCCCAGAATGACCTGCACCGCTTGCTGTAGGATGATCAGTTTGGTCTGTGCTTTGTCCGTTTTTAAGTGCATCTGACACATGCGTCCCAGTTCTTTAAAGGCCTCGTTAATGTCCCGCACGCGCACCCTTTCCCTGGCGTTATTGGCCATTCTCCTCTCCCGGTCCCTCAGATCTTTGTCCTCCAGTGACAAGGCCTCGTCTGTACTGCTGGGTTCATAGCACCACAGGGATTAGTCAGGGGGGTGGTCCCGAGGGGAGGGGGCTTTACGTTGCCGTGCTGGAAGTGCTTCTGGTGTCCACTGGAAACGGCTCAAACAGCCTCACTTTGCAAAGCCAATTTGTCTCTGCGAGGCCGGTGAAGGTGCTGCCAGCACGGAGCTGGGTTCCCTCGGGGCTGGAGGGGGCTGCCGGGGGCGAGGGTGGCTGCGGGTGCCGTATCGACACCCACACCTTCTCCCCTCTGCAAAATTTTGCCTTCCTGTTCATTTTTGGCTGAAAACATTCAGGGGAGATCTCAGCCAAAAACATTGGGTTCAGTCCCCAAGAAAAGACTTTTTGGCAGAAAGCGAATCCATCTTTGTAAGATTTCCTTCAAAAATGCATCTGCAGCAATTTTTTCCCAGCAAAGGTGTCTCGGGCAGCCGGGCCCAGCACCCTCTTACGGGTCGGGGGCAGCACCCAGGTGCCCCGGGTGCTGCTGGGGGTCAGTCTCGGATGCAGACACTGACCGACTTTCAACAGAGCCAAAATCCCTCCAGAAGGGGGCGATTTTCTTTTCCAGACATGGTCAAGAGCTTTAGGAGAGCCTCCACCGCTGGCAGCACCCCCGGGGTGCCCGAAACAGGCAGAGACAGTGGGGAAGGCAGAGTCGTGCTGGCAGCATCTTAAACCATGCTTGGCCTGCAGCCCAAATCCCCAATTTACTGCACAGACGACCTTCTCTCCCAGAGCAAAAATTCCTGCAGGAAAGACACCTGTCTGAGGAGGGTCTGGACTGGACTGCATGGTCTCAGAGGTCTTTTCCAACCTTAATGATTGATTCTAGGGTCCTTGGGCGAGACCTGGCCCTGGGACAGAACACGGCCTTCAGCTCCAGGGCAGCCACGCAGGGACAAGTCTTCACCAAAGAGGGGCTTCAGAGCCAGAGCCTTCTTGGGTGTGCGGAGGGGTCTGGAGAGGTTCCAGATGGTGCCTGATCATGTGGAGGAGCAAGGGCTCCCCAGGTGAGCGTTTGCCTGTGTGGGACAGAATGTTGCCCACTGTCCCTGCCTGCATCCTCTCCTTGCTGCCCTGGCCCTGCCCGTGTCCCGTCCTCACCACCTCGCTGCCACCTTCTCTCCAGCTCATCCAGGATGGCTGGGAGAGAGTGGAGATGCCCTGGCACCCACGCTCACCCATGACAGGAATCCAGCTCCTTCCCAATGCACGCCGGCAGCTGTGGCTCCTGGCTGGGGGCTCCTCCCATAGGGACACAGCTCCCAGGCAGGATGGAGCCACCTCCTCGGTTCTCCTGGCGCTCTGCATGGCCGTGCGAATCCTCCGGATTACAAGGACGTGCGGTGCCTCGGCTGCCTTGTGCCCTGCTCAAAGCTGGCACCCACCTGCCTGCCTGGCCCCACAATGCCCCTCATCTTCTCCTTTCTCCCTTCCTACCCTGTAGCTGTGACAGCAGCAGGAGGATCCCAGCAGCTCCAGCTGGGCGTGCGGGGACGCGATGGCCCCACTCCACGGCAGCCCTGCGGGAGGGCACGTGGACCAGCTCCTCTCTTTGCCTCCAAGTCAAGATTTCTAGAGAAGGGGCACCCTCGCTGCCTGCGCTAACGCCTGCTGACAGCAGCGCACGGGGCTCCTTTTGCTTCCCCGGCTGCGTCCAAGAAGGGGTTAAAAAGGGACAAGCGTGGGAGACCAAAGTGAACACGGTGCCAACTCTTTCTAACCCCTGCCCCCCGCCACCCCCTCGGCTCCTGCCTCCATCCGCAAGCAGCAAGTACAAGGTAGAGAGTGGGACCAGCGAGAGGTCACGGCTGGGGACTGTCTGTAGGAGATTGGAAAGAACAGAACCAAAAAATAAAAACTCGAAATAAAAAATAAAAAAAAAATAAAAAAGGAAAGGGAAATTAAAAATAAAGAGACAGGAAAAAATATACATGTTATGAAAGGCAAAAAATTACAAACTGGAGAGAGGCACAAAGGACTCCAACATCAATGCAACAGCAGAGGCCAGCAGAGAGGAGCACAGCCAGGCACAAACCACCGATGCGTGTTACAACAGCCTCTGCAGAGAGAAAGGGGGTTAATCTGCCACGGGCCAGCGTGCATGCACTGCGGGATGCGGGGACAAAGCAGCCGCGTCCTCTGGAGTGGGAAAGCCCAGCTCTTCGCTTCCCCTCCCACCAGGACACGGCAGCCGGGGCAAGAACGGGCAGCCGAGGCGAAGGGAGCCAGCGAGCCCTGGCGAGGGGGAGAGCCTGCGCGCCCACCTGCAGCCCCGGGCTCTGCTGGGGATGCACGGTGCTCCCAGCTTGCGTTGGAGATCGCTTTGGACACGCAGCGAGGGCTGCTCGGCCCTGAGCTCAGCGTCTCTGCTCCAGCGATCCCCTGGGATTTGCTGGGTGCCCACAAACCCAGGGGATGGGGGCACAGAGCCCTGCAGGGGGGACAGGGCATCGCTCGCTGCAGCTGTGGGCACAGATGGGCTCTGTGCTCAGCGCAGCCCCTGGAGAGACCTCAGATCTGGGAGATTTGCTGGGGTTTGGGGTTTTCTTTTTCATTTTGCTGGCCAAGCAGTTGAGCAAAACACCTGGCTGGAGGAAAGCGAGGACGGCACAGGTGCCCCATGGGGAACCAGCATGCAGCACACACAGCGGGGAACAAAAGAGAGAACAGCAGGGATGCAAAAAATGGAAAAAAAACAACAAATAAAAATTAAAAAAAAAAGGACACTCACAGCCTTGGGAATGCAAGGCCACAGGGGAGAGAGAGAGTGCGAGGCACCACAGCACGTGTCACAGGAGACAGACAGACAGACAGCCCCGTGCCGATCAGATACGTAAAATATCACCACTCCGGGACCCTCACTGACCTCTAACTTGTTGCTCCAGGTTCAGTATGACTGATACGGCCTGGTGTAGGATTAGCAGTTTGGTCTGCGGTTTTTCGCTGTTTAGGTGGAGTTGGCACATGCGTCCGAGCTCTTTAAAGGCCTCGTTGATGTCACGGACCCGCAGGCGCTCACGGGCATTATTGGCGACCCTCCTTTCTCTTTCTCTCTCGGCTTTTTGCTCTGGGGGAAGAAGATCGTCCTCCTCATCCTCATCTTGACTAATGGTTTAAAATAAGAACGAGACAGGGACATTCCTCGCGTGCACTCTCAGCACTGGTCAACTCACAGAACAGAAACACACGGCGAGGCACCGAGACGCCAAGCCCCGCACGTGGCACTGCACCCTGCCGGGATGGGCTGGCCCGGTGTCCCGTTCTCAGACACGGGGACACGCAGGGGCTTTGGAGAGAAGCAATTAAGGCTCTTCTTCTGCCTCTTTTTTTAGTTAAACAATAAAAAGAAACCACAACAATGTGATTCAGGCCTGAGCAGTCACAGGTTGGCCTGGAGAAGGCGTGAGGGCCAACACTGGTGCTGGTGCGTTGGGAAGATGCAGCCCTCTGCCTCCGGGGCAGGAGGTGGCATCACCCTGGTGCGGTCTCTGAGCTGATGGAAAGGTTGCCGACACGCCGGTGCGCTGGAAGGACTCTACCTGACTCTACCACATATCTGGCTGGATGTGACAGAGGATCCAGGAGCCCGAAGCCGACAGTGGAGACGACTTGAAGCAGGGAGGAGGTCAAAACCTTCCCTGCCCTGGGGCCGAGGGGAGCTGAGCGCTTGGTCCTGCCCACGCATGGCCACAAGCAACGCCCCGAGCGAGCACGTTGGTGTGGACAAGCCCTCTGCTTTACGAGCACGAGGAAGGCCAGTGGCTATAGGGCTGGGAGCCAGCAGGAGGGGTGGCAAGGACCCTTCCCCAGCACAGTCCAAAGCGGCCGGCAGTGGGCAAGCAGCTGGAGCCCGGGCTGAGCCACCTCTGTGTGAGGACAGAGAAGGCTCTGCGGGGGGCAGGGGGTGGCAGGTCACCAAGGCTGGACCCCAGCCCTAAACGCCCCCAGCCTGGGAACAGAATAAGTAAAGGGAAAGACCTGTTCAAAGAGCACCTTGTTCTGTTCCTGGAGGGTTTCAGCTCCTTCTTCTCCTCTTCTGAATTATCTGCCACCGACGTGTTCTCTTCGTCCTCCTTCTCTTCCCTTTTTATTTCGCTCGTTCCCGAGGAGACGCTGCTTCGCCCCAGCCCCCCTGACAACCCTGCTGAGGAAGCAGAGCCACATGGGGTTAGAGGGGCCTGACCCACATGGAAGGCTGGAGAGTCCCAACCACTGCTCCTGCATCGCTAATGCGCGGCATCCCAGACGCATCTTGCATCGCCGATCCACAGCACCAGGAGCTGGAGGGGTGCTGGCTCTGCCCTGCCACTGCTCCCTGATCTTCTCCTCCCACCTCCCAGGCCCCCTGGAATTAGGGCCCAGGGGCACTGTGCACCCATAGCTGGCAGGAGGGGCAGGAACACGTTGGTCAAACCTCTGGAAAAGGCTCAAGGCAGAAACTGCCCTGTGGATGCTGCAAGGAAGCACCAGCCTCGCAAGAGCACCCATCTCCCCCAAGGCTGGAGCCACAGGGTGACCCGAATCCCCCTTGCACGGATGAGCCTCAAAAGCGTGCGGAGCTGCCTTACCGCTGTACGTGTCTGGCTGCCGGCTGAGCTCAGGGAGTGAGCTGGGCTGTGACGGAAGCGTGACGTGGTTGTGGAGCATGCTGGGGGTGCTGGACAACCCGTCTTCGGGGTGACCTCCTCCCACCTACGGCAGAACAAGGAGAAAAAGCCTTGAGAGAGGAAAGTGTTAAGGCCAGCGGGCACAGGCACAGTCACCGAGCACAGTGACAGGCTCCGTAGGAAAAGAAGCAGCAGCTTTCACCATCTCTTCCTGCACCGGGAAGGGGCACGAGCAAACGGCAGGGAGAGCTTGTCACCAAGAGCCACCGCTGTGCCGAGCGCAGATTCAACCCCTCTGCATGAAGACAGTGAGCCACTGCCACTGCACTTCTGTGCACATCAACGGTGACCTGAGCTGGACCACGCTGAGCTACTCTCACAGCAAAAGCAACGTCCCCCTGGATCACAGAATCATGGAATGGGTTGGGTTGGAAGGGACCTCCAAGCCCATCCAGTGCCACCCCCTGCCATGGGCAGGGACACCTCCCACTGGATCAGGGGGCTCCAAGCCCCATCCAACCTGGCCTTCAACACCTCCAGGGATGGGGCAGCCACCACTGCTCTGGGCAACCTGGGCCAGGGCCTCCCCACCCTCACAGCAAAACATTTCTCCCTAAGATCTCATCTCAATCTCCCCTCCTGCAGCTCAAAACCTTTCACCCTCACTCTCCCCCTGCACTCCCTGATCCCGAGCCCCTCCCCAGCTTTCCTGCAGCCCCTTTCAGTACTGGGAGCTGCTCTAAGGTCTCCCCAGAGCCTTCTCTTCTCCAGGCTGAGCAACCCCAACTCTCTCAGCCTCTGCTTCTATGGGAGGTGCTCCAGCCCTACATGGCCTCCTGTGGACTTGCTCCAACAGCTCCCTGTCCTTCCTGCGCTGAAAACTCAAGAACTAGACACAGGGCTCCAGGTGGGGTCACACAAGAGCAGAGCAGAGGGGCAGAACCCCCTCCCTTGCCTCGCTGCTCCCACTGCTTTGGATGCTGCCCAGGACACAGGTGGCAGGGGGCTCCGCGATGTGGTTCCCCAGCACATCCCCGTCAGGTGCCATGGTGCTTCCACACTTACCAGAGTTGGGTGTCTGCTCCCCAGGGACATGACGGAGGCAGGGAAGGCCTGGCCCAGGCTGCCCACGGTGGCACTGTGGGCTGGCGCCGAGCCTAGGAGCCCGTGCATGTCCCCGTGGTTGCTCGGCATGGTGGCTGTCTGGCCCACGGCATGATTCCTCAGCACGTGGATGGCTTCATCCAACCTATCTTCCATTTTGTTTTGCTTGAAGGACAGGACAGGACAGAGAAACAGGTCTGTGTTAATGCCTGTAAGGGCCACGGCAGCTCTCTACACCAGGGAACGGCTGGTGGCAATCACACACTCAGCCACTGAGAAATAACCCTGATCCCGTCAGCGCCACAGAATTATGGAACGGTTTGGGCTGGAAGGGACCTCAAAGCCCATCCAGTCCCAACCCCCTGCCATGGACAGGGACACCTCCCACTGGATCAGGGGGCTCCAAGCCCCATCCAACCTGGCCTTGAACACCTCCAGGGATGGGGCAGCCACCACTGCTCTGGGTACCCTGTGCCAGGGCCTCCCCACCCTCACAATGAAGAACTTCTTCCTCATGTCCAATCTAAATCTTTCCCCTTCCAGTTTAAAGCCGTTCCCCCTGGTCCTGTCACTCCAGGCCCTTGGAAAAAGCCCCTCCCCAGCTTTCCTGGAGCCCCTTTCAGCACTGGGAGCTGCTCTAAGCTCTCCCCAGAGCCTTCTCTTCTCCAGACTGAACAACCCCAACTCTCCCAGCCTGTCAGAGCAGAGGTGCTCCAGCCCTCGGATCATCTCTGTGGCCTCCTCTGGACCTGTTCCAACAGTTCCATATCCATAGGAAAGGGAGAAGCCAGACAGGATCTGTTCAGTTGGGCCAGGCCCACAGGGATGTGCATGGACCCTAAAGAGGGGGATGGCACACGCCTGCGCCTCTGCCAGCCGGGCTCTGGGCACAGGGACCTAACTCTGCTCGGCTGCTTCCACCCACTCTGGCTCCAGGCATTAGGGGAGAGGACTTCTCCAAAAAGCCCTTCACTGCCAGGTGCCCGGAGAATGGAAGAGAAAAGGAGACGAGAAATCTTTTGGCAACGCTTACCAAAGTGTGGAGGCTCCCTTCGTAGCTGGGAGATAAGGCACCCTGTCCGCTCGCCCGCGACCACTGGGATGTGCCTGTGGAGAAACCGGGTGAGCTTGGCACCAGGCATGGCTGCCACTAGATGGGGCTGCAAGCTGGGCCACCATGCTGGGCATAGGCCACCATGCTGGGCATGGCATGGCACCACATGGGCCACCGTGTACAGCTCTGCACCAGCCACCAGGGCATCACATGGGCCACCACATGGCTATGTGGGGCTGCAAGCTGGGCCACCACACTGGGCTACTATGGCACTGCACAGGCCACTGTGCCAGGCATGGCACCACACGGGCCACCACGCTGGCCACGGGCTCTGTGAGGTAACTGCCTCGGAAAGTGAACCCAACGCTCCCCCTTCCACAAAGAGCAACGCTTTTCACCCACCTGCAAGCCCCTGGGGGGAGCCGACCGGTGTGGAGGGGTTTGATGAGAAGTTATTGCTAGAGTGATCGGGGGAATAAATCTGGAGCGAGAGAAGCAGGGCACGGTCAGCAGTGCCCACCCTGGCATAGCTGTCCCTTTCCCCAGCAGCACCCACCCTGGTATGCGTGTCCCCTTCCCCAACAGTGCCCACCCCAGGATGGGTGTCTCCCTCCCCAGCAGCGCTGCCAAGCCCTGGTGCAGTGAGAACCCTCCAAGGATGCCCCTTCCCACACCAAAACCTCTCCCAGCAGCCTGATTGTACCCCCCCAGCTGCCCCATCAATGCTGGGGTCCCTCTCTGCCCCCACTGTCCCCACCCCCACAGCTCCAGCCTCCATCCTTCAGGTCCCACCTCAGAGGGAAGCACAAGCCCCAAGAAACCACTGCAGGGTGTAGTGCCGAGCACCCCTCTGCCACCCTGCAGGAGCAAAGGTCCCCGAATGGAACAGGACAGGGGCAACCTCTGACAGCCCAGTGGCACCAGTGCCCTCCAGTTTGAACCAGCACACACAGGGCCAAGACGACTGGGACTCGCAAGTCCTGCTCTGAGGGTTGCGTGGGATCATCTTGCCAGACCAGTACCAGGCTGGGCACTGGCACAGGTGGCTCATGGATATGGGTCTGTGGGGCCACAATTATGTCCAGTGCCTCAGTTTCCCCAACTGCCAAAAGGTGCTTTGCATGGCACCAGGACTCAGGATGGCACCATGCAGAGGGCAGAAATCCCTCCCCTCAGAGGATGCCGTGGTTTTGGGATGAATTCACCCAAACTTCTCAATGTGCCCATCTACCCCACTGCCCAGAGTGTCCCTGTTAGAGGGGAGACCCAACACAGTGACAGGGACTGGGTCAAGGATTTCAGAAGCTCTTACCGAAGCCAGTGCCTTCCCGAGCGCATCTCCTGAGCTCCCAGCTGTGGTTCCTCTGTTACCTGTCAAGAGAGGACACAGAAGTTGGTGCCAGGCTGCCAGAAACCCAGCAGGACAAGGTACCCATGCAAGCCCTTCTCTGGGCTCACCTGCTCTGAGACTGAAATTTCTTGCTGTTACTGCTTTGCTTGAAAATTAAGCAGATGCCCAGCTCAGGGCACACACGTCCCAGCAGCTTTCGTGGGGCTGGAGGAACATCTTTATGAGACACCAGGCTGAAGGTGTCAATGCTGCAGCACATCCCATTTTCATGGGCCCCTGCAATCCCAAATGTGCTTCCCCTCCTCTAAAGGAGAGTTTTTTCTAAGAATGAAGGTCAGAATCCTCATTTCCCAGGGAACACGAGGTCATTTCAGTAACAGGTTTTGTAACAGGATTCAGCAGGGGTAGAGATTGAAGCTCTCAGGGGGGTTTAACGTGGTACCCAAATGCAGCACAAACATTCCGACTCCTGATTTAGGGCTTCACACAACCCCTCGCCTTCCCTCAATGCAGGTGCAAATCCTTCCTGCGACTCACTGAGCCACAGCACCTCCAAGAGGTGATGGCAAAGATCCTGGTCTTCTCCCATATCCACCAAGTGAGGTGTAAACCCCAGACTCAGCATCCGTCCCGGCTGCTACAGCAGCCCAGCACCCAGCAGCAAGAACCTCGCAAGTGACTCCACGTGAGGGTGACGCACGAGGGATAAAAAGTGTCCAGGTACACCCAACACGGATATCGCAGCCTTGCTCACCAGAGCTTTGCACAAGGCTTTGATTTTCCAGTCAGGTCCCTGCATGGCAGTGGAGTGATCGGGGGTGCTGGGGACCAGGGTTGTACCTACCCATCATGCTGTCTGTGCCGCTGATCGGGGGGGTGTGACTGGAGACACCGTAGGGCGTGGAGGCAGAGGAAAAGCCGGACACAGAGGGGATTCCACCGTTAACCTCTCCTGAATGAAGCTGGTAGTTCTAGCAGAGAGGGGAAGAGAGGTGAAGAGGTGCCCTCGAAAGGCTGCCGGGCTTCAGCATGGCAGCTGCCCCACGCTGACAGGTACAGGACGAGGTGACCGATCGAGGGGAGCCCCCAGCCCACCCGCGGGGCCGCGTTACCATGCGCTCGTGCTGGTGTAAACTGTTGAAGCCACTGGACTGCGGGAGCGGGGAGGAGGAGCTGCCCAGCATGGCACCGTAACTCGACTGGCTCATGGCACCTGCTGAACTCCACAGGTCTGGCGAGTTATGGAGCCCGTCTGGAAGGAAAAGCAGAGCTGAGTGGAGCAGAGACACCAGTATGCACCCTTCCCCCCCTACAGGGACAAGCCATCCCAGGGGCTGCATCCATCCCCATCACGTTCTGCCTACACTGAGTATCACCCACTGAGTAAATCAAAGCCATTCTGGGGCTGCTTCGTGCCCCAGGTGCTCCTGCCCCGAGCTCCCTCCACCTCACGTGCTGTGCAATTCCTCCCATCACCCACAACAGGCCAGGCAGCCCCTGCTCTGTCCACCTTGCAGGACACCGGGGTTCTCAATGACTCACCTGCCATGTAAAAGGCTCCGGGGTACACAGTGCTGGGAGGCTTCGAGGGAGTATATCCAGCTGGATCCCTGCTGTAGTCATCACCTGAGTTGGATGGATACACCTGTGGGGCAAGAAAGGCCTTGAAGAGAAATGCTTGGCCACCCCATGCCCCACATTCTCCCCATGAGGCACCCGACCCCGTGCTGCTTCACTTTTATCCATCACAGCAGATGGCAGAGTCGGTCCCAGAGCAAAGCCAGGGGAAGGAACCGAAGTCACAGAATCTCAGAATCATCTGCTTGGAAATGACGTCTGAGATCGAGTCCAACCGTACCTGCCCACTACTGAACCAGATCCCTGAGCACCTCATCTGCTCAGCTTTTAAACCCCTCCAGGGATGGGGACTCCACCACCTCCCTGGCAGCCTCTGCCAGGGCCTGAGAGCCCTTTGGTGAAGAAATTTTTCCTGATGTCTAATCCGAACCTGCCCTGGTGCAACTTGCTGCCATTTCCTCTCGTCCCATCGCTGTCACTTGCGAGAAGAGCCCAGCACCCACCCTGTCACAACCTCCTTTCAGGCAGTTGTAGACAGTGATGAGGTCTCCCCTCAGCCTCCTCTTCTCCAGACTAAACAGCCCCAGGTCCCTCAGCTGCTCCTCATGAGACTTGTCCAGCCCGGTGGCTGAGCTGAAGTCACGGCGGGGGGACCGCATGGTGCCCACCTGCCTTCCCGTAACGGTGTGGATCCCCAAGCCCCCTCCTGCAGAAGACGCCGGCGCCAGCAGAAGTTTCAGCTCTCAGCTCTAGTTCCCTTTTCTGTGGTTACAACTTTTGATGGGTAAAACCACAAAAGCCATTGTTCCTGCGGGCTGACCCCGCACCCAGGGGCGAGGGCTGTACAGCGACAACCGGGACTGGCTGGGTGTTGGTACCTTCCCTCCTGCTCCGACCCCACTGTACCGGCTGCAGCACCAGCTCTGCTCAAACCCTTCATGGAAAGCAGCTCCAGGGGAAACTGAGGCACGGGGGAAAATGAGGGCTGAGTGGGACACACAGGAGGGGACAACACTTGGACAACTTTTGGCCAGATTCCCACAGCACCTACGCTATTTACCAGCACAATAAACAGAAGAAAAGGCATTTTTTCCGTTTCTAAACCCAACAAACCCATCCTAGAAAGCCCTTACCTGGTGCCACAGCAAAAACACCCTATTTTTTTTCTTTAAAACCAGAAATCCAACACGCAAAGAAACCGAAATGCCACTCCAAATTACGTGAGAACTTTGGTTACAGTTTATTTTCATCCCCATTGATTCATTCTGAAACCCCTAATAATTATTTTTTCAAACACAGACGAAAGCAGAGGTGGGGGCAGGGGCTGCTGGGCACGCTCAGCCCGCTCTGCCTGGAAGACACAGCTCTCTCTGGAAAGGAAACCTCCCTGAGTTTCTTTTCCCCACACCCAGCTGGCTTCCTCCGATCCCTTGTCAGAGCAAGAAGGGGTAAAATTCTTCTCTATTTCTGTAACTGCCCAGAACACCAAGATTTTCTTCTTTTTTTGTGTGTGGGTCATAGAAAAAAAGAGGTCTTTTTCTTAAAATAAAAAAGCACCAGAGACTGTATTTAAATATATTGGTTCATGTTCCCCTGGTAGCCCAGGTTCCTGCTTCTGGAACCTGCCTTGTGCTCAGGTGGCCAAGAAGGCACCAGCATCCTGGCTTGGCTCAGCCATGGGGTGACCAGCAGGACCAGGGAAGGGATCGTCCCCATGGACTCAGCGCTGGGGAGGCCAAATCTCGAATCCCGGGGTCAGTTTTGGGCCCCTTGCTACACGAAGGACCTTGGGGAGCTGGGGCACGTCTGGAGAAGGGAACGGAGCTGGGGAAGGGGCTGGTTCTGAGGGCCCTGGGGCTGCTCAGGCTGGAGAAGAGGAGGCTGAGGGGACACCTCATGACTCTCTGCAGCTCCTGGAAAGGAGGTTGTGGTCAGGTGGGCGCTGGGCTCTGCTCCCAAGTAAAAAGTGATGGGATGAGAGGAAGTGGCCTCAGGTTGCACCAGGGCAGGTTCAGATTGGATTTGAGGAAAAATTTCTTTACTGAGTGGTGAAGCCCTGGCAGAGGCTGCCCAGGGCAGGGGTGGAGTCTCCATCCCTGGAGGGGTTCAAGAAGTGTGTGGATGTGGCCCTTTGGGACATGGTTTAGAAGGGATGGTGGGGTTGGGTGAGGGTTGGACTGGAAGAGATAGAGGTCTTTTCCAACCTTAAAAATTCCATGGTTCAAGGAGCAACTTCCCTTGAAACTGGGGGTTCAGAGCCCCAGGAAACCCCCAGCCCCTCATCATGATCAGCTCCTGGCATCCTGTGGGGCAACGGGGAGCCGAAAGCTACTCGTGGGCATCGGTGCCACAGACTGAGAGTGGAGAACTTGTGAAATAAAGGGAAAAAAACCCCCATAAAAATCAAATAAAGAGAGGGGGAAGGGAAGAGCCTGATGGATGCTGGCAGCTGCCTTTCATCCGGCACTCCAAAAAGAAAATCCACAGCGCTTCGCTTTTGTGTGGCGTGGGGCGACGTGGGCGCGTGGAGCCGCGCGTGGGCAGCGCGTGCAGCCAGGGAACAGCGAGGGAATGGAGAGAGGCTGCAAAGAACAAGAATCCGGTAAATTGACTTTTCCTATAATTTGATTAAATAGCGGGAGCCGGGACGAGGGAATCGAATGAAGCACAGCTAATAGCTCCGCGCCATCTGCCAGGGGCTGGCGCCCGGCCAGCGCGCGAGGCAGCTGCGCGGCAGCGGAGGGGGGGGCCACAACGGCCATTTAATAAATCCAGAGCAAAAAGAAGAATAGAATAGCAGGGATGAACAGAACAGGGTTGCAAAGAGGGGGGAGCTCGCCTTGCTGCTCCACCATCCCCAATCCCCTCTTGGATCCCAGATTTCACTCCAGAAGCACTCTGGCATCTCCAAGTCTTTCACTTCCCCGCAAAGCAAGGAGCTTAATACATCCAGGGCAAAAAGAGTAATAATAAAATAACAGAGATGAACTGAACGGGGTTGCAAGGAGAGGGGGAGTTCACCTTGCTGCTCCACCATCCCCAGTCCCCTGTTGGATCCCAGATTTCACCCCACAAGCAGCTCTGGTCCTTCCAAATCTTTCATTTCCCTGCTTGGCGCAGGGGGAGGTTGTGTAAAGCCAACGCTGCTCTCCAAGCAAGGAGCTTAATAAATCCAGGGCAAAAAGAAGAATAAAATAGCAGGGATGAACAGAACAGGGTTGGAAAGAGGGGGGAGCTCGCCTTGCTGCTCCACCATCCCCAATCCCCTCTTGGATCCCAGATTTCACCCCATGAGCAGTCCTGGCTCCTCCAAATCTTTCATTTTTCCTGCTAAGCACAAACCTTAATAAATGTAGGGCAAAAATAAGAAAATAGCAGGGATGAACAGAACAGGGTTGCAAAGAGAGCAGAGCTCACCTTGCTGCTGAACCATCCCCAATGCCCTGTTGGATCCCAGATTTCACCCCACGAGCAGCTCTGGTCCTTCCAAATCTTTCACTTCCCTGCTCGGTGCAGGCAGAGGTTGTGAAAAGCCAACGCTGCTCTCCAAGCAAGGAGCATCCCGGCCGTGCTGAGTGCAGGGGAGCCGGCCGAGCCCCCGGCCGCTGGCCAAGCACTGCAGGAAGTGGTAAATCAGGGCCAGGGCCCCACTCCCCACGCAGCGGCCCCAACCCTCGCACCGGCGACGGCCTCAGGGACCTCCAGGTGAGGTCATTTCCTCTGGTTAAAACTGCCAGCGCGGCGAGGGAGCCGCTTGAAAAGCTCCAGCGCTGGGATTTGCACAGCTTTGTGGCGTTAGGGATTTTCCCCCCCCCCCTCCCTGTTTTTCTTGCTTAAATGGATGAACCGGGCTGGGACTGCAGGCAGACGGGAGCTGAACAGAGCGGTGACCAGACTGCGAATTCGCAGCCTGAAGCAGCTCCAGCCGCCACACTCGCTGCGGCAACAAAACCCTGCAGGAACTGACTTGCACAAAATCCCTCCCCAGCTTCCAACGGCAAAGCCGGTCGATGTGCAGCAGGGGCTCAGGGGCCTCATCCAGCCCCGGGTCCTGTTCCTGCACAAAGAATCCTGGAATGGGTTGGGTTGGAAGGGACCTCCAAGTCCATCCAGTGCCACCCCCTGCCATGGGCAGGGACACCTCCCACTGGATCAGGGGGCTCCAAGCCCCATCCAACCTGGCCTTGAACACCTCCAGGGATGGGGCAGCCACCACTGCTCTGGGCACCCTGGGCCAGGGCCTCCCCACCCTCATGGTGAAGAATTTCTTCCTAATGTCCAATCTAAATCTTCCTCTTCCAGTTCAAAGCCGTTCCCCCTTGTCTTGTCACTCCAGGCCCCTGGAAAATGTCCCTCCTCAGCTTTCCTGGAGCCCCTTTCAGTACTGGAAGGCCGCAATGAGGTCTCCCCAGAGCCTTCTCTTCTCCAGGCTGAATCACCCCCCTTTCAGCCACCCTCAGCTATTCCAGCCGCTGACCTCCCCAAGTTTTCCAAGCAGCTCGGGAATTACAGATTAAAGCACTTGATTTTAATAAGATGCTGATTGACCTATTTATTTTGCACGGGGTCCAGCGGGTTCCTGCGCGGGCGAGTCAGACAAGAAAGAGCTTTTGATCAGCTGCCTTTGAGGCCGGCAGCTCCTTTTGCTCCACACTTCTCTTTGCCGCCTTGGTGCTGATTTCTCTCCCAAGGTGTGGAAGTTCAAAACCAAACCAAGAAGGTGGAGGTCACGGCAAAGCAAGGGCAGGGGAAGGAGGCAGCACTGGCCCATGGAGCAAAAAGTGGAGCTTTGTAGGCAAGGGGTGGCCAAGGTGACAGCCAGGGTTGGAAAAGCCCATGTGTTGGCTCAGACACGGGGAAGGGGCTGAGTTTTGGAAACACAGAGGCTCTTCCTGTGGGAATCAGGGCCCTTCAGGGCACTAATGGGGAGGGAGCGCCATCGCCTTTGAAATCCGAGGCCAATAAAGGGCCATTTGTCGGGAGCGATGTTTTCCCCACATGTCGACTGGGGTTTAAAAGCTCCCAGTTTCACACAGAAACTCGAAGCAGCGACATGGATTCTGCTTGGGGCAGATTTTCCCTGCCAAAACACAGACCCTTGGAACAATCAGCACTGCCGATTGGAGGTGGTTTACGAAGGAATCACAGAATCACGGTTTGGGTTGGAAGGGACCTCAAAGCGCATCCAGTGCCACCCAGAACTGGACACGGGACTCCAGGTGGGGTCTCACAAGAGCAGAGTAGATGGGGAGAATCCTCTCCCTTGCCCTGCTGACAATGCTTCTTTTGATGCAGCCCAGAACACCGTTGGCTTTCTGGGCTGCAAGTGCACGTTGCTGACTCATGTTGAGCATCAATCAGCACCCCAAGTCCTTCTCTGCAGGGCTGCTCTCAATCACCTCATCCCCCATCCTGTATTGATACTGGGGGTTGCCCGACCAAGGTGTAGGACCTTGCACTTGGCCTTGCTGAACCTCATGAGGTTCACACACGCCCACTTCTCCAGCTCGTGCAGATCACTCTGGAACCCTCCAACACACTTGGGTGCTGGAGCCCACACTGGCGAGCCCTCAGTGCCTTCCTCTCCTCCACCCTCCCACCACTGGTGGCTCAGGGGCTGCTCCCAACGGCAGAGCCCGTGGCGGAGGTTCCAGAGCACAGTTTGCACTAGCAGTGAATGAACACCACAGCAGATTTCCCCCATGGGTGGATGCACATGGGTGTTCCCTGGGGAATGGGAAGCGGGTGCTCGATTCACACCGCTTTGGCAGCGAGCGGCACAACACGCACGACTCTGGAGCAGCCCTGGCTCAGGGTCCAGCTCTCTCATGGGACAGAGCCTGTCCATCCCCCCGAAGGCATGCAAATGCTCCAGCGAGGAATGCAGCCTCGGCTGCTGCACAGCCAGCCAGCTCCCATATTCCTGCAGGAACCCTCCAGCCCGCTCCAATTAGCTTTTCTGGAGATCCCATTACATTCCAGCCACAAAGACATTGTTCAGTTTATTCCCCGGTAACAGCCGCGGGAGCATGGCTAACATATTCCTCCAGGCTGCTCGGCTTTCTTATAAAGCAGCCCAGCAGCGCGCACACCTGGAGCAGCCCCAGCTGCCTGCCCGCATCGCAACTGGCTCCCTTTCCCTCCCGGAGTGAAATCCGATCGCAGCGAATATTCCATTTCACTCAGGCACTCGCGACATAACGTCAACAGGCGAAAGGCAGCGAGGGCAGGAGGTGACGGGTCCGGGGAGGTGCCACCACGGGCTGCTCTGTGCAGTTCCTTCTCCCCAATTTACCAGAGTCTCACGGTGCTTCCGTGTTTCTCCTACCTAGGAAGCTGTAGATGGGAAAACCCTTTCCCAATCCTGCTAAAATCCAAGCCCTTGATGTTTGGAGTGGCTGGAGCCATCGAGGTGGCAGCTACTGCAGCGCAAGGAGCAGGGATGCCCAGGGGATGGAGGAACAGGGATGGGATACCTGCAGGGTACATCCTCACGTATAGCCCGTCACTTACCGAGGAGGGGAGTCCAGGAGGCACCTTCCGAACCTTTTTGGGCTGTCCATCTGGTTTAAAGAGAAGAAGAGAGGATGTAATTTTTGAAGGGAGTTAATGAGAAGCAAAACAAACTACAGCTGAAAGTCTCCGAGGATGGACAATGCAGGTACAAATAGGGCTCGCATCCCAAACACCCTGTAGCCAAGGAAGCATCAAAAGTGAAAATGTTTGAGGATGAACCTCTCCTCCTCAACTTGCTTGCATCCTTCGAAGGCTTCACCCACAGAGTTCACAGGGCAGCCTCTCCCAAAACACCGTGGTGGTGAGGCCGCACCTCGAGTGCTGGGTTCAGTTTTGGGCCCCTCACTACAAGGACATTGAGGGGCTGGAGCGCGTCCAGAGAAGGGGAACGGAGCTGGGGAAGGGGCTGGAGAACAGGGGATCTGAGGGACTTGGGAGGTTTAAGCCTGGAGAAGAGGATGCTGAGAGGAGACCTCATCGCTCTCTGCAGCTCCTGAAAGGAGGTTGTGGTGAGGTGGATGTTGGGCTCTGCTCCCAAGCAACAAGTGATGGGACAAGAGGAAATGGCCTCAAGTTGCACCGTAGAATCACAGAATCATAAGGTTGGAAGAGACCTCTGAGATCATTGAGTCCAGGGGAGGGTTACATTGGATATCAGGAAAAATTTCTTCACTGAAAGTGGTGGAGCCCTGGCAGAGGCTGCCCAGGGCAGTGGGGGAGTCTCCATCCCTGGAGGGGATCAAAAGCCACGTAGACGTGGCTTTTGGGGACATGGTTTGGTGGTGTTGGGCTGGCGGTTGGACTGGAAGAGCTTAGAGGTCTTTTCCAACCTCAATGATTCTATAAGAGGTGCCACCGCACGGAGAAGGGCTGCACTTGCTCTTTGGAAGACACCGAGCCCAGAAATAACCCTTGGGTGGGTTTTTTTTTGGAAACAATTTTTAACCCGAAGTGGGTTTGCGGAGAAAGGCTGCAGAAAGAGAACAAGGGCAGGGATGGGGCTCTATTGTCATTTGCTCCTTGGACAATAATAATACTCAGGAAAGCTTCACTGCTGCCAGAAGGCAGGGACAGTGCTGCCCTGGGTTGGTCCCTCCCCAGGGACCCTCCCTCTCCAGGTCCAGCTCCGGGGGGGGAGGACAGTGTCCGGGGTGGGGGAAGCATCCGGAGGAGCGGTTGAAGGGGAAGCACTGGTTAAAAATATGAGGGTTTTTTTAGTTCATAATTAAGGAAAGCCCCAGCTGAAGGGGTGTGGGACATGAAGGGCAAGGCTGCCAAGCCAGGAGCTCTGCTGGGCTGTAGATGGGGAGGAAAAATTCATTCCATGAATGACCTGATGCAAAAAAGGTTTTGAGGCTGACAACACAGAATTACGGAATGGTTTGGGTTGGAAGGGACCTCAAAGCCCAGCCAGTGCCACCCCCTGCCATGGGCAGGGACACCTCCCACTGGATCAGGGGGCTCCAAGCCCCATCCAACCTGGCCTTCAACACCTCCAGGGATGGGGCAGCCACAGCTTCCCTGGGCAACCTGGGCCAGGGCCTCCCCACCCTCACAGCAAAACATTTCCTCCTAATAACATAAACCAGCAAGACTTTAACTCAGCGATATAAAAGTGGATGTCTTTTTCTGAAAAGCACTGGAAAAATTACACGTAACACTGGGTCGCTTCTGGTTTCGTTTGTTGGGGAAAGCCCAAAATAGCAGCAAGGAAGTGACTTTAGAGGGCGCGAGGGGGAACTATGACAAGAAACTCAAGTTCTGAAGAACTGGGGCTTGTCTGCACTTCCAAGTTACATTCACACCAGAACACAGCCTTTGTTAAAAGGTGGATCCAGATGTGGGCAACTCCTACTCTGGAATACAGAAGCATGGAGGTAGGGAGGGAGAGGTCAGACACCACCCACACCTCAGCAGAGCACCAAGAGCTCACATCACTTCTCAATATATTCCTGGCAGTCCTGTTTGCTTGCAGCAGGACAGTGCTGCACAGGCCACAAAACCAGCCCTGAAGATGGCCCACAGTTCTCCAGGAATGACTATGGATGTGCATGTGGCTGGAGGTCCTTTTAGAAGAACATCAAACCGTTTGCTGCTTTCACCTGATCTGACATTTTCCCAGAATCATGGAATGGTTTGGGTTGGAAAAGACCTTAAAGCCCATCCAGTTCCAAATCCTCTGCGATGAGCAGAGACATAGAATCATAGAATCATCTGGTTGGAAAAGACCTCTGAGATCACTAAGTCCAACCGTACCTGTCCATTCCTAAACCATGGCCCTAAGAAACTCACCTACCCTTCTTTTAAACCCCTCCAGGGATGGCAACTCAACCCCCTCCCTGGGCAGCTGTGCCAATGCCTGAGAACCCTTTGGTGAAGAAATTTTTCCATTGAACATGATCAGGTTGCTCAGAGCCCCTTCCAACCTCACCTGGAATGTTTCCAGGAATGGGGCATCTACCACCTCTATGGGCATCTTCTAGCATGAAAGAAATTCCATAGGACTGAGTCAAACTGCCCTCTTTTAAGAATTATCCCATTCCCTCCCTAAAAAAAAAGCATAAATAGTAAATTCACGCCTGTGTGCACGCACGGCAACAGCAGGGCTTCCACTCCCAAGGGCACATCCCAGGTGGGTGGTTGGGTCTCCCAACCAAGCCGCAGGATAAACCGGAGCGGTGACACCCGAGGGTGACACGAAGCCACTTACCTATGTTGCTCTCAGCACCTCTCCTGCGAGGATTGTTGGGGTATGAAAAATACTGAGACCCGCTTTTCACCCCGGTGGGGGAAAGCGTGCTCGGACTCGCGATTCCCATCTCGCTGGGCAGGAAACCAGTCTGCAAACAAGGAGACAGAAAAGCCCTTCCATGTAATTCTGCTGGAAAACCACCACGCTCGCTGGGAGAGAACAGAGCTGCCTTGAGGTGCCCACGCACACGTTCAGCCAAGGGGGGAATAAAAGAGAAGCCAAGGGGCCAGAAATTAAAAATAAATACAAAATACAAGGGGAATGGATGGGAAATAAGGCTTTCAACCTGTGTTTTCCCAGCAAAGAAGCTCTCTACAACCAAGGATGCAAACCAGCAGGTGTCATGGTGGGAAGCATCGCGGGCATCTGGGAGGGCAGGATGAGACCCTGCTGATGGTGCTCTCAGGGGGCTGGGGGGCTCACAGGCAGCGCTGCGTGCCCAGCTCGCCAGCCTCCTGCAATCCTGAGGGCTCAGAAGCACCTGCTGGAGACAGCAAGCACTGTCCATGCTGGGAAAAATGGACAAACTCTTCCCTTTCCTTCTCTGAGGTTTACGGTGAGGGATTACAGCTTCTGATGGGATCGGTGCTTTGGTGCCTGCAGGGGACACACCTGATGGGCACCACGTGTCCACCCACCCTCATCAGGCACACCCAAGCGAAAAGCCCTGCGATGTTGCTGGGGGCTCGGCTGACGCCAAGGATGGACGCAGCGCCCACCCCCGAGCAAACCCTGCAGCCCCCAGGCTGTCACACACAATGAGTTGGGTTGGAAGGGACCTCAAAGCCCATCCAGTCCCAACCCCCTGCCATGGGCAGGGACACCTCCCACTGGATCAGGGGGCTCCAAGCCCCATCCAACCTGGCCTTGAACACCTCCAGGGATGGGGCAGCCACCACTGCTCTGGGCACCCTGGGCCAGGGCCTCCCCACCCTCATCGTGAAGAATTCCTTCCTAATGTCCAATCTAAATCTTCCCCTTCCAATCTGAAGCTGTTCCCCCTCATCCTGTCACTCCAGGCCCTTGGAAAAGGTCCCTCCCCAGCTTTCCTGGAGCCCATTCAGTACTGGAAGATGCTTTAACATCTCCCCAGAGCCTTCTCTTCTCCAGGTTGAACAACCCCAGCTCTCTCAGCCTGGCCTCACACAGGAGCTGCTCCAGCCCTCGGATCTTATTTGCAGCTCAACCCGACAGCAGGAGTTGGGAGAGGTTTTGCAGTCGGTGTCCACAGCATCATAGAATGGTTTGGTTTGGAAGGAACCTTACGGATGATCCAGTTCCAACCCCCCTGCACAGGCAGGGACACCTCCCACTAGACCAGGCTGTTCAAGACTCCATCCAACCTGGCCTTGAACACCTTCAGGGTGTCCATCTGGCTGTGCCTCTCCCAGTGCCCTCGTGGCTGACGGTTTCTCTCCCATCCCTGTCCCTGTTCAGCCAGAACGATGCAACAGAGCTGCAACACCGCTGCTGGGGGTGGTTTTCTCTTGCATTTTATCAGGGAAAAGTCAAACCCCTCTTTCTAAAAAGAGGAAACTCCTCCCTTGTGTTTATCCCAGCTGACCTTGGGCGCTCTGGGAAGCATTTTGAGCCGCAGGAGCCAGAGCCCAGGGTGCTCGCTGGCTCCTGGGATGGAGCGAGCGTGCCCTTGCTCCAGGACCACGGTGCTGGCATCGCCCCTTTCACCTCAGGACAAAGCTAAATGTATTTATATGGAATTTAAGAGGGTTGGCAAAGCGCCTTTCAGTAACAAAAGCTTAGCTTTGACCCATCTTCTGAGGGCAACACGTTGAAATAAAGGAGGATTTCAGGCTTTTGAGAAACTGGAGAGAAAACCTCACTACTTTAAAACTCCGCTCTCCTTCAGAAAGGGGTTGGGACGGAAAGCGGAGCTCGTGTATTCACAGCTGGTGAAATTCCTGCAATCTGTTCCACCGGTCAGATTACCTTCGCAGCGAAACCGCTACGCCCCACGGAGCAGCGCGGCCAAGAAAAGCAAGCGGCACAGCACCCTGGAGATGCCAGAGGGCTGAGGCACCACTGCCCGGCTCCTCCAGTGGGCACCTCTGCAGAGGCACTCAGATTGTAAGGCAATTTCCTGGAAAACAGGCATTTTCTTTCCCTTCCTCTTCCCTGGGGATGCTTCCAGGGGTGGGTAAGGGTTAAATGAAGGGGGAGGCACAGCTCTGCCCTAGAGGACAGCACTTTGGGGAGGACAGTGCCCCCAAGCAGGGCATCCACCACCGGACAATTTTCCAGTGCTTTTCAAAAAGGAGAAACAGGTCAATGCTCCTCCCTAAACCGAAGCCAGAAGCAACAACTGTCGTGGGGGCCACAGCGAGCGTGCAGACAGCCCCACCGCCCCGCACAAGAGGGGTTTTGTCTTCCCTTCCACATCAAAAAGGCTCCGTCTCCCTCTCTGCCACCCGATCCCAACCCGCATCGGGGCCTCTCCCAGCCCGCGGCACCATTTGCCCACCCCACTTCTGTTACCTTATATCTCCCCCCCCCTCCCCCCCTCCATGAAACCCCAGCAAAACCATAACATTAAAAAGCCAGGCTTGGCATCCGTCCCATTTTTATTTTAGCAGCTTCAGTGGTAAATTAAATCCACTCTGGCACAGCCAGCCAGCACAGCTGTTTCAGCAAAGGAAACATCCTCAGTTCAGAGAAAAGGAAATTATGACAAATTTGTGTAAAATTAAAACATGTAATATGTGTGTGTGTACATGTTTAAAAGAAAAAGCTGTCCGGCCAAGAGCTGCTCCCTCCAATAAAATGGTGAGACTGTTTCTCCGGGGCACCGACGGGGCAGTTGCAGCAACACATCAAAGCGGAGGTGCTTCCTCCTTTCCAAAAATCTATTTGTGGATGCCAGTGGCAGCAGGCTAGGTTATCTCAGGGCTGGTGGATGGCGTTCCTGAGCTCTGATTTATGCCTGTGGTATTCCCCATGGGAAGTTAAAACTTCCCCCCAGGGCACAGCCTTGCTTGTCCCACCGGGGTTCACACGGGGTGACCCCAACAGGCAGGGCTGTTGCTGCAAGAGGCAGCTCTCCCGTGCTGTGCCCCTCCCTGATTGCGGAGGTGAGCATCTCCTGCAGGTCCTGCATTGGCAGAACCACCATAAAACCAAAGCATTGCTCGATATCCACCCAAATGATGCTAAAGCAGCACGGAAACCACCTCACGGACCCTTCCTTCCCTGAGCTGCTGAGCACGGGGATGTCGACCAGGGTTTGAGTTTGGAGGATGCTGGCTGGGGTATGGAGAATGCTGGCCAAGAGGAAGACCATCCAAGACCCAGCATGGTGCCTGGGGGAAACGGGAGAGCCTCCAGCCAGGCAGCTGGAGGGAGAAGGTGCCTCCTGGAGCACTTCTGTGGCACCTTTCCATGAGGAACTGCTTGGATCTGACTCTCTGAAACTCCCTGTGATGGCAGGGTTGGTTTGGCCATAACTGATCAAATTCAGCCAAGAATAGGATTAATAATGAAATAAGTGTATCTGAAGAGGTTTTGAAACCAAGAAGCTGCTACAACCCCATTTTCCAAACTCTGACAACTCTTCCAAGCCAGCATCGCACACCCGTATAAACCCTCACTGCTCAACAGACATCTCTGAGCACAGCGGAGCCTTTCCAGGACCTCGTGCAGAGAGGTGAGATGCAAACTGCCAGGTCTCTTTTCATTCCCAGCCTCTTGCTCCCAGCAGCTCAGCCAGTAAATGAAGCAAAACAAATCTCAATGCATTTTATCTTTACCTGGTTTAGTCCTGGCATCCCTGTGTCTCTTCCAAATGTGGAGTACGAGGCTCTTTCACTGCTCTTCCCTACAGCGGAGAAAAGAAAAGGCAAGGGTTTGGGTAAGAAGGGGAGGTTTTGTGTGCATCCCATCTCCCAGGGTGTCTTGCTAAGATGCGAAGCCATTCTTGTAGCTCAGCTTCCACCGCCCATAATAGCTTGTTGCTAAAACAGGAGCTCTTTTAAAGTTCATGGACAGCAGGGCTCGGCCGCTCCATAAACAGCAAAACCCCAAACCTGCAGCAACGCAGAAAAGTGCTTGTGGCCATGGAAACTGGCTGTGTTGGACCAGAGCAAAAAAAAAAACCCCACCAGACACATTAAAAAAAGCCAGGCGAGTTTGGCAGAGGCACTGACAGAGCAGAACGAAAGCCAGGCACGAGCGGCCAGACTCCACGGGCGCTCAGCGTACAATAGGAAATACAATTCCAGCGTGTGGAGCTGAGCTCCTGCTCCTTATGGTGGGGGCTACGAGCTGAGGAGAGAATTTTACAAGGGCCTGGAGTGACAGGATGAGGAGGAACGGCTTTAAATTGGAAGGGGGAAGGTTTGGATTAGGAAGAGATTCTTCACCATGAGCGTGGGGAGGCCCTGGCCCAGGGTGCCCAGAGCAGTGGTGGCTGCCCCATCCCTGGAGGTGCCCAAGGCCAGGTTGGATGAGGCTTGGAGCCCCCTGATCCAGTGGGAGGTGTCCCTGCCCATGGCATGGGGTGGAACTGGATGGGGTTAGAGGTCACTTCCAACCCAAACCATTCCATGGTTCTGTGATTCTTCTTCAGACATCAGGAAAAATTTCTTCACCCAAAGGGCTCTCAGGCACTGGCAAAGGCTGCCCAGGGAGGTGGTGGAGTCCCCATCCCTGGAGATGTTTAAAAGATGGGTGGATCAAGTACTTAGGGATCGTTTAGTAGTGGGCAGGTGTGGTTGGACTCAATGATCTCAAAGGTCTTTTCCAACGAGCGATTCTATGTTTCTTCTCCTGTCCTGGTGGAGGTTCAGCTTTCCAAAACCTGTCTAGAGCTGAAGAGCTGAAGAGCAGACATCCAACAGCAAAGTATTTCCTGCCTTTCCAAGCCCCTTTGTTGGGTCCCACTGGTCAGGTTCCCAGCGGACCGTAGGGCTCCCCACAGCCGGAGGAGCATCGCTGCCACCTGGGAGCAGTCCCATGCGAGCCGAGCCCACGTGCCCCAGCGCTGCCAAGTGAACTTTAGCACCCAGCGATGGCTTTTATCGAACGGGTTCAACCTCACCCTGCCTACACGGTGCTGAAAATAGCGTTTTCAAAAGGGGAAAAAAACAGAAACCAAACACACGTGGTGAAATGTTTCCATTCCGAAATGTCCTTGCAAGTCTCTTCCCTCATGGGTGCTGAACCGGAGCGCACTGCGGCTCTTGGCAAGCGGCAGCCGTGGGTGCCAGGGCAGCATCCCTGGGGAGGGACCCCAGGGCAGGGAGAAAGGGAAAAGCTCTACAATGGGGCAGCTGGCAGCACAACACAGAGCTTTGGCACACACCCCCCCTCCAAGCAAAATTAGACATTTTTCTAGTGGGGAATAGGCATTTTCCATTAAAAAAGGGAAAATCTGGACTGAAAATACATGAAATACATGAGGAATTTTTTTCCCTGCTCTTAATTACAGCCTGTTAATGGCGCCACCAGGGAAAAGGAGGAGGGAAGAGGGAAACGGGAGATGATCAAAAAGGGATGCTCCCTGCGCTGCAACAGGATGGTGTTGGACGCTGCCAGCCCCCTCCCCCTGCCACAGCCCTTTTCAAAAAAGGAGGGATCGCATCCTGTCTCCAGTCTGGCTTTGTAAGCAAAACTGGGAGGGGGAGGATTTGGCCAATCTGCTTAACCTAAAGCCGTCACCGCCGCCAGCAAAGGTGCAGGTTGATGCACCGGGGCGAGGCTGGGGCTGGCGGGCAGCTCCACGCACGGGTAATAGGTTTTGGGGAGCTGACAAAGAAGGAAGAGTGCAACTGTTTCCCCAAATGAACATCCCTGAAGCACAGGGCACAGGGATGGGAAGAGAGAGGCAGCTGCTCACTTTTGAACCTTTGCGTGGAGCCCTTGAGGTCAATCCAAGAGCAGGGCTCTCTATGATAACCCCCAAACCCGAGATCTGATGGTGCTGGGGGTCACATATCTGGCTGCTCCTCACTTCCAGCTGGACACGTCAAGCCCTGCTGCCCTTTCGTTTCAGAGGCTTAAACATTAAGTAAACAAAGGTCAAAATGTCAGAGGCTGGATCTCCTAAATGACCTAATTTCTAAAAGCGCTTAGCACTCGATTTGCCGCAGCGCTGGCAAAGCAGCACAAATAACTCCACCGGTCGTGGCATCTGGCAGGTCGCAATTACTCCTAAAGCAGAGGAAAAGCAGGGTAATGCCACGCTCGTTTATCTGGTCAACAATGCCAGGCATCTCGGTTGATAACACATCTCATCTTCCATGCATGGCTGGAGTGGGGAATGTCACTGCCTTCACCCAACACCCTCAGTGGTAGAACCACAGGGAGATGAAGGATGGCAGCCCCATGCCACGTTGGCACTGCGCTGCTCCAGACCCTGGGTATCAGGCTCAGATCAGCGGGCATCTCTTGGGATGGAGAAATTGGAAAAGGGAGGGAATCCCCAGCCAGGCTCTGTGTCCTTTTTGTCATCACACAAAAAGGGCAAAAAGCAGCAAAAGCCTCAGCAGTAGAAATTTTACATTTAATTGTTCAGGAAAACACAGTAGAATAAAGAACAGAAAACTGTTCTGGATTGAAATGTATCATTGTGGACTTCCAGAGGAGGCCACGGAGCTGATCCGAGGGCTGGAGCACCTCCTGTATGAGGACAGGCTGGGAGAGTTGGGGTTGTTCAGCTGGAGAGGAGAAGGCTCTGGGGAGAGCTTAGAGCAGCTCCCAGTGCTGAAAGGGGCTCCAGGAAAGCTGGGGAGGGGCTCTGGATCAGGGGGTGCAGGGATGGGATGAGGGGAAATGGTTTTGAGCTGCAAGAGGGGAAAATGAGCTGAGATCTTGGGGAGAAATGTTTTGCTGTGAGGGTGGGGAGGCCCTGGCCCAGGGTGCCCAGAGCAGTGGTGGCTGCCCCATCCCTGGAGGTGTTCAAGGCCAGGTTGGATGGGGCTTGGAGCCCCCTGATCCAGTGGGAGGTGTCCCTGCCCATGGCAGGGGGTGGCACTGGGTGGGCTTTGAGGTCCCTTCCAACCCAAAGCATTCCATGAGCCTACTGAAATAACAGAAGTCCACAAGCTGGGCAAGGAAAAGCTGCCCTGCTGTTCCTGCTGCCGGGCAGATGCCCGCTAGCACTGGGGATAAGCCCAGCTCCACTAAGATTTGCCCCTTGACAGTGAGAGACCAGGGGCATTGACCAGGAATGGTGGCAAAAACCCAGGAGCACGGGAACATCCAGAAAGAAGTCAGACCTTGGCAGAATCCCCAGGCAATTCCCCAAACACCACAGAATCATAGAATCACGGATTGGTTCGAGTCGGAAGGGACCTTAAAGCCCATCCAGTTCCAACCCCCGTGCCATGGACACCTCCCACTACAGTAAGCCAAGAAAAGGCGATTCAACGCTGCCAGCAGCCGGGAGAAAGGCAGGTGCTTCCATGGTATCACAAAATCATCTGGTTGGAAAAGATCTTTGAGATCATCGAGTCCAACCGTCCTTGTGCACTTACTAAACCATGTCCTGGAGAAACTCATCTGTCCATCTTTTAAACTCCTCCAGGGATGGCGTCCCCACCCCCTCCCTGGGCAGCTGTGCCAGTGCCTGAGAACCCTTTTAGTGAAGAAATTCTTCCTAATTTCCAGTCTAAACCTGTCCTGGTGCAACTTGTGGCTATTACCTCTCATCCCATTGCTGTCACTTGGGGAAGAGCCCAGCACCCACCGCGTCACAGCCTCCTGTCAGCCAGTTGTAGCCAGTGATGAGGTCTCCCCTCAGCCTCCTCTTCTCCAAGCTAAACAACCCCAGGTCCCTCAGTCTCTCCTCGCAGGACTTGCTCTCCAGCCCCTCCCCAGCTCTGTTCCCTTCTCCAGACGCGCTCCAGCCCCTCAAGGTCCTTCTTGGAGTGACGGACCCAAAACCGAACCCAGCACTCGAGGTGTGGCCTCACCAGCACTGAGCACAGGGGCACAATCCCCTCCCTGCTCCTGCTGGCCACGCTGGGTCTGACACAGGCCAAAACGCCATCGGCCCTCTTGGCCACTTGGGCCACTGCTGGCTCATGTTCAGCCGCTGCCAACCAACACCCCCAGGTCCTTCTGTGCCAGGCAGCTCTCCAGCCACTCCTCCCCAAGCCTGTGACGCTGCCTGGGGTTGTTGTGACCCAGATGGAGGACTCTGCCCTTGGCCTTGTGGAACCTCATCCCGTTGGTCTCAGCCCATCGATCCAGCCTGTCCACATCCCTCTGCAGTGCTTCCCTTGCTTCGAGCAGACCAACACTTCCACCCAGCTCGGTGTCATCCGCAAACTTGCAGAGGGTGCACTCAGACTTTGTCGAGGTGCAGCGCTCCGTGCTCCTGCCAGCCCGCGAGCTCACACCAGAGTCTACACTCCAAACCAGAGGCATGGTCCAGCCCCCAGCACCCAGCATGGCACAGCCACCCACTATGTGCCACCCCTCAGCTCCACACCTCTAATTCCATTATAGTTACAGCCCAGGGGAAAAAGGGGAGGAAAAACACAACCAAGGATTAAAAGTGGGGAGAAAAACATCATTAAAAAACCCGGAGCAGCGACAAACGCTGTCCGTGGGCAGATTAAAACCATTGTCCAGGAAGAACTCAATCCGCAATACACACAAGATTAGAAAGACTCCTCTGAAAAGAAGTTAATTACTAGAAATAATTACTAGAAAGAAATCTGTTATGGCTTATCAGTTTCCTCACTGTTTAAGCAATCCCCCCTGCTTGCCCTCGCCAATGATGAATGGTAAAAGAATGGCTAATAATGAAGACTGGTGAAATAATACAAACAGAGAAGCCCTCCTCACCCTCTGGTTCATCACCGTGTGGTATCCTGGCACCACCTCGGGCAGCCAGTGATGTCCCTGCCATCTCTCCCTACTCAAGGCTGGGATGGTCAGACTTTGCCAGGATGTGCCCCATCCTCAGCAGCAATAAAGGCTCAAAGATTGGGAACTCGGAGGAGGGAGCGATGGAGCTCGCAGGCATTGCTGCTGCAACCCTGCTTATGGGGTTCACTGATCCCTGGGATTCTTTTCACAGCACTGACACGATTTCCATTCAGGGATTTACTTCCTTTTATTCTTTAAAGTTGGGGTTATCCCATCCAGTGCAACCCAGAGCTCCCCACCCAGTTAGTTTGAAGACAGCTCTGTATTTTCCCCATCACTTGTGGAGCTGGAGCTGTGGCAGAGAGGAAACCTGGGCTTTTGAGAAGCATCCGGAGTGAAGATTGCCCTTGCACAATACCCTTCAAAGAGTGCACAAGCAGCATCACCTGCAGCTCCTGGGGAGCCCTGAGGGCAGGGGATGCCAGCTCTGAGAGCAGAACCCACTCTCAGTGCCCCCATCTCCTGCTCTGCACTCAAGGTGCCTCCCAAAGCCAAGTTCCCATCGTGCTGGATGCTGTGTGTTCATCCCCAAAACATCTCTAAACTCCAAATACCCCAACTGCAGCCAGCTGAGTAGTAATCAGTGCTTTTCCTTCCAAGCATGCTACGTGAATGCAAACGCATTATTGTGTTTCTCCTCTCCTTTCTCTCCCCCTTCCACCTATCATTTTGCCACTTGAAAAGTTTTCTGAAAAAAGTTGTCCGAGAAAATCCCACCCGTGGTCTTCCTTTGGTCCATCCTTCTCAGCAAACGAGCACAGAGGCAAAGCAAAACTTAAGTTTTTTGAAACCTGCTCCAGGAATTGATCTTTTCGACTTTCACCACATTCGATTTTAGGAACAAATGTGACTTTGAAAGGTGGGGAGCCCCTGCCTTCCTGGCTGCTCTGCTGGCTCCCTCAGCTCTTGCTTTGGTGCTGATCCATGACCATTGGCTGAGATCTTGTGCCAGTGCAGGAGACACAGACCCCACTTGAGCCTCATGCACAGTGCGTGGCCACCACCTCGCTCTCCACTGTTGAGGCAGTGGGTGGAAATCATCCATGGAGCCTGTGGCTCCGTGTGCTGGGGACCGGCTGGGCTCTCAGCCTCGCCAGGGAGTGCTACGGCGCTTGCCAAAAAGTGGGAGCCCTGTCTTTGAGAGGAAGCCAAACGCGTCTTCCCTGCACACATCAAAGGAGAAACCTCCGTGTTCCTCCTCGGGCAGCTCCTTCTCAGCTGGAAACTCTCAAGGCTGCCTTGGCCGCAGGCGTGGGCTGGGCTGGGCTGGGTCCCCCCCACGCATACCCCCAAGGAACCCTGCAGAACTGCATCAAGGCCCCCCTGTCTGATTAAGAAACATCTCTTCTGCTTTGCTTACATCCTCCTGGGGCAGAAAATGAGAAGGAGGAACGGGGGGGGAGCTGCTGGGAAACACTCTTCCACGCCTGTGTGCAATTAAACATCATTTCCCCCCAACAGAGCAGCAAAAGGGGGGCAGCAGAACCAAGAGTGAGCCCTTCAACCCAGACCTGAGCCAGGAGCAGCAAAAGTTGCTGCTGGTTTCCCAGCAGGACCCCATTCCTCTCTTCCCCCTTTTGACCAAGAGGAACCTGCTATCGTGGTGGGGATTTTCTGTTTCAAACACAATTCTTTCTTCTAACCCATCCTTCAAAGCACAAGCAAACATCACCCAGCCCGGACACAGCTTGTTCCTCGCTCGCTGGAGGGTTTTAACCACTGCTGCGTGGGCAGAGGTGGGCAGGACTAACCCCAATTCCTGACCTAATGTCATTAGAGCTGTCTAATCCCTTCAGGATGGATATTTTCTGCTCTTAATCTCTCTTCCCACCCCCAAGCTCAGAGAGGTAACTGGGTAAATTGCCGCACGCATCCAGTCCCACAGGATCCCCATCTCCAGCAGAGAAATAGTCCCCGCAAGCTCCTCATGCTGCGCTGTTGCAGCACGGGATGGAGGAGCTGGATGGGAAAGCTGGAGTCTTAGAATCGAATCACAGAATCATCTGGTTGGAAAAGACCTTTGAGATCATGGAGTCCAAGCTTGTCTGTCCACCATTAAACCAGGAAAAAATTCTTCACTGAGAGGGTGATTGGCCATTGGAATGCGCTGCCCGGGGAGGTGGTGCAGTCACCATCCCTGGAGGTGTTTAAAGAGAGATTGGATGAGGCACTTAGTGCCATGGTTTAGATGATGAGCAGGTGTTGGTGTTGGGTCATAGGCTGGACTCGACGATCTCAATGGTCTTTTCCAGCCTTGTGATACCGTGGTACTGTGATCCCTAAGGAACTCATCTGCCCACCTTTCAAACACCTCCAGGAACAGGGACTCAACCACCTCCATAAGCTGCCTCTGCCAGTGCTTGAGAACCCTTTCGGTGAAGAAATCTTTCCTGATGTCTAGTCTGAACCTCCTCTGGGAGAACTTGAGGCGATTTCCTCTCATCCCATCGCTGTCATTTGTGAGAAGAGCCCAGCACCCACCTCACCACAGCCTCCTGTCAGGCAGTTGCAGACAGGGATGGGGTCTCCCCTCAGCCTCCTCCTCTCTAAGCTAAACAACCCCAGTTCCCTCAGCTGCTCCTTGTAAGACTTGCTCTCCAGCTCCGTCCCTTGCAGGACAGGAGGCAGCGTCCAGTGCCTCTGGAGCTGGGGGCACCTCCAGTTCTGTGGAGATTAAACTGCCCTGGGGCCGTGAGACCAGAGAGAAAAGCAGCCAGGACCCGGTTGCAAGACCTTATCAATGAGTTGGGCCTTTCCCTCTCCTCTCTCCTGGTGCTTTTCCTCCCTTGATCACCATCTCTAACAAGTAATCTCAGCCCATTCCACGCCAGCACGGGAGGCATCAACCTCTGCTGCTGCCTCTGGGTGCTACTGTAAAGCAGGGAATCACAGAATGGGTTGGGTTGGAAGGGACCTCACAGCCCATCCAGTGCCACCCCCTGCCATGGGCAGGGACACCTCCCACTGGATCAGGGGGCTCCAAGCCCCATCCAACCTGGCCTGGAACACCTCCAGGGATGGGGCAGCCACCACTGCTCTGGGCACCCTGGGCCAGGGCCTCCCCACCCTCACAGCAAAACATTTCTCCCCAAGATCTCATCTCAATCTCCCCTCTTGCAGCTCAAAACCGTTCCCCTCATCCCATCCCTGCACCCCCTGATCCAGAGCCCCTCCCCAGCTTTCCTGGAGCCCCTTTCAGTCCTGGGAGCTGCTCTAAGGTCTCCCCACAGCCTTCTCTCCAGCTGAACAACCCCAACTCTCCCAGCCTGGCCTCGCACAGGAGCTGCTCCAGCCCTCGCATCATCCCCGTGGCCTCCTCTGGCCTCGCTCCAACAGCTCCAGGTCCTTCCTGTGCTCAGGACTCCAGACCTGGACCCAGGGCTCCAGGTGGGGTCTCCCCAGAGCGGAGCCGAGGGGCAGAACCCCCTCCCTGTCCCTGCTGCTCCCTCTGCTCTGGGTGCAGCCCAGGACACCGCTGGTTTCTGGGCTGTGAGCACACATTTCCGGCTCATGTTGAGCTTCTCATCGCCCAGCACCCCAAGTCCTTCTCTTCAGGGCTGCTCCCAATCCACTCTCTACGCAATCCCGCATGTAAAATGTGGTAACTGTCACACACGCCAGGTCTGAAAAGATCCTCTGGACAGCAGCTCCTTCAACAGCAGCTCTGAGTGCACCTCTGGAGCAGGTCCAACATGGGGAACAGCAACACCACCCAGCGCAAATGCTCCCAACCACCTCATCCCGTTCCGTACTTCCCTGCTTTGACCATGCACTCACTGATAGGCACTCACCCACTAGTCCAGCTCCCAGGAATGGTGATGAAGATATGCTGTTGTGCGACGGCAGGTCCCTGTGCTCGCCGTAGTGGGGCCCTTCGCCATAGCTCTGCTGAAGCAACACCGGAGCATTAGCACCAGGCACATGGAGACGCCGAGCCAAACGCCACCACGCGAGGCTATGGGTGCTCTGTCTCAGGAAAGGTCAAAGTCACAGCTCCTCATAAAAAGGGCACAGAAATGACCTTATCCTCATGGCAAGGGCAGAAGCCACGAGGCCATGGTGTTGGGAGGGGATGTAGCACCAAAGTAGGGAGATGTGGGGGATTTGCCCGAGGCTGGCAGCTCCCTTTGCCTGCTGGCCCAGCACCCACCAGGTGAGGGACAGGAGATGGCCCACAAATACGAGAAATGACAGCACAGCACCCACTCCACCACTGAGCTATGGGAAGGGAAAGTTGACATTGCAAAAATGAATCACAGAAACCTATTAAAACACGCGTGTCTGTCAAAACAACAGCATTTCAACAAAGGTAAAGACTCTTCTCTCTTCCCCTCCTCTGGCCCCAGTTAAGCACTGTCGCAGCCTTGACTCTTTCCCTGTGAAACCCTTCCTCCGCCGTGGAGGATGGACATTCTCCCCGTGTGAAGCCCTGGCCGGTCACCATGCCTGGTGGACATCTGGTGAGCTCTGCTGAAGGCACAGCCCATGGGTGACATCCCTCATCCTGCTTGGCCGTGACCCTCCTTGGGGACCTCTCCCTATGCCAAAGCCACATGGAGCCCATAGTGGGCATGGACTTGGGGGAGGGGTTTTGGAGGAGAAGCCTTCTCCAGGGGGATCTCCAGGCAGCAAACCTGGGGAGATGGAGACAGGAAGAGTCCCCTCTGTTCTCTCCACAGAACCAATGCCTAAAACAGGGCAAGAAAAGCTGTTCCAGGCTTAGACCCACGCTGGGCACAAAAGCGTGTGCTGAGGAGCCACAGTGAAGCCCCTGTTTGTTTTGGTTGGAGCTCAGTGTTTGTGCTTTGTCCTTACCCGTCCTTGGTCAAATGTGGAGCTGTTTTGATCTCCCGTTCCCCAGGAACCTGATCCCGGTCTTTCATCCAAACCTACCGAAAAACAGGAAGAACAAAGGTTACTCTTGCTTTATCAGCAAAGCCTCAAAGGTGTTCTCGCAAAATTAACTCTTCCTTCTACAAACAAAACAATATTTTCATTAATAAACCACTTCCACTTGGCGTGACCAATCCTCCCCTCCTCACCTTCCCACTCCCGCTGGGAGCTGATTCCACCAACTTCAAAGCAAATCCCACCAACAGCCTGGAAATGCTTCAAAACACAGGACAGTGGGAAGAGGAGAAACAAGTATTTTAATTCGCTTTATTCCAGAAAGCACCCATGAAGCTCTTCTACCCGGAGACTGATGGTGAAGAACGTGAATTAAAATCTCACTGCACCCATCCCAGTGCTCCGGTGAGACCAGATTTTTGTCCATGGTGCTGCCAGGTCAGAGGCCAAACTCTGGTCCTCATTGCACACAGACCTGAAAGAGCCTCAGATGGAATGGCTGGGGGTAAAATCAGAGAATGGGATGGGTTGGAAGGGACCTCAAAGCCCATCCAGTTCCACCCCCTGCCATGGGCAGGGACACCTCCCACTGGATCAGGGGGCTCCAAGCCCCATCCAACCTGGCCTTGGGCACCTCCAGGGATGGGGCAGCCACCACTGCTCTGGGCAACCTGGGCCAGGGCCTCCCCACCCTCGCAGCAAAACATTTCTCCCTAAGCTCTCATCTCAATCTCCCCTCTCTCAGCTCAAAAATCTTCCCCCTCAACCTCTCCCTGCACCCCCTGATCCAGAGCCCCTCCCCAGCTTTCCTGGAGCCCCTTTCAGTACTGGGAGCTGCTCTAAGGTGTCCCCAGAGCCTTCTCTTCTCCAGGCTGAACAAGCCCAACTCTCCCAGCTCCAGCCCTTGGATCATCTCCGTGGCCTCCTCTGCACTCTCTGCAACAGATTCATGGCCTTCCTGTGCTGAGGAAACCAAGGAACCTGTGGCTGAGCCACCCTTGCTCAGGGGTGTTGGTGACTGAAGTCCCCTCGTGCTCCCGCAGAGGCAGGTGCGCTGCCAACACAGCCGATCAGAGCGCGCTTCCGTCCAACTCACGTTCAGCCCTCCCAAGCGCATCCTTGGCAAAGGGGATCCGACCCAGCATGGCAAAGGACCAAACAGGAGGGTTTTGCAACGCCCCTGCACGCAGACTGTGGTAGGAAATCGTCCCCTTTCATCGTCTGCCAGGTCCACCCAGGCTGTGCTGCTTGGGCTACCAGCATGCGAGGCACCCAGAGGGGATGGCAAACGTCCACAGGGACCAAAAAAGTCCGTGCAGTCGCATCAGCAAAGCTCTCGCAGTTCAAGCTGGCAACACGACTGAAGAAGCCTTTGCTGGCAGCACAGCCTTGCCTTGTCTCGGTTTCCAAGAGTGTTGGTCCCTCTCCTCTGCTCCGGTGGGTGAGCAGCAGCCGGCATCTCCCCATCATTTTACCTCACGGGGGTAAAACCAGGGATCTGGGGGGGCGAGCAGGGAGAAATCCTAGACCTAATCGCAGATCTGCAACACGAGAGCCATCTCCCTGCCTCATTCCACGGAAACCCCAGCTCCACGGACACCCAAGCCCCACTGTGGGGGGAATACGGCCCCACTTGCCAAAGGGCAGCATGAGAAACCACTTGCAGCAGCTCCTGACAGCAGCCAGCATCACCCTGTGCCCCCACAGCTACAGGGATTCTCCAGGGACCCCCTCCACACTGGCTCTGGGCATCCAGCATCATCCTGTGCCCCCTCCAGCCCCAAGGACCCCCTCCACGTGGGCTCTGGGCATCCAGCATCACCCTGTGCCCCCTCCAGCCCCAAGGACCCCCTCCACGTGGGCTCTGGGCATCCAAGCATCACCCTGTGCCCCCTCCAGCCCCAAGGACCCCCTCCACGTGGGCTCTGGGCATCCAAGCATCACCCTGTGCCCCCTCCAGCCCCAAGGACCCCCTCCACGTGGGCTCTGGGCATCCAAGCATCACCCTGTGCCCCCTCCAGCCCCAAGGACCCCCTCCACGTGGGCTCTGGGCATCCAAGCATCACCCTGTGCCCCCTCCAGCCCCAAGGACCCCCTCCACGTGGGCTCTGGGCATCCAAGCATCACCCTGTGCCCCCTCCAGCCCCAAGGACCCCCTCCATGTGGGCTCTGGGCCTTCAGCATCACCCTGGGTCACCTCCTGCCAATGACAGCCGAGGTACCAGCAGGTCCCTTACACAGAGTTTCCTGCAGGAGCACAGCCCTGCACAGCAGTGAGGACAGTGGTGGCACTGGCCGGTGGCAGGGACGGGGCACGAGCAGGAGCAAGGACACGGGGTGGGAGCAGGGCACCCCCATTCCATTCCAGCAAAGCTGATTATTATGGCAAACACGCTGCGTATTTGTCTCCTCCGCTCCCCTTACTGTTCATTTAACCAGAAACTTCTTTCAAATTACATCCTTCTATTTCTGTGCCTTTGTGTTAATCATTTCCCCGGAGAATTGGTGTTTAATTGCTGTCTAATTTGCATAATTATGCATATTAATCTCCACACCTAATGAATATTCATAATTCCTCATCTAGATTTTGTTTTCTAATCAAAAATTTCCAATGTGATTACTGTGCAGAGCAGGGATAAGCCTCTAATAATACCTTGGATACTAGGGAGAATTACTGCCAATTCTCCTACCTCCTACTTCCTAGAATAAACTTTTGCTTTGCTAATGTGTTTTTCTAAAGCAATTCATCTGCATACCCTGCAAACACCGATCGAGGAGGCACAACTGCTCCTTCTATTCATATTTTGCTTTCACGGGTGTTTTTCAAGCCCCACAACGGTCAGGGCGATGCCACGAGCCGCAGGCTCAGACATCCTTGGCAAAGGAAGGATGAGGATTGCGGGATCGCCCAGGCTTTGGCTGCGAGCAGTGTCCCCGAGGGACAGGGATAGAAGGGAAGCTGAGGCAGAGAATCATGGAATGGTTTGAGTTGGAAAGGACTTTAAAGTCCATCCAGTTCCAACCCCCTGCCAGTGGAAAGGGGAGAAAGAAGTATTTTAATTTGCTTTATTCCAGAGAGCACCTGTGAAGGTGTTCTCCACAGAGACTGATGGTGAAGAGAAATGTGAATTAAAATCTCATTGCACCCATCCCAGTGCTCCGGTGGGACCAGATTTTTGTCCATGGTGCGGCCAGGTCAGAGGCCAAACTCTGGTCCTCATTGCACACAGACCTGAAAGAGCCTCAGACGGAATGGCTGGGGGTAAAATCAGAGAATGGGATGGGTTGGAAGGGACCTCAAAGCCCATCCAGTGCCACCCCCTGCCATGGGCAGGGACACCTCCCACTGGATCAGGGGGCTCCAAGCCCCATCCAGCCTGGCCTGGAACACCTCCAGGGATGGGGCAGCCACCACTGCTCTGGGCACCCTGGGCCAGGGCCTCCCCACCCTCACAGCAAAACATTTCTCCCCAAGATCTCATCTCAGTCTCCCCTCTCTCAGTTTAAGCATGAGGGTCCCGACCCCCACGCCCACACCTGCACCGTGCAGAATGGGTGTTCGCGGTTCCCAAGTCACCCTGCCATCCTGTGAAGTCACCTGGTCCTGTCTCTAACCCACCTGATGGCAGAGGAGCATCCCCAGACCAGGACGTGCCCAGTGAGGCAGGCTGGGGGGGTCTGGAGGGAGTTTGGGTGCCTGGAAGCCCAGGATGAAATTTGCCAAAATTCCTGGGAAAAGAGAAAACCCCAACACTGCCAAGTTTCCCCAAGGAAGGAAAGGAGGCGGCAGCAGGCAGCAGAGGTGACAAAATGTGAGGCCAAGAGGTTCACTGGTCCCATAGACATGGAGAAACCTGTGGCACAGAATCCTTCCACACTGCGGTGCCACCAACGAGGGGTCAAACCCAGCCCAGGTGCTGGAGGTGCAGCCTGTGGAGGAGGAGCCACTCTCTCAGGGCCTGGGCAAGTCCCAGGCACTCCCTTCTTCTCCAGAGGTGACACAGAGCTGGGGGCAAGCAGCCCCCACCCTGGGAAACCTCTCCTCCCATCGGCTCCGCCGCACACAACCTGGCTGCAGGCACAGTGGTGGGCACATCCTAGAAACACAGAATGGTTTCGGTTGGAAAAGACCTTTAAGATCACCGAGTCCAACCATCGATCCAGCCCTGATAAGTTCACCACCAGACCATGTCCCCAGGTACATCTTTTAAACACCTCCAGGGATGGGGACTCAACCACCCCCCTGGGCAGCCTCTTCCGATGCTTCACAACCTCCTCAGTAAAGAAATCCCTCCCAATATCCAACCTAAATCTGCCCTGGGGCACCTTGAGGCCATTTCCCCTTGTCCTGTCACTGGTTACCAGGGAGAAGAGACCAACCCCACCTCACCACAACCTCCTTTTAGGCAGCTGTAGAGATCCATGAGGTGTCCCCTCAGCCTCCTCTTCTCCAGACTAAACAATCCCTTGGACAGGCAATCCTGCAACACCAAACCAGCCTCCAGGGAAACCCAAAAAGCCTTTTATTCCCTCCAGACGCTGGTGTCCACACGGCTGCGCGGCTGCCAAGGTGAAGCGAGGTTACGGCACATGGCACTGGAAGCAGCTCCAAAGCTCCACCACCATGGAACACCCATGCCAGCGAAGCCAGCCTGATGCCTACTGGAAAAAAGGTGCCACGCCTTCCCCAAGCTGCAGCCACCGGCATCAAAGGTGCCGGCAAAAATCTCTCAGTTTCAGCCTTGCAGGTGTTTTAAGAATTCAGGGATTTCTGGGATGAAGCCAGGAAAAAACCAGGCTGCTTTCTTTTGACTTGGGGCATCTGTCCTACATTCAGTGCTAACCTGCTCTTCCTTCCCTACTATTGGAGATGCCCTCCACGAGCCCTGTGAGTTCCCAGAGCTTGACCAAAGGCAGGTGTTTCTGGAAAAGCTCCCATCACTGGGCTTTCGCTCCCCTCACAACATAAAATTCCTGAAGGTGGTGTCACCACAACGACAGTCACACTTTCCGCAGCCCGCGCCACTCACCGCTTGTGCCCTTGAGCCAAGTGTCTGTGCAGGCACCGCCTGGCACTGAGCAGCCGGGCTCGATCCAAATGCAGGAAAGGGAAGATGGAAAAGAAGGTGGGAAGCCTGAAGAGAGAAGGACACTGCTGGGGCAGCCCCACATCAGTGCTCACCCCAGGGCACCATGAAATCATAAAGGTTGGATAAGACCTCTAAGCTCATCCAGTCCAACCGTCAGCCCAACACCACCATCCTGACTAAACCATGTCCCATAGTGCCATGGCCACCCATTTTTTGAACCCCTCCAGGGATGGAGGCTCCCTCACTGCCCTGGGCAGCCCCTGCCAGGGCTTTATCACTACTTCAGTTAAGAAATTTTTCCTCATATCCAATCTAAACCTCCTCTGGTGCAACTTGAGGCCATTTCTTCTCATGGCATCACTTTTTACTTGGGAGCAGAGCCCAGCACCCACCTCTCCACAACCTCCTTCCCAGGGGCTGCAGAGAGCGATGAGGTCTCCCCTCAGCCTCCTCTTCTCCAGCCTAAACAGCCCAGGTCCCTCAGTTGCTCCCACAACCCCTGTTCTCCAGCCCCTTCCCCAGCTCCGTTCCCTTCTCTGGACGCGCTCCAGCCCCTCAAAGTCCTTCTTGTGCTGAGTGGCCTCACCAGCACCAAGCCCAGGGGACAATCCTTTCCCTGCTCCTGCTGCCACCCCATGGCTAAGCCAAGCCAGGATGCTGGTGCCTTCTTGGCCACCTGGGCCACTGCTGGTTCATGTTCAGCCACTGCCAACCAACACCTCCAGGTCCTTTTCCATCGGGCAGCTTTCCAAAGCATCCCAAGCATCCCTCCTGGACCCTGTTGTTCCCGCAGCTTGGGTGGTGATGCCAGGTGCCTGGAGGTGGCCAGAAGCACCTTGGGCACTGGGTGTTGGGTTTGCTGTCCATGGGTGCTGCTGGGTTCCCTGTGTGAGATTCCTGCAGGTATCTCCATCACTCTCCAACTCTGCCTCACCCTTGAGCACGGAGCACGTGCAGCCCCGGGCAAAGAAACCCTAAATCCAAGTCAACAATCCAGACTGTGTCAAAACTCACGTGGCACCGAGCTGAACTAGGTTTGCACAAGCCAGTTGAATACTGGCACATCCCAGCTTTCCAGTGCTTGGCTTTGCAAGGTTTCCAACACTCTCCCAGCGCAGGGCGTGTGCGCAGTTTGAGACGCCCACATGCGTACGCAGCCGTTGGGAGTCAACTGCATTTTAAAATAAACCCATTTTCCAAGTAACCAAGTTAAGGCACACTTTCCAATTCAGAAAAGACAAAAATAGGAACAACCTCCTCTCTCCATTAATACAGTTATTAAAAAGCGTACAGATTAATTGTGCATTTTAATAACCCTCATCATGAATATTCATAACGCATTTCTTGCTCGTGTTCTAATTAAAACACACTAATAGAATAAGATGTAGCTGTCAGACAGCGAGGGTTTTTTTCCCTTTACGATTTTTGTTCTGCAGCAAAGAAGAGCTGAGAGACAAGAACCATCCTAAGCTCTCAGTGTGGGGAAAAATAATTTATCGACACTGAAACTCAGCAAAAACGCTTCTTCGCTTAATAATGAGCCATTGGCAAAGGCTACACAAGCGACCGGTGACACAGGGCACCGGGAACAGTTCTCCACCCAGGAGAAACAAAACCACTTGAAGCACACAACTCTTCAACGAGCAAAAGCATTATGGGGGGTGTAGGGGTTTCTACCCCATCCTCACATCCCAGCAGCTACTTATGGTCCCTCCCGCTCAGTTCCTGGTCTGTGGCTTCCAACTCTCTCCCACGGTGCCTAAAAAAGCTGCACGAAGCGATGTTGCTCTTGTTTCAATAACTCGAACTCCGACGGCCACCTGGGCCCTCACGGTCTGCAACCCTGAAGCCCCCAGTCTGAGCCCAGCACTGGAACGTGGCCTGGGAGGGAGCACGGCTTTGGTGCCAGCCCTGGTTCTGCCCACTTGCAGATGGCCAACAAGGACAGGACGTATGGCCTTTGCACTCAGCCTGAAGTCTTTCAGAGCAAGCTCAATCCCTAAGGATTCCTTTGTAAGCAAATCTCCAGGGATGGGCAGACGTTCCCCCAGCCCCTGAGGATATGAAGGGACGCGAAGCAGGACATTTTGCTCCTGAGACCTCTTGGTGCAGCAAGATCCAGACTTTTTGCTTTTAAATCCTGCACCAAGGAACAGCAGAGGAGAACACACGTGGCAGCAAAGCTGCGGTCCAGCAGGCTCAAACAACTCGAAGGAGCCCAGTTTTCAGTGTCAGAAGGAGGATATAGACTCATTGAATCATTGAGATTGGAAAAGACCTCTAAGTCCAACTGTCAGCCCAACACGACCACCCTTACTAAACCATGTCCCAAAGTGCCACATCTACACGATTTTCGAACCCCTCCAGGGATGAAGTCTCCACCACTGCCCTGGGCAGCCTCTGCTAGGGGTTCACCACACTTCCAGTGAAGAAATCTTTCCTGATATCAAATCTAAACCTCCCCTGGCACAACCTGAGGCCATTTCCTCTCATCCTATCCCTTGTTAATTGGGAGAAGAGCCCAGCACCCACCTCCCCACAACCTCCTTTCAGGAGCTGCAGAGAGCCATGAGGTCTCCCCTCAGCCTCCTCTTCACCCAACTAAACCCTCCCAGGTCCCTCAGCCTCTCCCAGAACCCCTATTCTCCAGCCCCTTCCCCAGCTCTGTTCTCCTTCTCCAGATGCGCTCCAGCCCCTCAATGTCCTTGTAGCAAGGGTCTCAAAACTGAAGTCAGGATTCAAGGTGCAGCCTCACCAGCGCTGAGCCCAGGAGGACGATCCCTTCCCCACTCCTGTTGGCCACACTGGCTGCAGTGAGGGGACCACAACGGCCGCCACATGGGCGATGGTGGGAGACATGGCCAGGGATGCCACGCCGCTCGAGTTGTGGCTGAGCGCCCCTCTTCCCCAGGCTTCCACAATCTGCCAGCATCAAAGCGCCTCCCTAATCTGATTCCCATCAAAACCACTTGGCTAGGCTGTTGGTTTTTTAAGTCTATTAAAAATATTTAGGCCAAGCCTCTCGTGTGGCTGGATGAGGTTCGAGAGCAGCTGCAGCTGCCCTGGAGATGGCACCTTCCAAGGAGATGGCATCTTCCAAGGAGGTGGCATCTTCCATCTTCAAGGTTCTACCAACCACGAAGTGCTTGCACTGAAGTTCTGAAAGCTGGGTGGCAGCCGCAGCGATGCCCACCAGCTGCAGCAGGACAGGGATGTGGTGGGAGCTGGGAATAAGAACCCACCAGCAGCCCATCATGAACTCACTGAACCTCTGAAAGCCCCCAAACCACCCTGGGAGAAGCACTGTGGTCCCTGCTCCTCATCTGCATCCATCAGAGGTGGGATGGCACGAGCCACCACAGAGAGAGACACCAGTGCCACCGCAATATGATTTGAAACAAAGGTGACAGAAGGCTGCTTGATAAACACTTCCAAATTAAGCAGCTTTGTGTCCTAATCGCTCTGGCGATCAGCCTCCCAGCAAAATCTCTGCTAAAAGGGATTTGAAATCAATAAAATTAGTCGACAAGTAATTAGCTTTAGTCCCAGTCAAACCAGCAAAGTTGTTTTTCCTGGTGAGAGTTGGTTCTCCAGACCTGTGAGGTCAAACCCATCGATGCACCTCAGCACCCCGGGGAAAGGTCCTGGGGTGAAGCAGAGCTCCTGCAAGGGGAAAAGGGGGTGCTGGGAGCTGCTGCCAGCTCTGCGTTTATTTACCAGTCCCGCTCACCCCTGAAGAGGAAAAAACAACTGGGGATGGAAGGCAGCCGGTAGCTGTTTACAGGACGTCGATTGTGGATGGGACTATACAATTTGTTCACTTCCTTTTCCCGGCACACGACAAAACAATCTGAGAAAAAAAAAAAGGCAAAAAAAAATCACCCAAAAGCAAGTGGGGCCGAAGACCTGGAGAGTCCCCAGAAATGTCACCCTGGCAGCCGGTGGGGAGAGCCTGCCCCAGGCACTGGAGCTCTGCTTCAGCCCTACTGCTGCCTCAAAATCTGAGGCTGGACCAAAGCTGTCTGGCCAAGACATCCAGGCTCAGCTTTTCTGCAGCCTGGGGATAAAGGACGGAGTCACGTTACGGTGGATCTCATAGAATCATGGAATGGGTTGGGTTAGAATGAGCCTTAAAGCCCATCCAGTCCCACCTCCTGCCATGGGCAGGGACACCTCCCGCTCAATCAGGGGGCTCCAAGCCCCATCCAACCTGGCCTTGGGCATCTCCAGGGATGGGGCAGCCACCTGGAGCCTTCTCTTCTCCAGGCTGATCAACCCCAACTCTCCCGGCCTGGCCTCGTACAGGAGGTGCTCCAGCCCTCGCATCATCTCCGTGGCCTCCTCTGGCCTCGCTCCAACAGCTCCAGGTCCTTCCTGTGCCGAGGACTCCAGAACTGAACACTGGGCTCTAGGTAAGATCTCACAAGAGAGGAGCAGAGGGGCAGAATCCCCTCCCTTGACACTTAAAGGTCTTTTCCAACCTAAATATTTGATTCTGTAACTGTCCCCAGATGTCGAGGTTCCAGCCTTGACTGCAGAGATCCAAACCCATCGTTGTCACACCCCAAGAACAGGATGGAGCCACTTTAAGAAGCTGAGAGCTCCCCAGGACCCAGTTTGGTCCTGTCCCCAGTCTCTCTTCCTGACCCATCCAGGAGGAACAAGCAGGCCAGGTAGCAAAGGAGTTGCTCTGGACCACAACAGCCTGGAGAAGTGAAGGGCAGTGATGTTGTCCTCTACATCGAGCACCTGAAGTGGGGACATGTACAACTGTGCCAACACGTTGAACAAACAGGTCACCTCGTGGCCCGCTGACACAAACCCTGACAAGATTTATGGGTCAGACTCTGTCCCTTTATCTTTGCGACGATGAATGTACCAAGAATTCCAAGCCAAGACACGCACATCCACCCCACGGGGGCCTTCATGCCACAGTCTCTAGGGAAGTGCCCGCTGCCGCTTCCCCCCTCCCCAAATGCACACTCAGGGATAATTTTTGATGTAAAAAAAGCTGATGTCACTACTTTGGTGATCATTAATTCCTCCTCTTAGCATCTGCTCTGGCATCTCCTGCACCGTATCCTGGTTCAGCAGTTTCTGCGCAGTCCACGCTTGGAGATGGGGTTTAGGAGATGTTTGGGGCTTGGGAAAAGATGGGAGAGGGACCAGGCAGAGAGTGGGGAAGAATGTGATCCATTCCCCACTGGCTTTGGACATGGGATGTGTGTGGAAAGAAATTAATGCAGCCAATACATTTAAAAAAAAAAAAAGGCAAAAAAAAGGTGAAAGAGTGTGAAAAAAAGCACTTCACTCCTGGTCTTTGTGAAGATGATGCACACAGCATTTCGAAATGAAGGTGCAGTCACATGTACTGCTGTGGGTCAGGACACCACTTGGCTGGGATGTCCCAGCCCAGGGGTGGCTGTAACTGCTCCCAAAGGACCTGGGCCAGGGCCTCCCCACCCTCACAGCAAAACATTTCTCCCTAAGATCTCATCTCAATCTCCTCTCTTGCAGCTCAAAACGGTTCCCCTCATCCCATCCCTGCACCCCCTGATCCAGAGCCCCTCCCCAGCTTTCCTGGAGCCCCTTTCAGCACTGGGAGCTGCTCTAAGGTCTCCCCAGAGCCTTCTCCTCTCCAGCTGAACAACCCCAACTCTCCCAGCCTGGCCTCGTACAGGAGCTGCTCCAGCCCTGGGATCATCCCTGTGGCCTCCTCTGGCCTCGCTCCAACAGCTCCAGGTCCTTCCTGTGCTCAGGACTCCAGAACTGGACCAAGTGAAGGCGGTGAGGCCATCAGGCTGCCCAGGTGAAGGGAAGAAGCTGGATCCCTCCATGGAAAGGCAGGGAGGGCAGAGACTGTCCGACCTCCCAGCCCCGAGGAAAGCCAGCAAGATGCCATAGGGAGAAAGAAAACAAACCTGTGACGACAACCAGAGGGAAGAAAATAAACTTTCAAGCTCAAAACACTTCCCCCAGCTGTAAAAACAAAGGCACCAGCAATGACCAAACAAGAGCACAAAGGAGCAGCATGGAAAGAGGACGGAGAACACGGGGCATGACCAGTTGGTGCTTTCAAAAGGTCAGCAGCCTGCGGGACAAACCCACGACATCCCTTGTCCCCAGCCTCTCTGGGATGAGCCTACCCCTGTCCCTCGTGCCCAGCCTCCATGCAAGCCCACCAGCCCGTCCACGCTCTGCCAGAAGCAGGATATCAAGGAGGGTCTAAGGGACAAGGGTGCAGGGAAATGGGCCAAGAATGACATCGGTTTGAGTCAGACCGGTAACAGGTGTCAGAGAATTCCCCTTTTCTGTGCAAGCACCTTGGATCAGCGTGGATTTCGGAGGAGCAGCAGGATCCCCATTGCACCTGGACAGCTCTGTGGCTCTGCTGCACTGTGACAAGGCAAAGCAGGACTGCTGGGACCACAGAGGGTGGGAGAAGTATGAGGGGCTGCTCCAGGCCTTGGGGATGCTCCCTCATCTGGAGATGAGTCCCCCAGGAGTCCCCACAGCTGCTGGTAGCAGTTCATGATAAAACCAACCCTGCAGAACAGTAAGGAGGTGGCTGAGATATGGCCCTGCAGGACCCCCTGACCAGGAGATGCCACAAGGGACCTCAGCCCTCCCCAAACTGCTTTTCAGCAGGAGGCTGGGGAACACCTCAAAGCATGACAAGCACAGTTCGACTTAGGGCTTTTTGGACACCGGCAGTGCCACCTCGACACCTCCTCAGTAGCTCTTCAGCTCAAGCTTCCCAAGCGCTGCTCCTCCCTATTTCATAGAATCATGGGATGGTTTGGGTTGGAAGTGACCTCCAAGCCCATCCAGTGCCCCCCCCCTGCCATGGGCAGGGACACCTCCCACTGGATCAGGGGCTCCCCATCCAACCTGGCCTTGGGCACCTCCAGGGATGGGGCAGCCACCGCTGCTCTGGGCAACCTGGGCCAGGGCTCCTGTGCTCCTGGGAACTGCAACCTTGCAAGAAAACCACACACCCTGCGGAGAAGTTTTACACATGTTCTGCATCACACGCATTCGACAACATCATTTCTTGCTCCCGCAAACCAATTTCAACTCAGTAGATACAGGCTTATTCAAAAAGCAAGGGGTTATATTCCATTAAACAGAAAGCTTGGGGTAGAAGAGCGAGAGTAAATCCACATCCTGTTTTTTCCAGCTCATTTATTTTACCACAAAGTTGCATGCTCATGAGAGATGCAGACGCTTGATGCTAACGCACGTATTGTTGTCCAGAGAAAGAATTCATTTTGCTGAGCATGCACAGCAGCTCGATGCCAGCGAGGAATGAAATATGACGGCTGCAGGTCCCCAGAGATGTGATATTATAGAACCATGGAACAGTTTGGGTTGGAAGGGACCTTGAAACCCATCCAGTTCCACCCCCTGTCATGGGCAGGGACACCTCCCACTGGATCAGGGGGCTCCAAGCCCCATCCAACCTGGCCTTGGGCACCTCCAGGGATGGGGCAGCCACCACTGCTCTGGGCAACCTGGGCCAGGGCCTTCCCACCCTCATTGTGAAGAATTCCTTCCTAATGTCCAATGTAAGACATTCCCCTTCCAATTTAAAGCCGCTCCCCCTCATCCTGTCCCTGCACTCCCTGATCCAGAGCCCCTCCCCAGCTTTCCTGGAGCCCCTTTCAGCACTGGGAGCTGCTCTATGGTCTCCCCAGAGCCTTCTCCTCTCCAGCTGAACAACCCCAACTCTCCCAGCCTGGCCTCGGACAGGAGCTGCTCCAGCCCTGGGATCATCTCTGTGGCCTCCTCTGGACTTGCTCCAACAGTTCCAGGTCCTTCTCATGTTGGGGATTCCAGAACCGGACACAGGACTCCAGGTGGGGTGTGACAAGAGTGGAGCAGAGGGGCAGAATTGTGTGCTCTGCACACGCACGCAGATGCACAGAATAGGTGCCCGCACCCCCACTCCTTTACTCAGAAGCTCGTACCTGTTTCCACTTTGATTTGCATCTTTCCAAGTATTGTTTAATTTGCAATGTAAAATAAAATTACAGTCGCAGAGATGCAACCAGAGATGTGTCCTGTTGCTGGAGAACAGAAATCTTCACCCTCTTGGTTTCCATTATTCACCAAGCAAGAAAAGAAGGGATGAAAGCCTGTTTACTTACACCTGACCCAAACATCCCAAAGTTTGCGAGAGAGACATTTCAGATCAAACAAAAGCACTTTCCTTGGCACGTCCCAAAAGCAGTGCCAGCCAAGCGGACGTGAGCCCTCCCAGCCCACCGCCGCTGCTGTGCTCCAAAGGGAGGCCAGAGGAGGTTAAAAATTAGACAAATTAAAGCCCGTTTCCAAATTATGTGGAAATTATGTGGGGAAACCTACAAACACACACGCACGCAGTCACAGTGGCCTTGGTACTTTATTTGCAAGTCTCCCTGTATGGGAAGAGGGACGGGGATTTGTGACTTGTGCACTCCAGTGTGAACGAGCCAGCACTTCATGGAATGGTTTGGGTCGGAAGGGACCTCAAAGCCCAGCCAGTGCCACCCCCTGCCATGGGCAGGGACACCTCCCACTGGGTCAGGGGGCTCCAAGCCCCATCCAACCTGGCCTTGGGCACCTCCAGGGATGGGGCAGCCACCACTGCTCTGGGCACCCTGGGCCAGGGCCTCCCCACCCTCACAGCAAAACATTTCTCTCTAAGATCTCATCTCAATCTCCTCTCTTTCAGCTCCAAACCATTCCCCATCGTCCTATCCCTGCTCTCCCTGATCCAGAGCCCCTCCCCATTGCACCCTGCAAACTTCCCTAGAGCCGGGGAAAAACAGCTCCCAAAGGGAGAGGAAGGCTGAGACAAACACTCATCCAGGAGTGTTTATTCTAACCTAAAGCACAAGGGATGCAATCCTGCAGGGTGCAGAGCTGCCCAGCACCCTCCAGGTCTGCCAGCAGCGCAAGGATGCCCTGGATCACACAGGATGCGGCCACGTGGCTGGCTAGACTCACTAACATGTTTTCTGAGAGGATGATTCAGCCCACAGGAAGGATCATCGAAGAAGAATTGTTGGACACGATGAGAAAAACTTTCCCAAACAAAGCGTTCTCAGCACCACCTGCCCTCAGCTCCAGCTTTTGTTTGCAAATAACTTCAAGACTCTGGTTTCCACAACAAAGGTTTTCCTCTTTTTGCCTTCTCCTTTCTCGTGGCGTCACCCAGTGCAAGGTGAGCATCGCCCAGTGCAGGGCGAGAATCTCCCCGTGCAAGGCGAGCACTGCCTCGTGCACGGGAAGCACCGCCCAGGGCAAGGCAAGAATCACCCAGGGCAAGGCAATCACTGCCCAGTGTGCAGTGGGTGCCTGGCTGCCATCCTGCCCCCAAGAGTGAACTGCTGTGCAGTACCCAAGCCATCAACACCAGTCTGATACCAAAACCCCTGGCCAGACCCAGTTACACCGCTGTAACTGCAGGATTGCATCTTCAGCAGCTGAATCCCCCAGAATACACAAGCCAGGCTCCCTAAGGCATCCCTCAAGCAAAACTAAACACCAGGAGTACACAAGGTGCAGAGTTTGGGAGATAACTGCACGTACAATCAAGAAGTCTTCCCTTCTGGGCACCATTTATTACAGAATTTGGTCAACACAACACAGCACGGTGAGGTATTTACCTTAAGAACAGTTTAAGGATAGATATGACCTATTTAGAGCTCTGCCAAATATTTCTGTAATTGAATATACCATCAATTATTTAAATTGCATTAAAAAGGGCTGTATTTGATCTACTTGCTACTAAGAAGCACCATTGCCAAGAACCACGATTCTTTTTCCCCTCATAAAGACTTCAAGATGTTCACTTGTCCTTTCCCCTGTGAAGAAACCACATTTTTGCACAACCATACTCCGTGCCCCAAATTCCCCTTTGTACCCCTAAAGTCAAAAGGAAAAGTTACAGGAAGAGCTTACTGAGAAACAATATAAACCCAGCAGCTTTGTTTTAAGCTCTACAGATGCTCAGGGTGTTGATGGCAAAGAGCCCACCAGGCAAAGCCTCAACCAGCCTCTTGACCTCAGTGGGTTTAGGCTGTTGATCGGCCTCTGAGACTCTTTTTAATCACACGTTGGCCAGGAGACACCAAAAAGGTGCTCCAGCTCCTTACACCTTGCTTCCCTTCGTCCATAAAACCAAATCACAACACCCATCTCCAAGCAGAACGTTGACCCAAATGTTGGCAAAGAGATGAAGGAATCAAGCCGGTGGTGGTGGGTTGGGTTTTTTAAAGATCTAGATCTGTCACCTGGTCTGGCTCAGTATGTGGAATCATAGAATCGCTTGGTTGGCAAAGACCTTTGAGATCATTGAGTCCAACCGTCCCTGCCCACTACTAAACCATCCCTGAGCACCTCACCTGCCTGGCTGTTAAACCCCTCCAGGGATGGGGACTCCACCACCTCCCTGGCAGCCTCTGCCAGGGCCTGAGAGCGCTTTTGGTGAAGAAATTTTTCCTGATGCCTAATCTGAACCTGCCCTGGTGCAACGTGAGGCCATTTCCTCTCATCGCATCACCAGGTATCTGGGACCAGCTCAAGGGAGGGGACAGGAAGGGAGGGGACAGGAACGGGGAACAGAGGGCCGTGCATCTTCCAACAGCAGCGTGGATGCATCCCACCTTAAACCACAGAATTATAGAATGATTTGGGTTGGAAGGGGCCTTAAAAGATCACCCAGTTCTAATCCCCCTGCCATGGGCATGGACACCTTCCACTAGAACGTATGGTATGAAACGTCCAGCTCATGCCAGGACATGTCACCCTCAGCATTTCCCTGCCTCTGGGGTCCTCCTGCACTGGGGGGAATTACAACTTGTTTGGACAACAAGGATATCGCTGAATGAGTGGAGGAGACACCCATCCTTACTATCCCTTCATCAACAGGCTGGGCACACCGAGCCTCCTCCATAAGCCCCATGGTTGGTCCCTTGCTGCTGACCTTGGCGACAGCTCTCCCTTTCCCCAGACAAACACGCCGGGATGAGGTGCCAGTAGATGGCACTCAACGTGTAGGATGGCTCCTCTCTTTCCTAGGACTAACCAACACTTTTTTTCCTGCGTGCTCATTTCAAACCATCTCCTGGGTGCAACTTCAGCATCACTTAATGACAGCCAGCAGGAGCTGGTTCTCCTTGGTCTGACCTCTCATACTGACCAGCAGAAAAAGCCCTGAGAAAACCCCACCACGCTGTCCCTAGGAAGCCCCATGAAGATCTCATGAAAGCAGGTTCTATTCTTCTGACTTTTACACCACCACGGAGTAACATTTCATCTAATTTAGATCTTTCACATCACCCTGGGCACGCACTGACCCATCGTACGGATTGTGGATGGGTGATGCAGCGAACCCACACGAGCATCCAGCCCGGCTTCACAGACTGCGACCGAGCCCTTTAAACGCTCTGCACGTCAGGGCTGTGTCCTATTCAGAGGAACAAGCTGGAGACAAAAAGAGACCTATTAGATTATCTTGTCTGTCTCTCCTCTACATCATGTTTTGTTTTCTAGTGCTTTTGTCTAGACAGCAGTAACCCTTCTTATCAGGAATGCCAATATAACTGGCTAGGAAAATTCACCATTAAGAAGTCTCTCTGATATTTTGCTTAAAGTTTGCTTGTTCTTAACTACAAGAAGCTCAAATGACCTTTTTCCTCCATGAACAAAAAGAGCTGCGTCAGTGCCCAACTCATAAATGCAGAAGCTCTGGTTGCCTGAAGGGGGTTAAAACCTGGAGCTCCAGGGTCTGTTGGGATGGTGAGAGCTGAGCCATGTGGCCCAGCAGGTCCAAGCGAAATGCTGCGTGTGCTCGTGGCAAGAAAAAGGGGGGCTTCACCTTCAAATACAACTTTTGAAAGGATACAGATGTATAAAATTGAGAAGGAACAAAAAAATCCACTCTGGTACTGCAAGGAAAACCCTGCGAGGGGGCAAAGTCATCATGGAATGACCAGACTGCCTTCTGGCAGCACCTATCTCCGCTTGCAGGGAGACCCTGGGCCATCCTGGCCGCAGACCAAGCTCCCTCTGGCTCCTCACCACACCAGGTTCAGAAGGCACTTCAAGGCATCGCAGTACTTGCTGCTCTGGAAGGAAAGGGCCTTTCTCATCCCACATTTATCTTAAGCAAGTTCTGGGGCCCACTGGACTTTCCAGGGGCTGCTGAATGTGTGAGACAGCAGGAAACGCAGCGAAAATCAGTTCCCCATTTGGAGCACAACGTGGCCAAGAAGCCCCCGAGGTGGGGCAGGGCAGCACGGATGGGAAGAGGAAGACCCAGCCGGCAGCAAGCGACCATCGGCTCAGCTGTTTGCAAAACCGCAGCTCCACACCTCCTGCCTGGCAGGAGACACAAGAGCCTTGCGGCAAAGCGAGCAGGTCCAAGGCTGGAGGGGACAGCCAACCCCCACACAAGCTGCCCCAGCCGGTCCTCTGGACCCCTCAACCCCAGGCAGGATTGAGGGGACAACAAGCTGGTTGGCAACCTCTCTGGTGCCCAGTATCCTTCGTACTCAAGGCTTTGGCTGCTCAGCTCCTGCCCACACTGCTCTGATCAGGACAAGGAGCACACATCTACCCCTGGTGACCTTGGGCATCGAAGTTTAACTCTCTCATGGGAAGCTTGTGTAGTTTGCTCCCTCCTGCCCATACTCTTTATCTCAGCAGCATCCCAAAGCCTCAGCTGCTTCCCAGCATCCCAGGGGAACCCTGCCTGCTATAAAGCACGCAGCGTAACTGCCTCACTTCAACACAACCCACGTTTATTTAAAACTAAGAGGTGTGCGTTTCCCAAATGAGCAAGAGCCCCTGTAGCCCACCTCATCCCAAAGCAATTTGTAGCGATTCAGATAAACCACTTTCTCTCCAGTTAAAACGAGACAAGCCACTCAAATTAAAGCCAGACCACCTCCAGAGAGCCGGGCATTGGTTTGATTCAGTTCTAAAACCAGCTGAAATTAAAACCACCCCACAAGCCCTTTGTAGGGCAAGGAAACCCTGCATCCAGGTCATGTTACCCACAGCCACCATCTCAAGCACGGGGACCACGGGTCGCCACCTCACTCACGGAACCCTCAGCTGGCCATCGACATCGTTCCATGCTGGAGCCAGCCTCCAGCTATCATCCCTTCTCCTCTTCTTGCCGTGCTGCTCGCTGCAGCTTGCTTTAATAGTTTTAAGGACTTACGTATATGTTGTGGGGGAAGGCAGGGAAGCAGCAGAAAAAGATGAGCTATTCTTGCAGAGCCATATTTCTTGCTCCCAAAACAGGATCGTGTGTCCTCAAGCAGCATTAATGCTCTCTGCTTCTGCCCAAAAGTGCAACGGCACTGAAAGGCAGAGCGTGGGGAGGAGAAAAGGACCCCTGAAGACTTCCAGCCCCACACTCCAGTCCACCTGCCTCCAAATCCCTCGACAGCAGAATTCCCAACTGATCTGCTACAGATTATTCCTTCACACCCCGTCCTCCCAACCTCTGCCAAAAAATCCGCTGCCAGCCGTCTGGCAGGAAGACCTACCCCGAAACAGCTTGTTCTGGGATGCCATGGCCATTGAGTAGTTGGCAGCCGAGGAGCCCAGCACCCCTGTGCGGAGCCGTCCGAGTCCCAGCGCGCTCCTCCCACACGCCCGGGAGTGCTGGGGAGGAGCGCGGCTCCCGGTTCCGCCGTCCCTGCCCACTCCTGCCTGCCTTTGTTTGGGGGACCATAAAGGAGTTCACTCTAAGGACAAGCAAAGGCAGTTAAAAGAAACTTAAAGAGGTTTATGGAGTGGATTAAGTTTACCAGGGCATTTTATGATGCACTGCCCACAGAGCAAAGAGCAACTCGGCAGCATCTCTTCCAGACCAGGATTGCTCCCAGGGAGCAAAGGACTTGCACACATGTTATGCAGGGAAGCAGCAGAGAAAGATGAGCTATTCTTGCAGAGCCGCGTTTCTTAGTCCCAAACCAGCGTTAACGCTCTCCGCTCCTGCCCAAAAGCGAAAAAACGAGAGATTCCCTGGACAGAGCACCCAGGGCAATGGGAAGCACATGGAAAAACTCACTTCTGTGCCTCAATTCTGCTCTTATCACAGATGTTACCTCCTCAACAGCATCCCTGCTAAGAGCTGGGGTCGGGGCTGAGCTGCACCCCTGCTAAGCAGGGCTCCCATGGAGCAGTCACTTGCCCTCTAACAAAAGCCATCCCCACCCCATCCTGCGCGGCTCTGTTGTGGCAATGCAGGGCATTGCTTTGGCACAGCCCTGGTCGCCGTTTATTGTCTTTGCTTTCCTTTATCTGCCGATCTCAAAGCGTTTTAGAAATGTTAAACCTCAAAGACTCTCTAGGGAACAAAACTGTTCCTTGCTATTGTACGTATGGAGAGGTTTGCCCAAAAATCAGGACAGAGCTGGAAATGCAGAACTGAGACCAGGGCCGAGACAGCTTCTGTTGGTAAAATATCCAGCAAAAGAGATTATCCCTTAAATACTTGCGTGGACAGACGCATCTCCAGATATTAACCCACCTCTTGGAATAAGCCCTTGCACTCTCCAGATCCAACATCCTTCCAAGCTGGAGAGCACAAAAGTCTTCATAACTGTCAGAATCCAAACCACAAGGTCCCACTCATCTTTCAGTTTTCTTCTTTGGGTAAAAAAGCACCAGTTTCAATTTTTTCGAAAATTATTTAAAGAAAACAGAACAAAAACCCACAATGCTTTTAAAAATACAACGCAAGCTGAGGGAGTAGGGCTGTTCTCTGCTCCTGAGCTGATCCAGAAGGGCTGGAAGAAGCAGAGTTGTGGGAGATGCTCAGGATTGGCTCTCTGTGCCCTGTGGTCCACGATCTTTCTAGGTTGCAGTGGTATCACTTGGGTCACAACAACCCCAGGCAGCGCTTCAGGCTTGGGGAGGAGTGGCTGGAGAGCTGCCTGGCACAGAAGGACCTGGGGGTGTTGGTCAACAGGAGCTGTACATGAACCAGCAGTGGCCCAGGTGGCCAAGAAGGCATCAGCATCCTGGCTGGGCTCAGCTTGCCTCAGGCAGCAGGAGCAGGGAAGGGATTGTACCCCTGGACTTGGCACTGGTGAGGCCACACCTCGAATCCTGGGTTCAGTTTTGGGTCCCTCAGTACAAAGACCTCGAGGGGCTGGAGCGCGTCTGGAGAAGGGAACGGAGCTGGGGAAGAGGATGGAGAACAAGTCTTACAAGGAGCAACTGTGGGACCTGGTGTTGTTTAGCCTGGAGAAGAGGGGCTGAGGGGGAGACCTCATCACTGTCTACAACTCCATGAAAGGAGGTTGTGGCAAGGTGGGTGCTGAGCTCTTCTAACAAGTGAGAAGTGATAGATGGGATATTGGGAAAAATTTCTTCACCAAAAGGGTTTTCTGGCACTGGAACAGCTGCCCAGGGCGGTGGTGGAGTCCCCATCCCTGGAGGGGTTTAACAGCCGGGCAGCTGAGGTGCTCAGGGATGGTTTAGTAGTGGGCAGGGACGGTTGGACTCAATGATCTCAAAGATCTTTTCCAACCAAACGATTCACAGTGGGAAGCACAAATCACAGCTCCCCACTTTTATCCTCAGCTTTATTTTCCATGCACTTCAGTTGAAAGGAACCTGAGGAGCAGCAGGAAGTGGGAATTCAGTGCTATCCAAGCTCAGCTTTTCCCACTGCTCCAGTGAACCACTGCACTGAGCTGGACGGTATGGGAATCACACCAGAGCTTTACTGGGGGAATCACTGTCTGTGCACTCCAGCTAGGAGGGAAAACTGAAATAACAGAGTGCTGGGATGGGAAGGAGCCAGCATGAGGGTGCCCTTGGTAGAGGAACAGTAGCTGGAAAACCTCACAGGAACAAGAGCAAGGAGCAGCGGGAGACAGCCGAGCAGCCAGCACAAGCATCCTCTTGGATGCAGGAGCTCATGCGTGACCTGAAATTGCTCCGCTTAGGCTGGAAACGCTTTGGGACCAGCTCTTCCAAGATGTGAGTTCAGTGCCTGGCCCAAAGGACCTCCAATTTGGACTGCAACAAGCAATCTAGAGAGGATCCCAGGAGCTCACTGTGAGCTCATGGCTCTGTACATCAGTACATCTGAGCATCAACTCTCCCGCAAGCCTGGGATCTCATGCAAGTCCTCTGGTTTCCGACCCAATGCTCTGCACCAAAAAAAAGCTGGAAAAGCAGAAGCAGCTCTGAAGAGCGTGTAATAACCCCGCAGGACAAAATTCAGGATATGTTTTCAGAGCGGCAGAGGAGCTCCATTTGGTCCAACTGCAGAGTTGGGCAGTTCCTGGGAAGTCAATGCAGGGAGGGTGACGTCTTCCAAAAAGAGGGAGATGTGGAGACCGACCAGGCAACCGTGTGCCCCTTCCAGTGCTTCCCAGCATCTCATCTCGGGAAGGCTCCAAAGGGACTACGAGGCAGCTCCTACCAATGGGGAGAGGACAAGCAAGGGTTCACAGGCACCGTGCGTAGAAACAGCAGCTTAAAAATAAACGAGTCCAAACTTTTGAGTTCTGAACTAACAGAAACTGAGAGGACTTCTGCAGGATCTCTGCTGACCACAAGGCAGCAAAGGCTTCTTCCTCTTCAGCTGTTTCACCCCTGGGTCGCTTTTTACAGGTTGTGGCTGCAACCGCTATAACCTCAGAGGCTGCTCGTTACATCACAGCCGAGAAGCAACTAACGAAAGAAACGTGGACAGGACAGGCACCACTGAGGCTCCACCTTAGAGCATCCCACTCAGCCTGAAGAATTCAATCAAACCAAATCTGGAGGTGCCCAAGGCCAGGTTGGATGGGGCTTGGAGCCCCCTGATCCAGTGGGAGGTGTCCCTGCCCATGGCAGGGGGTTGGAACTGGATGGGCTTTAAGGTCCCTTCCAACCCAACCCATTGCATCATTCTATGAAACCCAAAGCCGGAGCCCTAATTTCAAGAAAAAGATCCAAAGCAGACTTGGGCTGTTTGGGCAAGGAGGAGCCATAGACAGACAGCACCCGTTGAGGCCCTGGGTTTTGCTCTCCAGGGCAGCTCAACCTGCAGGTCGCTCCCAAAGGTTCAGATCAGCTGGGTTCACCAACCCCCTGACCCTACCTCTTCTTTCCGTTTTGCACCACTGATTTCCAGGGAACGGCATAACGAAAGCCACGATGACTGCTGGGCCTTGCAACATCAAGAGAATAAACCGCAGGCAGGTGGACAGAGAGGAGGAGGACAAGAAACAGGGCAGCTTCAGGATTTAGGCTGAACGCTGCTCAGATGGGAACACTGCTGTGGGAACGGACAACTCTCCATGGAGAGCCTTGAGAGCTGGGTTAGGATCTTAGAGCTTAGGGTCAAGTTGTCCCTGTGGAGTTGTCCTACACCTCCACTGCCACCGAGCAACCAGCTGCATGCGCAAGGACAGGAGCTCAGGATGTGCTTCTTCCATGCACACCACTGCCACATTCCCAAGGCCAGATGTGCCCCTTTCAACAGCAATGAAATGTCTTTAACCCTGTACACACCAGGCACAGGTGACACCTCTGGGTCACCCCAGTTAACACCTTCAGAGGAGCAGAGAGGAAAAAGACAAAGGTGCAATCCTGTGCTGGTGGCCTGGACCAGACCAACCCTGCATCCGAGCTCCACAGCATCTCCAGGTCTCCATGGCACAAGGGAAGTCCTGCAGGTGCTCACACTCTGCTAACAGCACTGCCAGAGCCTCCTGCCTCGGTCCTTAGCACCTGGGAGGTCTCAGAGCTGTTCCTGCCACCCAAAGGAGCCTCAGTACTCTTGAGACACAGGACCTTGCTTTTCCTGGGAGGGTTTTTAGAGTTAAAGCAACACCGGTAGTGGGATTGTCAGCAGCACAAATGCACAATCAGGAGGGGAAGATGTGGGGGGAAAGCATCCAACCAGCGAATATAATACTTGGAAGGAAAAGCAGATTTTAAAAAAAATTCAAAATGAGGGGGTGGTAAAAAAAAAAAAAATCTCAGGAAGTCATCTAGTCATTCCTGCTCTTTGCTGAAACAATGGACTCGGGATGCTGGCGAAGTTATAAATAATCCTGCTGGCTACACAACACAAATAGACGGCAGGAGCAGGGTAACTATGGGCTCGATGGAAAGTGACTCATTACCTTCTTAGAGCATGGCCAAAGAAGGGCAAACATCACCGATGCGGGGGCTCCAGGGGCCGGTACCCCCATCCCAGCAGCTCGGTCTGTTAGGAAGACAAAGCCTGTCCTGCAGGCGCCCTCGAGGGCATCACACTGTGCTTTCACAGCACCAAGCCTGTCTCCAAATCAAAGCAGACCACACTGCCTGACACTGGGGAACTGACGGCATGAGAGCACCCAAATTGGGGGAAAATAATGGGAAGCCACTAACTCCACAACATCCTTCTCTTTTTAGACAGGAAGTTGCCATTGCAAGATGATTTGGCTGAGCTGTTTTCCAGATCTCTCCTCCGAAGTCTGAGTGAGCACAGGGATCACAGAATGGTTTAGGATGGCTTGGGTTGGAAGGGACCTCAAAGCCCAGCCAGTGCCACCCCCTGCCATGGGCAGGGACACCTCCCACTGGATCAGGGGGCTCCAAGCCCCATCCAACCTGGCCTTGAACACCTCCAGGGATGGGGCAGCCACCACTGCTCTGGGCAACCTGGGCCAGGGCCTCCCCACCCTCACAGCAAAACATTTCTCCCCAAGATCTCATCTCAATCTCCCCTCTTGCAGCTCAAAACCGTTTCCCCTCATCCCATCCCTGCACTCCCTGATCCAGAGCCCCTCCCCAGCTTTCCTGGAGCCCCTTTCAGCACTGGGAGCTGCTCTAAGGTCTCCCCAGAGCCTTCTCTTCTCCAGCTGAACAACCCCAACTCTCCCAGCCTGTCCTCATACAGGAGGTGCTCCAGCCCTCGGATCATCTCCGTGACCTCCTCTGGACTCACTCCAGCAGATCCACATCCAGCATGCCTCGAGATGCTGGGACAACTGCTCCAGGGAAGGGGCTCTGCCCTGAATGCAGCACTGAGGGACGTGCATGGTCCCCTTGGCCTGGCCCTCATGGGGAAGGGAAGACCCATCTTTTTGGGCATCCAGGACAACCCCATGGTTGCTCCAGGTCTGTGGCTGATCACAGCATGGAGCATGAAGCGCACCAGCCCTTACGCTGGGCCCGAGGTGCTGTGCGCGTGGCCACAGTAGCAAAGATCACTCAAGCCAAAAGTAACTGAGAAAGATCTTCCCAACTGGAGTCTTGGATAATTTGGAAGTGACATAAATTCTCCCTTTTAAAAAAAAAAAATAGGGAAAAAAAGAGCTTCCTGACTTGTTATTCCATTACCCAAATCTGGAAATGTAATCATATTAGTTCAGCTGCATTAACACAACAAAAACCCCCAACAAAAACGGCCTTAAAGATTGAACTGATCTCCAAGGGGCCAAGAGAAAGGAGAACAAAAGTCAGAAGCCTGTGGCAACCAGCTTCCCCCGCAAGCACTGCGGCCAGCCTGGCACCCAAACCATCCTCCGAATACAGATCCGCAGAGGATGTGAAATAATCAGGATGTGAAATGATTTTTAAGGGGTTTTTTTGCCAGGTAGGTGAGGTAAAAGGTCACCAAGAGCCGTGGGAGCACACCCAGCTCAGCAACATAATGCTGAGCTTGTTATAGAGCTTAAACGTACCTCCAGCAAGGAGAAAAATCCAGCCTTCAGCCAAGAGCAATGTCCAGGCAGCTCTTGGAGGCTGTGGGGATGCGAAGCCACGGATCCAGCCACCATAAGACTTCTAAGCCAGCCCCTCTTCCAGAAGTCCAAGCAGCCGTGAGAAGCCACCGCTCCTATTTTACGGCAGCCGAGAAACACTGACTTACGCTGCTTGAGAAGCAACAGCCACAGAGAAACCACAGCCAAGTCTGGGAATGGGTTTGGAGCTGCCACCGCTCCAGCCAACTAAAAATAAAAAGCCAAAATGCTGCAGGCTCCAGCCAGGACACTTTTAGCCCAGCCCTACATGCCAGGAGACAAACCAAGGTGCACATGCCAAACCCCAGCTGACGGCAGGCAGGGAAAACCAAGTGAAGAATCAGAGAACCATGGAATGGTTTGGGTTGGAAGGGACCTCAAAGCCCAACCATTCCACCCCCTGCCATGGGCAGGGACACCTTCCACTGGATCAGGGGGCTCAACAACCCTCACCCTCACCACGCTCCTGTTGCCCACGCAAAGGCGACTCAAAGCCTGCACAGCTGGCCCATGGATCATCTTCGGGAAGAAGAGGTGCCTGTTGATACCAAAGTCCTTTTGGAGTCAGCAGAGGAGGTTAAAAACCTACAAGGGCAGGCAGGGCAGCTGAAATGTGGGAAGGCTCGGCAGCAGGCTCACCTCCTTGCCATGAGCGGAGCTACCACTGAAAACACGTTGCTTCAGAGTAAATCTAATCTTAATCCCTCTTCTCCAGGGGTTGCAGCCTCTGAATTCAGAGGATGTAGGAATGCCCACCCAGTCAGAAAGCTTCACTTCAGGTTTTAGAGGAAAGGTGCGAACAGTTGGAACCACAAGAATTAAAGAATAGTTTGGGTTGGAAGGGACCTTAGAGATCATCCAGTTCCAACTAGAACCTTGCTTTAAAATCTTTTCTTTAAAAAGGGAAAATAAACCCCACCACATGGAACAGGGAGGAGGCACATCCACCTTCCCACAGCCTCTCAGGCCATTCATCATTTGGATAAAATCCAGTTTCACATTGAAATTCAGCTGGACTTTCAAATGCAAATACAAGGAGAAGAGCAACATATGGTCGAGGTTAGTGCGTATTTTTCCTAATTAAATGGCATGCTGCTGTTTTGTATAACAATGTTAACGGGGCATTAAGAGGCCTTTGGAAGAGAGAGCACTGCACTTGAAAAAAAAACAGGTCTCAAGAAAGCAGAAGGGGCCCAGGACCCCCCTGCTTTCCGAGGAGTGGTCACGCACCCAGCATGGTAAGGATGGGAATCTGTTCCTTGCCCGAGCAAAGCCACTCACTCCCCCGGGCTGTGAAAGAGGAGGATGAAAAGAAAGCCGTGATGGGCAACATCAGCGTCCCCCAAAGCTTGTCCTGCAGGAGCCTGGCTGAGTCTTCTTCGAGGTCAGGGCCCTCATGGGTTGTCGCCTGGGGAACACTTGGATGCCTCCAAATCTGCAACCAAAGAGCATCGCGATGGAGACCCCAGAGGGCTTTTGGATGGGGAAAAACCTCACTGATTCCTCATCCCCAGGGATGAGGGATGAAGGATGGGCAGAAGATGCTTCAGAACTCTTTGAGTAGAAGAACAGCCCTGCCTTGAGTGGCAGATGCCACCAAACCTGCTGCCCACGGTTCTTGGGAGAGGCAAGTGCCATCGCCAAAGGAGAGTCCACGGCTTGCTGCAGCCCCCAGCGCCCCGTGGACAGGACACGGGGAGCATCACCCGCGTTCCTGGAAGGTTCTTCTAGTCCTAAACAGGCCGAGGTTTTACAAATGATTCCTTTGCCCTGCTTGGCATGAAGAATGCCACCTCCACACACATCCCAGGGTGCTGGGGGCTGCCCTTCCTCCCGACCTCGTGTCCTGACACTCTGAAACGAAGCCCGTTTATTTATTTTCAGTCCCTCTCTAACCATGATGACTCCCCTGCTAGAAAAAGCTTACACCACATTAAGTTCACCTCCTTCTTGCTCATGACGCAATTCCCAGCTAAATTTAGAGGGAGATGCTGCCTTAGGTCACTTTGGAGGTGGGGAATCTGCTTCCCAGGGTTAATGGGCGGATGGACAGGATGTTTTTTACTCTTCCTCCCTCGGTTTGGAGCTGGGCTACCTGGAGAGGTAACTGAAAAATTCAACATAAAATAAAAGGGGGCAGATGTCCTGGAGTGCCTCTTTCCCTCCTTTAGTGTGGGAGGAAGGCGCTAGGAAGACATCCTCCCTCCCTGACAGTAATCACGGCAGTAAGAAGAGCATCAGAACAGCTGCTACCGAAATTCTCCAAAGCTGAATCAAGAAATCTTCACTCACAGTTCAGCTTTTTCCTCTTCTGGTCTTTCTTCCTCTCTGTTTCCACCCAGGCCAGGTTGGATGAGGCTTTGAGCAACCTGATCCAGTGGGAGGCGTTGCTGCTTATGGCAGGGGGGTTGGAACTGGATGGGCTTTAAGGTCCCTTCTGATTCTATGATTTTTGATTTTGATTATGATTCTATGAAACTCACAACCAATATATCCAGACAGCAAAACTCCCCATCCTATCCCAGTTGGATGGAGTCTTGAGCAGCCTGGTCTAATGGCAGGTGTCGCTACCCATGGCAGGGGGATTGGAATTGGATGACCTTTAAGGTCCCCTCCAACCCAAACCATTCCATGATTCCATGAACTGGTTTCAAGACAGCAAAGGCACAACAGCCGCAGACATTGCATCCTGGAGAGGACAGACCCCAGGGAGCTGCAGGCTCCAGTTGGATCCTCTAGCATAAAACCAGCTACAAACCCCTGGGTGTGACAGCATTTTCAGATGCTGCTTCCACTTTGGGTGCAGAAGCTGGCCTGATTCTAACTCCCAGAACGCTGTTGGGGTGTGGAACCTGCTCACTCCTGCCAACACGGCCAGACGCACTTGTTTTGGAGCCACAAGAGCTCCGCACCCCTGCTTTTGCCTCGGGTGATCTCCTGTCCCCAGCGCTCACTGTGCTCCCAGGCCCCCATACAATTACACATTCAGCACTGCAATATATTTCACACTGTATTTCATGCCTCATTTGGCAACAAAATTAATTAAACTTTAAGTCAACGCTGAAGGAGTGCAGTACCTTTCCTCCCTCTGTGGCATATATAACTCAATTTGTTTAAGCTAATGCGCTAATCAAGACTTGCAAAGAATTTGGGAACATTTTGGCACAAGGGCCTCTAGAGCATGCGGCGAGACAGTCTCCATGCTGGCTGGTCTCCGCTCGGAGGTCCATCGGTGGTCCAGACATCCTCTACTTACGACAGGCTGTCTGCAACCATAGGATCATGGAATCACAGAATCATTACGGTCGGAAAAGATTTCTAAGATCACCCAGTCCAACCATCAGCCCAACACCCCCACTGCTACTAAATCATGTCCCTAATGCCACCCCTACGTGGTTTTTGAACCCCTCCAAGGATGGAGACTCCACCGCTGCCCTGGGCAGCCTCTGCCAGGGCTTCACCACTGTGTCAGCAAAAAAAGTTCTCCTGGTATCCAATTTAAACCTCCCCTGGTGCAACTTGAGGTCATTTCCTCTCATCCCATCCCTTGTTACTTGGGAGCAGAGACCAGCACCCACCTCACTAAAACCTGCACCCTCTGGAGAAGCCCCACTCTCTTCAAATGTAACTCCCTGCCAATGGCACAGTCACCAACAGGCGGCCAAGCACATCGAGAATGGGTTTTTGGCAGCCCCTGAGCATCTGCAGGCTTGGAGGTGGGATATCAAGCAGGTCATTGTGCATCCTCGCCTCCCAGATTCATAGAATTATAGAATAGTTTGGGTTGGAAGGGACCTTAAAGCACACCCAGTTCCAACCCCCTGCCATGGGCAGGGACACCTCCCACTGCATCAGGGGGCTCCAAGCCCCATCCAACCTGGCCTGGAACACCTCCAGGGATGGGGCAGCCACCACTGTTCTGGAAACCGGTTCCAGTGTCTCAGTATGTGATCAGGTTCAGGCAACTGCAGGTCTCCAACTATGCTGGTTGCCGGGGAATGTGCCAGGAAAACCCCGGCACCCAGTCTCGATGCTGCCCGTGTCCCTTGCCCTTGTCACATCGGGACAGACAGACAAGCCACTGCTCCTCCCTGCCACCCCGTTGCTGTGCTCCGGAGATTTCTCAGCTATTTGAAGGCGCTAGGATAGGGCAGGATAATCCCAGCCCACGCGGCTGGGAATCCCAAGAGGCAGATGTGGGCAAACTTTTTGGCATAGCTGAGACAGCTGCGTTGGCCGCGTGTCCACCACTGGCCCCTGCGTGGGATGGAGAGGGCGCTGGGCAGGCGCCAGCACGCGGGCGGGCGGGCGAACCCCTCCACTCCCGCGCCTGGAGCAGGTAAAACAGGCTGAGCAGAAGCAGAGAGGAGAGAGCAGCAAGACAAAAGAGAAATAACAGCCAGCAAGCAGCGACACAGGGTTTGCTGGCACCACCATCCCCACACCGCAGGGAGAGGTATCGAACCCACTCCTGGGAGCGCTGCTGCGGGTTTGTGAGGCACAGCCTGGCTCACGCTGCTCCCAGGGCACCTTTCCAGGGATGCTGCCAGTTCATCTCGTGCCTGCAGTTAGCTCATCACACCACAGCGCTGCCAGTGAGTAGAGCTGCCTGGTTTAGACAATCACCTCACATCACCTCTAGGACATGTTTCCCAAGAGGGTTTCACCTGCTCACTGGTGCAGTTGATCACAGAATCATGGAATGGTTTGGGTTGGAAGGGACCTCAAAGCCCATCCAGATCCAACCCCCTGCCATGGGCAGAGACACCTCCCACTGGATCAGGGGGCTCCAAGTCCCATCCAACCTGGCATGAAACACCTCCAGGGATGGGGCAGCCACCACTGCTCTGGGCACCCTGGGCCAGGGCCTCCCCACCCTCACAGCAAAACATTTCTCCGTAAGATCTCATCTCAATCTCCCCTCTTTCCACTCCAAACTGTCCCACCTCATCCCACCCCTGCACTCCCTGATCCAGAGCCCCTCCCCAGCTTTCCTGAAGCCCCTTTCAGTACTGGGAGGCTGCTGTGAGGTCCCTCTGGAGCCTTCTCTTCTCCAGGCTGAACAACCCCAACTCTCTCAGCCTGTCCTCGTATGGGAGGTGCTCCAGCCCTCGGATCATCTCCATGACCCTCCATCCCCTTAAGACACCTATTTGCCGTCTGAAACTCAAAAAACCAATAATTCTGATTTGAGACTCACTGCAGATAAACATTAACAATGGAGATGTTACAAGCAGAGTAACTGGTCACACGTGGGCCACGTGCTGGCGTAGGGCACCCTACAGAGCATGCAGAATTCGAAATTAGCAGCAGCGAGGTCCAGCAGAAATGCTTGCCAGCCCTGCTGGGCCCCTTCCAAAGCCATCTCTCCCCTTTGGAAAGGGCACAACATGCGTGCAAGGCCTCAAGCTGGGACGCTGAGCCAAAGGCAAAACAATTCCAGTCTCAGCCCTGCACCAACACAGGGCTCAGGCAGGACTGTGGGAGCAGAGTTAGGGCGGGACAAGGCAGAGCTGCTGCATCCCAACACCAAATCCCAACCCTGCTGCCCTCCAGAAGATCATTTGTGACGAGACACTGGCCCTGGCGATGGAGAAGCCAGCAATGTGAGCAAGGCAACGACATTAGGCGTGCAATTAATACACAACTGGCTCCTCTTACTAGAAGGAACACAGGTGCTTGAGCTCGTACATGTTCTTCTCAAACACAGAAGGTTCAGTCCTCGCCCAGCTTCACGTCAGCCTTAACCCGAGCAAGGCACGTGGTTTTTACATAAGAAACACAACCCCTTAAGCAGGCACAGTCACACCAGGATGGAATTGCTTCATAGAGGGAAGGAAAACTCTCTGCCGGCAGGAGAGAACTGTATGGCTTTAGTCTTCTGGCAAAGTCAAAACTGTCTGTTTAAACAAGGTCTGTGTCAGATTTGCAATTTCTAAGCAAAAGCTGTCACTTCGCTCAGTAGAGCTTTGGCTCTCCGGGAGCCCCAACATTCCCTGTGCTCTTTCCTAGTTCAAACCCAGCCCAGAGGACTCATTCCCGGGGTGAGAAGACAAAACCCCCCCTAAATTCCCAAAAATGTCTCCCCTGAAAAGATGCACCGTGAAGTTAAACACACACCCAGACAGGGACCAGGCTGTATTTGCCTCTCCCCAACTGCTGGAGAAGCACAGAGCTGCTGGCAGAGCATCCCCACCACCCCAGCAACACGGTTACCCTTCTCCTGCTCTTCCCAGGCTCACACCTCGTGTGTCCGTTAGAAGCCTTGGGCAGGACACCCTCACTCTCAGCCTTACCCAAAAATTCAAGGAAAACAAACTTGGAGAGAGGTAGCAGTGAGAGGAAGGCTTTAATGTTCCAACCTCATTGCAAAGGCACAGGAGGTGCTCTTTCCCAGGTGGGGAAGCCCTGGGAGCACGAACATGCATGCCGGGACGTGAGGATCAGAAATGCCACTGGGATGTGACACCAGATTAGGGGCGTGAAGATCTGCCCCTGCCATTTGTTCCCCCATGCTTGCCATTTCCTGCTGACCCATGTTCCCTGCCCCCAACTTTTGGGCCATCCAAGTCTTTTCTCTCCAACCCTGCTTTCTGTATCCCAGGTTAATGGGATGGGAAAAACAGAGAGAGGAAGGAGGAGATTCCCAAAGGCAGAGAGAGAAACAAAGCAAAAAGCCGTTTAACGCACCTGACAAGCACGTGGGAGACGAACTCCACTGAAAGTCCTCCAGGCGTTGTTACTGGAAAGGCTGGGACTGCAGCTCCCTGGGTGTTTCCCTACAATGCCCTCAGCATCCTCCTACACCCCATCAGTGGGGCTGTGCCAGCGGCAGAAATGGAAATGCGCCAGGGGTGCAGAGAACAGGCTAAGGAGACCCCAACAGCTTCACAAGCCTGACTTATCCATGGCAAGGCATTTTTTTTTCCACCGAATGGTTTCGGTTGGAAAAGACCTTTAAGATCACAGAGTCCAACCATCGATCCAGCCCTGATAAGTTCACCACCAAACCATGTCCCCAGGTACAACATCCACTCCTCTTTTAAACACCTCCAGGGATGGGGACTCAACCACCCCCCTGGGCAGCCTCTTCCGATGCTTCACAACCCCTTCAGTAAAGAAATCCCTCCCAGTCTCCAATCTAAATCTCCCCTGGGTCATCTGGAGGCCATTTCCCCTTGTCCTGTCACTGGTTACCAGGGAGAAGAGACCAACCCCCACCTCATCACAACGTCCTGTCAGACAGTTGTAGAGATCCATGAGGTGTCCCCTCAGCCTTCTCTTCTCCAGACTGAACAACCCCAGGTCCCTCAGCTGCTCCTCATAAGATTTGTGCTCTAAACCCTTTACCAGCTTTGCTGCCCTTCTCTGGACATGCTCCAGCATTTTGATGTCCTTTAATATAGCTAAAAAGTCATTGTTACTTTGAAAGAAGCGCTCTTGCTGATAGGCAGGCAAGTAAATTGGTCTGCTTTGGCTTTTTTGTTGTGGTGGCTTTGTGTTTAGTGACAGTTTTGCGAGCCTGCTGTACGGGCACGCACGCAACCGCAACATAAACAGGCAGCCTGAAGTGCGCGCTTGAATGGCAAGTGCCAGCTCTAAATATCAAGTCACATATTGCACACCTCATGGCTGCCTTTCATCATCTATCAAAATAGCAAGCGAAGCCCATCACTCCCACTTCAGTGTAAGCAAAACATGTGGGAACTGGAGGCAGGCAGCACAAAAACGTGATCCATCCTTACTAATAAAAGCTCCTGCTTTCCTCACGATGGGAAATAGCTGCAAATGCGTTTTTGCAGTCCCAAACTCGACTGCTGACAGCACAGCAACAGAAACGCTGCGATTAGCTCTTTGCAGCTCTCCAATTGAGATGCTTTTACTGCAAACTACTCAGCCAGCTCCTCCGTAAACGGAGTCCAACGCAGCTCCTGCAATCACAAAGCTGCTGGGCAGGACCTCGCTCCCAACCGCTGCACCAGACCCAACCTTCCCCACCTCGGAGCTTCCTAATGCAGGGCTGCCTGCACACACTAAATAATTAAATCTTCAAACAGCTCACCCATAACACCAATTAAAGAGACACCCTCAGCTTTCAGAGAATTTATTACTTTCAGTGCTGTTGCCACAGGTATCCAAGTTTGAACGTTGTTTAAAGCGGGCGTTCAAAGGGGATACGGACTCACCTCCCTCCAGGGAGAAGGCATTTACTTTGTTCAGTAGACTATAACTTAAAATTTGCTACATGCACCAGCTTGTTTCTCTTTGAAAAACTCCCGGGTTAGCCAGCTTCAAATGTATTTTATGAACTTGCCCTGATCAAAGCAAATCCCTCGACAATGAGCCTCACCTCACCATCTCCCTTGCAAAAAGAAGCTCTGAACAAATTTTGGGGGTAGAAATCACAGGAGGGGATTCTCCCTTCTGAATCCACTTCAGAGATCCCAAGCAAGGGAGCACAAAGCAAGGAAGAAAAGATATTTAATGGTGATTTCACTCACTCAAAAGACAAGAAAAGGTATATTTTTAGCAGAGCTTTTATCCCTTGTGAGCAGAATCACCTGGCAGCCTGAGCTCCTGTTTCAACAAGACACAAACCTGGCACCGTGATCGTTTCCGACGTGAAGGGGAGATGCTTCTGCACTCTCTGTATTATCCACGGATGCAAAGAGCTGTTTAAGCGCTGTGTTACCTCGCACAACCATTCGCCTCAAGTTTATTTCCCTGCCCTGCACAACTCATTTGCTGAAGCAAAGGCGCAGCCGGCACACGCTGACCCTGCCAAGAACTCGGCAGCGCCAGCACGGCCCCACGCTGCGGCAGCAGTGCCCTCGCCCGCACTGGGAACAGACAATGCAACTCCTTTGCCTCCTGCCACTCCTCCTGTCTTAACGTCAATTAAAAATGGTTATTTCCATGTGAAATTTAGCACGGGTAGGTTCTGCTAGAGGCAGAATTTAATTAAGCGCACCAGGAGGGAGCTTGTTTCTGATCAGATCGGTCATTTATGAACGATGACACAGAGGGAGGATGGGGAACAAGGTCTGAAATGTTTTGCTACTGCAAATAATAAACAAACAGCTTGGCCAGGGGATGACGAAACCACAGCCTTCCAGGACCAGGACAATAGGCATACGCTGAGCGTCCCGGCTAAAATAAAGCACCAGCAGCAAAGGACACGGCTCCTGCTGGAAAACACCAGTTGCAGCTCCAAGCCCCAGGAAGACCAACTTCCCCGCGGTGACCTATATGTGCTATAAATGCCGCAGACACGGTCGGCATGACGTCAGCTCCATCCCAGTGGCAATTGTTGGGTTTCGCCTTGCCAAGAAAACGCAAAGCGGAGGTGCTGAATTGTCCATGCGGCGGGGTAGCTGAACCAGTTCCTCCCCGGTGCATTTAAGGACAGAAATGAGGAAAACAGTGGCAGAGCTTAAAATAAAAGCAGGAGACAAATATAAAAGCAAAAGGATCTCAAAGCCGGAGGGCTTGTATTTACACTTTGAATTTTCCTGGCCTGGGAGACAGAAACAGGTCCCCTTGCACAAAGGGGCCACCCTCACACGTGCCAACAGCTGGGTCAGGGTGAATATTCATCTGGATTTGACAAGGATTTGCATTTGGAGCAATTTTATCACTGTGATTTTCTAATAGCACTGTTTCAAATGACTGCGTTATGTTATTTACCAGCTGGACTTTGGAAGGAAGGACCTCATCTTGGCAACTGGGGTGTTTTGGCCGGGATTCATCCGTCGCTGCCGTGCTCCCTTCACTCCCAGCCTCCCCTGGGGAGGGAAGAGCCGGGTTCATGGCTCCTCCGGAAGGGGAAAGAATAAAAGCTGCATGCTGGCCCGGGACTTCCCCAAGGACAAGAGAGACAAAAAGTGGGAGGCCATGAATTCACATGGCCAGGGGTGGGCAGAAGCACGCAATAGCAATTTTTCTGGCATATAAGACAACAATATTAGTTTATTAACCTAGAGTTACCCCAAATAATGAGATACAGCTCCTATGGTGCAAGTTGAGACTGAAGCACATCGGAGTTTGGTTCTCCTTTCCTGGCAGAGGGACAGCAACGGAGGGGAAATGCTGTGTGATCCTTAGTAGGAGTATGGGATACCGACGGAACAGGAGTGTTGGGAAAACATGAGGCATGTTAAAATGAAAGAAGCCAAGGCCTTCCTGCAAAGCAAGAAGATTTAGGGAACTAATCTGCAGGTCCAGATTATGGTGTGGCTGCAAGGCTCCCTCAGCCAGTCCAGGTCCCCAAATCCAAGGACCATCTGCTCTTCAACCTCTGACCACATTAGGATCGGTGACGATTTGACTTCAAATCCAATTTGGAGCCGGATGGCTGGCTGTGCCTTTGGGGATGAACAAGTATCTGATTGTACCTCGCTGACAATTACTGAATGAAACCAACATCAACAAACTGCTATCTAGGGCTCAGTTTAGTTACCTTGGAACCTTCTAACAGAGGTGGTGCCTCACTCTGCATGCACATCTCATTAATGCCTTACTGCAGGAACTCACCCTGCCAGCAAAAATCATAGGATCATGGAATGGTTTGGGCTGGAAGTGACTTCAAAGCCCCATCCAACCTGGCCTTGAACACCTCCAGGGATGGGGCAGCCACCACTGCTCTGGGCAACCTGGGCCAGGACCTCCCCACCCTCACAGCAAAACATTTCTCCCCAAGATCTCATCTCAATCTCCCCTCTTGCAGCTCAAAACCGTTCCCCTCATCCTGTCCCTGCACTCCCTGATCCAGAGCCCCTCCCCAGCTTTCCTGGAGCCCCTTTCAGCACTGGGAGCTGCTCTAAGGTCTCCCCAGAGCCTTCTCTTCTCCAGGCTGAATCCCAACTCTCCCAGCCTGTCCTCGTACAGGAGGTGCTCCAACCCTGGGATCATCTCCGTGGCCTCCTCTGGCCTCGCTCCAACAGCTCCAGGTCCTTCCTGTGCTTAGGACTCCCATCAACCATCAAACCTCCAGGACCAGAGAGAAGCCACAAAGCTGACACACAGAAAACACGCACCCTGCTCTCCAAATGGAAGGAATATGAGTGGCAAAGGGGTAACTCCACTGCTGAAGCACAAGGCTTCTCCTAACCTGAGCCCTGAGCTGCGTTTCAAACCTGGGATGCTCCCAGCAGGATGGAAGAGCCGCTGTGGAGCCCCACGACCCAGCCAGCAGCGGTTGTGCAACCGCCTTAGCGCAGTTGTATAACAACAGTCCTGATTTGATGAACTGCTCAGAGCCAGACTCAAAAAGCAGCAGCCCAGAGGAAGGGTGGTGTCAACATTACCTTTCACTCACCCGAAAGAAAATAAGGGGGGGGGGGGGGAAAGAAAAGATTTTTGTGTCATTTCGACTGCTGCAGAGCCAAGCAGAGGGGGTCCGGCTGCAGCTCCTCGCTGGCCAGCGCTGTAATCCCGGCAGCCAAGGCAGTCACCAAGCAGGAAATGGATTAATGTGCGATTGCTCCGTTACTACTCTCTCACCAGCGTGTAGCGTGTCTTCTGTGGATTATTTTAACAGCAAAAAGTTGCACACAGGAACACTCGCTGGAGCGATCAGCTTCCATCTGGGTTAACCCAACCCCTCGAATTCCCTCCAGCGCCCACTCAACAGTTTCCCTATGTGTAAAAATGTTGGCTCAAAACCATCCTGACGTGCAAACAGCCCAGTCTGAACACACCAAATTTCCCTGGCAGGAGCAGGGCAGAGTACACCCCTCCTGTCCTGCGTCTCCAGGTTTCCCCAAGAACTGCGGCACCAAAGCTGCTACCCCCAAATCCCACCCCACTCTCTGGGATGTCAATTGGTATCAGACTCCGGATGTTCTCCACTGTTAGGAGTTTCCCTGGACAGCTGGAGTCAGCCGAGGGTAGAGAAGGTCAAGTTTTAACCATTCGCAAAGCATCAGCTTGTTTCAGCAAGAAGGACAAGTGAACTGAGCTTCCTGCATGCCAGGGGCTGCAGTGAGCCCTGCACAGAGCGGCTTCCCTGGGCATCAAAAGCCTGGCACGGCACAGCACCATCCGCCTGGCCAGGGAATTCTCTGCTTCAGCCTCAAATTAACCAGTACTGCGTTTCCTCTTCAGACATCTAAAGCTACGCCGCCCTTCAGAGTCTCCTCTCGCAGCCGGATCGCCAGCCCGCTCCTCCCCACAGACGCCTTTTGATGTTGGCACCCTTGGCCCATCCTCAGCATCCTGGCCAGCAGAGATGCGGCCCCACAGCATTTTTGGGGAGCGGGGCCAGCTGCTGGCTTCAGGGGCCCTTAGCAAGGCAGGACAGGCGAGGCGAGGCGAGGTGAGGCTCGACAGCATCCCAAAACCACAGTGGGGTCCAGCTTGGAGGCTGCTGAAATGGCTCCAGCCAACTTTGCTGCCCGTCTCCCCAGGGTGGCTGTGCTGCCTGTGGAGGCATCCAGCCAGGAGCGCTTTGTAAAGAATGGGAATGCTGAGATCTCACCCAACAGCACGGAGCTGCTGGAGAAGCAGAGCAAAGCAGACACCCAAACTGCACCAGAGCCTCCCTTTGGGCAGCTGAGCCCCCAGGAATTAACCCCCACGGCCGTGTCTCCTCGGGGACGCACAGCAAGAGTTTCCCAGGGCATACGGCTGCAGACACACGTTTGCCTAGGCAGCTTAAGAGGAGAGCATTGACTGTCTGCTCTCAGGCTGCTTCAATCGGAGCGGTGAGACAACCACCTTCAGCTCAGGTAGCGACTTCTTAACTAGAGATGGAGAGCAAGAGCGGCTTTGCCAACCCAGAGACACATGGAGCAACAAGAAAACCATCTAGAGAAACATCAGCAGACCACCACCAGGAAAACCCATCACACACACCTACAGAAACCCCTCCTTCTGGGTTTCTGGAAGCAAACACACATTTATTGCAAGAAACATTACAGTGTTAAGAAAAAAACCATAAAGACAGTACCTGATCCTCCAAACTGAGTGCTCGCTAGGGTCGTGGGTCTGTTTTTTCCATTAGCCACTGGCAGGGGAAACATCTAGAAAAACAAGAAGATGAGAGAGAAGGGAAGAGAAAAGAGATTTCAGTATGTTGGTTTGACTGTGGTGCTGCCAAGGGGGGCAGATTGGGCAGGCGGGGGGAGGAAAAGGGGAAGGGAAGTGCTTTATTGATGCAAAAACCTTTCCTCTCCTCGTGGCCCTGCTACACAGCTCAGCTGCTGGAGGGAGAGGGGAGCAGCGCAGCTGGGCGCTCATATACACACACATTCCTACGTGCATAAACTTCTCCTGTGTACACAGTGCGGCTGGTTCCTTAGGTGCAACTGAAAACCATCCAAGAAGCATCACGGCTGTGGTCAAAGCCAACAGCTCCTCCTCGTTCCTATCCACCGAGGCGCAGACTAGAGGGTGTCCACGGGGACACGGGAAAAGGCTGACTCCATCCACAAAAAGCCAGCGGAAAAGTGACAGCACCCCGCTGACCGCAGCACCCAGCACACCTCCTTTTATCCCCCAGCACCTGTAGTGATCCGGGTCTCATCCCATATCTCCCATACCCAACATTTGGTTGGAAAAGACTTTTGAAATCGAGTCCAACTGTACCTGTCTGCTATAAACCATACCTTTGAGCACCTTACCTACCCATTTTTTAAACCCCTCCAGGGATGGGGACTCCACCGCTTCCCTGGGCAGCTTCTGCAAGTGCCTGAGACCTCTTTGAATGAAGAAATTTTTCCTAACATCCAATCTGAACCTCCCTGGTGAAATGTGCCTGGGGAGGACACGGGCAGAGATGACCAAGCCACACACCCTTGTGATGCTCAACTACACAAAGCCTCAGAAGGAACAGCCCTCCAGCCTCATGAAGCTGCTCCCACTCTCCTACTTCAGGGGCTCCATCAGCATCGTGATGTAACACAGCCCTGGGGTCCAAGTGGGAGAAGCTGTGCTATGGGCAAAGGTATTTAACTCTTGATTAGAAAGATTAATGTTTTTCACAGGATGGGTCACTCTGGCTACTCGTTTGCTGTGCTGCTGCAGCTTTAGCATCACAGCTGATCTCCTCCTGCCAGGGAGCTTCCTCAAAACCACTGCATATCCCATCAGCTAACTTGTATAAATATTTTTAATATAAGTTGGGACAGTTTCAGAAACTGTTATTTAAAAAAAATCATATGCATCTGTGTGCAGCAGAAAAGAAAAACTAATTCTTCTCCACGCAAATGGAGCTTCAGCCAATAAAACAACTGGTGGGAAAACGCTTAGTGAATTAACATTTTAATACCCTTTTACTACTCGGCTCGAGCTACTTTCACCACCAAGTCATTTGAATTTTTATTATTTTTAGCTTTGCGATGTCTGAGTAACTCAAAAAGTTTAATGCTTTGAAGATTAAACAATGTAATGGCACAAGAGCCTACAGAAAAGCAGCACTTCATGCCCTGACATAGCTGGTGTCTGGCTGTGGTCAGGAACATTCCTTTGTACAAAACCGTCTGCCCAGCTTTGTTTTCACAAATGCTGAGGAGAAAAAAAAAAAACCCAACAGTTAAATGTGGTGGAGATGCAAAGAGAGCAGTTAAGAAACCAACTGCCAGTCAAAAAAAGAACACAAATTTGGCTTCATATATATGCACGCACGCACGCAGCATGTATATGTTATGTGCATGCATTTAAATAAAGGTGTAAAGCAGCGTTCAGGTCTCAGCCCGCGTGTGGACAGCCAGTCCTGCCAGCACACACCCGCCATCCAACAGCTTCACCCAGCCCTCTCTGATGGAAGCTTCACAGTCACAGCAGCCTGAGGGGCTCCCACTGCATCCCCAAACTCAGGGGGCTGCAGAGCCACTTGGGCTGAGCTGGCAGCCCCACCGTCGAATCCGCTTTGTTTCCTCAGGAAGTCGGGCTAGAAAACAACAACAAACCCTGCCAGCACGCTGTGCCTTAGCCTACCTCCCTCTGCGACGCTACAGGTCTTTCCTACCCCCCACCCCCTTTGTTGTTTTCTGCAAAAATCTCCCAAATGACTAAAACTGGAATTTCCACAGCTGATCCCACCAGGCTGCGCACATTCCCTTCTCTTAAGGCAGGGAAGGGGGTCGAGTGGGTAGAACCCCACTTTCCAAGAGGCAGCTCTGCAGGTGCGAGCAGAGAGGTGGGATGCACAACCACAACGGCACCGAGCAACAACAACGACGCAGCAAGCACTGCTGGTTCTTTTGCATGAGCTTTAAAACTTGCTGAGGCTGAAAAACCCAAGGATTGAGTGGAGAAAATGCATGGCCTTGTCCCATTGTGCAGGAATGTTTGCTACTGCAGCAAAGGAGGGGTCACCCCCAACACCACCCTCCATCTGCTTCCACCTGCAACACCTTCCTGCTCTCCCTCCCCAAGGGATTAGGGAGTCACAGAACCCTTTCCACACCGGGACACAAAAGCGGGGTGATGCCGGAAAGAGGGGAACCCCACGTTACCCCTCCCCTCCACACACACCTTTATCGTTTACCACCTCCAGAACGGGGTTTGTTTTTTTTCTTGCCGTCAGCTCATTTTTCCACTGGTGTGGGCTGAAGCCGACGGGGTCCACTGCCTCAAGAAGCGCGGCACAAGTCATATGTGAAGCGTCGGCTGCCTCTGCTGGCGTGTGTCACTCGCAGGCAAAGTTCACCCACCCACTGCAAATTTCCTTTACTGTTTCTAAATGCTGCTTTAAAAATAAGCAGGGGGCAGGGAGGGAGGTGACCAAACTGGAGCTGGCATTTACCGGTGGGACACAGGCATCCAGGAGTGACCCGGGCATGAGCAGCTAAGGAGCTGTAATTGGGTCATTACTTGACCTTTGTTGGATTTGAATAATGTAGATTTAAACAGTTATGTAAAAGCCCCATCTTAAGTCACTCTATTTGGTTTCTCCAATCCAATCTCCAGCTCCCTGACGGCTGACAACTTTTGTGTACCCCCACAGCTCAATATGCTCCATTTCTCCTGGGGTAAAAGATGCAGATCCAGCACCCACACTCGCCACCGAGGAGGGCAGAGCTGGGGGACCCCCCACACCTCCAACCACCAACTCCTAAGCGAGAAAGTGAATTTGCCAGACACAAGGAACAATATCCAGCAGCGCCGCATTTATCGTATGCTTTTACCAGGGCATCAGTGTTTTCATATTAACTACCTGTTTTCACTGCCTCCGCTCTTTCACCTTATGAACTCCAGGCTGAGCCAACCTCAGGCAGGAACTCAAAACCCAAAATCTATTTTGCAGCATGGAAAGTATCCAGCTGTAAATTCAGGGGGAAGAGGGAATTCGACTCAATAAGCCTTGCCAGAGGATATTTTATACGTGTTCATTTAAGACAGACCTTCCTGACTACAGCCCCAAAGGTCCACTGCGGCACAGTCAACCTTTACGACTGCTTCACTCTAAACAAACGTGCAAGCTTTATCGTGGAAGCACAGGCGCTGAGCAGGGCGCAGGACACGGCTTCAGCATCCTTGGTGAGGGCAGAGGAAGCTCACTCGAGCCCTGCTGGCTGGTGACAGCCTGGCTTTCCCCAAAGTTAGATGACTGGGGCCACAAGGGCTGGCACACAACGCTGGCGGAGAAATCAGATGGCAGGTCCGATGTGACTGCTCATGCCCCTGCCCATCCTGGAACATCTCACCACGCTAGAAACCCACCCTGACAACCAGCATCTCTGCAGCATATGGTTAATACTCTGCTAATAATCATGGCTGTTAACAGCATTTCACTTCTGCCAGAGACCGAGGCTGGCACATCGCCGCCTGCCTCTATCTTGCTTGGCAGGCGCGCTCTGCGGCACGGACAGGCACCCAGCTCTGTCTGCATCCCACCCAGGGCTGCTCTGTCCCAGCTCTCCTCATCCAGTTAGGTTCCCCTGCTTTCTGTGCACCCCAGCCTGGCCAGGATACCTGCCTGCACTTTCCCATAGTGCCCCACAGACACCCCATCCCTGGAGGTGTTCAAGGCCAGGTTGGATGGAGCTTGAAGCCCCCTGATCCAGTGGGAGGTGTCCCTGCCCATGGCAGGGGGTGGCACTGGATGGACTCTGAAGCTCCTGCTAACTCAAACCATTCCATGATTCTATCAACAGCCGTGATGCTGCCTGGGATAATCACAGCAAGTCCTCATAACTAAGCATCTCCCAGCAGCAGTTCCGGCCAAACGCAGCCTGTGCCCATGAGGCCAAGCTGCAAAGCCTGGCAATCTCCAACCAAAGGCTAACACACCAAAACCCAAGCCTAATAAATAGGTCAAGCCACCAAGCGGAGTCTATAGGCAGGATGCCTCCTTCAAAGCTCTTCTCCAGGTTCACAAGCCTGCCCTGGAGCACTGCCAGGGAGTGGTGGTGAAGGAGAGATTATAAATTACCTGTATTTTGGGGCAATTATAAGAGGCAATTTGTTCAGAGGTGGAGAGAAGTGCACTGCTGAACGCACCCAAAGCAGTGCTCAGACCACGTAGCTTGGTGTTTGGCTCCAACTCACACAGATCCATGTTACAGTTTCATTTGATTTTCACCCTTATTGGCAAACAACATTGGTTCAAAGCGCTGGGCAAGTGCTTTGCGGTTCACTAACGCCCCTATGTATTTGTTACAGAAGAATCACAGAATCATGGAATGGTTTGGGTTGGAAGGGACCTTCTCCAGGCTGAACAACCCCAGCTCTCTCGGCCTGTCTTCAGAATAGAGCTGCTCCAGCCCTTGGATCACCTGTCACCTCCTCTGGACCCGTTCCAACAGTTCTATATCCTTCTTACGTTGGGGATTCCAGAGTTGAACACAGAGCTCCAGGTGGCGTCTCACAAGAGAGTAGAGGGGCAGAATCCTCTCCCTCTCCTTGTTGGCCACACTTCTTGTGATGCCACCCAGGACACGGGTGGCTTTCTGGGCTGCAAGTGTACATTGCCAGCTCATGTCAAGCTTCTCATCAACCTGTAGCCCCCAAATCCTTCTCCACAGGGCTGCTCTCAATCACACAAGGCACGAGTCTCCTTTTGGGTCTGTAAGCCCAGTTTATAGCATCTCTCACAACCCTGCCATTCACTAACCCCAACTCCCATCTGACTGTGCAACCCCAATAGGATCAGACCTTAAAACTCCCTCAGTGCACACCAAACCCAGTGTGGAGATGGACCACAGACTGCTGGGTCTGAACATATTTTCCCTAGAAAAAAGGAATCAAAACACTGATCCGAAGCAAATGCTTCCAGCTGCTCTGAATCCCTCTCTCTACTACTCTCCTGGCAAGGATTAGCAGAGCAATGCTCTGCTGCTGCTTATTTGAAGAAGAATAAAAATATGCTCGAAAGAGCAAGCTTTGTGGTCAAAAAACCTGCATCCCAAGGACACAGGGAGAGCGTTCCATGGAGCAGCCTCTTCGACAGCCCCATACTGTGCACAAGCAGCCGGCGATGCTGAGGTGCAAACCATCTACTGGCTAGGAAGCTTTCCGTTTCAGCTACTCATCCGTCAGGAGGAATTGTTAATATTCCCTTTATGCAAACTCAGGAGAAGGGCGTGCGGAGATGAGGGTTTGTGAAACAGATCTGGCTCAATTCCAGGCTGCGTCAGAGCCCATCGGCCAACTTATCCTGGAGGGAATGTCTTCGAATCATTTGCTGGCAAATGACATCTGCAGGCCCTGATCCTGCGAGCAGCCGCCCCCGGTGCCGAATGCGTGAGCCTTACACCAACACGGGCTGAGTTCTGGTCCTTCCCAGGTTTACACCAGCATAAGAGCATTGGAATTGAACCCAAACCCAACCGTTAGGTGCACATTAATCTCCAAGGACAGAACTATTTCTGTACTGAGGGAACAGGTCAGGACCCCTCCAGGGAATACAGCTCTGAGCATGCAAATGAGAATGGTTCGTTAAATTTGAAAACAAGATCTTGGGTTTGGTTTTTTTAAAGCTCTAAATGGTGACTGGGATTTGATTCTTTCCTAAGAGGGAGAAAAAGCAAAGTGAGAGCTTCTGCAGCCCCAGTTAGGGAACACATTAAGGGTTACTGACCCAAGGTGCAGTTCCGAACCTGGCACTCTCCAGGGCAGGAGGTGGGGAGCTCCAGGGCTCCCATCAACCTGCGGGACCTCCAAGATGAGCCAGGGACAAACAATCAGGCACCACTCATGATTTTAAATCCTCCCTGTCCCTGCAGTGCCCCTGCCAACCGTAAAACTGCTGTAAAACCCCATCACTGGCAACATAGCAAAAGCAGCCTCCCAACAGAGGCACCAAACTGGGAGAACTGGGCTTCTCCTCTACAGGAGAATCACTCTTCAGGGGACTGGGAGGTCCCACCACCAACCCATCCAGCGCAGCGCCCAGGTGGGACAGGTAAACCCCCCAGCTGTATAAAAAGTTCCATTTCCCACCACTAAACCTTTTCTGCTTGGATGCAAAAAAAAAAAACCAACCCCAAAAACCAGCTGAGCCCCAGCACCTCCCACTGGCTTAACAGGACCGGGACAGCGTATGCCCTTAGTTCTGCCCCCACTTTTCTTCCCTTTTCTCCCTTCTCCATGGGACAAGACAACCAGCCCAGTAGGACTGTGGGCTGGGTGATGCCGGGCAGCCCAGAGCCGCTCACGTTTATTCCTTCTCGTGGAGCTGGGCTTTTTCTATCTTCACAGTAGGTTTGCTTATCTAAAAAGCAAGACACACGCTCCGAGTGCCATAAGGGTGCAGCACACAACAGAAGAACCCAAGAGAAAGATATTTTCCTTTGAACACAAGCTCTCCCCTCCCCGAGTCACCTGCCAACGACAGCCAGCACCAGCGTGGCAAGTGCATGGTGTGGCACATCCCCAACCTCGGACATGCCAGGGACAAACCCTCGGCTCTTATGACCAGAAGGGGCTTCTCCTCCCTCTGAGCTGTGCACACCCTTCTGGGGGAACTCTTAGGTCCTGTTTCCTCAAAAATAAACAGCTCCAAAAATGCAGTTAAAGGTTTTCCAGGACACAGAAGAGCAGAGCGTGGGGAACTCAAGTGTCCAACTCCTGCAAAAATAATGTGCCGGAGAGCTTGGACACGTTTCAAACCGTGACAAAATAACCTGTGGGAGCAAAAGTTTAAGAGTCTGGATCTGGGGAGAAGGAAAAAAGCTTGATTAATCAGCTACTGAAGTCACATCTTTGCTCCAGAAACGGTCACCCAGCTCATTTTGCGGTGAACATTTTAACAGAGAACACACGACTCCGCTACATTTCCCCAGAATTTCCCATCTGAAAAACCCCAGCCCACCTCTCTGCGTTGCCTGCAAGGAAACAATACACGGGTGAGGGGAAGGGGAGGGGGGGGGGGAGAGGCGGGGGGGGGGGGGCAGTGGCTTCGCTTTAACTTGAAAATAAACAAGTTGCAGCACATGTGCACGCACACAAACACGGCACATCTGAAACCCATCATGTCCAATTTACAGGCTCACATTTCCTCCCTTCTGCAGCTCCAAAGCTGTGCACGAGCAGAGCCCCCGGGGTCTTTAAAGCCCCCCCCCCTCCACCCCCCACCAGCCGTTTTCTCTTACCATACTGAAGTCCAGCAGGTCACTGAGCTCTTTGTCTGTCCCAACTGCAGCCATTCTCTGCTGCTGCTGCTGATTCATACTCCCACAGCCTCACCAGTGGCAGTCCTGGGGAAAGCGAGGGGGAGGGGAAAGGGATATTTTAATGACTAGAGCAAACCACCCACCCCACTGATGAATATTTTAAAAAGATAGAGCTGAGAAAAAGAAAGAAAGAAAGAAAGAAAGGAAAAAAAAAACCACATCTCCTTTGCACCACTCCAGCATCCAACCCCCTGCGCCGAGAGAGAGCACAGTCAGAGTCCTCACATCGCACCCCGAGGCTGGAACAAGCACTCTATTGACCAGACACACTTGTATGTTAGTTTTTTGCTGCCAATTCCACTAGTTCGGGGCCAATTCTGGTCCTGGCGTGTGGCGAATGAAGAGAAGGGGGTGGGAAAAAAAAAAAAAAAAAAGTCAACTCATTTATCAAAGGGTTCAGGCAAGTTATCACTCAGGCGCTTGTCTGGCTCGGCTCGCCCCTCGCCTTCCCCACACCCGCTCCCCGCAGGAGCCTCTTGTCCTTGCCGAGTTTTGTTTAAAAAGAAGTGGAAAAACAAAAAAAAAAAAAAAAAAAAAAAAAGGGGGGGGGCTGAGTTTACGGCACCTGCAGCTGCTTTTTGCAACAGATGAGTCTGGGGATGCCCAGAGAGAAAAAGAACCCAAGGCAGCCAGAACCGAACCCCTCTGCTCCCAAAAAGAGGGGGGAAGGCAATTTTTTTGTTGTTGTTGTTTTCAGAGGGTTTTGCAAAAAAAATAAAGCCCTCCAGGCAAGCTTGCGAGATGGGTAAATATTATTCTTCCTAATTTTACAGATTATTATTTTTCAAGGGAGGTTTGTCTTTTTGGCCAGCTCACTCTGATAGAAAAAAAAATATTTCTTCGGGAGGAAGACAGGCCTGGGATGAGATAAAAGATTCCCCTTTTTTTTTTTTTTTTTTTTTTCCCTTTTTTTTTTTTTCCCCTCTTTTAGGAACTCATTCATGGTTACAAAGGGCAGCTGGCCAATACATTGAACTCATTAATCATACAGCTAAAAAAAAAAAAAAGGGAAGAAAAAAAAAAAAAAAAATAAGGCGAAAACTCCACGCAACCCAGAGCGTTTGCGAGCTGCACCAGCTCGGCCACCACATTTCAATGAAGTTTTAAAGCGCTGAAATCGGCCCAGACTGTGAAAACCCTTTGCCACGATGAAAAACAGCCAGGGGATTTCCCCCCCCCCCCCCCCCCGTTTTTCTTTCCTTTAAAAAGCCATTTCTTCCCACACCAACCCATGTGTACGGACGCTTCGCAAAGCCGCTTGTCCCCTCTGTCACTGTTGGACCCCAGGAATATGGGGGGGGGGGGGGGGGAAACGACGACAGGTGCCCCCTTCCACCCCCCCCCCCCAAACCCCACATCCTCACACACATCCCAGCCAAACTCCACCACAAATTCACTCTGGGTGTTTATTTTGAACCCTGAGCCCCCCCCCCCCCCAGGACCCAGCGCTTGCAGCCAGGAATGGAGGGGGAGGGCGGGGGGGGGAATAGGAGGGGGAGTGTGTAAGGAAATGGTGGGGGGCAGGTGCCCCCCTCCAAATCCCGCATCCTCACTCATGTCCTGTCCAACTCCACCCCTAACTCACTCCGGGAGTTTATTTTGACACCCATCCCCCCCCCAATTCTTAAACCCAAAGCCCCAGCAACCACAGCTGGGAATGAGGGGGCAAAGTGTGGGGGCAGGTGCCTGCCCCGAGCCCCCCCCCAATCCCGCATCATCACCCACATCCTGACCAACTCCATCCCAAACTCAATCCAGGAGTTTATTTTAACCCCCCTTTTGAACCCCAACCCCCCACCCCCAGCACCCGTGGCCGGGAAGGATCGAACCACTCTGGGGCACAAAGGCTGGGGGGGAACAGGGCCCCCCCGGTGCCCCCCACTCTCTCCCAACAGACAAAGGGCCTGTGCAGCCCAGGACACTGTGGGCAGGGGGCTCGGCTGGGACTGCCCCCCCCCAGCCCTCCCTGTGCCATGGGGAAAGGGGCGATGCGGGCACTGTCCCCCCACGCCATAGGGAGGGGGCAGGACCAAGCAACCCCCCCCTCCCCGCGACAAAGAGGATGAGGCTGCCCCCTCCATGGTCTCCCCTAACTTTTATGACCCCCACGAAGCCCCCCGGAGGGGGTGGGGGTGTGGAACCCCACTCAAGTTCACAGTGGGACCCGGGAAGGGGTACCCCCCAGGTGATCCCCCCCTCCACAAACTGGATTTCCTCCCCCCAAGAAGCCCCCCCATCCCAGCAAACAGGGGATTCCCCCCATCCCCAAGACGCAAGCCCCCAACAAAATGGGTTCCCCCCCCCTTCAACACCCACCCCCGGCAAACCAGGTCCCCCTCACTCAAGACGCCCCCTCCTGCCCCAGCAAACAGGGGATCCCCTCCCCAAATGCCCGCCTCCCCTGGCAAACTGGGTTCCCTGACCCAAATGCCCCCCACCCCCCCAAGACTCCCTCGGCAAACAGAGGATCCTCCCCCCCCACTCAAAACGCTCCCCCTTGCAAACTGGATTCCCCCTCCCCCAAACGCACCCCCCTCTGCAAACTGTATCCCATCTCCCAACGACTCCCCCCCCGCAAACGGGGGATCCCTTCCCACGAGCAACCCCCCCGCCCCAGCAAAGAGGGGATTCCCCTCCCCCACAAACTGGGTACCTCCCCCCAAAAAACATCACCCCCCCGCAAACTGGCTTCCCTCCTCCCCAAAAACACACCCTCTCCCCCGCAAACTGGGTCGTGTCCCCCCCTCAAATGCCCACCTCCCCCTCCAGCAAACCGGGGATCCTCCTCCCCACAAATGACGCCCCCGCCCTCAGCAAACTCAGTTCCCCTCTCCCCAAGGCGTCCCCCCCTCACCCCCAAACACTGCCCCCCTGCAAACTGCTCCCCCCGCCGCATCCTCCCCCGCAAACTGGGTCCCCCCCAACACAGCCCCTTCTCCAAACTTGCCCCCCCCTCGCAAAGTGGGTTCCCTCCTTCCTAAGCACAGCCCCGCTCAAAACTTGCCCCCCACCACCACAGCCCCCCCCTGCAAACTGGGCCCCCCCAAACACAGCCCTGCAAACCGGGTCTCCCCCAAACACAGCCCCCCCTGCAAACTGCCCCCTCCCAGCGTATTCCCCCCTGCAAACTACCCCCCCCACCACCAAACTGGGTCCCCCCGCCCACAAACACAGCTCCCCCTCCAAACTGGGACCTCAGCAACAAACTGGGTGCCGCCCCCCCCTCCAAGAACACAGCCCTCCCTTCAAACTTCCCCCCCCGCAACAAACTGGGTCCTCCCTCCAAATTGGTTCGCCCCCCCTTGCAAACTGCCCCCCCCCTACCGTGCCCCCCCCCCCCAACAAACTGGGTCCCCCCGCCCACAAACACAGCTCCCCCTCCAAACTGGGATCCCAGCAATAAACTGGGCGCCGCCCCCCCCCCCTCCCCCCCCGGGCAAACTGGGTCCCCCGCCAACCTCCCCCCTGGCAAACTGGGTTCCCTCCCCACCCCAGCAAACTTTGCGCTGCGGACAATGGAGCGCAACTCCCTCCCTCTCTCCTCTCTCCTCTCTCCCCTCTCCTCCTCCCCCTCTCTCCCTCCCCGGGATATCAAGAAGCAACCGGTCCCCCCGTCCCGCAGCGCCTCCGGGACCGCAACCACGGGGCGCACTTTTATCAATTTTTATTCCAATTACGCTCCCGAACTCCGATTGTTTTTACCTGTTCCGGGGCGGGCGCGGGGGGGTGGGGGCAGCGCATGAGTGGGGTGGGGGGGAAGAAGGGGGAGGAAGGGGGGGGCGCGGCGCGCGGGGCCGGCGGCGGCGGCGGCGGCTCCTATTGTTCTCGCGCCGCCGGCGGATACAATGTAGCACCGCGGCGCGATCGCCCCGCACCGGGCGGCGCGTGCGCCCCCGGCCCCGCCCCCCTCCTGCCTCCCCCCCTCCCCTCACGCAGCCGCCTCACGCCCCGCCCCTCTCGCCGTATCCCTCCGCCTCCTTTCTTCCACCTCCTCATCCCGGCGCCCCCCACCCCCCCCCTCCCCCGCCCCAGCCGCTGTCCTGAAGGGAAGTGCAGCACGTGTTGTGGCGGGGAGGGGGCGCCGCGGAAGTGCGGAGGGAGGTGAGGAGGCCCCCAAGCCCGAATGGGGAACTATGTTTTGTAGCGGAGGACGCAGCGCAGAGGGGCGGGGCGGGAGGGCAGTGACGACGCGGGAGCTCCTCGAGATGGACTGATAAGGCCGCGGGGCGCTGTCCAATGGGAGGGCGACTCTACTTTGAGTGGCAGGCAGCGCGGCCAATTAAAGCGCGGTCTACCGCGGTCCCCGCCCACCGAGTGCAGGGGGCGGGGCGCGGCAGTTGGTTGACGTCGCCGCCCGCAGCTGCCCCTCGTTTCGCAGACGGGGGCCCCCGGCGGGGTCGGGCGGGCGGCACTGGGCGGGCCTGGACTTGGGGTCCCTCGAAGTGGGGTCCCTCAGCCGGGTCCAGCAGCACGGGGTCACTGGGGAACCCTAGCGAGGTCTGCGGTTTCAGCCCTGTCCTGCCAGCAGCCCCAAATGGTCCCCACAGCACTCATTTCCATATAAACTCCATGTTTATATCCCCATCTTCGCGCCCATTTCCCTTCTAACTTTTGGCTCTTAAATCCCGCACCAAGGAACACCTGGAGCAGAACACACGTGGCAGCAAAGCTGCGGTCCAGCAGGCTCAAACAACTCAAAGGAGCCCAATTTTCAGTGCCAGAAGGAGGATATAGACTCGTGGAATCATTGAGATTGGAAAAGACCTTCAATATCATCCAGTCCAACTGTCAGCCCAACGCCACCATCCCTGCTAAACCAGGTCCCAAAGTGCCACATCCACATGTGTTTTGAACCCCTCCAGCCACCCCTGCTCTGGGCAACCTGGGCCAAGGCCTCCCCACCCTGGTACAGCCGGGTATGGCACTACTTGGTGGGACCTGCGTCCTGTTTTGGGACCCAGACTCTTGCCCCATCTATTAATGACAAGGGACAGTGCGTGACAGCCACCCACACTGCGAAGGACCTGATGTTCAGTGTAGAAGAGATGGATGGGCCAGGGCCACCCAGCGAGCCGGCGTTTAAATAGGATCAGTGACCAAAGTCCTGACTTCGGGGGTGGATCTTCCCAGAGGTAAGAACAGCTCCCACCCCAGTTTGGCAAGGATGGGCAGGTGTCTGGGCTGGCAGTGAGGTGCTGGTTGCAGTCCGAGGCCACTGGATGGGGTCCGTTGGCTGCCAGCTCACATGCAGCCATCTTCACCCCTCCAAGAGGACCACACTCCCCTTGGAAGTGGGATCCAGCTGCTCCAGGCACATCCTGCACTCCTCAGGCACTGGCAGAGGCTGCCCAGGGAGGTGGTGGAGGCACCATCTTTGGAGGTGTTTAAAAGACAGGTAGATGAGGTGCTCAGGGATCTGGTTCCATAGTGGAGAGTGTTTGGACTCGAAGATCTCAAAGGTCTTTTCGAACCAAGCAATTCTATGATTCTATGGTTCTTCCCATGTGCAGCACGGTGGGCTGAGCATCCCCCCCTTGGCCCTGCCGCTTCCCCACAGGCAGCCAACCCTGGGCAAAGATTCCTGCCCGAGCTCAGAGCAGCAGGATGTGCCAGGCACGGATGGGGCTGGCTGTCGCGTCCAACTGCTTTTGGGCTGAGCCCTGGGCTAACAGGACAGCAGAAACGCAGCCCCCTCGCCTGTGCTATGTGGTCCCTCTGCTCCTGAAAGAAGGGGAGCGCTGCTTCGTGTGCTGCTTCTCTGTAGAAGGAAGCCTTTCATCTTCTGCATTTTCTGCACTCCCCATGGCCCCTGGGGCTGCTGTCACCCCACTGCTTCCCCCAACTGCGAGGCACAGGGCCAACGTTTCCCACCACATCCCCCCTCTTTCTCTGCTGCCCCTCTGCTTCCCACTCTTGGGGATGACAAGGAGAAGATGAAACATTTCCCTAACACAATTGTATTCTAAATTTGCATCTGTGACCATTGTTTCCCTGTCAATAATTATAATTAAACTTCAGAATCCAGCTATTTCTTCATGATAAGGGTGGGGAGGCCCTGGCCCAGGGTGCCCAGAGCAGTGGTGGCTGCCCCATCCCTGGAGGTGTTGAAGGCCAGGTTGGATGGGGCTTGGAGCCCCCTGATCCAGTGGGAGGTGTCCCTGCCCATGGCAGGGGGCTGGAACTGGAAGGGCTTTAAGGTCCCTTCCAACCCAAACCATTCTACAATTCTGCGATTCTACCCTGCCACTGGTGGTGGTGCAAAGCTGCAAAGCCATACGATGGAAAGCCATGGTGGGCAGGAGTCAGCATGAGCCTTGCCAGCTTTCCCCAGGCATCCACCGCCTGCGCAGTGCAAGCTGAAAGTGGTCGTTTTTTCCTGCTCTGAGCTGTTTCGGTCACTGCATCTTGGCTTATGTTTAAAACAGAATTTGCCTTTGAAAGCTCTTCCTTCCTGATGGCAGCATCACGGCAAGAAGTGTGTCCCCAGGCCAGCCCCTGGGGGACTGTGAAGACTTAAAACTCCTCCAGCATCATGTTTTTTTCCTTGAAACTGAGAAGTTCCCCCTTTGAGTTCACGGTGGGGTCCCCTCACTTTTCCATTTCAGGCTATTTCGGTGCAGGGCAGGGGGAAGCAGAAGGGAGGGGGGGGATATGCAAAGAAGTACCACAGGGATGCTGTGCAGGTACCTCCACCTAGGACACTGGAGGAACACTGGTGACATTTCCCACCTGGAGATGTGCTGGAGCGTGTAGGCTCAGGGGCAACCTCAGTGTCCCCGGAGCACCTCGTGGTGTGTGGTGCAGGCCGTGCCCAGCCCCTTGTCCCTCTGTGGTGGCACTGCAGGGACAACACTTCGAGTTCTCCTTATTTCCATCCCCCAAATCTTTGGGATGGGGATAACAGTTTTCATCATCTTCACAACTCTTGATATGCAGCTAAGAAATAAGTAAATGGAGCTGAGATTGTATCATAGTCCTACCCTATCAAGAGCTGTGGCTTAAATAAAACAGTTTCGCAATAATTCTTGGAATACTCAGAGCTGGCGATGCCAGGGGGAAAAACCATTGCATAGCGGAGGCTCCAGGAGGGGCATCGACTAAAGGAGGGCATGGAGACCATCCCCCACAGGCAGGTTATTCCCTGGTATTCAGCTCCCCTTGCTGGAAGGGCAAGAGCTCGTGCATGCAATGCTTCCTCTTTGGAGGAACAATGGCTGTTGTTGCAGAATCGTTTGGTACCTTTGAGAAGGGCTTTGCAGCCCTGGAAGCTGGTGGTAAACCTGGTGGGGCTGGAGTAGCCCAGCTGCTCTCTGAGCATCCAGCACAGACCCCCAGCAAGGAGCCTCCAGCTCTGCCCATGCTGCGATTGCCATCAGCTGCCAACTGCTGGGAATCTGGGTCCCTTCGCTGCTGGGAGTCAGAGAACCATGGAATGGGTTGGTTTGGCCTCCAAGCCCATCCAGTGCCACCCCCTGCCATGGGCAGGGACACCTCTCACTGCATCAGGGGGCTCCAAGCCCCATCCAACCTGGCCTTGAACACCTCCAGGGATGGGGCAGCCACCACTGCTCTGGGCAACCTGGGCCAGTGCCCCTCCATCCCGGTGCGGCCAGGTACGGCACTACCTACTCCTCCGTTTCGGACCCGGACTCTTGCCCCATCTATTAATGACCAGGGATAACAAGTGACAGCCACCTGCACCACGTGCAGAAGTGATGGATGGGCCAGGGCCACCCAGCGACCCTGGTGGCTGCAAAAAGTCCCTGCAAAAGCTCCCTTAGTCCAAAAAAACAGGGCAGCCTAAGGAGGTCCCCTTGGCATGAGGGACAGCAAGGGCCAGGACAGGGTGAGCATCTCCCCCCCAGGAGCCAAGGTGCTGCCCCTCAAGCTCTCTTTTTGTTCCAGTTTCAGCGAGGTAAAACCAACTGGGAGGTGCAGAGCATCACTGGTCCCTGTCACTGTGGAGGATGCTCCCATGGATGCCTGTCCCCTGGGGCCACCAAGCCAGGGGCCAGCATGTGGCCAGGCTTGGGCCACCTCATCAAGAGTCCCAGGGTAAGGGGGACGGTGGGAGCTCAGGGCTTTGCTCTGAATCCAGGCGACTTTAAGGAGCAAGTTTGAGTTCATATTTGCATTTAGTCACAGTGTGAGTCAGACATTCCAGCCCCGGCTGCCGAAATGCCTCAGCTCTGACTTCTGATTTCCCACTGCAACCTTGGTTTTGGTTTTTTTTTCTCTTTTCTTTTTTTCCTCCCCCCCCCCCCCCCCCTTCTCTTTCCCTTTCTTCTCTTTTTCTTCCCCTTCTTGCTTGTCCTTTCGGGCAGGTCAGGCTCCCACGGGACCAGAACCATCCCTGGGCACGAGGCAGCCAGGATGCTGCAGGGAGGATGGGGCAGAGCGATGGTCGTGGGCATCCCAGAGAGTTTAGTTTTCCCTGCAGCAGTGGGGAGGTGAGGAAGAGGTTAAACCCCACCAGACAGTGCCCAGGGAACCCCCCTCATCCTGCCAGGAATTGGGGGGAACACACACTGGGGTGGCAGGAACCCTGCTGAAGCCACCAGCAGCTTTGGGCTACCCTAGCCATCACTGCAAAGCCCCAGGGCAGGGCAAAAGAGGGGGAAGAGGTGGAGGACAGGGGGGAACCCCCTGGAAAAGGCCCCTGAGACCGTGTGCTCTGTGGTAGCATCCATGTCATGCTTGCACAGCTTTATTTGTCCAGTTCTTTGTGCCATTTTTAATTAAAAAAGACCCCCAGAGCTCAGCCAGCGTGGACCAAGGAGCTGCCTCCCCCTTGTCACCCCCACCCCTTGCCATCCTCCTACAGGCACTCAACACCAGGGTCCCACTGGAGCATCAATGATGCCCAACCCAGCCCTGGGGGCTGCGGGACCCCCGTGCTGGGGGCTGGGGGAAGGACATATGCCGAGTATTTGGCCAGAAAAGCCGTTTTGTGTTTGGTTTCCTGCATGATGCATTCCACATGGCGTTGCATCACGCACAGCTGTTACATCACTTTAGCCAGGAAATTTAAAACAAGTGGCCTCGGCTGGAAACGGTAGGTTAGTTCTTATTTATGGACGACAACAACAACAACAGGGAGAGAGGAAAAAAAAGGCTCAAAACTCTATTTTTTTTCTTTTAAAACCCACCCAGCTCTCACATTGCAGCAGTTTCGGCCCCAGCCTATGTGAGGCTGCAGCAGTTGGGCTACCACGGGGGTGGGCTCTTGGCTTTGGGCTTGGCTTACGCTCTCCGTGCCGCTCGGCCAGTGGTTATGGACCCTTTGGCCACACTATCCCCCTCTCTTCTGAAGGTGCCCCCTCCTTCCTGGCCACCCTGCAGCAGAACAGGGCACCCTCCACCTCCTGCCTGCCCCACAGGGCTGCTCCTCATCCCTGTGCACAGATGTTTCCTCTGCAAACGGGCTCAGCCCCAGCAGAGCTGGGGTGGAAACTTCTCAACTGCATGTCGAAAAGCTTTGGGGCAGCTCATTGGAAAACTCCACGGGGAGTTCTTCTGTGTGCAAAACCCCCTCACTTCGTGCAAATGTTGAAAGATGGAAAAAATAATGTTCCATCAAAACCCTGGTGCATCAGTGATAACAAACGCTCTGGCCACCTCCTGCTGCCACCATGCCTCTTCTATCCATAATTACACCTGGAGTAACATTTTCCAGCCCATCGCCCACAGGTGCTGATGGGACCCCTGGGAAATGCGAGTTCATGGAATCAGAATCATGCAATGGTTTGGGTTGGAAGGGACCTCAAAGCCCATCCAGTGCCACCCCCTGCCATGGGCAGGGACACCTCCCACTGCATCAGGGGGCTCCAAGCCCCATCCAACCTGGCCTGGCAGGAGCACCTCCAGGGATGGGGCAGCCACCACTGCTCTGGGCAACCTGGGCCAGGGCCTCCCCACCCTCATGGTGAAGAATTTCTTCCTAAGGTCTAATCTAAATCTTCCTCCTTCCAATTTAAAGCCATTAAAATAATCATAATTAAAACATCTTCCACTTGATCAGGTTGCTCAGAGCCCCATACAACCTGACCTTGAATGTTTCCAGGGATGGAGCATCTACCACCTCTCTGGGCAACCTGTGCCAGGATAAGGTCCCATGGCACAGCAGAGCCTGGGGATGCTCATGTCTGCCCGGGGGGTACCGTTCTGCCCAGGGGGCTTGGAAAACCTGCCTTAAAATCAACTAAGAATGAGCCAGAGTATTGCAAGAGCCCTCGACACGGAATGGTGGAGGCGGGAACGCGGTGTCCCCGGCCTCAGGTGGGGTGCCCCCACTACGTCGCTGCAGCCCGCGGCTCAGGATAGCATCCGCCTACGAACAGGAAACCCTCTGTACGCCTTCACCGGGGCGGGGGAGTTGGGGAATCTCCTCTGAATGGAAAGAAAAGGCACCCCCACACCCAGAGACTGTATCAACACCTCCTCTGAGGTAGGGGGGGAATCTCCAGGGATGCCCCCGGGGCGGAGCTGATGGGGACCATCTTCCCCTGCCAGGGTTGCTGCCGGCTGAGACAGCTCTTGGGTGGGAGAAGGTTAATTGTAACATCATAGAATTGGTAAGGTTGGAAAAGACCTCCAAGCTCATCCAGTCCAACCGTCAGCCCAACACCACCATCCTGCTAAACCAAGTCCCAAAGTGCCACATTCATGCGGTTTTTTTAACTCCTCCAAGGATGGAGACTCCCCCACTGCCCTGGGCAGCCTCTGCCAGTGCTTCACCACTCTGTCAGCAAAGAAATTTTTCCTCATATCCAATCTAAACCTCTCCTGTTGCAACTTGAGGCCATTTCCTCTCATCCCATCACTTGTCACTTGGGAGCAGAGCCCAGCACCCACCTCCCGACAACCTCCTTTCAGGCGCTGCAGAGAGCGATGAGGTCTCCCCTCAGCCTCCCCTTTTCCGGGCTAAACAGCCCCAGGTCCCTCAGCTGCTCCTCGTAAGGTTTGTTCTCCAGGATGAGGGTGGGGAGATTCTGCTGGAAAAAGGCATAAGGGAGTGTGGTCCCTGGCTGTGCTGGCAGCCCCAGCCTGGGCAGGAGCACAGGCAGGAGGCTGCTGGGCAGAGGGATGGGGACCAGGGGAGGGAAGGAATGAGGCGGAGAGGAAAAGAGAGATGGAGGAAAGGGAGCATCTGTCATGGGATGAATGCAGAGCAGGGGACAGGGACATGAGCCTTGTCTGTGGGTGCTGGTGAGGATGACAAATGCCCCATCCATTATCTCTTCATGCTGAAAACATCAGGATTTCAGGATGCCATCAAACCTGGGGTTAAATATTCCCCATGGACAAGGAAGGTGACAGCACCCAGCTAAAGGACTGCCAATATATCCCCTGCTGGCTGGAAAAGTCTCCTCCACCCAGCCCAAAAGTCCTGATGAGGAAAGGACAGAAGGAGATGGGAGGGCTTTGCCTGGGTCTGGGGGTTTGAATGCTTCTGCGACGTCAATGTTTAGCCAACCGGGCACCTTTCCAGCTTCTTCAAGATCAACAGCTAAATAAATACGTCATCACAGTGGGAGAGTCTCAGAAAGATTCAAGTTGCAAACATGCCCCAAAGTGGAGCTGCTCCAAGTCCTGGGATGCTGGTGACCATGGTGGCCTCTGTGCCTGTGCTGGGGGGGAAGAGAGGACACGGTTGGTACCTCTTTTGGGGCCAGCCAGGGGATTTCCCTTCCCCACCCAGATTTCTTCCCTTAGTGGGTTTCGTGACATTATGTCAAGTTTCAGCATCATTCGAGGAGTAATAGAAACTGCCCCTGCGAGGTGAGTCCATGCCCCAGGCTCCTTCCCCTCACTGTGGGGCAACGGCCATGGGAGAGGACAAGGTCAGATCCTGGCAACACCGCCTGGCAGCAGGAATGGGCTCAAACCTCCTCTCCAAGAAAGAGAGGGTTTGCAATGGGTCCTGTCTCAGCCTCATTTTCCATCCTCCCTCCTTGCAATCTCAGCCCAGGGTGGGTTTGGGCACCACTTGTCTCCCAGCTGCCCCCACTACCAGATCCAGCCCCACCAGGAAGGGAAATCATGGAATGGTTTGGACTGGAAGGGACCTTAAAGCTTATCCAGTTCCAACCCCTCTGCCATGGGCAGGGACACCTCCCATTGGATCAGGTTTCTCTATCCTCTTCTATACAGCCAAAGTCCTCGACTTCTGTGTCTGCACCTTGAACCTCATCCCACTGCACCTGACTGGCACAGGTGGAAGATACTGAAGACTCACACAAAACTTGGGCTTGGGCATAGGAGAAAAGATCAACCTGGGGGTGAGCAGGCACCTAAAAACCAACCTGGTGCCCTGGGGAAACTGGCCCTGAGTCGCAGAATCACGGAATGTCCTGAGGTGGAAGGGACCCACAATGATCATCAAGTCCAACCCCTGTCCCTGCATGGGGCACCCCAACATTCACCCCGTGGGGCTGAGGGCATTGGCCAAACGCTGCTGGAATATTGTCAGGATTGGTGCCCTGGGGAGCTGTTCCAGTGCTTCACCATCCTCTGGGTGAAGAACCTTTTCACAATGTCCAACCTAACCTTCCCCTGGCTCTTCCTGCCCTTGCCTTGGGTCCTGTCCTTGGTCACCAGACAGAAGAGCTCAGCACCTGCTCCTCCTCCTCCCCATGTGAGGAAGCTGCAGAGCACAGTGAGGTCTCCCCTCAGTCCTCTCTCCTCCAGGCTGAACAGACCAAGTGACTTCAGCTGCTCCTCACACGACTTCCCCTCTAGACCCTTCATCAGCTTTGTGGCCTCCTCTGGACTCTCTCCAGTAGCTTTTGATCTTTTTATACCGAGTCACCCAAATTCTTAGACCAGGTCCCTAGCAGGAGGCTTTGATCTGGATGTGCTTCTCCTGGAAGGACACGCGAGCCCAAGGTCACCTTGTCCAAGAGGGTGTTGGGGGCTGGGGCCAAACGACACCCCTCAAACTCACCCCTCTCTCCTGGGAAGGGCCAGGCATGGTGATGCCGTAGCTCTGCTGGCTCTTGCCCATCTTTCACCGTGGTTGCAGGTGCTTCTCCACTGTGTCCTCCCACTCGGCCTGGCCCACAGCGCTGCTTCTCTTTCGCTTCCCTGGGCCGACGCGGCGTGTGGGTGGGAGAGCCAACCACACCGGCACGGGGGTATAATTAAATAGCGGCAACCCCAGGAGCTCACGTCACTTGGGCTGAGAGGAAGGAGAAGCAGAAACTCCTGCGAGGGCTGAGCCACAAATAGGGGGAATTGGGGGGTTGCGACCTGGGGATGTGGCAAAGGGCAGCTTAGGGGAGCAGAGCATCCTTCCGCACACTGTGTGGCAGGGGCAGAGAGGCGACGCTGGGTGATGTCCCTGCTCAGGGAGCAGTCAAAAACCCTGCAGCGCGGCCGTGGGTTCCTGTTGTGCAACTGAAACTGGTGGGTCCTCCCCAGGCATCTCACAGGGTGCTCCTCCACCCCTGCACCCATGGATATGCGGGCTGTATCGGGAACAGGGGTGCAGAGGGGAGATGGGATTAAATCCAAGGGAGGGTTTAGGGACACCAGAAGAGGAAGAAGAAGAGATACCGTGGACACGTGAGGAGGAATCCATCTCCTCACAGCTGTGGGATTTGCCAGTGGGGGGAACAAGAAGGGCATGTGGGCGTCTCTGCACTGGATTCCAAGTTGTGCCCGAGTGCCAGGGGGTGTTTATCATAGAATCATTGAGTGGTTTGGGTTGGAAGGGACCTCACAGCCCACCCAGTTCCACCCCCCTGCCATGGGCAGGGACACCTCCCACTGGATCAGGGGGCTCCAAGCCCCATCCAACCTGGCCTTGAGCACCTCCAGGGATGGGGCAGCCACCACTGCTCTGCTGGCTTTTTCCAACCTATCACTTATTGCTGAACACAGAATTTCAATAGGTTTTAAGATGTGGCCCAGGGTCTGCAGAAGCCACATTTTCCCCTCTCTGCTTACATTAGGATCCTTTGAAGCAGAAAAGCCAAGTTCAACCCTTCTGCTGAGGATCAGGGTCACCAGCTCTGCACGAGAGCTGAGTGGGAGCAGAAAAACTCTGCAGGTCTGGTCCAGATTAACAAGAAATTGAATCATAGAAGCTTGGAATGGTTTGGATTGGAAGGGAACTCACAGCCCACACTTCCACCCCCCTGCCATGGGCAGGGACACCTCCCACTGGATCAGGGAGCTCCAAGCCCCATCCTGCCTGGCCTTGAACACCTCCAGGGATGGGGCAGCCACCACTGCTCTGGGCAACCTGGGCCAGGGCCTCCCCACCCTCTTCATTTAGGATGGAACAGGGTGCTGTGGCTCTGGTGGGTTCCCAGCAGCTCTGCCAAAGCCTGAGGACACCTGATGACCCCTTTTGCTCTGTGCCACTCACCCTATATCCCCTCAGGACTCTGCCACCCCCTTCTCCAGCAGTGGGGAGCCTGGGTACAGCCTTGAGCTGTGGGGAGGTGGGCTGGGATGGGGGGGAAGGGTGCAGGAAGCCAGATTAACGGCAGCCAGTCATGAAATCTAGGGCAGACCCATCTGTCAGGCATTGCCCGTTCGAATCTGACTGCGATGCCTCTCCCCGCATCGCCCCCACCTCCCGCACCCCCTCCCCACCCGCTCCCTGCAGGGAGCATCCTTGGGGGGAGAGGAGGCCTGGGGTTGACGAGAAGACTTTTTATCCTTATTAAACCCTGACTGTGCCTTTTATTCCCACCAGCAGCCCTTGGCCTGAGCTCCCAGCTCTCCTCCAATCCAGTTTTCCGACATGCAGGGACTTTCTCTTCTTTTGAGGTCTCGGGAAAGCTCCAGGTCAGGGAGTTGGCGGGGGGGTGAGGGGGTGGGTGTTAAAATCAGGAGCTCAAGGAGAAAAAAAGCAGTTTTGGAGAGGTGAGAGAAAAGGGCAGAAGGTGACTCTGAACTTCCCATGGGTGCAGCCAAGCCCGGACTCTGCAGTTCCCAAATGGCGCAGCTTTGGAAGCTGCTTTCAGAGTTTTCTGGAATGGCAGTGTTGGAGCCTCCTGGAAGCCACTGGGGAGAGGGTGCAGGGTCCCAGCTTTGTCAGCTCCAGGAGGTGCCAGCGGTGCTACCGACAGGACCTGTCAGTATGAGAAAGATATTGAGTGCTGGAGTGTGTCCAGAGGAGGGCAAAGAGGCTGGGAAAGCTGGAGAACAAACGTTATGAGGAGCAGCTGAGGGACCAGGGGATGTTCAGTCTGAAAAGGAGGAGGCTGAGGGGAGACCTCATCACTGTCTGCAGCTCCTGAAAAGGAGGTTGTGGTGGGATGGGTGTTGGTCTCTTCTCCCAAGTGACAAGTGATGGGATGAGAGGAAATGGCCTCAAGTTGCACCAGGGGAGGTTTAGATTGGATGTGAGGAGAAATTTCTTTACTGAAAGTGGTGAAGCCCTGGCAGAGGCTGCCCAGGGCAGGGGTGGAGTCTCCATCCCTGCAGGGGTTCAAAACACGTATAGATGTGGCACTTTGGGTCATGGTTTAATAGGGATGGAGGTGTTGGACTGGGTGAGCTTGAAGGTCTTTTCCAACCTTAACGATTCTGTGATTCTATTCTATGCCCATGGGGCTGGGGCACAAAGGGAACGGGGCAGCCAGAGGAGGCTGGAAGCTGGCAGGGTTGTTCCCTGACAGCTGAGCCCCGTATTCACACTGGGAGGGGAAGCCCCAGCACTTTGCTCAAACTGTGAAACAGAAAAAAACTGGCTACCCAAGAAGTTGTGTCTCTCCCACAGAACATCTGGCTCAGATTTTTAGGCAAAACCAGGCTTGGAATCCCCTGGCCCGGCCATCGGCTCTGCGTGACACTTGGTGCTGTGGGAAATAGTGCCTTTTTATCAAAACAGGCAGGAGAGCCAGGTGGAAGGACACAAATGTGCCCGAAATCAAAATATACGTCTGGCTGTGTGTGCGTAACCCAGGGCTGCGGGGGCACGTTCACCCGCCTGGGTTTGCAGTGACCTCGGTTTAACTTGGCAGCCGGCAGACGCCTTATCTTATCTCTGCATCGAGCTCTGCTCACAGCTCAACAAGTGCCAAGCGCCTCGGCTTCCCCTGCTCCTGCCGACTGGGGCACCCGCTGCGCGCAGGCTCAGCACCCGCGTGCTCAGCATCAGGGGGACCTCGCTGCTCCTGTGGGTCTGTGCACTCGTGGGTGCATTGGGTGTTCTGTGGGCTCATGCACATGTGGGTGCATTGGGTGCTCTGTGGGTCCGTGCACACATGGGTACATTGGGTGCTCTGTGGATCTGTGCACACGTGGGTGCTCTGGGTGCTCTGTGGGTGCCTGCATACGTGGGTACATTGGGTGTTCTGTGGGTGCCTGCACATGTGGGTGCTCTGGGTGCTCTGTGGGTCTGTGCACACGTGGGTGCTCTGGGTGCTCTGTGGGTGCCTGCACACGTAGGTACACTGGGTGCTCTGTGGGTCTGTGCACACGTGAGTGCTCTGGGTGCTCTGTGGATCTATGTGCACACGAGTACATTGGGTGCTCTGTGGATCCATGCATATGGGTGATCTGTGGACACACGAGTGTGTTGGGTGCTGTGTGGATCCATGCAGATGGGTGTGCATTGGGTGCTCTGTAGGTCTGTGCACACATGGGTGCCGTGAGTGCTCTATGGGTCTGTGCACACACGAGTGCATTGGATGCTCTATGAGTCTGTGTACACAAGGGTACATTGGGTGCTCTTTGGATCCATGCACACATGGGTGCTCTGCGGGTCTGTACACACATGGGTGCTGTGGCTGCTCTTTGGGTGTGAGCACATGGAAGCACGTTGGATGCTCTATGCGTGTTTGCACACAAAATTGTGTGGGGTGCTCTGTGGGTCTGTGCACACATGAGAACGTTGGGTGCTCCATGCGTGCATGCACACAAGGTTGTTTGGGGTGCTCTGTGGGTCTGTGCACACGAGGGTGCATTGGGTGCTTGGTGAGTGCCTAAACATGTGGGTGCCTTCTGCGTGCATGCACACACGGGTGTGCTGGGTGCCCACGCCACAGTGCTCAGAGCTAGCACCATGGCTTTCCCCTTCAGGGGCACCGGGAAGCTCCCATCCCCACATCCCTCCTCCATCCCCCAGCATCACTTGAGATGCCAGACATCATCCCTGTCTCTCTTCTCATGAGCTGTGAAGCAAAAACTGGCTGTGCTCCAGGTCTGGAGGTGCGCAGGGTGTGTGGGTGCTGTGCACGGGCAGCCAGGATGCTCAGGGCTGGATGATGAGCTGTGGGGTAGAGCCTGGGGTTCAGCTCTAATTCTGCCTCCACCTGTGCACTCCTAAAATAAATCATCAAGGAAAAGGTTTCACCTGCTCCAACCTGCAACTCTGCAGGGAGGATGTCGCTTTGATATATAGCTTGCTGCTTTCCTTTCCTGGTAACTTAAAAACCCAAATATTGGTATTTTTTTCCCCAGAACAAGGGGTGGAGACAGGCATGGGAGCCCAGGAAAGAAACGTGGCTGCTCCTTGCCTTCTGATGTGCCAAGCCGTGCATGAGTGATGGGGAGGTCGTTGGAATGGACTCCTGTTTGGTACAGAAAGCTGCTGGTTTGGGGTAGAGCCGGAGCTGGACAGGGAGCTGTGCACCCCCAGCCCTGCCTCCACTGCCTCTGTGGTTTCTCTACCTGCTCCAGAGGCCCCCCGGGCTGGGGTGACAGCACGATGCAGCAGGCAGGATGTCACCTCAAACCTCAAGAGGAGCTGCCGCCGGGGGGGATTCGCAAGTCACCGCAGGTAAACATGGGTGCTCCTCTCTCAACCGTCCTCCTCCACAGCCTCCCCACCTCTCCCCCGCCTCGCTGTTCCGTGAGACCCCAGGCATGGGAGCAGGACCCTTCGCCAGGGCCATACTGAGACCCTACTGTGACAATGATGAGCCAGCAGGGCAAGAGAGGGGATGCTCTCCATCTACTCGGCTTTTGTGAGACCCCACCTGGAGCCCTGTGTACAGTTCTGGAATCCCCAACATGAGAAGGAGATGGAACTGTTGGAATGGGTCCAGAGGAGGCCACGGAGATGATCCAAGGGCTGGAGCACCTCTGCTATGGGGACAGACTGGGAGAGCTGGGGTTGTTCAGCCTGGAGAAGAGAAGGCTCTGGGGAGACCTTAGAGCAGCTCCCAGTGCTGAAAGGGGCTGCAGGAAAGCTGGGGAGGGGCTCTGGATCAGGGGGTGCAGGGATGGGATGAGGGGGGACAGTTTGGATTGGAAAGAGAGGAGACTGAGATGAGATCTTAGGGAGAAATGTTTTGCTGTGAGGGTGGGGAGGCCCTGGCCCAGGGTGCCCAGAGCAGTGGTGGCTGCCCCATCCCTGGAGCTGTTCAAGGCCAGGCAGGATGGGGCTTGGAGCCCCCTGATCCAGTGGGAGGTGTCCCTCCCCATGGCAGGGGGGTGGAAGGGTGGGCTGTGAGTTCCCTTCCAATCCAAACCCTTCCATGATTCTATGATGCCCTCAGGAGTCCAGGGTGTGGAGCTGGGACACTGCAAGCAGGTGCCACACGCTGTTCCTAAAGCACCCTGTGCTGCCCAGAGCCCTCCCAGCACTCACTGACGCTCATGGGGCTCAGGAGGGCATCAGGGAGGGGGACACGAGTGCAGCAGTGCCCACTGCAGCTCCACAGCACCAGTGCTGCTTGGTGGAGGTGTCACACGGAGAGAGCATGTGCCTATGCAGGCACCCACAGAGCTCCCACAGCAATCGCGTGTGCATGGACCCACAGAGCACCTAACGCACCCGCGTGTGCACGGATGCACTGAGCACCCAACGCACCCACATGTTCACAGACCCACAGGACACTGATAGCACCCATATATGCACAGACCCACAGGACACCCAATGCACCCGCGTGTGCACAGACCCACAGGGCACCCAACACACCCAGATGTGCAGAGCACCCAATGCACTCGCGTGTGCACAGACCCACAGAGCACCCACAGCACCCGCATGTGCACAGACCCACCAAGCACCCAATGCACCCGCGTGTGCAGGGATGCACCGGGTGCCCCGTCTCGCCAAGGAAGTGACACTGGGGCCCCAGAGCAAAGGCAGGGATGTCCTTGCTGCCCCATGGTGATGCTGTGAGCACGGGGTGGGGGGCAGATGGAGGCACCCCTGGGCCTGCACCCCCTCCCTGAGCTCCCCTGCACCCCAGCTCTAGGCTCCACCGAGGAGGTGAAGGTTTCCGGTTTTGCAGGTGCATGGTGACAGGGGGGGACGGGGGAACAGGGACTGTGGTGCCTGGGGAGGGGGCGCGGGGTTGTGGTTGTCAGCTCAGCCTGGCATCACCTGTGTGGCACCCTGGGCACAGGCAGGGACACCCAACCATGCTGAGGATGAGGATGGTCCTTCCGGGTACTCTGGGTCCCTTTCCACACAGCCAGTGTCCCTTGCCAGCTTCGACACCCACTGTCCCCTGGGCAGGGAGGACCCTGCCCTCCGGTGGAGCTAAGGGGGATGGGCAGTGGGTGACAGTGGGTAACAGTGCATGATGGTGGGTGGCACTGGGTGACAGTGGGTGGTGGTGGGTGACATGAGGTGACAATGGGTGATTGTAAGTGAAAGGGGGTGGCAGCGAGCATGGGATGGGGATGAGCTCCAGCTCTCCAGGCCCTTGGATGGCAAGCATGACTCCGGCCTCTGGCCACCACCCACCTGCCCACCTCACCATGGCCACGATGCAGGAGACACCACAGGCAGGAGCTCCCAAGCCTGTTAGCAACCACTTTTGTGGCTTTGCAAGAAAGAAGCAAGCCCCGTGCCTCCGGGGAGCAGCTGCTCTTGGTTGCCCGTCTCCTCTCCTGCTTTTTCTTCTTTCTTCTTTAAAAAAAAAATCTTCTTCTTCTCTCGCCTCGACCACAGCGACGCTAAAATGGAGCCGCTTCCCTCCCATCTAACCCAGAACCACCTCCCCCAACCCCCCAACCTCCTACCTCTACCGCAGTGATGCCAATGACAGCTGCAAGGGCTGCGGGTGTCCCTTTCCCTTCCCCCTTCTTCCGCACCCCTTCTTGTCCCCATCCCCATCCCCTTTCTTGTCCCCAGCCCCCTGAGCCCCCCGGCCTCGCAGCTTTTCGCGTTGACATTTGAAAAATGCCAGGCTGAGCCGGCAGCTGCAAGGTGGCACCCGGCCAACTGTGTCGTTTTGGGTGGGTTTCGGTTTGTTTTCTGCGGTGGATGATGCTGGTGGGAATGAAAGGGGAAGGTTGCACCCCAGCTCTCATCCTCTGGGGTTGGGTGGTACTCAAGGACTGGTGGCCCTTTCGTTGTTGCATTGCTCACACGACTGCCCCACCACCCCAAATTCTGGAGGGGCACATGTGTTATCTCCCCAGTTTTATGTCCCTGCCATCCTGGTGTCCAGAAGTCCCTGCAGACTCCTCCAGTGCCAGCCTCCATGGAGTCCTGGCCCCTGGTGCCTCATGGGGTGGGAAGATCATAGGATCATGGAATCATAGAATGGTTTGGGTTGGAAGGGACCTTAAAGATCATCCAGTTAAGATACAGATGGATGAAGTGTTCTTCAGCATCGAGCTCTCCCAGGAGCTTGGCCAGGAGTGGGATGAGGGGATCTTGATGGGTTCAGAGATCAGGTCCCAGGGAAGAGGCATCCCTTGCTTGTTGTCCTGGGCCCTTCTTTGGACTGTGGGATCATGGAGAGCCAGCACATCTCCAGCACAGGGCTCAGTGCCTGCATGCACCACAGGGGACGGCACCAATGCCAGCAGCTGGCTGAGGGGAAGTGGCACAGAGGGAGGGGGAACGGAGAGGCTGTTTTTGCCTATGGTCGCGATACCCAAACCCCTGGCAATGGGGGATCTTTCCTTGGTGATGGAGGACTTTTCCTTGGTGATGGGGAACCTTGCTTTGGTGATAGAGGACCTTGCCTTGGTGATGAAGGACCTTGCCTTGGTGATGGAGAATCTTGCCTTGGCAATGGGGAACCTTGCCTTGGTGGTGGGGACAGGCCAGCTCAAGGGACAGGGATGCTGTGCCCTCTGCCCTCCTTCGTCTAGGCCAGGGGACTGCAGCAAGGACAGCAAGGATACTCATATTTTATATTCATGCAAGCAACATAAATCCGCCTGGCTGCTCTTTCCCTGACAATAGAATTCATTATGATGGAAATATCCTCCGGAGGACTGCAGCTTAATTACCTCCTGATTTGCATTTTTGCATATTAATGACTGCAGAGCTGCTAATTTTGCTGCATTATTTTAAAGGCAAAGCGACCCCGCTCCTGTTGTTTCACCTGCCATTTTCTTCTCTCCTCCCTTTCTCCCAATTAAGGCTGGAGCTCATCGGGTGCCACTTTGGTTGTGACCCCAGCTCTGTCCCAGTGCCACCCAGAGGGTCTCTATTAGCACGGTGCCCTCATCAGGGCACCCAGCACCATGGGATGCCCCAGACTGGGTGCCCTTGCAGGGATGTGCCCACTCCCTTGGTGAGCGTTGGGAGCAGTGTGGCTGCTGCGTCCTCTGTGCTCCCAACTATTGTTCTGGTGGCGGCTTTTTTGGGCAGTTGTGTCAGCACCGGTTACTTCCACTCCACAGCTCCAACCGCAACAGGGTGGGAGGAGTAGAGGGGCTCGCGTCCCCCAGCTTCCCTCCACCCTCAGCCACTCGCCAGCATCCCTCCTCCCACTGGCACCCAGCACCAGGCTGGGTATGGAGATGCCACCGCCCCGGTGGAGAATGGATTGGGAGCAGGCCTGAAGGAAAAGGCTTGGGGTGCTGGGGGATAAGAAGCTCCATATGGGATGGAAATGTGCGCTCACAGCCCAGAAACCACTGGTGTCCTGGGCTGCACCCAGCGCAGTGGGACCAGCAGGGAGAGGGTGGAGATTCTGCCCCTCTGCTTCGCTCTGGGGAGACCCCACCTGGAGCTCTGGGTCCAGTTCTGGAATCCCCAACATGAGAAGGATATGAAGGTGTTAGAATGGGTCCAGAGGAGACCACGGAGATGATCCAAGGGCTGGAGCAGCTCTGCTATGGGGACAGGCTGGGAGAGTTGGGGTTGTTCAGCCTGGAGAAGAGAAGGCTCTGGGCAGACCTTAGAGCAGCTCCCAGTGCTGAAAGGGGCTCCAGGAAAGCTGGGGAGGGGCTCTGGATCAGGGAGTGCAGGGATGGGATGAGGGGAACGGTTTTGAGCTGCAAGAGGGGAGATTGAGATGAGATCTTAGGGAGAAATGTTTTGCTGTGAGGGTGGTGAGGCCCTGGCCCAGGGTGCCCAGAGCAGTGGTGGCTGCCCCATCCCTGGAGGTGTTCCAGGCCAGGTTGGATGGGGCTTGGAGCCCCCTGATCCAGTGGGAGGTGTCCCTGTCCATGGCAGGGGGTGGCACTGGATGGACTGTGAGTTCCCTTCCAACCCAAACCATTCTGTGATTGTAATAAAGAGGCAGGACCAGGTTGTGCCTGACTGCTGCCCAGCTTGGAGGTTCTTTACTTCTGACCCATCTTCCCTGGTGGCTGTGAACACCACCCCATGTGTCATCTTCCTGGGATGATGTTTAGGGCTTCCCATCCCACGGAACCCCAGGTGGGACTCACTGCCTGGTCCCCAGATGTGCCCTGACCCCAGTCCTTGGGGCCGCCGTTGGTCTCTGCTCCCTTTCCATTTCTCTCCGCACGTCAGAGGGGCAGAAGCAGAACTGAGGTTTTTCCCATCCCCTTGTGAAGGCCGGTGTGACTGGTACAGGCCAGCCCAGGTGCCACCAACCCGGGGCTGCCCAGGGTGACCCAGCCTGGCAGGTGCTACCACAGGATGGAGCAGGGACAGCCTGAGGCTGTCACAGGCATATGGGGTGCTGAGCATCAGCCCAGCTCTGGGAATGGGGTGGGCAGGGCAAGGGACAGGGACAGGGCAGGGGACAGGTTCGGGACAGGTTCAAGGACAGGGACAGAGACAGCACCTGGGAGAGGGATGACGACAGGGGTAGGGCTGGGTCTGGGGACAGGGATAGGATTGGGCTGGGAACACAATCATAGAATTATAAGGTTGGAAGAGACCTCTGAGATCACCGAGTCCAACCGTACCTGTCTCCCTACTAAACCCTGTCCCTAAGAAACTCATCTACCCGACTTCTAAACCCCTCCAGGGATGGTGACTCCACCCCCTCCCTGGGCAGCTGTGCCAATCCCTGAGCACCCTTTCAGTGAAGAAATTCTTCCCAATGTCCAGTCTAAACCTCCCCTGGCGCAACTTGCGGCCGTTTCCTCTCGTCCCATCGCTGTCACTTGTGAGCAGAGCCCAGCCCCCACCCCGTCACAGCCTCCTGTCAGGCACTTGCAGACAGGGATGAGGTCTCCCCTCAAAATAGGGGCAGGAATAGGGACAGGACCTTGGGCAGGGCCGGGGACAGGGCTGGGGCCAGGGCCAGGGCCAAGGAGAGGAACCGGGCTGTGGCAGGGACTGGGGACAGAGACAGGAACAGGACTGGGGATGAGGACAGAGTCAGGGCTGGGAACAGACAGAGGGACAGGACCAGGGTTGGGGAGGGCCAGGGCCAGGGCTGGGCCAGGGCCAGGGCCAGGGCCGGGCTCGGGCCAAAAACAAGGCCGGGCCAGGGCCGCGCTCGGCGCAGGAGCCTTGGCCCTGCTCGTGGCGCCACCTGGCGGCCAAGGGGGGCGCTGCGGGGGGGGTTGGAATGGGGAGGGAAAGGGGGACCCCTTGGTTGTGGGGAGGGGGGCTCGAGGACCGGCTGGGTGTGGGGAGGGAACTCTGGGCGGGGGGCAGGGGGAACGTCTGGGTGTGGGGAGGGGGCTCCGGGGTCGGCGGGAAGGGGAACTCTCTGAGTGTCAGGAAAGGGCTTCAGGGAGTGAGGAGGGCAGCGGGAGCCCCTGGGGGGGTGGTCGAGGGGTAGGGAGACCTGCTGGGTGCTGGGGAGAGGGCTGAGGGGGGGCAAGGGTACTTCCAGGGTGTTGGGGAGGGGACTCGGTGAGTCGGGGGCAGGGGGAGCCCCTGGATGCGGGGAGAGACTGAGGGGGAAGGGAAGGGGTACCTGCTGGGTGCTGGGCAAACGGGCTCGGGTTCGGGGGGGACAGGACCCCAGTGAGTGCCTGGGGCTCCCCCCGAAGGCTTTGAGCCCCGATCCCCCCGTCCCCTTCACCCCGCGTCCCCCCAGCCCCCGTCCCTCCCAAGCCACGGTAGCGGGAAGGGGGCGGGAGGGGTCGGACTTGCCCGCTAGAGGGCAGCGGCAGCCCAGGAATGGGGGGTCGGCATTCTGCACCCCTATCCAGCACCCTGCCCTGCATCCCCCATCGTGTCCTGCACCCCTCCTCCCTCCATCCTGCACCCCCAATCCTGCCCCTTGACTCCCCTTCCTGACCCCTCTCATATTGCCCTGCACCCCTCCATCCTGCACCCTTTCACTCTTCACCCTGCCCCACGCTCTTCCACCCTTCATCCTGGACCCCAACCCCCCCCATCCTGCCCTGCACCCCTCCATCCTACATCCCTCCACCCTTCATCCTGCATCCCCGTCCACCACACTGCACCTTGCACCCCTTGACCCCTCGTCCTGCACCCCCAATCCTGCCCCTGCCCGGCATCCCCCCACCCTGTCCTACACCTCTCCACCCTTTGTCCTGCATCCCCCCACCCTACCCTGCACCCTTCATCCTGCACCCCCACACCCTTCGTCCTGTCCTGTACCCTGCCTTGCATCCCTCCACATTGCCCAGCACCCCCTCATCCACCACCCTGCCCTACAACCCTCCACCCTTCACCCTGTACCACTTCACCCTGCCCTGCACCCCTATCCTGCACTGCACCCCTCTGTTCACCACCCAGCACCCTGCCCTACAACCCTCCACCCTTCAACCTGCAGTCCCTCCATCCTGCAACCCCCACCTCACCCCTCCATTCTACACCCTACACTTCTTCCCCTTTCCCCTTCCACCTCCCCCACACGCCCAACTCCCCCTCCCCCAATTTTAATTCCCGCTCCCCACCAGTCCCACCTGGTGCCAGCACCCTAGGTTCCTGTTGTGCCACCCATGAAGTCATAAAATCATGGAATAGTTTTGGTTGGAAGGGACCTTAAAGATCACCCAGTTCCAAGCCCCCTGCCATGCGCAGGGGCACCTCCCACTAGACCAGGCATCCTTCTGTGCCTCACTTTCCCCCAAAACACACCACAGCAGCCTCACTGGTGACGTCTGGCACCCCTTGTCCTGGTGCCACCCAGGCCAGGAATCCAACCTTGCCCACCCCAAACCAGTACCACCCCACTAACGCACCAGCTTCGACACGCTGATCTGCCCCAGCACTCCCCTGCATCTCGGAGCCCCCCATCCATCCCTGGGGACCACTGGTGTCACCGTGGCAACCAGTGATGGTCAGCAGCCGGTGACCTGGGTGCCCTGGAGGGAGCCCTGGCCCTGGCCGGGGTCACGGGGGTCAATCAATCTCATTGCTATGCACAGAGCCCTTCGTTACTGGTAACGAGTGCCAGGGCTGGCAACGCACAGAGAAAAGGAAACAAAACGGGGGGGGACATCATATAAAAGCAACTCGAGGAATTTTCTTTCTGTCCCCATCCCCTCCCAGCGCCATCAGGGGACCCTGAGATGGGTCCCCTCCAATGCAGGGATCTCGGGGGACTTTGGGCTGGGCAGTGTGGGGGTCTGGGGGACCAGGGTTGGGCTGAGGTGACAGGGCAGCCGTGCTGTGCTTTCCATCAGCATCTGAGGGCTGCTGGTTGCTGACACACCCCCCCCGCAGTGAGCTCACTCCCAGCAGCGTTCCCACATCCCGCCGGAGAGCGTCAGCAGGTGGCTGTGGGAAGGGACAAGGGACAGGGGGGCTTTGCTGCACCCCACCAACCTCCTCCTGCCCTGTCCATTCATTCTGCACCCCGCCCCCCCCATCCCGCCCTGCATCCCCTCCATTCAACCACATCCAACCTCTTCTCCCTTCCCCTTCCAGCTCCCCCACTTGCCTCCCCCCATCCCACCTCCTGCTTTTCTTCCCACTCCTCACCACCTCCCACCTGGTGCCAGCACCCTGGGTTCCTATTGTGCCACCCACACATCCCTCTGTGCCTCAGTTTCCCCAGGAACGCACCACAGCAACCTCACTGGTGACTTCTGGCACCAGGGAAGAGAGGAGCAGGGAACCCTGTGCCCCCCAGTAGTGGGGCAATCGTTTCATGGGTGCCTTCCTCCACCTCGGTTGCTCTCAACCTTCCTCATCCTCCTCCGTTTAGGTCCAGCCCTGGGCCAGGAGCGGCGGCTGCAGGACCTCCTGGCCTGGCTGAGGGCCAGCAGACCCATCTCCCCGGTGGGATCCCTGCCCACACTTCAGCTGGCTTCGATCGTCCCGGCTCCGGGCTGAGCTGCGACGAGGCTGGGCAGCAGAGCCCTCTCCAAACCAGAGGATTAGGTGAACACTGGAATCTTCTTCAAAGTGGGGTCCAGCTCCTCGGAGCATCCCAGCACCTCCTGGGGGCTGTCCAGGAGGCCAGTTGGGTGGGAACCCCACTTCTTGTGCAACCTTGCATCTCGAGATTCTCTGCAGTGCAAGGATGCAGCTGCACCTTGATGAGGTCTCAGCCTAAAAAGCCACCCTAGGCCCCAGCAGTGGCTGCTCAAAGCCCTCAAGGGACAATCCAGAGTTGGGGGTGGTGGCTTTGAGGGGGGGGCATCCCTGGGGGCTGTCTGGAGGCCGAGTGGTTGCCCCCACTTCTTGTGCAACCTTGCATCTCGAGATGCTCTGCAGCACAGGGACGTAGCTGCTTCCAGCCGAAATCTCAGCCTAAAAAGACACCCCGGATCCCAGCAGCGGCCACTGAAAGCCCCCAAGGGACAATCCAGAGCTGGGGGGTGGCTTTGGGGAGGGGCAGCAGCCAGCCCTGCAGCTTTGTTGCTACCCACCGTGCCCCAGTCCATCTCCCTGCTGCTCCGGTCTGGGGCTGGAGCCTGTGGAGAACAGACACGGTGTCTCCAGCTCACAACCACACTCACCCCGGAGAGGGGGGGGTGCTGCTGGGAAAAGGCTCCCCCCGCCTCTGCCGGGTTGCCCGCAGGCAGGGGCATTGCCAGGATTTCCCGGTACTGGGTTAACAGCACCGTCTCGGGGTCTTCCCGAATCCTCTGGGGCCTCCCCAGGGTTTGAGCCCACCACTGGTCCAAAGTCCTGGGTGTGGTGGTATCTCTTGATGCTCCTGGGGACCCCCCTACCAAGACTGGACAGACAAGCAGGTTGGAACCTGGGTGCCTTGGTTGCTTCTGCCCCCTTAATGTCATCCCAAATTCTCATTCTGGCTCCAGCCCCAACCAAGTCCCCACCTTGGGACCAACGGTGCTGGGATGCTCCTGCTCCTTCTTCCCACCCCCCGCATCCCACCCAGAGCTGCACGCAAACGGCAACAAAGGCAGATTGTAGCTGACGGCTGGAAGATGGATTTATTGCAATGATGCAAAAATTAGTTTATAGAATATATATAAATAAAGATTTCCTTCCTTGATGGGCGAACTCAGCACAGCAGCAGCTCTTCTGGCAGGATTTATTAATCACCCCAGTGCTCTGCTCGTGCAGTGGCGACTGTTTCCCTGGGTGAGCAGAGCCGGCAGTGACCTGAGAGGGGCAAAAATGTTCAATTTTAGCTCTGTCCTCAGCCTGATACCAATTCTTCTCAATGAGGGTGGTGAGACACTGGCCCAGGTTGCCCAGAGCAGCGGTGGCTGCCCCATCCCTGGAGGTGTTCAAGGCCAGGTTGGATGGGGCTTGGAGCCCCCTGATCCAGCGGGAGGTGTCCCTGCCCATGGCAGGGGGTTGGAACTGGATGGGCTTTGAGGTCTTTTCCAACTCAAACCATTCCATGATTCTATGATTTGTTGTGGCTGTGAACAGGCCTGGCCACAAACCAAGGCAACCTGGCAGCGCAGAGCCACTGAAGCTGAAGAGAACCAGAGAATGTCATTTTGGGACATGGTGGTGTTGGATGGGATGAGCTTAGAGGTCTTTTCCAACCTTAGGGATTCTATGAAAGGGAGGATACAGGAACCCATGCTGGCTGAAGTGTAGAAGGGGGATGTGCCTTCTCTTAAATTTGGGAGGAGGGGTGAAACTAGTGGTGAAACTCCCCTGCCAGGCCCCCTTCCCCCAGCCAGGGACACACACTGCCTACTAGTCCCCCCACTTTGTTGGAAAAGGGGGAACTGCCACCAGGATGGCTGCACCCTGTCACTACCCATCTCCCAAGCACCATCGCTTCATCCCCGTCCCCACCACTCTACCACCAAGCACCACTGCTCCCTCCCCATTGCCACCATCCCATTGCCACCACTCCCCAAGAACCATTGCTCCATCCCCATCACCTCTCTGTTCTCAAGCACTATTGCTTCATACCCATCACCACCACCGTGCCACCACCTGTCTCCTAAGTACCATCACTGCATTCCCATCCCCACCACCCCATCCCCACTCTCAAGCACCACTGCTCCATCTCCATCACTGCTCTACAGCCAAGCACCATTGCTGCATCCCCATCGCCACAACTCCCAAGAACCATGCCTTCATCCCTATACCCTCCCTGCTCCCAAGCACCATCGTTGCATCCCCATCCCCACTCCGAAGCACCTCTGCTCCATCTCCATCACCACTTGACTCCCAAGCATCATCGCTGCATCCCCATCACCACCATGCCCAAGCACCACTGCTCCATCTCCATCATCACCACTCCCAAGCACCATTGCTGCATCCCCATCCCCATCACCCCCAAGCACCAGTGCTCCATCTCCATCACCACTCGACTCCCAGGCGCCATCACTTCATCCCCATCACCAGCAACCCATCACCACCACTCCCAAGCACCACGGCTCCATCTCCATCACCACTCAACCCCCAACCACCATCGCTTCTTCCCCATCGCCACCACTCCCACTCCACGGGGAATGAGGGCACAGAGGAGCTGCAGCGGGGGTGGCAGCGGGAGCCGCTGGGCCGCCCCGCGGGGCGCCAGGCGCAGGCGGGGTGCAGGCTGCTGCTCTCTGTGTCTCCTTGTTGGGCGGTCGATCCCCAGACAGACTCCTCGCCTTGCTGCGTGTGCTCTTTCGAGCCCATTGATTTCCCTGAGTAAGTGAGTTTGTATGGATCATGCAGCATGCAGCCCGGGCTGCCCAGCGGTGCAGCAGCCGGCGGGGGGGAGGGCGTGCGAGGGAGGGGGAGCTGGAGAGAGAGCAGAGCCGATCAATATGGACAGTGTGAAGTGAATTAATGGAAGACGTAGAGGCTGGCTGACAGCGCAGCCGAGGCCCGACTGCCCTTCGGGGGCTGCTTGAAGGCAGCTGGCGATGCCGCCAGGGGCCCCTGGGGGCCCTGGCCGCGATCCTGCCTGGGGACCAAGGGACACCAGCGGGGCAGGGGACGGCCACGGGGACCTTGTGGCTTCAGAGCTTCTCCCTGACAAGAAATTGGGATCCTCTCATTCCTGAGACAGCATCGTTCATCTGAGCTCTGGCTCTGCCAGCAGGTGCCAGGGCATGGCATCGTAGGGTGCCCATCCGTACATAAGCATCCCTAGCCAATTTCCCCACAGCCAGGCATTTGGGGGTTGAAAAATGATATTTTCCTGTGCCAAATAAAAAGCTTTCTGTCTGATAAGGGATTTGGGATCCTCTTGTTCCTGAGATAGCCCCGTGTGCCTGAGCTCCAGCTCTGCCAGCAGGTGCCAGAGCATCTACATAGTAAGGTGCTCAGCCATGAAAAGGCACCTGTAGCCTCTTTCCCCACAGCCTGGCATTTTGGGGTTAAAAACTGATATTATCCTGTAGCAAACAAAAAGCTTTCTCCCTGACAAGAGATTCAGGATCCTCTTGTTCCTGAGACAGATTCAGCTCCGCCAGCACCTGCCAGGGCAGCGCTGTGCCCAGGATATTGTAGGTTGCCCAGCCGTACAAGAGCATCCACAGCCAATTTCCCCACAACCCAGCATCGTGGGGTTAAAAAATGTTATTTCCTTGTGACAAACAAAAAGCTTTCTCCCTGACAAGAGATTTGTGACCTTCTTGTGCTCAGGGCATCACAGGGTGCCCAGCTGTGCAAGAGCATCCGTAGCCAGTTTCCCCCCAGCCGAGCATCTTGGGGTTAAAAACGACATTGGGGAGGATGCTAGGTCAGGATTTTCATGAAAATCTTTCGTGGGCTGTGTTGAAAATAAAAGAAAGACAGGAAAATCCTCAGTTTCTGATTAAATTCTGTTGTCTTCTCGTTCAAGAAGGCTCCTCGTACCCGGAGAAGCCAGGTGTAACCAGGTCCTTGCCTACAACCAGCTTGGAGCAAGTGCAAAGCTTTTCAACATTTCATTTGCCTTCGCAGAAGATTTGGCAGCAAGATCGAAAAAAAGCCAAGCCTTGCAAATCCCCCCCAAAACACAGAAAGGACCTGGAGCTGTTGGAGTGAGTCCAGAGGAGGCCACGGAGATGATCCGAGGGCTGGAGCAGCTCCTGTATGAGGACAGGCTGGGAGAGTTGGGGTTGTTCAGCTGGAGAGGAGAAGGCTCTGGGGAGACCTTAGAGCAGCTCCCAGTGCTGAAAGGGGCTCCAGGAAAGCTGGGGAGGGGCTCTGGATCAGGGGGTGCAGGGATGGGATGAGTGGAACAGTTTTCATCTGAAAGAAGAAAGATTGAGATGAGATCTTAGGGAGAAATGTTTTGCTGTGAGGGTGGGGAGGCCCTGGCCCAGGTTGCCCAGAGCAGTGGTGGCTGCCCCATCCCTGGAGGTGTTCCAGGCCAGGTTGGATGGGGCTTGGAGCCCCCTGATCTTGGCCTTGAACATCTCCAGGAATGGAGCAACCACCACTTCTCTGAAGGGCTTGAGGATGCAGCTGTTTCAGAAAGCCTCTCTAGGTCCTGCTGCTTCTTTTTACTTCTTATATTGGGAGCAAAGATGAGACCACAGGTGTTTGAGGAAGACGATGGTTTCTCGAAGGCCTGGCATTGGGGCTGGTAGCTGGTGATGCAGGATGAGATTTGTTACAGAGATGTCCATGCATGCAGGCCTCTGCAAAGTTGCTCTCAGGAGGTTTTTCCTGCTGAGAGATTAAAGCCAGTGAGGGCTGCGGGGAGGTGGTTGTCATTTCTGGGACATTTAGAGCACCAAGGTCCCTCACATCTGTCCCCAAGCCCATGGTGATATGGGCAGGGAGCTGCTGGGCAGGGTCTGGAGTGGCTTCAGGTGCTGCCTGGTTCTGTGCTCCATTTCCAGCCTGGACACTGTTGGCTCTTGGGAACTGGAGGGATGGAGAACCCTGTTGAGTTGATGGGTTGATGGAGCACAACCTGCTTTTTGCACGCTTTGCCCGTAGCTTTTCTGTGCACGTGGTGAAGCCGCCCTCAGGGATGCTGTGGTCATCTTGAGGAAGGAAAAGCTGTGTCGACGATGGAGCTGCAGAGCAGGGAAGACACTGCTGAGTTGGTGCCCTGGTGATGGGTGCCCATGTGTCCATCGTGAGCTCTGCAACAAGGACGTGGCGCAAAGAGGATGCGATAGGTGAAGAAGGGCAGCACCACCAGCCTGGCATCATGTCCTCCTCGGCAATGCCTTGTGAAGAAGACCCGAGTGGCTCCTCTGGGCCCAGTGCTGGGTACCGCAAGGCAGAGGGACCTGGGGAGGGGGGAGGAGTTGTGCTGGCCCTTTAAGAGAATAATTTCGGAGCTGGCCTACTGAGTTATTGATTGGCGCTATGGTAACGTATATTAGATTATGTATGGCTGGAAATGTGTTGTGGACTGGGAGGCTTGTTTGGGAAGCCAGCACTCCTCTTCTTGTAAACCAGCTCCCCGCAGAGGGTTTGGGTTGGGAAGGGGCTGCAGCTCAAGCGGAGCTGAGGATGGGCAGCACTCGATGCACGTGTGTGGCCGTGGAATCTGATGTCTTGGGGCATGGCTGGGGGCATCTTTGGGTCAAAGGGGTGGATGCTGAAGGGTTCGTGTTCAAAAGGGCGTTATCAGATGGATGGGAATACCTGCGGAATTGGTCAAAAGTGGGAAAACCCCGCAGCCAGGCACTTCCCTTCCAAACCAGTTGCTGAGAGTGCCTACTTCCCATCTTCCTTGGAAAAGATGAAACACCCAGGGCAGGACTCAGCCCCACTGAAACAGTGAAACCTCTGTGTCCACCCCAGCCTCTCCGTCCCATCTGTCAGGGCTTTGGCTTTGGTTTGTTTCTGTGAGCTGATAAAACACCATTTTTTCCCTGTTCCTGTGGTGCAGAGGGAGCAAACGGGTTCAAGGGAGCTGGGTTTGCCAACCCCCCTCCTTTACCAGCCAACTGCTGCTTGAAATCTGGGTCAATTGCAAAGTCTGAGCCCTCCATGTCTCAGATGCACTCTTGGATTGCAGGGAAGGCTTTATCCAAGGCCACCTCATGAGTTTGGGCAGACGAATGAGAACAAGATAAGGGGCTGAGGATCAACCCATGTCCTTCCGCTGGCAGTGCTGGGAGGGAGCAGCACCCATTCATGCAGAGAAAGCTCATCCCCAGATCCCAGCAAAAGCCTGACATGCCAGGACATGGATCATCCCGCTCCTCCTGGGTTGTCCTTTCCATAAGGAGACCCTGGAGGTGTGTGAATGGGTCCAGAGGAGGCTGTGAAGATGATCCAAAGGTTGGAGCACCTCTGCTCTGAGGACAGGCTGGGAGAGTTGGGGTTGTTCAGCCTGGAGAAGAGAAGGCTCTGGGGAGACCTTAGAGCAGCTCCCAGTGATGAAAGGGTCTCCAAGAAAGCTGGGGAGGGACTTTTTATGAGGGCCTGGAGTGACAGGATGAGGGGAAATGGCTTTAAATTGGAAGAGGGAAGATTTAGATTGGACATGAGGAAGAAATTCTTCACAACGAGGGTTGAGACTCTCTGGCCCAGGTTGCCCAGAGCAGTGGTGGCTGCCCCATCCCTGGAGGTGTTCAAGGCCAGGTTGGATGGGGCTTGGAGCCCCCTGACCCAGTGGGAGGTGTCCCTGCCCATGGCAGGGAGTGGAACTGGATGGGTTTTGAGGTCCCTTCCAACCCAAACCATCCTGTGATTCTATGAACCCCAGCAGACAGCGGGGTTGGGAGATGTGGGTTCTGTATTGATCCCGGCCTCTTGCTGTCACTTTTGGGCGCTGAGCGTGGCAGCCGCAGGGCAGCTCGGGCAGGCAGTGGACCGTGCTGCCGTGCTTAGAGCGCGGTCGGGGGTATTGTGCCAGAGTAATTGGGCTTAGAAAATGAGAGGCTTTGCAATCGTTTAAAAGCAGGGAGGGAGGGGAGAGGCAGCTGCTGGAGGAGCCAAGGGAAGGAGGGATCAGCTCCTGAGAGAGTAACAGAGTGACCAGAGGACAGGACACCCAGGTGCCCCCACAGCAGCCGTGGTGCTTGGTTGGGAACTGTGCCTGCTCCCCTCTTTTCCCACTCCCAGCAGGAAGCTCGGCTGCTGGCGCTGCTGGATCTGGGGGAGCAGAAGCCCCAGGAGGGTCCCCCACTGGAGAGATGCAGTGTCCTGGGTCAGGGCAGCAAATCCAGGCAGGGACAGGGACTCGCTGGGGACAGCGAGCAGAGGGAATGGGATGGGACCCTTGGTGGAGTCTGTGCAAAGTGCTGGGGCTGCGGGAGACTGGCTGGAGACGGGAGAAGGGAATTTCGAGGAGACAACAAGGCTTTTCTCTGCATCTGGCAGGGCTGCTGTTTGAATCCAGCACCAGTGCCCAGAGCTGGTGACTCGGCAGTGAGACGAGACTCTCCAGGTCCAGCAGCCACCGGGTATTGAGACGTTTCACTCTGAGCGCTTGTCAGCAACCGCTCTGGTGCTAAATACAGCGGCCTCTCCTCCCTCACCCTCCTTTCCCCACTCTTCTTTCTGGTCACTCTCTCTCAGAGAGGCTCTGAACTCAAAACACTTGTGCAAAGCAGTGATCCATGCTTGTCTCCCATTTTATCTTCCCTTTCCCTTTCCCTTTCCCTTTCCCTTTCCCTTTCCCTTTCCCTTTCCCTTTCCCTTTCCCTTTCCCATTCCCCTTTTTGTTTTTCTCTTTTCCACTTTCCATTTTCCCATTTTCTCTCTCCCCCTTTCCCTTTTCCCCTTTTCCCTTTCCCATTTTTTCCCCATTTCCTCTTTTCCCTTTCCCCTTTTCTTTTTCTTTTTCTTTTTCCTCTTTTCCCTTTTCCCCTTTCTGCTTTCCCCTTTCCTCTCTTCTCATTCCTGCGTCCCAGCTGGCTCCAAGAGCTGGAAGAGAATTCATATAAAACAGAAAATGAAGCACAGTGAGAACCCTCCCATCCCATTTCCCCCTGGATAAGCAGATGCAAACGTCTGTGCGTGCACAGGAATGCTCTGCCCCAGATCCTGGGAAATGGTGTGCACTTTGGGGTGGGGTTTTTTCCCTCCCAGCTGGCTTGAGTTGCTGCAGGGAAGGGTGCCTGGTGGCAGAGCCAGGAGCGAGCCTGGCAATGTCAGATCCTGGCTGTGGGCAGCAGGTATTGCTTGGGCTGGGGGAGAGGAGAGTGGACTGTGCCAGGGTGATGGATGGAGGAAGGCGGTAGCGCTTGGCTCCCCAGCACATCTCCAATCACAGCTTGGAGCACTTGCCAATCAATTAAGCCAACGCGCTCGGACTCCTTCAGATCTATTTAAAGAGCTTGGCTGCCTGGCCCTGAAACGGAGAAGCTGCTAAGAACCCCCTCCTCTCCTCCCCTGCCTCTCTCTCTCTGCTCCCAGGAGAGGAAAGAGCCCCTCATGGCCACCTTCCCTTCCCTCTGCCATGGGGACGTGCCGGCCTTTCCTGTTGTCCCCGGGTGTGCAGCCCCCAGTGACAACTGCCATGTTGTCCTTCAGCTGCAATCCCTGAACGTGGTCAGGAGAGCATCCCTGCTCAGGTGCCCACAGGGGTGGAGGAGATGTTGAGGGTTCATCCAGCCTGGATGCCAGGTGCTTGCTGTGGTCACAGCTCTGGGAGTGGGCAGGACCTGCTCCAGCTGGTGGGATCCAGTGGCCAAGACAGGCTCAGTCCTTCTGGTCATCATCTTCAAGGGAGAGGTGACCAAGAATTGAGACCCACCAGGGTGAATTGTGCCTGAGGGTCTCCTGGAAGGGAGAAGAGCCTAGAGGCAGCCAGCAGTGACTGCTGGGGGCACAGAGACACAACCCCCACTTTGGCCATTGGTGCAAGGAATGCAGTGGGCTCAGATGAAGGGAAATTGAGGTGAGATCTTAGGGAGAAATGTTTTGCTGTGAGGGTGGGGAGGCCCTGGCCCAGGTTGCCCAGAGCAGTGGTGGCTGCCCCATCCCTGGAGGTGTTCAAGGCCAGGTTGGATGGGGCTTGGAGCCCCCTGATCCAGTGGGAGGTGTCCCTGCCCATGGCAGGGGGTGGCACTGGATTGGCCCCTGTCCTGGGGCTCCTTTCTCATTTTATTCACCCTGAGTAGAGGGGTACAAACCTTCACATCCCACTGCTCTGAGGTTTTGGGACAAGCACAGCCAAAGGGGACAAGAGCAAAAGTGGGAGGTTAAGTCCTTCTTTGGCTTTAAATGCTCCAGTCTGGCTGCAGGGCAGAGGTGTCCCAGGGGTCACCCATGGCCGCGTGGGTTCAGTGTCCCCAGTGGTCAGAGAGCTGCACCCATCAGCCTTCAGGGACCCCGTCCTCCCACCACGCTCCAGCTCTCCTCTCCTGATCCCCTCATTAGCTGCAACATGGAAAGTGTTTTGAAACCTTTGCAGAGGGGGTTTCTCTCCTCCCCATCCTCCCCCCCTGCTCCCCCAGCCTCAGCCACTTTTCCCGTCACGCTCATTAGAGCCCTGAGTATCAATCAGGCGGAGATGAAAGCCAGCTGGGGATACATTACAACACCTTGGAAAGGGATGAAAGGGCCTCTTTAGTCCTAACAAACCTCTCGAAGCCGAAATGCGGATGGACGTGAGCCTGGCACACGCTGCCTTTCATCTCTATTTTCATCTTTTGGGTTCTTTGGCTCCTTGTCCCCCGCAGCAGTAGGGCATGGCCATGGCCGTGCCAGTGACTCTGCATGTGTGACCGTTGCGGTGGCCTCGAGTCCCTGGGGTGGGTGGCACAGGGTGCTGAACATGTTGGAAAGATATTAAGAGATTTATGGGGTTTAATCATCATGGGATCACGGGATGGTTTGGGTTGGAAGGGATCTCAAAGCCACCCCCTGCCCTGGTCAGGGACACCTCCCACTGGGTCAGGGGGGCTCCAAGCCCCATCCAACCTGGCCTTGGGCACCTCCAGGGATGGGGCAGCCACTGCTGCTCTGGGCACCCTGGGCCAGGGCCTCCCCACCCTCACAGCAAAACATTTCTCCCTAAGATCTCATCTCAATCTCCCCTCTTGCAGCTCAAAACCGTTCCACTCATCCCATCCCTGCACCCCCTGATCCAGAGCCCCTCCCCAGCTTTCCTGGAGCCCCTTTCAGCACTGGGAGCTGCTCTAAGCTCTCCCCAGAGCCTTCTCCTCTCCAGGCTCAACAACCCCAACTCTCCCAGCCTGGCCTCGTACAGGAGCTGCTCCAGCCCTCGCATCATCTCTGTGGCCTCCTCTGGCCTCGCTCCAACAGCTCCAGGTCCTTCCTGTGCTCAGGACTCCAGAACTGGACCCAGGGTCCCAAGTGAGATGGGCTTTGCACCTTTGTCCCCTCTGATATTTGAGGACTGAGAAGACAACCTGAAACATCACTGTCCAGAAGGAGCCTCCATGGACACCTTTAGGTGCAGCATTGGTTCCAGCTCAGCTCCTGGGATGGCTCCTGTTGCAGGAGGGTGACAGAATCAGGCTCTCATTGGGTTGCGCTGTGCAACGAGTTTTAAATTTAGAAATTGTTCAGATTTGTACTTTGAAAAAAATCCATGGGGCATTAAATATTTACAGAAAATCAGCAGCTGTGTAAATAATAGAAAAATCCAATATTCTGCAAGTAGACCGGTTTTCAATAAATTTGAAAATTTTATGATATTGTTATTATTATTTATTGCCTATTTTATTTGTCAGTGTCTCTTTTCACAGGCTGCATGGATCTGGGTGTTTGACCACCTTGTGTCAACCGAGCATCTCAACTTCCCCAGCAGTGCCACTGCCACTGATCATGGAATCACGGAATGGTTTGGGTTGGGAGCGACCTCCAAGCCCACCCAGTTCCACCCCCTGCCATGGGCAGGGACACCTCCCACTGGATCAGTGGGCTCCAAGCCCCATCCAACCTGGCCTTGAACACCTCCAGGGATGGGGCAGCCACCACTGCTCTGGGTAACCTGGGCCAGTGCATCCCCACGCTCATAGTGAAAAATTTCTTCCTAAGATCTCACCTCAATCTCCTCTCTTTCAGCTTAAAACCATCCCCCCCATCCTATCCCTGCACTCTCTGATCAAGAGCCCCTCCCCAGCTTTCCTGGAGCCCCCCTGATGTTCCACATCCAAGGATGGATGTCAGAATGAGGTATCCTCTCCCATGCCCCGCCCCACCAGTGGTTCCCATCCCAGCACTGTGGGATGCGGTACTGGGAGGTCCCAGCAGGACTGAGGGCACAGCAGGATCCCACGGGGCTGGAGGGCTGCGGAGGGTGACGGCGACGTAGCACCTACTCTAATGGGATCCTCTCCACAAGTAATTAAGCCTCGGCTAATGCTAACCGTAATGTGATGTATGTATGCCTTTAACTAATCATTTATTAGCCTCGTTGATGGTTTGTCAATATTAATTCATTTATTTAAACAACTCCGAGCTGTAATGAAGATGTTTGCTTTAAGGGGGGAAAAAAGAGATGGAGCTGCCAGGAGATTTTTTTGTTGACTCGATGGATGTCGCCCTGCGCAGGGTGTTGGGTTTGTGGTGGGACAAGGAGCAGTGGGCAACACTCACCCTGGGCTGGTGGCCTGTCCTGCTGCCCAGGGTGCATGAGGAGCTGCCACGGTGGGTGTGGGAGTCACTGGGAACCACGGGTACCAGAAGGAGCTTGAGGCTTCCTGCATCACCCAGTAGAGCAGGATCAGGCCCTGCTTCTGGGATGCTGGGTGATGCTGGTCTCCGGGACAGCCCGCTGTGTTGGCTCACACTGGAGCAGCTCCAGCACCAAGCGGCTCCATCTCTGCCTCCGCAGCAACTTTGTTTGGAAGAATTTCCTTCGGTTTGACCTTAAAATGTTCGAGCTGTGCCTCAAAGCCTGAAATCAAACCCAAACGTGCTGTGTGACCCAGAACAATTGGGTTTTGCTTGACTTTCGATCTGCTAACGATTTTGAACTGGTTTTCATTTCAAATCAAATTACTTCTATTTAATTTTTTTGAGGCGGGGAATGGGAAATGGTCAATAAAGTGGAAAAATTGTATTTTTGGTCGTGGTTCTTGGATCTGATTTGGTCCTTCTGTACCCTGTGGGTGTTAAAGCAGGTGAGATGCGTGAGAGGGTAACAGCCTCTCCCACAGAGCATCCTGCCCTGGACTGTGCTGAGCAGATCTTGGAATGGGGCCTTGGCCAGACATTAGATCAGCTCTTCCAGCTCTTCTTGGCAGCTCCTTAATATCAGCTAGATCACGGTATTAAAGTTAACTTTCTCTTAAACAGGCTTAATTAGCGTCCTTCAGCCAAACATAAATTAATCCTGGGTTGCTCTGGAAGATGCAGAGTTTCCCCTTGGTCGATTGCCAGCCCTGGCTCCAGATAGACTCCTCGGAAAGCCAGGTCTCATTTTTGGTCACCGATGAGGTTGCAGCTGGGAGCTGGCGAGCTGGCAGCATCCTCAAGCGCTTGATGTTCAGCCCCGCTCCAGCCTGTGGGCACAGAGTAACGCAACACAGGGGTGTTGGGCTGATGGTTGGCCTGGATGATCTTAGAGGTCTTTTCCAACCTTAATGATTCTATGACCATGCATGGCCATTCACCACCACGCAGGACAAAGTACAACCAACTTCAACTATGAATGACCCTACATGAGCACTCACCACCATCCATGACCACATGAAACCACACATGACCACGCATGACCCTGTACAACCATATATTACTGTGTACAGCTGGGGATGACCTCTCCGGACCACTCACCACCACACATCAGCACCCATGACTGTATATGAACACATACAGAACGCGGATCATGGAATGGTTTGTGTTGGAAGGGACCTCTAAGCCCATCCAGCCCCACTCCTGCCATGGGCAGGGACACCTCCCACTGCATCAGGGGACTCCAAGCCCCATCCAGCCTGGCCTGGAACACCTCCAGGGATGGGGCAGCCACCACTGCTCTGGGCACCCTGGGCCAGGGCCTCCCCACCCTCACAGCAACACATTTCTTCCTAAGGTCTCATCTCAATCTCCCTTCTTGCAGCTGAAAACCATTCCCCTCATCCTGTCCCTGCACTCCCTGATCCAGAGCCCCTCCCCAGCTTTCCTGGAGCCCCTTTCAGCACTGGGAGCTGCTCTAAGGTCTCCCCAGAGCCTTCTCCTCTCCAGGCTGAACAACCCCAACTCTCCCAGCCTGTCCCCATACAGGAGCTGCTCCAGCCCTGGGATCATCTCTGTGGCCTCCTCTGGCCTCGCTCCAACAGCTCCAGGTCCTTCCTGTGCTCAGGACTCCAGAACTGGACCCAGGGCTCCAGGTGGGGTCTCCCCAGAGCAGAGCAGAGGGGCAGAATCCCCTCCCTCACCCTCTGCTCTCACTGCTTTGGCTGCCTCCCAGGACACCGTTGGTTTCTGGGCTGTGGGTGCACGTTTCCAGCTCATGTTGAACCCCAAGTCTTACTTTTCAGGACTGCTTCAATTCCATTCTCCACCCAGCCTGGATTTGTGCTTAGGATCGCCCAGACCCAGGTGCAGGTTCAGACCTTGCACTTGGCTTTATTTGAGAAGGGCCAGGAATTGGTCTTTCCCTCGTCTCCTTCTCCAGGGCAAAATGGGAAAAAAGATAAAGATTTATTAGAGGGTCAAAGGAAGCTGGGGGTGAAATTCTCTGTGCTTTGTGAAGCTGCTGAAGGGCTTCCAGCATAGCAAGAACCCCCATGGATTCCCCAGGAAATGATGATGGAAGAAATCAGGACAATTCAGCTTGAATTAGTGGTGACATTTGCCCATTTTTGTAGAAGTAACACTCTGAGCTGCTTGGGCTTTGGTCTTGAGCTACTTCTAGAGCCAAAAGCTGCAGGAAAAAGAAGGGGGAAGATCACGCAATCATCATAGAAATGTTTTGTTGGAAAAGACCTTTGAGATCATTGAGTCCAACTGTACCTGCCCACTACTAAAAAGAGTTGCTCACTTTTCAGGCAGAGAAACTGAAGCATGGAGGATTTGATGGCCTTTTTGGGATGCAGCACTCATCCCAACCCCAAAGCTCTTGAGCAAGGGGCTGAAAGCCCTGAAAGTCACCCCGATCGGAGCAGGATTTCCCTTTGGGATTCACCCAGCACTGGGCACAGAGCAGCTCCCTGAACTGATGAAGCTAAGGGAGGCGATGGGGGATGAAAGGACCCATGGAGGGCGTGGTCCTTGGGTCCTTGTAGGGTGTCAGGTGGAGGGGGAGCAATGGACACCATCCCAGGCACAGAAGGATGAAGGATAGAGCAGGTAGGAGGAAGCGTGGGGTGACTGGAGGAGAAGGGGGGCGCTGCCCAGCCTGACACTGGGTCACGGAGCCGGGAGCGTTGCGAGGTGCCGAAGGGATCAATAGCAATTCTAATATCATACGAGTCAATTTTGACCTGTCATGGGCAGCTCGGCAGGCTGACTCCAGAGCTGCAGGACCTGATAAATGGGCACTCAAAACCGTATTTATAGCAAGAAAAAGCTCATAAAATTGAAACAAGGGCAGAGTGCGAGGAGGCGGCTGCAGCCTGGCTGTAGGCTGACTGCGGGAAGGGGAAAGGCAGGAGGCAGAGTGTGAAGGGGGGTGGGAAGACGCCCAGCCTAGGGGGCTGTTCAAGGGTTGGAGTCTGATGCTGGAGGGGTTGTGGGGTGGAGACCCAGCCCATGGGGAAGGGGAGCGCTGAATGATGTCTCAGGTGGGGCCAAGAATGAGCACAGGGGGCGATGGGAGGGACGTGACTGGAGATGGGGGTTGGATGTTGTCCAAGCAAACTTCTGCTCCCCCAGCCCTTTGCAAACCCCTTGGCCGTGTGCACCCCAGGGATGTGGCTGTTCTGGGGGGCAGAGACCTCTGGGTCCAGCACAAGCTTTGCAGTGGGTTAGAATCATAGAATCACTGAATGATTTGGGTTGGAAGGGACCTCAAAGCCCACCCAGTTCCAACCCTCTACCATGGGCAGGGACACCTCCCACTGAATCAGGGAGCTCAAAGCCCTGTGCAACCTGGCCTGGAACACCTCCAGGGATGGGGCAGCCACCACTGCTCTGGGCAGCTGATGCCAGTGCACAATTGCTGAGGGTGCCCTCAACCCAACTGTCTGCATGTGCAACAAAGATATTAAACAACACCAGTCCCAATACCGACCCCTGAGGAATGCCACTCCTTACCAGTGTCCTCTTGGACATCAAGCCCTTGGCCACAACTCTTTGAATGTGATCATCCGGCCAATTCCTTATCCACTGAGTAGTTCATCTATCAAATCTGTATCTCTCCAATTTAGAGGCCAAAATGTTGTGTGGGACACTGTCAAATGCTTTGGATAAGTCCAGGTAGATGAACCAGGGCATTTGCTCACTCCTTGCCGCACAGTCCCCCAACACACACAGCAGCCGGAGCTGAGACCTGGCAGACTCAGGGGGGTGGAACCGCATGGGTTTTGAGATCCCTTCCAACCCAACCCCTTCTAGGATTCTATGGTTTGTGAACCCTGGGGAGCTGCTCTCCTGCTCTGTTCCTCAGTTTCCCTTACGGCCCAGGTGGACACGGTGCTTTCCTTCCTCAAAACCTGCAGGGCGGGACAGCATTCCCAGGAGCTCCTGATCGAGTGGCTGTGAGCAGGCTGGGATGGTTGCAGTGAGGTTTGGGCAGGTATCACTCATGCCAGGAGCAGAAACCAAGCAGGCTGAGTCCTGAATGAAGAAACCAACACACAAGTCAGAGGGATTTACGGGCGAGACGACGATCACCTCACTGCTGCCACCTCGCTACCCTCCCTCCTGCCTGGGAGAAGGGCTGAGACCTCACGTGGACAGCGGCAGTCGTGGCAAAGGAATCCACTGTTTGCTCAGGTTTTGTTTCAGGTTTTGTTCCAAAATGGGAAATTTTCTGCTTCAAAAAGGAGAAAAGAAAGGAAATATTGGTGTATTGGAACAGAAAATTTCAGTCTTGACTTTCTCTCTCCTTTCTACCAAAATCACTGGCTTTTTTAAGAATTAAGGTCTAAAAGACCTTTGTGTTTCTGGGCTTTTATCACTTAAAAAATAAAACACTTCTCCCCAACTTTTTTGCATGTGGATTTTTTTTATTTTTAATAATTATCTATGGAAAAAAATGGCTTTGACACCTCATTTCTCACCACCTGAGTGAGTTTATCGAGCAGGTGAGTTGGTAGGGAACTCAGCGAGGGTTTTTGCAACACCCTTGCCCAAAAGATGTGCAAGTCCCAGCACAGCCCAGGCCTGCACGAATGAACTCTGCACCAGGGAGGAGCTCACTCCACCACGCACTTCCCTTGGAAAGGAACGGATGTCAGAGGGCTTTGGCAGTAGCTTGGGTGTTGCTCAGATTACTGGGGAATGCTACGAGGAAGACAAGGCAGAGAGAGATCATCGAATCGTGGAATGGTTTGGGTTGGAAGGGATCTTAAAGACCATCCAATTCCAAGCCCCTGCCATGGGCAGGGACACCCACTGGATCAGGGGGCTCCAAGCCCCATCCAACCTGGCCTTGGGCACCTCCAGGGATGGGGCAGCCACAGCTTCCCTGGGCACCCTGGGCCAGGGCCTCCCCACCCTCACAGCAAAACGTTTCTCCCCAAGATCTCATCTCAATCTCCCCTCTTGCAGCTCAAAAATCTTCCCCCTCATCCTCTCCCTGCACCCCCTGATCCAGAGCCCCTCCCCAGCTTTCCTGGAGCCCCTTTCAGTGCTGGGAGCTGCTCTAAGCTCTCCCCAGAGCTTTTTCTTATGCTTTTCCCAAGATCCCTGCTTGTGGCACCAGGGAAAAGGGTTTCCAAAAGGCAGACGTGGGTTGGGACGCCGTTTGGGATGAGGCAATGTGGGGAGCGGGGCTGTAGGACCGCATGGGAGTGCTTGGCGTTCATTGCATTGCTCAGCAGCAGCCCCTGTCCCCCAGGGATGGACACAGAAAGCCCAAGGCAGACAAAGGGCAGGAAGAAACAGCTCCCTGCGGTGGTGAGAAGCTGAGTCCAAGCTCCTGAAACGTGGTGCTCCCACCACTAGGCCGTGGCACTTGTCCTTGTGGTTGGACACAGATGTGTCCCAAAGGTTCTGCTCCATTCCCACTGCTCCTTGGCCACCTGGAAGAGCATCTCCTTCAGTACAGACAGGGGCTCAGGCCTGGCCCGTTGGAGATGACCCAACCACTGACTTCCCAGGCCTACATCCTCCATGTAGGCCCATTCTCCCGGTCTCCATTGCCTGTATCGTTCATCAGCCTTGAGCCCTACTGTGCCTCTGAAGAAACGAAGGGTGGTTCCATGGACAACCCATGCATAGCAAACAACGATGAGCACTGGGAGAGGACACATCCTCATCCAGCCACTCTGCCAGCCCTTATCTTGGGGAGGCGCATCCGGAGGAAACAAGGAAGAGCTAAAGGGGACATCTGGCTGCTCGAACCCTTGGCCCCCATCTCCATGTGCCAGATGAAGATCCTGGCGTCCTCTTGACTGAAGCTAGGCAGAACGGCTGCATCTCTGGCCTTCCTATCTCCTTGCAAAGCATGGCAGTTCCTGAATTGCCCGGCCGCGGCGGGCCCTAATGGCCCAGAGCTGATGTTTTATTGTCGGGTTTAAAAGTGTAATTAGTTCAAGTGTAAACAAAAAAACCTTGCTTAATTAAGAATTTTTAAACAGGGCAGAGAGAGATTCCGGAAACATTAATGAACCCCAGGCAAGCACCATAAAATTGATCGAGAGAAGAGAGACAACGGGGACCAGGGGGGAGGGTTGGGATGGGGATGCGTGATGAGAGGGTTTTACCGCAGACATCGCCTTCAGTTTACTTTGGTCGCTTAATGCTGGAGTGCATTTGGAAGCCTCTGTTTATGGCGATGGGTCTCCATAGAAATACCTAATGATTTTTTATGCATTAATGGGACCGATGGACACTGGTAATATATTGTTTAAGGAGATGGAGAGGATCCTTTTAAAGCTGACGTGTTATAGATCAAGAACGACAGGATGGGCCCTGGGTTGAGGTTCCCCGCACCATGGCCTGTTGGGCTCCATGCCGCAGCAAGGATCAAATGCCAGCCTGCGCCTTTAAGAGTCCATAAAAAGAACATATAAAATCAAAGGGATGTTTTCCCACCACCCCACCCCTCCCTTCAATGGTCTTTTTGGCTGGTGTCACCAGAAGCTAAATATATCCACCTTTCCCGTCTGCGGGTGATCGGCTGTGCAGATGGGAAGAAGGTCTGAGTGTTTCCCATCCAGACAGGACCAAATGGCAGTTGTGCGTCTCTGGGTTGGTATGTTCTCTGTAGTTTGAAACCCTTTGGAGAAGGGCAAGGTGCCTGGAAGGTCCTTCTTCTGCCAATTGACTGGGAAGCAGCCAAAGGCTCTGTTGGGCTCTGCTCAAGGCCAACTGACTGGTTGGGTTGTTTGGCATGAGGTGCTGGTGAAGATCAACTGAAGGAAGAGCCCTGAAGACGTTTTATGCATAGGTCTCCTCTTGAAAGTGATGGGTGGAAGAGCTGGAAGCATCCGTAGTAAAACAAAAGAGAAAGAAAAGTCAACTTCTGGCTTGAGAAAGGTCATGCCTCTTATTCTACAGACAGGGACAAAGAGCCCGCTGCTCAAGAAAGGTGTCTTGCTGTCTCTATCAAGCCAAAAGCCCAGCTCAACTCAGATTGAAGAGCAGCCCACGCTCTTGGCAGCTGAAGGACTTAGAAGGTCAAGGCAGGTTTTGGCTTTTCCCTTCCTCGTTCAGCAGAAGGAGCCAAGCATGTCTCACCCAGTCCTCTAGAGCAGCCAAGTCCTGGAGAAGTTTGGCAAATTTCTGCCCTTCTGGTCAAAATTCCTCCATATCCCAGGCAGCATCTCTGGGAGTTGTGCACAAATATCTACCTTGTTCTCCTCCAGGACTCTATAACAATCATGTTTGATGCCACCCACCAAAATCCTTAGAGAGAAACTGGCTCAGGCCTGAGAGCCCACCTTCAACCTTGCATGGTATCTCCTGTCCTTCCCTTATAGACATGAAGAAGAAGCCAGCCAGTGTCTTGTCCAGCAGGTTTGCTGCTGGTATCTTCTTTCGGAAGCACATGAACTCAGTGCCTTCTACTCTTCCTCAAACATCTTGTTCTTATTCCTTCCCTGCGTGGCCCTCCAGGTTGTCTACTTGTTCCTTGCTAACCTGGCACCTAACCCAGGTGATCTGCTCCAGCAGCGACCTCACTAAAGCTGAGTCAAACAAGAGGGCATCTGGCAGGTCTGGCGCCTTGCCTGATCCCTACCTGGGGCTTAAGCACTCAGGTCTAGCTCCTCACCTCAAGGGACGGGAATGACCAGGGCCAGCAGGTGACACATTGGTCCTTAGTGAGCCCCAACTCTGTGAGTTGCCAGTTCCACGGCAGGGCTTCACTGGGCAGAGGGAGGACCTGGATGACCAGTGTCAGAGAACACAGGTCTTCATGAGATGGGCTTCACTCCAAGTTACTCATTCTCCCGTAAGCTGTGGGAGGCAGTGAGAGGTTGTAAAACTGAGGTTTGGGACGTTTAGACCATATGTACTGCTTAGATGTTCATACACCACCAGCAGTGCGGGACAGGCTGAGGGATGGCTCCTGCCAGCAGAAGGAGGTTGAGTTCCACCATGAGTGGTGGAAGAGAAGATCTGAGACCAGTGGATCATTTCCTCTAAGCTGTTGGGATCTTGTTTTTGACAGCAGAGCAAACAAAGTTCCTTAGGGCAAGGATGGACAATCTAGCAATGCTGTGCAGGGTGCTTTGCTGTCGCCGCGATGGAGCCCACACCCTACATTCGAAAGAGGCTTTAGATATTTGTGTAGGCACCAGGAGGTCCCACCATGCCGTTGGCTCTCCTGTCCCATCAAACCTTGCGGCACGCAAGGCATCCAAGTCCACGTGCCTGCGCAGCACCCACCCGCAGAGCTCCCATGGGGCGAGCTGGGCTCCTTGGGGCTTTATCTTCCCTCCTCCTCTTCCGTCCTCTCCTCTTTGCCTCTTCCTTCATTATTTCTCTGCTCCTCCCACCCTCTCCTTGCTTCTCCTCCCTTTCCTTGGCTTTTGTTCCTTCTCTCCTCTTCCCCTCCCTCCTCCCAGAAGCCTTTCCCCATCTCCAATCCCTGCTCCGGCTGCCCAGCCTGTGTCAATTAAGTATCGATCCCCTGTTCTCTATCAGTGGTCAGCTGAGCTAACCAGTCCTGCGAGGTGCTTTTCACAGCGATGAATAATAACAATAATAATAAAAGGGGTAGGGGGGGGGAGGCAGCTGCACTCCGCGCCTCCAGCCCTTCACCTCTCGCTACCCCGCGTGCGCCCGCCCTCGCCCCCTCCACCGCTACAGGCAAAATCGATAGCGCGCCGAGTCAGGGATGGAATATTTTTATCCTCTAATTGGGAAATGTGCTTTGACAAAGCCCAAGGAGCAGGGAGGGGGCCAGGAGATACTGTACCGAGAGCTGGGGAAGGCAACAGAGCCCGCCCGAAGCAGGGACACCAGGGATTTTCTGCTGCAGCTGGAGAGAGCTGGGAGGAGGTGACCGTGGTGGGGACTTTATCTGGGTCCACAGCACGGTTCTGGAGGACTGAAGAGGTGTGCGTTCCGTGGAGGAACCAGTCTTGACCCAGAGGGTGGCAGTGCAAGGATGAATAGAGGACAAAAGAGCCCATCACCCCCCTCATTCATGGAATGGTTTGGGTCAGAAGGAACCTTACAGCCCATCCAGTTTCACCATGGGCAGGGAAACCTCCCACTGGATCAGGGAACTCGAAGCCCCATCCAGCCTGGCCTTGAACACCTCCAACCATGACTTTTCTGGGCAACCTGGGCCAGGGCCTCCCCACCCTCACAGCAAAACATTTCTCCCTAAGATCTCATCTCAATCTCCCCTCCCTCAGAGGAAAACTGTTCCCCTCATCCTGTCCCTGCACTCCCTGATCCAGAGCCCCTCCCCAGCTTTCCTGGAGCCCCTTTCAGCACTGGGAGCTGCTCTAAGCTCTCCCCAAAGCCTTCTCCTCTCCAGGCTGAATCCCAACTCTCCCAGCCTGGCCTCGTACAGGAGCTGCTCCAGCCCTCGGATCATCTCCGTGGCCTCCTCTGGCCTCGCTCCAACAGCTCCATGTCCTTCCTGTGGCGAGGATTCCAGAACTGAACGCAGGGCTCCAGGTGATAATCTTCAATCTTTAGATTTTTCCCTAAACTAGAACTTTTCAACATCTCCTATGAAATAAAACGGGGCAAAATAAAATTATACAATAATCCAGTGACTTCTTAACTTACTCAGAAACATCATAGGCTGCTTAAATGTGGAAATTAAGTACCATTTCAAGCATCCTGTGTTGCTAGGTCAAAGAATTTAATTTCAGCATTTAAATGCCATTTCCTTCTGGAGCTTTCACTCAGCTGAACTCAACACCATTCCTGGTATTTGTCTGATGAAGGAGTCATTGCTGCACGGGCTCCTGAGCCATTTTGCTCATCTCTTGTTTGATTTTCACATCAGCTTTTCTCAGACGGAGCAGCCAGGCTCCTGCCTTAAGGGCTATTTAAAGCACAAGGTCCTGAGTGCCTGGCACACTTTCCCAGCTGGATTTCTTCCCAACCATCATCCTGGACCCTGATGCTGCCTGAGCACTGATTAAGAGCCAAGCTGAATGCTCCACGCTCCCAGTTTGAGGACTGGAAACTAATTCAGAGGCAAGAACCTAATGCAGAGGCAACAGACCAGTTGACCCCGAGCTCTGAAGCCTGGGGAAGGGAATGAGTCTCTATTGCAGAGCCAGGACTCAAATCTCTTTAATCTGCAGCATTTGCCCAGGGCAGCCCAATATTCAGGCTAGTGGCAGCTCCAGGAGCCCTTCCTCTTGGCCCAGGGTGGGATTTAGGATGAAGCAGTGGTTTCACTGATGCCCGGTAGCCCTACTGGCTGCAGATCTCCTGGGCAGGCTGGAGCAGGCTACACGAGTCTCAGAAGGAAGGAGAAGCACAGAAGAATGAAACCAAATTCATCCTTTTTTCAGCCCTAAAGACATACTGGTGCCTCACAGCTCCTAGGGAGCCAGGTTGGATGGGGCTTGGAGCCCCCTGATCCAGCAGGAGGTGTCCCTGCCCATGGCAGGGGTGGAGCTGGATGTTCTTTAATGTCCCTCCAACCCAAACCATTCCATGATTCTATGAATCTATGAATCACAGCTCTGCTCCTTTCCACCCACCTCCAAAACCTTGTTGCTACCAGGTCTGACTTACTTCTTGCTGCTCGTTGCCCCACCAGCAGTGCCCGGGGCTGGCTGTGCTGCCCGCAGGTGAGATGCTGGTTTGCCCACCCAAGGACAACCCACCTCAGTGCATGCCTTGGGCTGGGGCTGAGCCAATCTTCTCAAAAATCAAAACAAATCGGTAGCTCTGCCTCCCACAGCAGGGCAGGGAGTGATTGCAGTTGCCATAGCAGTGGGCACAATCCTCTCCTCCAGCCTTCCCTGGCAGGTTGGGTTATTTTTGGCTATTGTTTTCCAGGCTGTTTTGAATGAAGCCAAGAATGAGCTGGGAGGAGAAACGAAGCAAAGTGCTCTGAGCTGCTTCTACCCATGACAAGGGGCACGTGGGGAGGTGGGTGGCAAAAGGTTACTGGGCAAATCGATCTGGTTGCGGGGCTGCTGCATCCTGCAGGACACGGCGTGGCTGAAAGCCAAGCAGAGGTGATGCAGCATCTCCATGACTTGGTCAGGAGTGGAGGTGAAATGGGATGCCTTTGTTCATGGCATGGGTAGAGGTACAATTCCCAGTTCCTTCCTGTTTATACAAACACGGTGAGAGCAATTAGATTCCCCCTTTGGGGAAAATATGCCTGGATTATGAAGATATTTGCCTTCAACTACAAAGCACAGGGTGACCATCGTCCTTCTGGAGATCACTAGGCAAAATCACCAGGGTCAGGGTGAAGACAACATTTACATGGACTGAAAGCTTGTTCCTGGGTGAACGACCTTCCTCAACATTCATAGTTGCCTTATGGGATCCGTTGCTCCCTCTGAAATTGCCCTTTCCTTATGCAGTGTCCTGGGCCTGAAATAGGTTTCCTTCTTCTGGAGAACCTGGGACCCAGAGTGTGACCAGGCAGTGCTTGGATTTCACTCCTCCAGTCTGAGATCAGACCTCATGGAGGATTTCCATGAGATTCACAGTGATCAGCACTGGGACCTGCTCTGATTGTAGAATCATGGAGCCATGGAATGCCCTGAGTTGGAAGGGACCCACAGGGATCATCAAGTCCAAACCCTGTCCCTGCACAGGACACCCCAAGACTCACCCTGAGTGTCTGAGGGCATTGGCCAGATGCTTCTGGAATATTGTCAGGCTGTGACCGCTTCCCTGGGAGCTGTTCCAGAACTTCACCACCCGCTGGGGGAAGAGCCTTCTCCCAGTGCGCCCCCTAACCCTCCCCTGGCTCTTCCTGCCATTCCCTCGGGTCCTGTCCTTGGCCACCAGAGAGAAGAGCTCAGCGCCTGCTCCTCCTCCTCCCCATGTGAGGAAGCTGCAGAGCATGATGAAGTCTCCCTTCAATCTCCTCTTCTCCAGGCTGAACAGACCAAGTGACTTCAGCCTCTCTTCATATGATTTCCCCTCTAAACCTTTCATGAACTCCGTGCCCTCCTCTGGACACTCTCTAGTAACTTCAGATCCTTTTTATACTGCGCTGCCCATCCACATGGTCTTAAATAACCTGGGAAAAAGGGCAGAATATACGATGAGGAGGCTTGGTGGGGAAGCAGAAGTTTTCAGGGAAGCTGACACAAAGAATGAGTGGGAAAGTTTGCTGAAGGATCTAAGGACACAAGGAGACTGGGTGATAAAAGGGCAGATAAAATACAATGTTGATAAATGCAAAGTCATGCACATGAGAAAAACAGCCTTAACTACCTACAATACCTCGATGGGTTCCAAATTAGCTATTACTGCTCAGGGAAGAGCTCTTGGAGTTAATGTGGGTAGGTCTCTGGAAATGTCAGCTCGATGTTCGGCTGCAGTCAAAAAGGCAAATGGGATGTTAGCAATGATTAAGAGAGGACCAGAGGAGAAATCAGAACACATCATTACCGTCCTGTGTCAATCCATATTCAATACTCCCATCCCCTCCTGCTCTGGGAGCTGCGCAAGGAGAGGCATTAAGGGTGGGGTTGGCCTCTTGTGGGGACGTTAAGAGGTGCGTGAGGAGCCCTAAAGATTGTGAGTGGCCTGGAGAAGGGGAATGGTGATTTTTCTTGTTTTCGGTGATTTTTCTTGTTTTCCTAACAGAAAAATGAGGTAAACCCCCAAATCTCCCTGATAAAGAGGCTCAGAGGAAACCAAAGGGATCCTTCCCTCTGTGTTTTCTTGCGTTTAGGTAATCCCTGTCTCTGGGCTGCTGAGACCCAAAGTGTAAATGTGTTTGGAGGAGCTAGAATAGCCCCAAACCAAGGGATGGTAGGTGAAGCCTCACCCAAATAAATCATTAAGCTGAAGATAAAGAGAAGTGGTTCATCATGAGAAGCATCACCAGCTTTCCTTTAGCGTCTGTCCCCAGGGGTAGGGATGTGCTGGAGATCCCAAAGGTCTCTTAGAGTTCAGGGGAGGGAAAAGAAATCTGTGAATGAGGAGGAGAGTGGCAGAAAGAAAAAAAACCTCTGCTCATGAGACAGACTCATCTCTGCTCTGTGCTGATCCCAGTGATGGGCTGGGAGTGAGGACCGGGTTTGGTCTGTGCTGCCCCATGTGAACTCCAGATTCTCAAGGTCCGGTCCGGTTCCCCCATCCAGTTGCCCCTTTCCTGGTGCTGAAGGGACACTGGGCTTGAAAACTAGGAAATCCCCTGTGACAATCCCACGTTCCTCTCCCACTCCTCCCTCCTCCCCATGCAGGAGCAGCGAGATCCCCTTGGCAGCCCAAACTGGAAAGCTTTAATGCACAAAGAGTGTCTGGGCAGGGGCTTGAGACGCTTCCCTCCTTTCCCAGCCATTTGGAGCACCATTTATCTTCTCTCCTCACCTCGGTTTACCTATTTTCATGGCAAGGAAGCCCACAGGCCAGAGGGGAAAAGCAAGAGGAGGGACACTGTAGGCTCTTCAGGAGCAGTGGGCTTTGGGGAGGGGGTGTCCACTCTCCTGCTGTTAACTCTTCGGTTAATGCCTCCACACTACCTTGTCTTTCAGTGGCAAACAATAAAGCTCAAGGTGAGCATCACCTCTGCCCTATCTCTTAGATTCGCCTCTCTCCTGTCCATCCATCACACGCTTGCTCTCCTGCAGCCGATTGCAGCCGACCTGCATCAGCTATTGATTTATTGACAGCGGCCGGGTCTGGAAGATTCAGGGAAGCAGCTCCCCACAGAAAAGCTTTTCAGAAGTAGAGATTTGATTTTTTATTTATTCTTCTCTTCAATGTATGGATTTAACAAGCTCTAGGCAACAAAGAACTTACTCCTCCAACACGCAGGCTCTCACAATCCCTCCATCTCCTCCCCTGCTCTGGCGGTAAAGTCATCTTTAAGGGATTACTCTTTAAGGGCAAAACGCAGCCTTGTGGATAGAGGCAGCCTGCGGCATCCCCAGGGCTCGAATGCTGCATGACCTCTGCACTGACCTCTTTGAAAGGTGTAAATGTCTCCCTTGGTCTCCATGTTTGTTACGTGGATGCGATGGTGTCAGCGCGAGACCAAAATTTCCCATATGACGACTGTGAAATTCCAGCCCAGACGGGTGCTGTGGACCAGAGGCATCCAGGGCCACTGGAAAGGCAGAGCACAGCTGGCAACATCTGCATCATGCCCTTTCTTGTGACTCCAGAGGAGTTTGCTGCTGAGTTTGGGTTTTCTTTCCTCTCTCTTTCCTAGAAGCTCGCTCTCCGGGTCTTTGGAGAGATCAAAACTAGGAGGAAAAGCCCTTTCAACCTCCGTGCTTGCTTTTCCCAATCCAAAATGCCAGCCTGTCGCCCAGGCTTCGAGCCCGAGCGATTCTCCTGCTGCACCAGCCAGGACGTCACTACGGGCTTCACCTCCCTCAGGACATCCCCATCCCCATGTGCCCCTTCCTCCACCTGCACCTATGAGTGCAGTGGGGCCATCCTGGAGCTCCGGGGTGGGGTGATGGGTGGGCAGGGGGTTGGGATGGTCCCTGGCATTGAGATGAGGTGTGGCAGCATCAACAGGGCCAGGAGATGATGCTGTAACACACTCTGATGGGCAAATTCTGGACCCCTGTTGCAGGATCTGGCACCCAGCCTCACTGACCCCTCAGCCTTCCTGAACCAGTAGGTTTTTGACCTTGATTTTTCCTCCAAATACACCAGCTGGGCTTTGGTTCATCGAAGATAACGCCTTCCACGTGCTTTTCAGACCTGTGAGAACCTCACTCTTTGATCATGGCTCGTGGTGCTCCCTGGTGGCCCCGGTCCCCCATCCCTATGACCACCTCAGGGCCCTAAAGAGGTGATTCCAGTGGTTCTCCCGCTCCCCTTGCCCTCACTCCAGGGGGGATTTATTGGGCTGATCCCTTACAGACCTCTTGGTTTGAATAGTTAATGATGGGTGATTTCATTTGCGGCTGCATTAAACATCTGATTACTCTCCTGTGGAAGACTAATTTGCAGATGATGGAGACAGATGCTTCCCAAACTATCAGCCAAAAGACCTAATTCTTGCACAGCCAACTTTTTTAATTTACTTCCTAGCTGATTAAAAAAAAAACCCCAACAAAACGTTTTAAGCAATAGCAGGGGCCAAGGCAAATCCTGCCAGAGATGCTTCTAAGCCAGCTCTGCCTGCAAGCTGCCAGCACCCAGGGCAGGAGCTTTGGGCAGCAGCTCTGGTGCCTCCAAGGTGCAATTTGCCCTCATGGAGGACAACAGGACAATTGCCCAATCTCAAGGATGGGTAGGTGATGCTTAGGTGATTGTTCTGGTTTGACCACCGTGGTCCACTTAGCGACTTGGTTGGTGGTGGCCTTGGCAGTGTAAGGTTTACAGTTGGACTCAGTGATCTTAAAGTTCTTTTCCAACCTAAGTGATGCTGCAATTCTGTGCTCTGGACCTGCTCTCAAAGCTCTCTTCCCATCACTATCCCATGTGCTTCCAGCCTGCTCCTCCTCAAACCAGCTCCTCCCTACCCTCCTACCACCACTCTGTGCCCCTTCCTTGCTGCGGGAAGGATGTGAGTGCTTCAAGCATGGGTTGACCACGGTTGGCACCACAAGCCCTTTGACTCCTCCGAAGGAAACCTGTCCTGCAGCGGTCGCCCATCCCCAAATTTGGAGGAGGTTGGGAGCCAGCTGTGTGGTTCTGACTTGCCAAGGTCAGCTGCTTTCTGCAAGGACATTTGCAGCAGTGCCTCCCTCGCTGTCTCCCCCAGCTCCACGCAAGCTGCATTGCTCATAAGAGCTTAATGATTACCCTTAGATAACTTTATTGGCTGAGAAGTATTGGCTGGCTCTGCTGCAAAGACAGCCCCCTGCCTCTCTGTGCCACCAGCCACAGGTGGAGCTCAGCGTGAATGGCAGGAGAGAAAACCCCAGGAGCCAGTCACCTGGGTAAGCCCCAGCGGGGTGGTGTGGGGAGCTTTGGGAGGAAATGTGGCCCAGGATGTCTTTCCTTGCATGGAAACAAAGAATCATAGGATCATGGAATGGTTTGGGTTGGAAAGGACCTCAAAGCCCAGCCAGTGCCACCCCCTGCCATGGGCAGGGACACCTCCCACTGCATCAGGGGACTCAAAGCCCCATCCAACCTGGCCTTGAGCACCTCCAGCTCTCAGCCTGTCCTCGTGCAGGAGCTGCTCCAGCCCTCGGATCATCTCCGTGGCCACCTCTGGCCTCGCTCCAACAGCTCCATGTCCTTCGTGAGCTGAGGACTCCAGACCTGGGTGCCGTACACAGTGGGTCAGTTGTGTAGAACAGCATGAAAAATCAACACAACAAAATCCCAGCCAAACGGAGAGCAGCGCGCCCCTCTCACGGGCAAAGAGACCCGTGTGTAAAACATCACAATAATCACATTATAGGAGGTCACACCCAGCTCTGCGAAACAAAGCCTGGGACCCGTTTCCCAGCAAACCAAACCTAAAACCAGCCCCTTCCCTCTGGCTATGCCTGATGTGCAACTTCAACAGGGCAGAACCTTCTGGTGGAGAAGCCTGCCCATGCACAAACCCCCTTCTTCTCCAGGCAGTTCTGGCTTTGAATACAACTTATTGGAGCAAAGGTATGAGAAGAAGGGCTTGGAGCCCCCTGATCCAGTGGGAGGTGTCCCTGCCCATGGCAGGGGGTTGGAACTGGATGGGCTTGGAGGTCCTTTCCAACCCAACCCATTCCATGATTCTATGATTCTAAGAGACTGGTGGAGCCCCACCTTGTCCCCTAGGAGCAATCACCCGAGCCAGGGTGCCGCCAACAAGGATGTCCCCAGGGAGTGGGGAGGTGGGAATGGGGGAGAAGGTGCCAACTTGGAAAAGTTCATCGATAGAAACATAAAATTAAAATAATTTGCGTCAATTCTGCTGAGTGGCTGTTAGGTCTAATTGTTATTGACTCATTACTGTAATTATTAAAGCTCACACAGAGCTCAGCTGGCAAGGGAGGTCGGTTTGGGAACCCCTCTCTCCACAATGTGTCCCCCCACCCATGTAGGACAGGGCTGGGAGGAGGACAACAGTGGCATTGGTCCCTGTGTCGTGCGAGGACACGTTGGCTCCTTGGAAATAGTCCCCAAGAAGTCACTGTGATAGCAAAGGGGGGAGATTTGGACCATTTTTGAAGGGCAGGAGCGAGAAAGGGGCAGAAGAAGGGAAGATGGCAAGGAACAAACGAGGGGAAAACCAAGGGCAGGTGGCAGGAATGGGAAAGGATGAGGAGGCGGCTTTGGAGAGACCACATAGACGCTGCCAATGCTATTTGCTCGGTGCGGTGTTGGGTAATTTTCTCCCCTCCTTCCTCTGGCCTTTGTTTCTGCTGCCAGCGCGGACTCCGAGCAGCAAAGGAGCCTGATCAATAGGAACACGGTGTTTGCATGGATCATACATGCGAAGAGCACGTTCCCGGATCAATGCCGAGGGCTCGCAGAAGGAGAGGAAGGGAGGGGAAAAAAAAAAATCCCCAACCCTGCCAGGATGCGCATCGCCACAGGATGTACCGTTTCCATGGCAATGGGCTGCTCTCCCGCCACCCAGCCCTCTGCAGTGATGCTGGGGACCCGCTCAGCACCTCAAGGCAAGGCAACCGTCCTGCCAGGTTCTCCACGGAGGGGTGGGGGGGGTCCGGCTGCCCTCACAGCCGCAGTGGTGAGGGTCAGCTCACCCTGCAGGCTGGATGAGACTCCTCACGTGATGTGACACAGGGTGTCATCGTGGTATGGCCAGCAGTGGAATAAATCCTCATCCTGTTCTCTCTCCTTCTAACAGGCCACAGCTGGAATCACTGCTCCCAACAGCCTGTGATCCCATACAGGATCCCCAGCTCCACCTCCCTACCTGCCTCCTTCCCCGAGGGCTCAAAGGAATTAATTACATCCTATCTTTAAAGTGCTCTGGAAATGAAAAGCACTTGAAAAAAGTGGTCAGAAACAACGGAGCCAGAGGTTGCCCAGCCAAGGATGGACATCATCTTCGTGGAGGATCACGGAGATGATCCGAGGGCTGGAGCAGCTCCTGTACAAGGAGAGGCTGGGAGAGTTGGGGTTGTTCAGCCTGGAGAAGAGAAGGCTCTGGGGAGACCTTAGAGCAGCTCCCAGTGCTGAAAGGGGCACCAGGAAAGCTGGGGAGGGGCTCTGGATCAGGGGGTGCAGGGACAGGATGAGAGAAAAGGATTTTCAGTTGAAAAAGGGGAGGCTGAGATGAGATCTTAGGGAGAAATGTTTTGCTGTGAGGGTGGGGAGGCCCTGGCCCAGGTTGCCCAGAGCAGTGGTGGCTGCCCCATCCCTGGAGGTGTTCCAGGCCAGGTTGGATGGGGCTTGGAGCCCCCTGATCCAGTGGGAGGTGTCCCTGCCCATGGCAGGGGGTGGCACTGGATGGGCTTTGAGGTCCCTTCCAACCCAAACCATGATTATGCGATTAATATGTTTATATTACATAGAAATTATAATTAATCCAATCAAAATGATGTTCAAAAGCAGCTGTTTTCATAATCTCACATCCCAAACTGTCTTAAATGGTCTCACACAGGGAACAGCCTTTCTCCCACTATCCAGAAGTTGCAGCTCATCCTGGAGGGCCAGACTCTGTGTCTGGGGGTCTGCAAAACCTCCAGCTCTTGCAGCATCCTAAGAACCCCCCCATTATGGGATGTTTCCCGCACAAACATTCATTGAAAGCAGAAAAAAAAGCCTATATAACTCTTTTTTTTGCAGCTAATGACATGACCTGCTCCACATCCCCTGGGATGCCGGGAGCTGCAGACCTCCCTGGACCAAGTGGTGACCCTGAAGCTGCAGTGGCTGAGTCTTCCACCCATCCCACGAGGGACCCCTGGGGAGGTTTCTCACGGTTCCTTTCCTCTTTTTGCCTCTTCAGGTGTTTTTTTCCACCTCTCCCAGAGCTGGGATCTGGCACAGCGAAGCTGTAAACCGCCAGCATCCCCATCCCTGCTGACCTGCATCTTTTCTCTGCTCCTGTCATTAGGGCGACGCAGCCCATCCAGTGGTGACAGGTGCTCAATTGTTCTTAAGTGCCTCCCAGATAATTGGGGAGGTCTTTAGCTACTTGTAACTTCCAATAATAAACAATAGAGAAGGGGGAGAAATATCCACACGGAGCACTTAACCGATGACCTCGTTGTCAAAACTGCATCGGGGTCCTTCTCCTTCCCACAGGCCATCACTTGCATGACACCGCGCCACCTTGTCAAGGGAAAAGCCACCTCCTTGTTGCCACTCTGAGGTGGTGGATGATGAAGGATGAGCCCTTGGATTCGGCCCCACCACTGCTGGGTGTCAGGGGCTGGGAGGGGCCGCACAGGGGTTTGGGGGATGGAAATTTGGGAAGCCTCCCTGGAGGTTTTGGGGTGGAGGGGATGCAGGTCCAGATCTCAGATCCAAAAGTCAAGTTTCACACTTTCAGAAAACGTTGCTGCAGGAAAAGATGATCTGAAATTCCCCATCTTCGGTGCAGTTTGCAGGAGGCTGAGCCTGCATTTGGAACTTTTGTTTAGATGTAACCCCAGGGTGTTGTTTTTGCCAGCTCTGAGCCATCCCCGGTTCATCCCTGTGCCCTGAACAAGGCTCTTCCCATGCCAGATGGGTCTGAGAAAGGGCCACTTCCCAAAGCTCCTCAGTACGTCTGCGTGGAGACCTCTCCATGAAGTTTTCACCCAGCTGCCCTGGTGTCAGCCCAGAGAGCTGCTGGTGGGAGTCTCATCCTTGGTGGAGGGAGAAGCAGAAAGGAAGGACGAACCCTTTGGAATTGGGTGGCTCAGTAGGCAGCTGTGTTACAACTGCCATTCCCTCAAAAACAAGCTCTCAGGTGCACATGTCCATTTCAGCAGCTGGTGTGAACTGGCCCCAGGAGGCAACGGAGAGTCAGGATGTGCTCAGCGCTGGTGATGCCACATCTCAACTCCTCTGTTCAGTTTTGCGCCTCTCACTCCAAGAAGGACATTGAGGGGCTGGAGCGCGTCCAGAGAAGGGAAAAAGTCTGGAGCCCAGGGGTGCTGGGAGCAGCTGAGGGCCCTGGGGCTGTTTAGCCCGGAAAAGGGGAGGCTGAGGGGAAACCTCATCGCTCTCTGCAGCACCTGAAAGGAGGCTGTGGGGAGGTGGGTGCTGGGCTCTGCTCCCAAGTAACAAGGGATGGGATGAGAGGAAATGGCCTCAAGTTGCACCAGGGGAGGTTTAGACTGGATATTGGGAAAGGTTTCTTCCCTGACAGAGCGGTGAAGCCCTGGCAGAGGCTGCCCAGGGCAGCGGTGGGGTCTCCATCCCTGGAGGGGTTCAAAAAGTGTGTAGATGTGACACTTTGAGACCTGGTTTAATAGGATGGTGGGGTTAGGCTGACGATTGGACTGGATGAGCTTGGAGGTCTTTTCCAACCTTAATGAATCCCTGATTCTATGATTTGATCACTGTGCTTGCACAGAGCAGGCAAAGGGGAGGTGTGGACCCACACAACGTGGGTGAACCCAGCCAGGCAAACCCTTCCCCTGCCCTTCAGAAAAAAACCCTTCCGAGAGCAGCAACCTCACAGAGCTGCAAGGCTGGGATTTATTAGACACAGCAGATGCCAGAGCTGGAAAACACACCCTGCTCTCCTACACCTCCTCCTGCCCCCTTAGCAACCTGAGACTGTGTCTGCGTTTGTGCCACAGCTTCATTTTCTAATTGAGATCTGACTCTTGGGAATCACGCAAAGAAATAGCTTTGCTCACTCTGGCTTGGGCTGGGAAGAGATCTTTCCCGTGCCTTGCCTCATCCTCTGGTGGCCTGAGGTAGGCTGAGGCTGGGGATGCCAGGGATGGGATGGGATGGGATGGGATGGGATGGGATGGGATGGGATGGGATGGGATGGGATGAGATCCAAGGCTCGTTGCAGCATTAAATACCCATTGGAGGCAAGAATGAGGCTACAGGAAGCACAAGGTGAGACCTCAGAGTCGGTGGCAAAGCCAGGATGAATGTCTGGATCTTCTTCCAGGAATTTCCTTGGACTCCTGCTCAGCACTGGAGTAGCTGCACTGTATACAGAACCTTTCTGGGAGCATCTCTCTGCTTTAAATCCCTCTAGAAGAGCTTTCTCACAAAGTTAAGCCCCTGCTTCGGGCTGGCAAACCCAACTTCCTACGTAAGCTGGGGAGGATGTGAAGGGTCATCTTGGAGCACACTGGGCAATGCCAGGTCACCTGTGTCCATAAATGACCCCGTGCATGAGATGTTGCTCCTGGCTGTTCAGGTGTTGTTGGAGTCTAAAGTCATCCCTCTCACCATGGAGCATCTTCTGCTTTGTCCAGGCAAGGCCAGGCTTGACTTTGGCCAACGGCGAGCAAAATGTTTGCAGCTGTGCCTGGGGTGAGGAACTCTGGGCCCATGGAGAGGTTGCAAATACTCCAGTTTTTGCAAATACTACTGTCCACAAGGTGAATGGTCCCCAAAACTGAAGACCTCCTGCCATAAATCGCCATTGATTCACCACAAGAAGGAAAGGGCAACAAATATTATTCCCGATGAATAATTCAAGCTGCTCTAAGCCATGCGTTGCGCGTTCATTACCCTCCACGAGGACCTGGGGGATACAGCTTGAAAGGCCCTATAAAAGGAAACAGGGGAAGATTTATTTTGAAGGTTGGACAAATCCCAATCAGCCGCTGCGGGAGGGGTCGTGCCTTGTGCGGGTGTGGGGTTTGCTCAGAGGCCATCGCGCTGCGGAGCCCACACTCCCGTCCTCCTGCCTTGCTGATGCTTTGTTAAAAAAAGAAAGCACTTATGGTGCTGTTGGGGGATCGGTCCATTCGCCTTTTTTCCCTGCTGAAGCTTTCAGGGATGAAAGCGCTCTAAAGTGCTGGCTTTGGTGTTTGGAGCTAAGTAGCGAATAATCCCTGTCCTTCCTCCCCCTGCCTGTACCGAAGGAGCCGGCAGGGTCACCGCACTCACACCAGCTTCGACGGCACAAGCAGAGTGAATCTTCACTCCTCAGCTCACCAGAGCCAGAGCAGGGGGTGGGTTGGAGCCCGCTGGGGCTGTGTGACTTACCTGATGCCACCAGGAATTGGACACCACGGTGGGGAATGTGGCCAAGCATTAATACCCTTCTGCCCACCTTGTGTTCAGGCACTGATTTCCAGGCATGCCATTGTGAGTCACAGCTTCACGGTGTCATCCTCTCCAAACAACCCCTTTAATCGTCCTGCACCCTCTCCTCAGGGAAGTCAGGACACCTGAAAGCTTGGTTTTTGGAGAGGGGTTTCTGAAGCCAAAAGGAATCATAGAATCGTAGACTCCTGGAATCACCGCATCATGGAACGGTTTGGGTTGGAAGGGACCTTATGGCCCATCCAGTTCCAGCTCCCCTGCCATGGGCAGGGACACCTCCCACTAAAGGAAAGGGATGTACTTTTCCTGGAAAAGTCGGCTTTTCCTTTGCAAGAAGCATATGAGGGGTTTCTTTTTGATTTTAAGAAAAATAGATTAAAAGGCAGGATTGCGTGGGTTTGATGTGAGTCTCACGCTGCTGAGCTTTGGAGTCAGGCATCAACTCCACCACAGAGTCACTAACCAGCCTCCGGCTCTATGGGTCCCCAGTAGCAGCTGTCTGTCCATGCTGCTGAGCTCCTCAGAACAAGTACAGACTCTCCCTGGGTGTGGAGCTGTTGGAGCAAGTCCAGAGGAGGCCACGGAGATGATCCGAGGGCTGGAGCAGCTCCTGTACGAGGCCAGGCTGAGAGAGTTGGGGTTGTTCAGCTGGAGAGGAGAAGGCTCTGGGGAGACCTTAGAGCAGCTCCCAGTGCTGAAAGGGGCTCCAGGAAAGCTGGGGAGGGGCTCTGGATCAGGGAGTGCAGGGATGGGATGAGGGGAAACGATTTTGAGCTGAAAGAGAGGAGATTTAGACTAGACATTAGGACAAAATTCTTCACTCTTAGGGTGGGGAAGCCCTGGCCCAGGTTGCCCAGAGCAGTGGTGGCTGCCCCATCCCTGGAGGTGTTGAAGGCCAGGTTGGATGGGACTTGGAGCCCCCTGATCCAGTGGGAGGTGTCCCTGCCCATGGCAGGAGTGGGGCTGGATGGGCTTTGAGGTCCCTTCCAACTCAAACCATTCCTCAATCCCATGATTTCACAGCCCCCCTCTCAGGATGCTCCTGTAACAGAAATAACAGCTTCTGGTGACTCCACTTTCCTGCTCATTGAAATCAGCAGGAGCATTTCATTGGAGCTGGCCGCACCATGCCCAGATCGACTGCCTGGACTGGGATGCTTTTGCTTCCCAGACTTGTGCCTCCTGCTTGCCTCTCTGTTTTCTCTGCCAATAAAACCTGTTTCTGAGATTGAGCCCTTGATCAATGACGGTAGGATCCATCTCCCATCACCTGAGCGGGTTGAAAGTAAGGTGGCCAGGGCAGCTGGGTGGGAAGACGTGGCCTCCTCAAGAGGACAATTCATCCTGGCTATTGGACACCAGCCGTCAGAAGGGACAAATGGCTCTCTGGAGGTGGTGATCCTTCTCTGCCAGCTATCAATGTGATGCAGGTGACCAGTTTGGATTTAACACCTTACTCTTAGGCACCCAAAGCCTAAGACTGAGCTGGGGAAATCCACTGATGACCTGACCTAATAGAGGTCCCTTCACCACCACTCCCATGATTTGAGGGGACAAGTACCATCCAAGAGCTCAACTCATTGGAATTTTGGTCCTGACAGTCCTGGACCAAGAGGAGGACTCTGCCACCCTCCCCGTGTCACACTGATACCTTCTCCTAAAGCAGCAGATATCTTTAATACTCACACGTCGTTTCCCTCATCGCCTCTCAAAGCCAAGGGGAGATTCCTCATTGCTCCCCAGGCTCCGTGGTGTGAAGGTCACTGGGACCATCACAAGGCATCGCTGCATGTCCATCTCTCTCTTAAGCCATAATCTCTGTCTGAGTCAAAGCACACTCAGCAGGAAGGTGCCCAGTGGCAACTTCGACTCCAAGTGATGGAGAACCCATCTCTAGCGCTAGATAACTGGTGGTGATTAATTACCCTGGCTATTACGAGTATCTGCCCTGCTCCCAGCTTGGATGCCAGCAGCACAAATGTCTCATTAGGTCTCTATCACAGAGACCCCATGTTGGTATTTGCAGAACAAACCCATCTTTTAATCTCATGGACCTGTGAAGTAGCCTCAGGCTCACGGCGTGGACATCGGTCTTTGCTGAAAGATGGTCCAGTGGTGCCAAACCCCAATCCTAGACAGGACTGGGAGGGATGTGGCTTTGGAGGGGCCATGGATCAGCTGAGAAGGGCACAGTGATAGAGTGGCCCCGTGCTGTACACATGCATGAGAGGGACATTGCCACGGCAGGGGGGACACAGACACCCACCCCTCACCTAACCAGGCTGCTGGTGCCGATGCTGTCGCCCACAATGCAAACCCAGGCTCCTGCCCCCTCCTGAATCCAGGCAGCACACTCCACGGGATGCTCCTCAACCCTGGTCTCCATCACGGCTCCCCCCAAACAGCACAGCACGGGCAGAGCCATCGAGTGAAAGGTGGAAAAAGGTAATTAATCTACAGAGAAAAAAGTGTTAATACCTCTAAGACACCGGGGACACTGGCTGTCAGCTTCCACCAATTAGTCACCTAAAACCCTGCCTGTATGATCTCTGTGGTACAGCTGAGTTGATTACTCTAATTAATTTTGCATTGATCTGCATGGATCTGCAGCACCAGGGCCTATCACGGGCGAAGGAGGAGATGGATGCAGGAGCCCTGCTGAAGTGTGGAGGAGGGAGCGCATCCCGGGCACGCCGCTCCCGTTCTGCAGCACGGCTTTGACGGCTCATCCCAGTCCATCCCGTCCCAGGGCACCTGTGGGCAGAGGTGACAGATCTGTCCTCGAAGCAGGGGGGACAAAGCAGAGACTCATTTTGGGAGAGTGCTGCCAGGGATGGGACATCCCAGCAAGTCCTGTCCCATCACCTTCCACTCTCTGTGGCTCTTCCTGCACACACTCCTGCACTCTTTGCTATTTTCCTTGTCTCCTAAGTGGTACCTTGGGGTCTTTTTTGGAGCAAAGCTACCTTTTGTTGTCTCACGTTCAGCAAACACCATGCTGCTCTCCCTTTGCCTTGTCCAGGTGAATCCCACCTCTCCTGTCAGACTTCTCTCTTTGCATCACGCCTTTACATTTGCTCAGGGTTCTGGTTTAGTAGTGGGCACGTACGGTAGGACTTGATGATCTCAAAGGTCTTTTCCAACCACGTGATTCTATGATTCTATGCCCAAACACCGAGGTTTATTCTACCTCAGACAGGCTCAGACTCCCATTTTTGAGACCTTTCTCCCTGTGTTTATTTTGGTAGACAGTGGAAACCTGAACATTTGGCATTTTCTAGTGTGTTTTCCTTCCTCTCACACGTTTTTCCCTCCCTCCCTGACTGAAATTTGACCCAAATTCATAAACATCCCACAAACCTCAAACTGTTCTCCTCCCTCCCTGGGCTGACAGCACTGGCAGGACCAGCACAGGGAAGGATCTGGCACCACCCTGCCCAGCACTGGCTCTCCTCCTTATTACGGATTATTTTCTCGCCTCCCCAAGCCTCTCTTCAAGCCTTGCAGTAGGAGGGTTTGTTGACAACACTGCTGGAGGTTTCATGGCTTACTTGCCCATCTTCAGGGGCTCTGTGTGTCCTTTTCAAGGCCAGGCTGGACGGGTTTTTGAGCCCCCTCATCCAGTGGGACGTGTCCCTGCCCATGGCAGCGGGATTGGAACTGGATGGGCTTTGAGGTCCCTTCCAGCCGAAGCCGTTCCATGATTCTGTGATTCTATGCTCCGGCTGGTGCTGGGTACCAGCACTCACGCTCCGACGCTGCTCCGACAGCATAACCAGTGGACTGTGCAAACCTGGCATGGTTTGCTGAAGGAGCACATCCTGGAAGCCAGGACAAGCAGCTCTGCAGCTGACTCATCCCCAAGCACCTCGCCGTGTCCCAACAGACTTCTTGCTACCTTTGGTGCGGTTTTTGCCAGGGCTGCAGCAGCAGGATTGCAGGAATGCTGCTGCACTCTGATCTGCTCTGAACACGTCAGGGACCAGCAGGGTGAGAGAGGGGACTGTGCCCCTGTGCTCTGGCGAGACCTCACCTGGAGCCCCGTGTCCAGTTATGGAGTCCTGAGCACAGGATGGACAGGGACCTTTATGGTTGGACTTGATGATCTCAAAGGTCTTTTCCAAGCAGATGATTCTGTGATTCTATGACCTGTTGGAGCAAGTCTGAAAGAGGCCAGAGAGATGATCCAAGGGCTGGAGCACATCCTGTACAAGGACAGGCTGAGAGAGTTGGGGTTGTACATCCTGGAGAAGAGAAGGCTCTGGGGAGACCTTAGAGCAGCTCCCAGTGCTGAAAGGGGCTCCAGGAAAGCTGGGGAGGGGCTCTGGATCAGGGGGTGCAGGGGTGGGATGAGGGGAATGGTTTTGAGCTGAAAGGTGGGAGATTGAGATGAGATCTTGGGGAGAAATGTTTTTCTGTGAGGGTGGGGAGGCCCTGACCCAGGGTGCCCAGAGCAGTGGTGGCTGCCCCATCCCTGGAGGTGCCCAAGGCCAGGCTGGATGGGGCTTGGAGCCCCCTGACCCAGTGGAAGGTGTCCCTGCCCATAGCAGGGGCTTGGAACTGGATGGTCTTTAAGATCCCTTCCAACCCAAACCATCCCATGATTCTATGATTTAAACCCAAGGATAGGAAGAGATAAACGGGTGAAGCATTCTCCTCAAAAAACCCTGGCGTGCAAAGGGTTAACAACTGCTTTCATAAACATAATTTCCTTGGATTAATATTAAAATTGTTTCTAATGGCTCCCACTTGTTTACTAAATAGCCAGCCCAGAGACAAGTTATCAACCATGGCTATAATTCGGTATTAATCAAATATTCAAATGAATACTGCAGTTGGCCACAATGGGACACACACATAATTCTCCTGCTCAGGTAATAATTAATCTTTTTCCCCCCTTTTCTTCCCTTCACTTTGGACTCTTGCAAATATCTTTTGGTGTTAAGAGGTCCCCAGAGAGACCTGCCTCTAAATGAGGTGTAAAAATCTAAGCCGCACAAAAAATAGCATGCGGCTGCGATCGATATTCTCTTCACAGCTACATCGATTAACAACAATATTCTTCATTTATTAATTATGAAGGGGAATTTTCCATCCTTGCATCTCTTTCTCTGCTTGTTGCTTGGGTGGGTTGGCAGGGCCCTCCCGTCCCTCCCTGCGCATCCTCTGGGTACCAAGTCAGGAGAAAGGGAAGATGGCAGCTGTCAGGGCGGGTGAGGATGGATGGAGCCTGATGGGTGCAAGGGAAAAGGAGGGGACTTTGTTTGCCTGGGAGGTCTGACCAGCTTGAGGTTTGACTTGATGATCTCAAAGGTCTTTTCCAACCAAGTGATTCTGTGAGCAGCCCTGCTTGATGGGCTGAGACTTTGCATCGCGAGTCGATGGGCAGGAGAGGAGGTGATGCAGAGTGAGGAGGGGAGGATGAGGGATGGGGCAGGCTCCAGAGATGCTCGTGTGCTCAGGGAAGAAGATCCTGTTGAAATCCTGGCTGCTGTGTCATCTCCATGCAGCTCTGGTGGTGCAGGGTGGGTGTTGAACAGCCGCCCTCTCCCCACGAGTTCTGCTCCTTGGGTGCTCGTCTCCAACAAAGAATCATAGATTCACAGAATCACCTGGCTGGAAAAGACCTCTGAGACCATCGAGTCCAACCGTACCTGCCCCCTGACTAAACCCTGTCCCTAAGAAACTCATCTGCCCTTCTTTTAGACACCTCCAGGGATGGTGACTCAACCACCTCCATAAGCAGCCTCTGTCAGCGCCTGAGAACCCTTTCAGTGAAGAAATTATTCCCGATGTCCAATCTGAACCTGCCCTGGGAGAACTTGAGGCCATTTCCTCTCGTCCCATCGCTGTCACTTGTGAGCAGAGCCCAGCACCCACCCTGTCACAGCCTCCTGTCAGGCAGTTGTAGACAGTGATGAGGTCTCCCCTCAGCCTCCTCTTCTCCAAGATAAACAACACCAGGTCCCTCAGCCGCTCCTCCTAGGAGCTTCCAGTTCCTGCAAGAGCTCTTGCTGGACTACAGCAAAAACGTGCAGAGCGCCTGGCAGAGCTCAGTCATTGTCATGTGCTTGCCTTGGGCACTGCGAGATCCTTCAGCAGACCGGGAGATCCTGGCTGGGTAGACGATGCTCTGAGTGAGAAGACTCCCCATATCGATCCTCTGGGAACACCCTGGAAGCTCCCCTTGGAAAACTCACCCTTCAGCATAAGGTTTTGCACTGCGGAACCAGCCCAGCTTCCCCAGGGTGCACGGTGGTGCCTCCTGAGCCACAGTCTGGGGTCAGGGAGGTGGGAACGGCAAGGAGAGAGCAGGGGAGGGCAAGGGAGAAGAGAGAAGGTGGGCAGCGTGGTCAGAAACTTCAAGGACTGTGCCCCTTTTGTCTTGCAGCACCTCCATTAGCAAGAAGGGGTTTCTATCTTAGGGTGCTCTTGGGAACCCTGTGGCTTTGCCTGCAAAGTGCAGCATCGTGCTCTGGGTTTGGGAGATGCTCCTCCAGCAAAGCCCCCTCTGCAGGAGGAGATGGAGTTCACATCACCTCTAGCAAAGCCCTCTTTGCAAGAGGTGATAGAGCTCATGTCACCTCCAGTAAAGCCCCCTCTGCAAGAGGTGATAGAGCTCATGTCACCTCCAGCAAAGCCCCCTCTGCAAGAGGTGATAGAGCTCATGTCACCTCCAGTAAAGCCCCTCTGCAAGAGGTGATAGAGCTCATGTCACCTCCAGCAAAGCCCCTCTGCAAGAGGTGATAGAGCTCATGTCACCTCCAGCAAAGCCCCTCTGCAAGAGGTGATAGAGCTCATGTCACCTCCAGCAAAGCCCCTCTGCAAGAGGAGATGGAGCTCACATCACCTCTATCAAAGCCCCCTCTGCAAGAGGTGATAGAGCTCATGTCACCTCCAGCAAAGCCCCCTCTGCAAGAGGAGATGGAGCTCACGTCACCTCTATCAAAACCCCCTCTGCAAGAGGCGATGGAGCTCACGTCACCTCTATCAAAACCCCCTCTGCAAGAGGCGATGGAGCTCATGTCACCTCCAGCAAAGCCCCCTCTGCAAGAGGTGATAGAGCTCACGTCACCTCCAGTAAAGCCCCTCTGCAAGAGGAGATGGAGCTCACGTCACCTCTATCAAAACCCCCTCTGCAAGAGGTGATAGAGCTCACGTCACCTCCAGTAAAGCCCCTCTGCAAGAGGAGATGGAGCTCACGTCACCTCTATCAAAACCCCCTCTGCAAGAGGTGATAGAGCTCACGTCACCTCCAGTAAAGCCCCTCTGCAAGAGGAGATGGAGCTCACGTCACCTCTATCAAAACCCCCTCTGCAAGAGGCGATGGAGCTCATGTCACCTCCAGCAAAGCCCCCTCTGCAAGAGGTGATAGAGCTCACGTCACCTCCAGTAAAGCCCCTCTGCAAGAGGCGATGGAGCCCATGTCACCACCTCTGTTTAAGAGCTACATCAGGCCTGGCACTGGCACTTCCAAATGAAAAGTTTCCCCCAAACCCCTCCTTGTAAATATGAAAAGACTGACATAAAGGGTGCCAACAGACACTGCACTTGCAGAGCACCAAGTACCATCGCTGGGGCCCTGCCACAAGGGAAGAGAGCAGCTAGGGACCTCTCCTTGCTGCTGGTGGGGGACTCGGTCCAGAGCCCAGGCACACCTTGTACTTCGAAGCGCGTAATCGTTATTTAAAGTGAAAATTACCACCGAGCTCTATTAGACTTTAAAATAAAAATTAGAGATTTTTAAAATAGATTTTCCCTAACGAGGAGCGTGACGGATGAGCGTATTGGAGACCGTGCGAGCGGAGTGCTGCTAAGTGAAATAAAATGGCATTAGGTAGCATCCCTTGCCCTCCCCACTGCTCTCCTCCGTCGAAAATCCATACCAGCACCGTCCTCCCGGAGTGGCACTGGGACAGGGGCCAGGACACATCTTTCCCTCCAGGTTGAAGTGAACAAAGACATTTCCTTCCTCTCCAGATAGAGACATTTCCCTTCTCCTAAGCCAAAGGCAGCATCGGAGAGGCAAATGCTCCATCCTTTCCCCTTTAAATGTATTTGCACCTCCTGGAGCAGTGCGTGTCCTTAGGCTCTGGGAAGCAGCCTCCACTGATCACAGAGACATGGAATGGTTTGGGTTGGAAGGGACCTCTAAGCCCATCCAGTGCCACCCCCTGCCATGGGCAGGGACACCTCCCACTGCATCAGGGGGCTCCAAGTCCCATCCAACCTGGCCTGGAACACCTCCAGGGATGGGGCAGCCACCACTGCTCTGGGCACCCTGGGCCAGGGCCTCCCCACCCTCACAGCAAAACATTTCTCCCTAAGATCTCTTCTCAATCTCCTCTCTTGCAGCTCAAAACCATTCCCCTCATCCCATCCCTGCACCCCCTGATCCAGAGCCCCTCCCCAGCTTTCCTGGAGCCCCTTTCAGTCCTGGGAGCTGCTCTAAGGTCTCCCCAGAGCCTTCTCCTCTCCAGCTGAACAACCCCAACTCTCCCAGCCTGTCCTCATACAGGAGGTGCTCCAGCCCTGGGATCATCTCCGTGGCCTCCTCTGGACCCGTTCTTATGTCCTTCGTATGTTGGGGACTCCAGAACTGGACCCAGGGCTCCAGGTGGGGTCTCCCCAGAGCGGAGCAGAAGGGCAGAACCCCCTCCTTCCCCTGCTGCTCCCTCTGCTCTGGGTGCAGCCCAGGACACCGTTGGTTTCTGGGCTGGGAGCACACGTTGCAGCTCACGTTGAGCTTCTCATCCCCCAGCATTCCAAGTCCTCCTCACGGCTGCTCCAAATCCATTCTCCTCCCAGCCTGGATTTGTGCTTGGGATTGCCTTGACCCAGGTGCTGGACCAAGCCCTTGGCCATTCCCAAACACCCTCAATTCTGGAGCAGGGTTCTGTTTAGATGGTGATTTTGTATTGAAAATTCAACAAGGTTAGAACATAGTATTTTTTCTTCTAAGTGACAAAAATCTGAAGACTTGAGCTGTGCGGAAGCGATAAAGATTGGACATAGGGGTGTAGAAAAACATTTGGCTTTTGTTTGGTTTCTGCTTGGTTTCTCACTGAAAGCACCTTTTGCAAATCAAAAATCATGGTGTGCGATTTTCATATCTGTTCCAACGCTGGAGCATTTTCATGGGAAATGTGGAAATGAGGCCTCTGTGATTCCAACAAAATACAATTGACGTTTCTCCCAGCCTCATTAAATGTTCTATTTTTACCTTGCAAGGTGTGGTATCTATGCACGCCTTGGTGGCAAAGGGGTTGGGACATGTTTAAAGCAGCAGCTCTTAACATGAAGTTCTGTTTAATTTCTGTGTTATCTTTTCAAGCACCTTATCAGCTGCTCCGGGCTATTTGCCTTCCCCATCCCTCCCCTCGCAGGCTGTCAGCAAGCTGGATGATGCTAAAGGCAAAGATCCTTTTCCATCGAAACCTCAGCATAAGAGGTGTCGATCCAGCTCTCAGCCAGGAGCATCCCACGGGTTTCTTTTGCGAAATGCATCCAGGGCTGAGGACCTCAGGAATCCTCACCAGCTGGACCTCCTGCAATGCCACCGAGCGAGGGGTAGATCCTCACTCATCCTGCCCTTTCCATCCAAGTATTGTAGGGAAGGATGGGGCTGCCGAAGAGATTTCTCCTCCCATCGTTGCCCTTTGTTCAACTCCATGAGCTGCAAAGTTTGGCCATGTCCCACCATCACAACGACCCCAGCTGATCCCTCCCCATTCCTGGGAGTCTCACAGCTTGGATGCAACTCTCTAAGGGTCTCTGAACCCCAAGAGTTGTCCCAGAGCAAGGTGGTCCCAAAGACTGTGGTACGAATCTACCATGAATAAATGCTCCTGGCAGTTTTTGACTCCAGAGGTCCCTACCAGCTGGATCTCCTGCAACGCCACCGAGCGTGGGGTAGATCCTCACTCATCCTGCCCTTTCCATTGAAACACCACAGGGTGCAACCCATCGTTGCCTTTGGTTTAACTGCACGAGTTGTAAATGTCATCCTCAGCCCTTCTTGTCCCATCATCACAACGACCCTTGGGAATCTCACAGCTTGGAGGTGCCTCTCTAAGGGTCTCTGAACCCCACAAGTTGTCCCAGAGCAAGGTGGTCCCAAAGACTGAACTCACCATGAAGAAACGCCCCCAGGAGCTGCTAACACTTCCCTCTTCTCCAGCTAAAAGTGGGACCAGTGACTCGAACCTGCACGGTCTCTGCTTCCTCCTAGGAGCAGGCTGGGTGCTCCCGCCAGCCTGGAGGGGGTGGCTGGGACGTGTGCTGGGAGCACAGCGGTGTTGGGGGCGATGGGTTTGGAAGCGAGGAGGTAGCTGGGGGCTCTGGCGTGAGGTTAGCACTGAATCCGCAAAAATCACCGTACCTTGAACAGTGCTCAATACGCCTATTGATCAGTCCTTTCGCCTTGATCAGTTTGCTGGTGTGCGCTGCCGCAGTGCTGCTTTCGGGAAGGGAGGGAGAGGCAGACAAGGGGGCAGGGAGGGGAGAGCACGCTTGCGCAGGAGGTTTTTGCAACTTTTCAAGGCCAACTTTGTGTTCTCCTGCAGGCCTTGGGGCCATCTTGCCTTTTGTGGCTGAGCTTCGGCCTCGTCCATCAGCTCAGGGGGTGGTTTTGAGGCAGGAAGAAGAGCAGCCCCAAAAAGGCCTCCTCTCTCCTGTTGTAGAATCATGGAATGGTTTGGGTTGGAAGGGATCTCAAAGACCATCCAGTTCCAACCCCCTGCCATGGGCAGGGACAACTTCCAGGGTGCTCCAAGCCCCATCCAACCTGGCCTTGGGCACCTCCAGGGATGGGGCAGCCACAGCTTCCCTGGGCACCCTGGGCCAGGGCCTCCCCACCCTCACAGCAAAACATTTCTCCCCAAGATCTCATCTCAGTTTCCCCTCTTACAGCTCAAAACCATTCCTCCTCACCCTGTTCCTGCACTCCCTGATCCAGAGCCCCTCCACAGCTTTCCTGGAGCCCCTTTCAGTGCTGGGAGCTGCTCTAAGCTCTCCCCAGAGCTTTTTCTTAGGCTTTTTCCAAGATCCCTGCTTGTGGCACCAGGGAAAAGGGTTTCCAAAAGGCAGACGTGGGTTGGGACGCCGTTTGGGATGAGGCAATGTGGGGAGCGGGGCTGTAGGACCGCATGGGAGTGCTTGGCGTTCATTGCATTGCTCAGCAGCAGCCCCTGTCCCCCAGGGATGGACACAGAAAGCCCAAGGCAGACAAAGGGCAGGAAGAAACAGCTCCCTGCGGTGGTGAGAAGCTGAGTCCAAGCTCCTGAAACGTGGTGCTCCCACCACTAGGCCGTGGCACTTGTCCTTGTGGTTGGACACAGATGTGTCCCAAAGGTTCTGCTCCATTCCCGCTGCTCCTTGGCCACCTGGAAGAGCATCTCCTTCAGTACAGACAGGGGCTCAGGCCTGGCCCGTTGGAGATGACCCAACCACTGACTTCCCAGGCCTACATCCTCCATGTAGGCCCATTCTCCCGGTCTCCATTGCCTGTATCGTTCATCAGCCTTGAGCCCTACAGTTCTGTTGCCCACTGAGGGCACCCAGGTGAGTGTGGGGAGCTTGGGACACCCGTTCCTTCTGGCTGGAGGGTCCGTGTGTCTCTCTAGGACAGTCACTGTACAAGGGCAGATGTGGGCTTGGTGTCTCCTATCCTGCCCAAGAACCTGTGTACGGAAGGCTTAAGGGGCAATTGGATACCCAGAGGCATCCAGAAACATGTGGTGCGATGGAGTAGAGCAGGGAAGGTGGGTTAGGATCGGAGAGACCCTTTTGGATCAGGCTTAGGGGTGTCCAAAAGGCCAGGGTGGCTTTGGATGTCCAGATACCATGGGATGAGGCACCTGCATTCTATGTCATCCCCATCATCCGACCACTCTCCGCAGCCTTAGGGACGTCTGCTGGGAGCTTGTTCACAGGAGCAGCCCTGTTTCTGCTGAGTCCACTGATAAAACACCCTGGGCTCGAGTGTGGAGGAAGGTAAAAACCCACCCCCAAAGGTCACGGAGTTAATTTCCAGCTCATGTCCCCCTCTCACACCTCGCTGATTAATAATTGAAGAAAATGTATTTCTTTTTCAGCTTGGCATAAATCAAAAATAAACACAGCATCCATATTCTGCCCCAGGGAGGCAGCACGCAAGGGGGCTGGGAGCCGCTGAGCCGGCTCTGCAGAGAGGTCCCCACAGTCCCTCTGAGCTGCCTGGGAACAGAGGGAGGATGGGATGGCAGTGGGGGCTCTTTGGAAGAGGCTGGCATTGGCTTCAAGCTTCTCCTGTTGAAATCAGCACCAAAAAGCTTCTTGGAATGAGAGCTGAAAGGGGCCAGTGGAGCTGAGTGGTGATCCCATCGCTGCAGGGAGGTGTTTCTAGTGCCCAGGTCCTCCATCCCTTTCTGCTCCAAGTCCTCCTTCCCTTCCTGCTGCCAGGTCTTCCATCCCTTGATGCTCCCACGTTCTCCGTCCCTTCCTGCTCCCAGATTCTCCATCTCTTCATGCTTCCAAGACCTCCATTCCTCCCGTTCCCAAGTCCTTCATTCCTTCTTATCCCCAGGTCCTCCATCTCTTCCTGCCCTCAGCTTTGGTTGCCTGAGCTGCTGGCAGCCTCTGGAGAGGCATTTTTGGGCTGCTGGAATAGTGCTGGGTGCTGGAATATCAATACCTGCCACCCATAGTGTCCAGGGAAACCTGCAAAGGAAGGAGGAGGAAGGGTGAGGTCACTGCGCTACCACTACCAGCACCACTTACCTGAGCAGATCTTGAGCACCAACCATCCCTCATCACCACTGGTTTCTTCTCCCATCTCTTGGGACTTCTGTCCCAGAGGGTTTCTTGTGGAGCACGACTGTAGCAAAGAACTCATCCTCTCCACCCACGCTGCCAGGGGTGACCCCATCCCTGCCGCTTCTCTCTGCATTTCCCTCCTCCTGCCCATGTCCTGGGCTGCCCACATGACCTGTCCCCCAACATTTAGGACATGAGGAAACGGCCTCAAGTTGCACCAGGGGAGGTTCAGATTGGACATCAGGAAAAATCTATTCACCAAAAGGGCTCTCAGGCCCTGGCAGAGGCTGCCAGGGAGGTGGTGGAGTCCCCATCCCTGGAGGGGTTTAACAGGTGGGTGGATGAGGTGTTCAGGGATGGTTTAGTAGTGGACAGGTATGATTGATCTCAAAGGTCTTTTCCAACCAAACGATTCTACAATTCTATGATTTCAGGCTCCCCTAACATGGATTTGTGATTGAAGGACTTGCCTCGCTGTGCACGGGCAGCCTGCGGACATCATAGCGTGTGTGGAGGCAGAGCTTTAAATATAAAAGGACAATTGCATCTTCTTTCATCTGAGAGCAGGGCCATGGTTTAGGGAGGCTTAAAAAGGCAATTGGGAGGGAGGGTTGTGGAGGATAAATCAGGATCTCTTACAGCCTGGCTGGACAGGGCTGCGCGGATGCTGCCGTGATGGATGCTCCAGGAACGCCCAAGCAAGACGCAAACATCCTCAGCCAGATCGAGCTCCTCCATATTCATCTTCCAGTCATCGTGGGTTTGTACGTGGTGTTTGTAACCTCACATTTAGGGGTGGGTGGGTGTGCAGTGCTCACACATGGACACACAATTATGCAGACTCCCCGTTAAGGTGGAGCTTAATTTTACCCTTCCGGCAGCAGTCGAAGCCCTTTGTTCGGAAGATGGAGTTGTGCAGGTACAGCAAGACCGGAGTGGAGAGAGACCTCAAGGTGGAAGAGCTGCTGGGGAGTTGGGTGCTGTCACTGACACCCACACCACCACCACACCACCCTCCTCCCATCGGGATTGAGGGCTAAGGGTGCATCTGCATCCCCCAAAAATACCCTGGGGAGCTTGTCCACTGCTCTCTGCAGCTGGAAGGGATCCAGAGGATGCGGCTGTGCCTGGGGAGCCCCCAGGGGCTGGGTTGCTCTGATTTCTGGCAGCTGCCTGCTGGCTGCCTCCCCTTTTGGTTAAATAAAGCTTTGGGCTGTGATGAAGCCCATTAAAGTCCGAGGCGAAGGTGTGGGATTGAAATGTAGGACAGCAGCCGCTGCAGAATGTGGTTGCATGGGATCGATGGGAAATCAATACCCAGCTCTGCTGCGCGGGTTCCCGCCAGGCCCTGCTGCCGTTGCACTCCCAGGGCGCTCCCCAACATCCTGAACCCCATGAGATGCTCCTCAGTGAACGCCCCTCAGCCGGCCACCCCCTCGTGTGCCCCTTCCAAAGGGAAAAAGGGTGAAAAATAGTGGCATCCTGATGAGAATCCCCACCAAAGAGCCAGTGTGGGGCTAAGGGCAGAGATCCCTGCAGCAGTGGGGGCTCTGTGCTTTCTTGGAGGGGTCCCATCCCTGGAGGTGCCCAAGGCCAGGTTGGATGGGGCTTGGAGCCCCCTGACCCAGTGGGAGGTGTTCCTGCCCGTGGCAGGGGGTGGCACTGGATGGGTTTTGAGGTCCCTTCCAACCCAAACCATTCCATGGTTCTGTGATTCTATGCGTTCCAGGGAGACTCTGTGGTTTCTGGGGGACTTGGATGGGGCTGACCCAGCCCCACATTCCTGGTGGGACTGGAGGGACTGGACTTACAGCCAACCTGAACGCCAGTTACTTCATTTCCCCAGCTGATTTAGAGGTGCTGAGGACGTAGCAAATGGTTTCAGTGTTTGGAGGCAGCGCCGGCTGCGGTGTGGGATCCCAGCTCCCCAGGTGGATGGAAAGCAAAGAGCGTTCAGCAGCTTGGGGAGCGGGGCTGCTCTCACTGCTGCAGCCCTGGGAGAAACGCGCCAGCAGCACAGTCGACTGCTTCCCACGGCTCCTGTCTGCACCTCGGGGTGAAACTGTAGGTGTTCCCTTGGGGCTCATCTCTCGAGCTCCAGCTGATCCGAGGGCTGGAGCCCCCCTGCTATGGGAACAGGCTGAGAGAGTTGGGGTTGCTCAGCCTGGAGAAGAGAAGGCTGCAGGGAGACCTTAGAGCAGCTCCCAGTACTGAAAGGGGATCCAGGAAAGCTGGGGAGGGGCTCTGGATCAGGGAGTGCAGGGATGGGATGGGGGGGATGGTTTTCAGCTGAAAGAGAGGAGATTGAGAGGAGATCTTAGGGAGAAATGTTTTGCTGTGAGGATGGGGAGGGCCTGGCCCAGGGTGCCCAGAGCAGTGGTGGCTGCCCCATCCCTGGAGGTGCTCAAGGCCAGGTTGGATGGGGCTTGGAGCCCCCTGATGCAGTGGGAGGTGTCCCTGCCCATGGCAGGGGGTGGCACTGGCTGGGCTTTGAGGTCCGTTCCAGCCCAACCCATGCCATGGTTCTATCAGGTTGCCACTCATCAAGTGGGTGTCACCACTGGGTGCTGCAGGTGGAACTGGGAGGGTCAGTGGCCCCATCCTCAACTCAATGTTCCCAGGAACATCTCCCAGCTGTGCAGGTCTCCATCCGGCTAAAATCACTGGAGCCGCAGACGCTGTCTGGAAGCCCTCTGAATGTCGCAAACGCAGTGTAACTAGACTTGGATCAATCCATCAATGCGCAGTGGTGGTTAAATAGTGCTGTGCTCACCTCTCTCCAATTAAACTATCATTTCTGATAGATCCCTTTGTGCCTCCATCTCCCCACTGGGCCGCTTCGGCCGAGGGCAGTGGTGAGGGCTCAGAGGGTGCTGCCTTCTCCTGCCGTAGCTGGATCGATGCTGGCCACAGCGCTTCAGAGGGTTGCAGAGTTTCCTTCAGGGCTCATGCTGTGGACACCAGCTGGATCATAGGACCATGGGATGGTTTGAGTTGGAAGGGACTCTGAAGTCCACCCAGTGCCACCCCCTGCCATGGGCAGGGACACCTCCCACTGGATCAGGGGGCTCCAAGCCCCATCCAACCTGGCCTTGGGCACCTCCAGGGATGGGGCAGCCACCACTGCTCTGGGCACCCTGGGCCAGGGCCTCCCCACCCTCACAGCAAAACATTTCTCCCCAAGATCTCATCTCAATCTCCTCTCTTTCAGTTTAAAACCATCCCCCCGTCATCCTATCACTACTTGCCTTTGTAAAATGTCCCTCCCCAGCTTTCTGATGCGCTCTGTCATGGCAAGGGTGCCCACCCAGAGCATGGCAGTCACCCACCCTGTGCATGAACACCCTGTTCCCAGCAGAGCCTGCCCCTCCAGGGCCCCCCTCCTCAAGAGGTTCCTTGGGGCTCCCCTCTGTCCCTCCTGCAGGAGAGGCTTGAGAATGGGAAAGGATCTCCACAAGCACTACTAAACAGTCTGTTTTATCATCCCAGTCCACGTGAACACAGCGAAACCGTGACATGATCAATCAGGGCTGAACATTAATTATGATTACACCCTGGGATCTTGATTGCGATTGATTAATTGATTGTGGACCCCTTGCAGCAGCAACCCCTCCATAGGAATTGCACAGTGGTGAGACGGCTGGGCTGGCCAGGGGTGAGATTTGGGGATGGGAGCTCAGGGGATGCTTGAGAGAGGAGAGGGGACATGGCTTTTGAGAAGAGGATAGGGGGGAAAGCCAGCATCCCCTCTCCCGCTGTGCCTGAGTTCAAACGCCACAGCCCTGCCCGTGTAACATCACCGTCTCCGTGCACAAAGAAGGTGCAGCCACCGGGGATCTCGGGCACCGCGCAGCAACAGGGGACACTGACCAGATCCCAAAGAGTGGATCCCAGGGTGGGATCCCGCTGAGCTGCTGGCTGATGAAGCCTCTTTGTCGCAGGGTCTGCCCACCCCCCCGTGCCTCCCCGCTGCTGATTTCCATTGACCTGCTATCGAAATCGATGCTGGCTGTACCAAGCCCTGCTCTGGCGGGGAGGAGGGATGGGGCTGGAGCACCTCGTAGGTATTTTTCCATCATTAGGCTCTTGAAGGAGATGCCTCTGGGCTGTGCACGCTTGGTACAGCCAGCAGCGCTTCCCAACACGGCTTGATTAGCAAGAGCAGGAGAACAAAGCCGCTGCCAGTGCCCCATCCATGCTGGGGATGCTGGGATGCAGGACCCCACTCCAGGTGTTGAGGGAATGCACATCCAGCATTCTCCTCCTCACCTCAGCGTTAGAGCCATCCTTCCAGCTTGGCATCCCATCAAACCACACCCAAACCAGTGGTTTGTCAGCTCCAAGCTGCTCCAGGCTGGCTTAGCAGGGCTCCAGTCTCCTCCGGAAACAATATCAGCCTTGGATAAAGATGGGCATGGATGAAAGGAGCAAAGCCATGAGCAAATGCTCGCTGAGCTCCCACGTGTGCTCCCCGAGCCACTTTATAAGCTTTTATAGAATCACAGAATCACAGAATGTCCTGAGCTGGAAGGGACACACAAGGATCACCAAGTCCAACTCCTGTCCCTGCACAGGACACCCCAACATTCACCCCGTGTGTCTGAGGGCATTGTCCAAATGCTTCTGGAATATTGTCAGGCTGTGACCGCTTCCCTGGGAGCTGTTCCAGTGCTCCACCACCCGCTGGGGGAAGGGCCTTCTCCTAGTGCGCCCCCTAACCCTCCCCTGGCTCTTCCTGCCATTCCCTCGGGTCCTGTCCTTGGCCACCAGAGAGAAGAGCTCAGTGCCTGCTCCTCCTCCTCCCCATGTGAGGAAGCTGCAGACCTTGATGAAGTCTCCCCTCAATCTCCTCTCCTCCAGGCTGAACAGACCAAGTCACTTCAGCTGCTCCTCACGTGGCTTCCCCTCTAAACCCTTCACTAACTCCGTGACCTCACCCTAGGCAGCCCCACGTCCTCTTGTTGCCCCGTCCAGGTGCTGCTTCCAGACTTGCACCAGTGCAAACCCACATCTCTGTGACTCGCAGACATCCTGCGGTGGCCTGACCTAGGATCATAGACTCATAGAACACCCTGAGTCGGAAGGGACCCACAAGGATCATTGAGTCCAACTCCTTTCCCTACACAGGACAACTCCAACGTTCACACCGTGTGTCTGAAGGCACTGGCCAAACATTTCTGGAACGACGTCATCATGATCTCGGGCACTGGATGCCAGCTCACCCATCCCTCCCAACCATCTCCCACCAAATGATGCCCAGGGAGCTGCCAGCCCTGAGGCCTCGGTGCAGAGCTGAGCTGAAATGATACCTTCTGGGGACAGCCAGGCTACTCAAGCAGTGGGAAAATAAATGATATCAAATAAACTGGTATTAATAGGATATTGATAAACAGACCAGGGCAGCACCGAGGGGAAACAAGCAGAGAAAAAAGCTTCCTAGTGAATCTCCAGGGGAAATTCTTTCCAAAGGTTAAAAGAAAAAACACAACAAAACAAAACACAAACCTACACAGAAAAATGCTGGACGATTAATTTATTTTGATGGTAATTTTTCTGGCTGCCATTTACGACGGACACTCGGGAAGTGCCGGGGTTATCGACATATAGAGCGAGGAGATGGCAGGACCCCCATCCCCCTGCCCCTCTGCAGGCAGTAAGTGGAAGGCCTGTGATTTATTTAGTATCCATGAATACTGAGTGAAATCAGAATAATGGGGCACTTAGCCACGTTACTGAGAAATCACTATTGTGATGCAATTTACTTCAATTAATTAAGCCTTTTTTGTTACCATTATTCCTTGTTTTACATTTTGTTTTAAATTCCAAACGATTGGGCGCATTGTGGTGGGAAGCTGATAGCTCTGGGTAGAGCGGTGCAGCGAGGCAATAAATACCCACCGCGATGTTTGCCCAAAGTCCCAGCCCCACGCGGGTCCTGCCCCAAGTGCCACCGTGCTTGGTGGTCCCGGTGTCTTTCCCAAAACTCAGCAAATTCAACTTAACCCCAGCTCGGTTTGATGCTCCAGTGGATTCTCTCAAGTGACAGCGATGGGACGAGAGGGAATGGCCACAAGTTGCACCAGGGCAGGTTCAGACTGAATATTAGGAAAAATTCCCTCACTGAAAGGGTTCTCAGGCACTGGCAAAGACTGCAAAGGGGGGTTAGTGGAGTCCCCATCCCTGGAGGGTTTTAAAAGATGGGTTGATGAGCCTCTTAGGGACAGGGTTTAGTAGTGGAGTGGTACAGTTGGACTTGATGATCTCAAAGACCTTTTCCAACTGGATGATTCCATGATTTCATGGTTCTATTTAATGTAACGGTGATGCAGCCTCAGGAGGCTTCGCTCCATCCCTGTGTCTTCTCTTACCTCATCTTGTGCTTGAAAAGCCTGAGCTTTGGGGTGACCCAAGTGAAAAGGAGGTGTTTTCTCTCCCAGTATGAACAGGGAGATGCTGGCCCGGCTCTGGCAATGTGGAGGGAAGGATGCATCGCTCCCCTGTGGCTGCAGAAGTCTCTCTTTCCAGGGTGGGAAGGCGGGATTCACCGTGTGTCCTTGGTTTTTTTCCATGCTGTTCCTCCCTAGGAGACTTTGGCCAAAGGCAGCGCTCAAGGAGGAGAAGCCCACAGCAGAGGAGCCACCAGTAGGGACCATGGAGCAGCGCTGGCCCTGGAGGGTGAACATCTCCCCACGCTGGTGCTGCAGGGCAGCGGTCTGCAGCAGAGGAGCAAGGTGAGATCTGGGACCACGTTGGTCTCCACCACCAGCCGTGCACAGAGACCATCTTTGCTTATGCCAGGAGAGGAGACCCACACGCCGGGTGCTTCACACTCCTGCTGGTGGGTGATGAAGTGAAGGATTTGGTGTGCTGTTTCTGTTCTCTCCTGGTACGTCTGGGACTGGGTCACAAGCCGCAGGAGATGGCTCTGCTGGGCTGGACGTGGGCACTGAGCATCTGAAGACTTCCCTGCTTGGTCATGCTGAGCCCTGGATGCTGGTGGGGGTCCCATGGGCTCCTCCCCTGCGTGGGCACCTCCGGGTGAAGGGTTTCATGTTAAACTTGATGAGGATCTCTCCAGAACCGTGCATCCCACTGCCTTCATCATGAGTCTGTGGCCAGAATGAGTCCCTTCTGCAGTTACTGATCCCCAACAAGGGGAGCTGAGGCGCAGCTATGGGGCACCCAGCGTAGGTGAACCCTGGCACCATGGAGATCGCAGGTAATTTTGGTAGTTTGAGGCTGTCCTGTGCACGGACAGGAGTTGGACTCCATGGTCCTTGTAGGTCCCTTCTAACTCAGGACATTCTATGGTTCTATGGTTTTATTTCGGTCCTCTCACATCTCCAGCTCAGCATCCCTGCCCCTTGCTCAGCATCCCAGCACCTCTTCCCTCCACCATCCCTGCCTCTCCCCTTGCTTCCCCAGCCACCATCATCACGCAGAGCCAAGGGATGCAGGAAGCCACCGGCAAATAAAAGAAGTCATTTGCTACTGTAAAGCATTTTCCTTCCAGGTGAGACCATTTAACCTCCCGTGATTTTTATCCCTCGTGTCATTATAGACACTGTCACAGCGTAACTCCTGGGCCAAACACGAGCAGCCTTTACGTTGGGGTGGTGCTATCTCTTTAAAGGAGGGGAGAGAAAATATTGGTGCCTCAGCCCCTTCTGGGAATAAATTCATACTGTCATATCGATTCGATTTTTTCTCTCCTTTTGCCTGATTCCTCCAGCCTCCTGGGTAACGAAGATTAAGCTTCAAGCTCTTCTGATATTACTTTGAAATGCAGAAACCTTCAGAAGAAGAGGCTGCATCTTCTTTCTGCTTGGAAAAAAAAGGCAAATATCTTCAGGGAAGGGCCAGCGCTTGTCTGTTTTCTTCCCGCCTTCGCAGCGAGCGACACACTTGTGTGCACAATCACAAACACGCGCACACGCGCCCAGGTGTGCGTGCACCTGCACAGAGGTGCCCGGCTCCCTTTCGCTCCCTCTCGCTGTGGATCATGTTCAGGATTCAAGGACTCACTTGATTCAGCTGGTGTTAAACTGCGGCAGGGAGCGCAGGAGCCAGCCACCTCCGTATCAGATCATTTAATTATCAGCCCTGTTATGACAAAGGCTGTTGAAATGTGGGCTGAGGGATCTCTGAGTGCAAGCAAAGAGCGCGCTTTTCCCCGGTCCTGTAATCGCTGGAGGCAGACCTGGCCTGTGATCTCGGTTACATGGGCATAAATCTGGAGCAGCTCCAGTTATTTAATTGGTGGCGCTTGGGCATGGCCAGCGATGCAACGGAGAAGCAGCATCCGGCCCTTTGGATGGGAGCCTCGTCCTTCCTGCTGGCAATTTAACCACACTGACGGCAGCAGCTACTCAGGTGCATCGCTGCGGTGGCTGGAGGCTTCACCGAGCACAGAGGTGGAGGTAGAAATTCAGGCCATTTAGGAAATTAAGGAATCATAGAATCATCTGGTTGGAAAAGACCTTTGAGATCGTCGAGTCCAACCGTACCTCTCCACTACTAAACCAGATCCCTAAGAAGCTCATCAACCCATCTTTTAAACATCTGCAGGGATGGGTAATGCTGAGACACAGGGAGCAACAGCTGGAGGGTCCAGAACCCGTGGGGCTCCTCGCTGCAGGGGCTGGGGAAGGAGATGGGGAGGAGGGGATGGAGGTGCTGCAGGAGGAGGTGTGAGGTGGAGCAGGGAGCGAAGCAGCCACACACGGTGGAGCTGGAGAGAAGACAGGGACAATGCAGAAGACTTTGATGTGGCCATGGGGTGTTCGTCTTCCAGGCTCTTGGCCTGCAATGGGCTGGTCACTGCAGTCCCTGAGTAAAGGGCACCAAGCAATACAGGGGTTTGCACAAGTGAATGGGACCCACCAAACCAAGTCTTCATCAGCTGAGCTTGTTTGGGCTCTTCCTTGGTCTCAGCCACACACCTCCCACAAAAGCAGGTCCTTCAAGGTTGGTTAAGTTCCCCCAAAGGCTGACCTGTGTCCCTTTCTTCGACATCAGAGTCCTGAACCAATCCAGACCCCTCCTTGCTTGGTTCTGCTCTCAGCTTTGGCATCTCCGCCAGGAATCAAGGCCACTCTCATAACCGTAGAATGTTGGAACGGACCTAAAAGATCATCTAGTTCCAACTCCCCTGCCATGGGATCAAGGCTAAGTCTTCTCCCTTCCTCTTCCCAAGCGTCCTGCAGCTCTGGACACATCCTTCAGGCTCTGCAGCATTCAGACCCAGCTTTGCTGCCTGCCCTGGCTTTTACAAAGGGGGAACTTTGCTGCTCCTGGCCCCTTCCTGAAGGCTGGTCCAAATTTGTTGCCTTGCAGGGAGTTTTAATGGTCCTTTCCAATGGAGATGTGGAGGAAACTCATCATCTGAGCCCAAACTCCTGAATGTGCCCAGCTCTGTGTCTGCTTCAGATGGGCAGCTCTGGACACCTGCGCTCCCTCATGAGCCTGTCCGTGGCAAAATTCACTTTGAAGGATCTTGTTGTTGAGCTTCAGACGTGCCCAGAGAAGCTGGGAACCACGTTCACCATTATTGTCCATGGGTCACCACTCTGCAAAGCCAACCTGGATTTTTGAGGCAGGGACTTTTCATCTCCAAACCCTCCCAGGCTGCAAACAAAGTGATATCCTGACTCTTTATTTTTCTATCAGTAAACTTTATTGTCCTTTTCTTTCGAACCCTTCAGCAATTAAAAAAAAAGAAGAAGAAGAAGAGGAGGAAGAAGAAGACAAAGGGAGTTGATGTTTGACTGCTGGGCTATCACTTAAGTCCTTGTTCCTGTTTACTCAGGACTTATTAGAGCTCATTCAATGCCTATAGCATGGCTGGATCAATACCTGCTGGGAGCAAGAGAGATTCCGCTTGGCCACTGTAGCCCATGTTGCAGAATTGATCTGCTTGGCTGCTGCAATCTGAAAATCCATCTTTTTGCGCTCTCTGCCTCTCTCTCTGCAGCGGGTTGCTAAGCAACGGGGGCTCCTTTGGGCGGCCATTGGTCAGCGCCGCGGCCGGGTGCCGTGGTCCTCCCTGGTCACTTGGCCACTTTGGGCTGCAATTCCTCCTCCAAGGATGGTTCTGGGCTGCGGGGAGGTGGGGAAAGGGCAAGGAGGAGGGAAAGGGTCTGGGGGGTGGTGAGAGGAGGGACGGGAGAAAAGGGAAATCGATATCACCTCACATTTAACCTTTCTTTAAAAAAAAAAAAAAAATCTTTGAGAAAACTATATTGACCCATTCCTTATCACTTTGTGCCACTGCAGCCTGCTCAAACCAGGGCTGCGTTGCCTGCACTTGTACTCCATAAACACTTCTCCCCTTGTCTCTTTAAGGTAGATCACGCTGTTGCCTTTCCTTCCCCCTTTCCATCTCACCTTGGCCGGACACAAAGTTATGCCAGTTTAGCTAAAGGTGTGTTTTAAAACTGATTTCATTAAACTGGGGCAAAACCTTTGTGCGGATGTACTGAAATCAATGTAAACCCCATTTGCATCGATTTCGCTTCGCTTTGGTAAAGGAATCGAATTATACAAACCAATAGCAACCTGCTTTAAAATGATTTAAGAGTGTCTACACAAGACCTATTTTGGCTTCCAATTTTGTGTGTAGACAAAGCCCATCCCTCCTCTCCGAAGAGTCATTCATTAGGTAAATCTCCCTGCCACAAAAGCCTCCAAGCTCTTTCTCCCGTGGCCTCCCAAGCGGTATCATCTTTGCAACCACCAACAGCTCGTCCTGTAAGTGGTGCCCAGGTTTTGCTTCTCCTCCACCAGACAAAGATCGGTGGGTGGGGTGGTTCCTGCCCAACAGTATCATCTTGGCAGCCTCCAACAGCTCATCCTGTAAGTGGCTTTGCTTCTCTTCCGTCAGACGAAGACCAGGGGTGGGGTGGGTTTTCCCCAGGTGCTGTATTTACTCTACAGCTATTGATTCTGCTCTCAATCCATCCCACCGTAGATCCACGCATCTCGTGTGCTTGTGTCTTCTAACGACGTCTTTTAATGTGGTCCCTAGATGACGCCCTATCTAGATCCCAAAGTCTTTGTACAAGAGCTTTACAACCCTTAGTCTGCAATTATCTTCACACGGCCAAAGGACAGAAGGGTTAATACTAAGCCACAAGTGCTCGTAAGTGGACGCTTCCCCTTGTGAGACACCTCTGTGAAGTGGCCTTGTTTCCTCAAGCACAGATCTTGGCTGAAAAAACAGGAAAAGACATGTTTCTCCGGGGTCATCCAGCTCCCACATCAGGTAATTCACATGAAAAGATGCTTCCCAGGCAGAAACCATGAAAATGATGATTGCTGAGCAAAGATGGACCTCTGATCTCAACCCTGAGCCCTTGGCACAGCCTGTTCAGCTCCAGTTAATCTCAGAGGCCCCCCACTCCGGTACGTCCATACTATTGCTGGGTCAGGCATTCGCTGGGTCACCTCTTTGCTCAATTTTTGGACTCAACACAAAACTCTGGGGCTCTTCCTCATAACAATTCAGGGTCGACCTGCAGTGGAGAAGCTCACTAACCCGTTCCTGGTGGAAACGTGAGTCAAGGGGTTCCTACATTGCATCTAGATAAACTACGGCTCTGCAATGGAGACAAGAAATGAGGTCTTTGATCTGCCCCCCCCAGACACTGTGTGCAGGTCGATGGACCCTCATCCGACCTTGCATCCTTCAGACAAAGGAGGAAGCATCGAGGACTTGTATTTTATTATTCCATTTTAAAGATATATTACTATCTTTAAAGATATACTATTATCTTAATGTAAATTAACAGTCCTAGTCGTTTCATCTCAGCTGGAAGAGCTGAACATAACTCAGCCCCAGGCAGGGGCAGTTACAAGCTCCTGCTCAGACTTTACACGCAGGCGTTCAGGTAGGGCTGGATTTCAGCCATGGGCCCCATCCTGATGCAAGGTGACAAAAGGAGCCAAGTCCTTCACCAAGAAATTCACCCTGAACCTGCTGCCACAACTTTCTTCTCCCAAGCCACAAGTGGTAGGATGAGAGGAAATAACCTCAAGTTGCACCAGGGGAGGTTTAGATTGGATATGAGGAAAGATTTCTTTGCTGACAGAGTGGTGGAGCCCTGGCAGGGGCTGCCCAGGGCAGTGGGGGAGTCTCCATCCCTGGAGGGGTTCAAAAACCGAGTGGTCATGGGGCTTTGGGATGTGGTTTAGTAGGGATGGTAGTGCCGGGCTGACGGTTGGGCTGGATGAGCCTGGAGGTCTTTTCCAACCTTAACGATTCCGTAATTCTGTGCTTCTCCTTCTCTGCCATTGCCTTTTGGAATTTTCTTGTCCTACACTATTTTTTTCACCTGGAGGGAGGCAGAACACAAACCTTGGAGGAGGGGGACAACAGCTTGAGAGCCCTTCCATTTCTAGCAGCATCTGAAGCCCTTCCCTACAGAGCACAGATCGGGGGTATTGCAAAATCTTTGAACATCAGAAAAATGTCAACTCATCAAAATGAATCCTTTTCCCAAAGGATCCAGGTGCTTCATATGTCTCCCTTTTCAAATGTTTCTTTGGCCAATGAAAAGAGTGGGAGGCACCAGATTGTCCCCTTTCAGCATCTTCCAAAAAGAAGAATTTTCCTCTTCCAGCCCCATGTGATTTTATTTTTGGTTTGAAACCCTGATTCACTTGCACTAAAAGAAAATTTGAAAAACCGCCCAAGCTTAAATTTATCTCCAACTTTGAAGCTTGTCAACCCCCCCTGCTTTGATTGACAAGGTCTGTAATGGTTTTGCTTCTTGTTTTTCCATTTCTTGCTTTTTTTTTTCAAATTGAAGAAATTAAAATTCACATAAATTCTCACCGAAGGAGAAAGCCCTTTCCTGTCCAATCCCAAAACTCTTCTCCAGATTCCCAAGGAGAATTAAGTGGGTACTTACAGACTTTGATGAATAGCACTGCTTCCTCAAACTGGGGCAGTGCTTTTCCTCTTTCCACTGGGATTTGTCGGATATTCTGTTTTATACCCACCTTAATGGCTGCTGAATGATCACTTTACCAAGCACTGCACCGATCCCTTGCAAATCCTTGTCCTAGGCTCTGCGAGGACTCCCCATGCCATAAGGACGGCTCGGGAAGACCATTAACTGATTTTTTGCTTTCACTTAAAGCCTGCAACATTGACGTGCCTGCTCAATATTGGACAAGCTCTCCGCTGGCCCCAAGAGATGAGCAGAGTCTCAGGGAAACATTCCTGGTCTTCACCACCACAGAAACCTTTGGAGTTGATCTTGAGACACAACATCCTGCAGGGCAGGTGCTCCTCTGCTCTTCCAACCACTTCTCCCTAGTCTGGGTCTCCTTCTCTCCTGGGTCTCCTTCTCTCTGTGTCTCTGTGCTTTCAAGAGCTGCTGGAAGCCAGAGCCATGGGGAGCAGGTTTGAGCCCCAGCTTGAGCCCCTCACTGTGTCCTCATGGCATTCTGTCCTTGCCTCCCCCAGCTTTAGCATGCCAGCATCGAGGGCATTTCATAATCGATGCCAGTTAAACACGTGGTGAACTGGGACCCTTGCCCTAAGGAAAGTCCTACAAGAAGGGCCTTGGTTCCTGCCTTCAGGTTTCATGGGGGATGGGGATGGTCTCCGTGAGCTTGGGCACCTGGGTTTAAGCTTGGGGCATGGATCTGGCAGGAAATGAGGGAGATGACATCTTGGGAAGGACTTACTTAAAGACTGCTCAGGGGTTGGATCATTTAACCAGCTGCTTGGTTTTAGGGTGGGGATTAAACGCAAACATCAACTCCAGAATCCCACACACCCAGGTGCTGATTGAGTCACGTTGGAGCACACAGTCCCGGTCCCCCAATCCTTTTGGCATTTCATAGAATCAGGGAATGGTTTGGATTGGAAGGAACCTTGAAGTCCGTCCTGTGCCAATTCCCTGCCATGGGCAGGGACACCTCCCACTGGATCAGGTTGCTCCAAGCCCCATCCAGCCTGGCCTTGAATCACCCCATCTCTCCCCATCACCAGCCCCAGCCTGCCCTTGCCCAGGGAGTTCAGGCTGGGTATTTGATTTGCCTGGACGCAGCACGCTGAGCACTGCACAATCTGAAGATGCACGGCTGAAATGGAGCCAGGAGCCAGCCAGCAGCCGGCGCGCAGAGTTCCCCTTCTCTGCAGAGATCGCGTGGCTGGAAGACGAACCCTGAGAGGCCGTTAAAAAGCTCAAGTCTGGAATTGCTGAGGATTAAGTGGCTTTTTTTAATTCTCTGCTTGTATTCCATTGAACATCTGCAGACGAGGAGAGGGAGGAAGAAGAGGGGAGGGAGGGAAGGTGGGGAGGGGGAGAGAGTCCATTGACAAAGTGAGCTTATTAATTTTTCAGAAAAGAAAATGCATTCTACATTTTGAGGAGAATTACTTATACACGATTTAATGTTCTTTTCTTTCTTTCTCTCTCTCTTCCTTCTCACTGTGTTTTCTGTTCTGCAGGTCCTGTGTTTCCATAAACCCCTGTCCCCTTGCGAACCCCCAAATACCTGAAAGCCTCTTTGCAAATTTGCTTTGAAGCTGCAGTTATCTGGGAGGGGAAACCGAAGCTCCCCCTTCCCAACACAATTAAATTTCTTGTGTAATTAACACAAGTGTAGAGTGGAGCCCACAGCAGGAGATCTCCATTGCCCCAGAGTCACAGAGCCAGCCTGGCCAGGCAACGGCCACAAGAAGTGGACAATAACGTTGTGATTTTCTCCCCAGGTCTTGGCCAAGGCACCTGTGCAGGGACTCGGGGTGGGGGACGCTGGGCTCCGGGCAGCACCTTGCAGGGTGCCCTGTGTGTCTTCCCAACCACGGGGCTGCATTGCCAGGCTTTGCTGTGCTGAGCTCTCCCCAGCAAGTCTCTGGGTAGGTTGGAGCTGGCACCTCGCTCTCCCTGCTGTCGCTTTTTCTCCTCTGTGATGCTTTTTCAGCCTCTGTTTGCTCTTTCCTGCACCATTTTTGCAGCCCACTCTGTTTGCTCCCCCTCCTCTTTCCCTTTGCGTCATTGAACTCACAACCCCTGGGGGTCTTCACCCACCACCAGCACCGGCTCTGCTGGCCCAAAGCCTCCCTAAATGCCGCGTCAAGGGCTCTCGCCACCGGGGAGAAGGAAAAGCTTTGAAACAGCCTCCCAGGCTGGGTAACACTGGGTCTGTTTGTGCCCTGGTTGGAAGCGGTGGTGTCCAGAGAACACGTGTGTGCATTTAGCCCTTTCTAAGCTACATAAATGAAGGGCAGGAAACAAAAACTTCATCCATTAACATAATGACAGATATTTCCCTGTTCTTAGCCAGCCCTAGTCGAGCAAAACACTTAAGTACATGATTAATTTGAAGTCTAAGAGACTTAAGCACATGCTTAAGCGTTCTGCAGCTCCCGACCTAACGACAGAGGTTTCTACAGAGCAATCCATGCTCACGACATGTTACAGTGGTGCTTAGATGTATGGATTAAGGGTGCCATAAACAGTTGAGATATTCTGTTTAAACAATCATTTGTTGACAAGACTATTCTAAGCCCATCGAATCCCTAAGTGATAGATGTATGTTGTCTTTCCGAGTCTCATGCTGTATCAGCCATTGATTTTTTTCAGCCTGGATGCTAAGGTAACCTTTACCTGAGAGCTTAAGCAGAAAGCGATGGGTGTATGCTCACCATTCCAGCCACTGTTTGCTTTTCTGGAGCCAGGACAAAGCGAAGGCTCGGCTTTGCGTCCAGCCACACAGCACGAGGCTGCCCTGGACCGCTCCAAGGGCTGGGGATGAAGGAGAACATCTGACCAGTACTGCTCAAGGCTGGGAACATTGGCTGAGGGATGCTTCCCCCTTTCCAGGGACACAAACCTTTTCCAGAGTCTTCTCCAACCCAACCCATATCTCAGGGTGGTTTCTGATCCCCAGTTCCTCCGCGAGCCACCCCAGGGAGCAGCAGCATTATTCTGCCATCCATTTCCCCATTCAGCAGCCGCTTCAGGAGATATTTGTCTTGAGAGCCACATGGGTGCCCCGATGGCTCCATCCCCGTGTGGGGTTCATGTTGGGACGCCCCTTCTTTGAGATCTGTTTTAATCACATTTATACAGTGCAACCAGGGGAAGGAATCTATTGACAGTCTGCCTTTACATTTCTGTCAATTCTTCTGGAGACATCATTAAATCTAAGAGTGGATCTTAATTTAACGTGTTAGCTAACAGGTTATTTAATCACTTTTCAATATACCTCCCCCCCCCCAAAAAAAAGTGAGTGGTGGGGAAATGGACTGAGTATTCAGGGGAGAAAAAAACCACACACAACAGAGAAAGATGATGAATGCATCCTGGTTTCCCGGATCTGCAAAGAAATCGTCTCCTCAGCCCCTTCGCCCCTTCTCGCTCACAAGAAAGAGCCCTGTTGCGTTTCCCCTTCTCCCCACTGTGTTCAATAATAAATGAAAATGGTAAAAAGCAATTCATACACAGGCTAAGCGTCTGGATTTATTATCAAGACAATTACACCGAGGAGAATTCCCGGAAAATTACCCTTTGAAGTCTTTCTCTGCCACCCCCTCCTAGTTTGGATAAGTACAGCAGCAATTACTGCTGCGGGGGAGAGGAGGGCACAGGGAAAGGGGTGCCACCAGCCAGGGTGGCATCTGCCATGGGTGCAGCTTTGTGCCCAGGACATTGTTGGGGTTTGGTAGGAGAGGGGTTGGTTTTGGGGCGTTGGGTGCAGGTTTCATTCGGACAGGGCTGTGTGATGGGTATCGGCTGTGGCCGGTCAGCATGCTCTGTGTGTCTGTGTAACAGCCCCGAGTGGAAATGAGCTGCTGTGGATTAGTTCAGTGACAAGGACATCACTACCCAAGCAATCCGGGTGGGCAAGGGGCAGGCCTGGCACCCCATCCCCACTGAGCCCAGGGTGGCGCCTTGTTCTGGCTGGGGGTCAGCAGGTCGCTGTCTTGTCCCTGTCTCATCCTCCATTCCTGCCTGAGTTTCTGTTTTAACTCATCCCCATCCCTGCCTTGTCTCTATCCCTGTCGGATCCCTGTCCATGCCTTGTCCCCCTCCCTGCCTTGTCCCTGTCTCTGCCTCATTTCCTATTTTCCCTCTCCCATTCCTGCCTCACCCCCATCCCCGTCCTTGTCTCATTCTCATCCCCATCCCTACCTCATCCTCATCCCTGTCCCCGTGCCTTCCTTGTCCCCATCCCTGTCCCATCCTGGTTTCTGCCTCATTTCCCCTTTTCACTTACCTCCAGCCCTGCCTTGTCCTTGTCCCTGCCTCATTTCCCATTTTCCCTCACTCCCATCCCTGCCTCGTCCCTGTCCGTACCTCATCCCCATCCTTGCCTTGTCCCCATCCCTGCCTGTCCTCATCTCTGCCTCATCCCTTTCTCTGCCTCATTTCCCTTTTTTTCCCCTCATCTCCATCCCTGCCTCATCCCGTTTCCTTCCTTTTCCCCATGCCTGCCTCTCTCCATGCCTGCCTCGTCCCTGTTTCTGCCTCATTTCCCTTTTTCCACTCACTGCTTCGTCCTTGTCCCCATCCCTGCCTTGTCCTTGTCCCCATCCGTGTCTCGTCCCCATTTCTACCTCTTCCTCATCCCCATCCCTGCCTTATCCTGGTCCCCACCCCTGCCTCACCTTCATCCCTGTCCTACATCTTCCTCGCCCCTGCCTTGTCCCTGTTCCTGCCTCTTGTCCCCATCCCTGCCTGCCCCAACCTTGCCTCGGGGCGCGCTGTCCCCCCTCCCCCCCCCGCATCCCGGGAGGAGCGGGGGTACCTGTTGAGAGCACTGAGTGGCAGAGGTCGCGGGGCGGGGGGAACCCGGGCCCGGCAGCCCCCCCCTTACCCCGCACCCCCTCCCCGGGCCGCTCAGGGTGGCCGAGGCGCGGGGGCAGATGGCGCAGGGGGGACAGGGGGGTCCGGCAGTGCCTTCCCATTGCCCTCGGGGAGAAAAGTCTCCAGAAACGGGATCCTTCCGAAAAAGCAGAGGTGTTTCCCGAGCTGGGAGAAAGAGCCCTGCGACGCCAGGAAAATACCTGTGGGAAAGAGAGAGAAACAAAACATACATATATATAAAATATATATAATATTTATAAAATTTATCTATCGCATAGACAAAATAATTATGGTGCTTTTCCATATATATTTTTATATCTGCTATGTATAAAATAACTCGCGTGCTTTCGGTGCACGGTGCAACACGGAGACGCGCTGCAGCACCGCAGAAAGCATCTGCTTCCTCTCGTTTCCTCGATGTTTCCCAAAGCCCCAGCTCCTCGCCCCCAGCCCCAGCTGCGCCCCTGCCCCTCCCACCCCTGAACCCCCCCATCAGCCCCCGAGGAGCCTTTGGGGTGCCCGGGGAGTCAGGGTTGATGATCCCCGAAATGCACAAGGAGGGAAAAGTGGGAGAGGGTGGGAGGGCGAGGGGAATTTTGGAGGTTTGGGGGATACCCCCCGCCGCCCCGCAGAGCACCCCCAAATTCGTTGCGTGTCTCACGTTGTGGTTTATAAACCCACCCGCACCCCAGCGTGGGCTCCCGGGTGGCCGGGCCCGACCAGGGAAAGGCGTAAAGGGGACAGAAAGGAGGGGGAAAAAAATAGGGAAAATAAAAAATAAGATTCCACCTCGGAGCTGGACGAAATCTTAGCGATTTTTACCTGGTTTGCCCCAAAAGCCTCCGCGGGGCTGAGCCCGCCCCGCGCTTCTCTCACGGTGTAAAGTTCAGGGCTGCTCCGCTGGGAAGTTTTGAAAACAAATTGTGGCTGAAAGAGGCTCCCGGAGGCTCCCGGTGGTTTTCCCGGAGTTGGGGGCAGCGGGGGGGTCCGGTGGGACCCCCGGTCGCGGGTGGGTGCGGAGCCCCCGGGATGCGGAGCCCTGGTCTGGGCTCTGCGGGGCCGCATCGTTCGGGGGGAAACTGCGGGGTTGACATCGAAAAGAGCAACCGAGCATCCTCAAATTACCCCCCCCGGGCTAAAAGTGGATGGAACCCCCCCTTCCCAGCCCTCTCCCCGCCACCACCGCGGCCCCTTCTTTCCCCGCCGCCGAGTTTCGGGGCTACTCAAAGTTTCGGGATAAACGAGAAAAGTCACCAAAAAGGGTGCAGGAGGGTTGATTCTCCCCCCTCCCCCCGCTTCGCAGCCCCCCCGCTTGATTTCTCCCCGTTGCTGCGGGTTTTCCCACTTCCCATCCCGACCCACGGAAAGCGGGAAGCAAGAGGCGGGTGGAGGCGGGAGGGAGGGGGGGGAGGGGGGGCAGATCCCAACGGGCTTCCCAGTCTGTTCCTCTCCCTAAACGCCTCCAGCACCGATTCTGCAGAGAGAGGGAATTTTTTTTCACCCGTGGGAAATTTAAAAAAAAAAAAAAAGGAAAATAAAAAATATATTTATTATTATATCCCGCAAAAAAAAGGAAAGGAAAACCGGGAGCGGCAGGGAAAGGGCCTGATTTTACAGTTAAAATTGTGTTAAAATTAAAAGTAAAGATGCCGGGGACCTCAGAGGGGTTGTGGGGGCCGGGGGGAAGCGTCGGGAATTTTAGCAGAGGAAAAGGTGGAGGGGGAAAAGGGTCGGAGATGTTTGTTTTTTTTTTCCTGGTTGGATTCCTGCCCGAAGAGCCACAACGCCGCGGGGAAATCGAGGAAAGGCAAATCGGACACGAAAAGTCAAGAAAAGCCGAGGGAAGAGAGGGTGGGAGGTGCAGGGCTGCCCCAAATCCAAGGGAACTTTTCCAGCGTGGCTTTTTTATTTTTTTTTCCCCCTTCCTTGCTTTGTTTTGTTTTTGGAAGCGAAAGCGTTTGAATCCCCTTCAAGAACCGGTATCAAAGTCTCTTTTTTTTTAAAAAAAAAAAAAAAAAAAAGCTATTGATTGCCAAAGTCTTATTTAAACCAACACATTTTAGTTTCTCACATTTTAAAACATCATCTGGGGCCCATTGTATGGAAAATCGATTAGCAGAAATTGCCACGCTCTTTTGCCTCCCGCTTGATTGTTGGAAAATCGAGACATCCATAGGCAAAGGCTGGGCTGGGGAAGATTTGGAACCGAAATGAAAGGGGTTGCGAGGAATCTATAGGCACTAAATAATTCACCTGCCAGGCGATGGTGCTGGGGTTTTGAAGCCTTAAAGAACTTTAAGGAACTTGGGCTGCTGGAGGGGCAGGGCTATGGCGGGAGCCACGTTGGCAGCTCCTTCTCCTTCCCTGCCCGGTAAAATAAAAAGATTTATTCCCTGCTTTGTACCTGGTCGTCGTTTGCAAGAAACACTTGCCTGCAGGTGCTCTCCCAGCTCCTCTGGGTGTTTTTCTGGCCGTGGCGTTTGGGTTTCGAGCTGTCCCTAAGTGTGAGAAGGGGGAATAAATAAATGAAAATTAAAATTAAACAGGTTTGAACGCAAAGCGGCGGCCCCGGGAGGCAGGGAGAGGGCAGCAAGGGGGATTCTTGCCTCCAGCACAGCTTTCCCCCCGCACAACTTCCATCCTGCGGGGCGGGGGATGCTGAGCAGAAGAGGTTGGGGGAGTTAGGGGGGGCTACAGCGTCCACCCGGCTGCAGAGAGATCCCAGCTTGTCCCGTCTAAGAGGAGCCATTGGTACCCTTGGGGGGGGGAGGGGGGGCTGTGGAGGGGTGGGGGGGCTACAGGGGGACTGGGGAGTTGCAAGGGGGGTTGGCGGAGTTACAGGGTCCACCAAGCCTGCAGAGATATCCCACCTCGTCCCATCTAAGGGGAACCATCGGTGCCTCTGGAGAGGCTGTGGAGGGGTAGGGGGGCTACAGGGAGGAGGTTAGGGGGTCGCAGGAGGGGTTGGAGGAGTGTAGGGGAGATTGGGGGTGGGGGTTGCCCTGTGCCCACATTCCCCACCCCTCCACACTTACCGCTCTCCGCCCCCGGGGTGCCGGCACTGCCCGGCTCCTCCCGCAGCGCTGCCCGGGCGGCTGCCGAGGAGCAGAGGGCTGGGAATGAAATAGGGAGCTCAGGAAAGGAGAAACAAGAAGGAAAGGAGGGAAGGGAATCAATAGCATCCAGCTGGCGAATGGAGACCGGGTCTGTCCCCCAGCGCCCACCGCCAGCGTCTCCGGACGCTCCGAGGGGGCTGCAAACCGCACCGGTATCACCCACGGGGACCCCCCCTCACCCCTCGCCCCGCATCTCTCGGTGCTCCTCGCCTAATGATATTGCATCGATCGGGGAAGGGCTGGGGGGTGGAGGGGGGGGGGCTCGGGGCTACCGCATTACTCAATTATGTCTCACTAATTACTAAAAAGTCTCTTTCTTGCTTTCTTTTTTTCTTTTCCGTGTTTGCTCGGTGCAAAGCTCAGCGCGGGGCAGAGTCCAGCGCCGGCCCCGGGGGCCCCCGGTGCTGCGGGACCGGTGATGCTGGGGAGGGGGCAAAGTAGGAGGCGCTGAGCCCGGCCCGGGGATGCTGTGCGGGACGGCGGGAGCGCTGGGCAGCTGCCGGGATGGATCTATCGATGGGCGGTCGATGCGCCGGTCGATGCGCTATGGCCGTTATTACACTCAATGAAACCCTTCCAGACGCGGCTGTTTCAGCCCCGGTTTGTTCCCAACCTCCTCCTCGCTGCGTACCCCCCAACCCAGCCCCAGCATCCTTTGGAAGTGCCACGTTCCAGGTGCCCCTTTCCCATCCTTGCCCAGCTCCGGATAACCCCTCCCATCGCTGCCCGACTTTGGGTACCCCCTGCCCATCCCTGCCCCGCTCTGCCCCTCCCCCTCCCTGCCCATCCTTGCCTGGATCTGACCCCCCTCCTGCCCACCCCTTCCCGGCTTTGGGTTTCCCTTGCCAATTGTTGCCCGGCTCCGACGCCCTCCTTGCCCATCCCTGCCGGGCTCCGGGTAACCCCCCTACCCACCCCTGCCTGGCTTTAGCCTCCTCTGCCCCCCCAAACCCAACCCCTGCCCGACTTCGCCCCCCCCCGCCTTTCCCATCCCTGCCCGGCTCCGGGTACCCCATGCCCATCCTTGCCTGGTTTTGCCCCCCCCGCCCATCCCTGCCGGGCTCCCCCCCCCTCCCCCCCATCCAGCCCTGCCCAGCCCCGACTCCCCACTACCCATCCCTGTCCGGCTCCAGCCCCCCTGCCCATCTCTGTCCCGTTCCCTGCCTGGAACCCGCCCCCACCCCCCTGCATCCCAGGACCCCAAGAATGTGGTTCCCTCCCGGTTCGCGGTCCTGCTCAGGGCAGGAATGTGCCGGGAGGGAGAGCTGGGAGAGGGGGGCGGATTCCTCCCAGATCCCAGCTCGGGCCTGGCTGGAGCGCAGTGTAAGAGGGGTCAGGGGTGGGAAAGCCACTGAGAGAGGGACTCTCGCTCCCCCCGGGATCATCTTCTGCTCCAAGGGTGACCACCCATGTCACAGGAATTTGGGGGCACTTCAGTCGCTTCCCAGGGAGGAATGGTTGGGATGGGATGGGATGGGATGGGATGGGATGGGATGATATAGGTGGATGGGATACATGGAGTGGGATGGGATGGGATGATATAGATGGGATGGGATACATGGGATGGGAAGGGAAGGGAAGGGAAGGGAAGGGAAGGGAAGGGAAGGGAAGGGAAGGGAAGGGAAGGGAAGGGAAGGGAAGGGAAGGGAAGGGAAGGGAAGGGAAGGGAAGGGAAGGGAAGGAACAGATAGGATGGACAGGGTGAATGGGATGGAATAGTTGGGTTGGGGTAGAAGGGATGGATGGGATGGGTTAAATGCCCTGAGTTCGGATGGGATGTTAATTTCTGTCCAATTATTCCCCTCGAAGCCGATGGCGGGGACCTCCGAGCACGGCCCAGCCCCCTGCCCGCCCCCCAGCTCCGGGCTCGAAGGAGCTGAGGGAGCCGACCGGAGCCCGGCAGGCCCGGGACTGAGCAGCCGGTGACCCCGGGAAACCGCGGGGTTGAGTTTATTCCTTCGGTCTAATCAATAAAGCTGGGGAAACCGGCCTGGCCCGGCCCGGAAGATGGGGATGGGGAAACACGCCTGGAAAACACACCGAGTCCTTCCCAGCCCGTGGCCTCAGCCCAGCTCGTGTCCTCTCTTCAGCCCGTCTTCCTCCCCTCCCCTCCTCTTTTCCCTTGTCATTTTGCCTTCCCCTTTCCATTTCCCCTTTCCTTTTCCTTTTTCCTTTGCCATTTCCCCTTTCAATTTACATTTTCCTTTCCTATTTTGCCTTTTCCTTTCCATTTTGCCTTTCCCTTTTCCCTTACCCTTTTCCCATTCCATTTTGCTTTTCCATTTCCATTTCCCCTTTCAATTTTTCTCTTTCCATTTTGCCTTTCCATTTTTCTTTCCCTTTTCCCTTTCTTTTTTCCCTTTTCCTTTTTCCTTTTTCCTTTTTCTCTTTCCCCCTTTCCCCTTTCCCCTTTCCCTTTCCCTTTCCCTTTCCCTTTCCCTTTCCCTTTCCATTGTCTCTTTTCCTTTTCCTTTTCCTTCCTCCTCTTTTTCCTCCCCGCCTCCTCCCCCCGTCCCCGCTGCCCGGGGCCTTGCAGCCCCACGCACAACCCTATCACGCCCCCCCCGTGCCAAGGCTAAAATCCCCCCCTCCTGTACCCTCTGCTTCCCGGGAATAGGAAGCAGCGCCTTCCGCGAGGGGCGGGGGGGGCGGCAGGGAAGGACAGAGACTCGCGTGGGGAGGAATAGGGGGGAGGCTAGAGGTGGCAATGGGGAGGGGGCGCTGGGAGCAGAAGCATCGAGGGATGGGGGCAGCCAGCTGTGCGGGGGGGCATCGCCGCCAGATGTGTGCTGGGTGCCGGGGTCACTTCGGCGCGGAGAGGGGAGGCTCCATTGTGCGTGGGACACCCGGTACAGGGGGGGTCACCCTCGTCCGGGGGGGCTCACTCTGGGTGCGGGGTACACCTCGGCGCGGGGGCGTCACCTTTCTGCGAGGAGGGCGATTATGGCTCTGTTGCGGGGTTGACACCGGGACGGGACGGGGGGGTCACCCTTGTGTAGGGGTCAGTCTCGGTGCGGGAGGGGTCACCTCGGTACAGAAGGGGGGGCTATGGCTCCTTTGCAGGGGTGGGGGGTCACTCTGGTGCGGGGGGGGTGGTCAACTCGGCACGTTGGGGGGTTATGGCTCCGTTTCGAGGGGACACCTGGTATGGAGTGGGGGGGCACCCTGGTGTATGGGGAGGTGTATGGCTCCATTGCAGGGGGGGACGCCCAGTACGGGCGGGGGGTGACCGTGGTGGGAAGTGCGGGAGGGGTCACCTGGGCATGGGGGGTTATCTGGGCGCGAAGCGGGGGTGGTTATGGTTCTGTTGCAGGGGGGACACCTGGTACAGGGGGGGTCACCCTGGTGCACCTGGGGGGGTGGGGGGCGTGCCTGGGGGTGCGGTGCCTTCCTACCGTGTGCCGGGCACTGCCGTGCCCCTCGCCTGTTTTGCCCCCCCCCAATCCCCGCACCGGGAGATGATGGAGGTGGGGGGGGGGCGGCTCGGTTCGGGGGGGGGGGCGGGGCTGTGCTGACGTCACGCCGCGGCCCAGAGCGAGGCTGGCGGCAGCCGGCGACCGCTCCGCACCCCGCACCGCACCCCGCACACCCCGCACCCCAGCGGGCGAGCACGGAGAGCATCATGCTAGCCTGACCGCCGGGCGAGGAACATCCATCCCCCCCCCTCCTCCTCCTCCTCCTCCAGCGCGGAGTCTGAATTAATCCGGGCAGCCGGTGCGGGGAAAAAAAAAAAAAGGGAGGGGGGGGGCGGTGGAGGAGGAGGAGGAGGAGGAGGCGGGGGGGGGTGGGGGAGGAAGGCAGCGAGCGAGCGGGCGAGGCAGCGGCAGAGCTTGGTGGCCACCATGGAGCTGGCGATGGAGAACCTGGGTAGCCTGCACGGAGTCCCGCACTCGCAGCCTGCGGAGCTGCTGAGCCCGGCTCACGGGAGGCAGAGCTCGCACCGCAACCTGGTCCCGCACGGCAGACCAGCCATGGTCTCGGGCATGGCTTCCATCCTGGAAGGAGGTGACTATCGCGGCGACCACAGCTTGGCAGCCCCGCTGCACCCAGCCATGAGCATGTCCTGCGAGTCCCCCTCCGGCATGAGCCTCAGCAGCACCTACACCACGCTGACCCCCCTGCAGCACCTGCCGCCCATCTCCACCGTGTCGGAGAAGTTCCACCACCCGCACCACCATCACCACCACCACCACCCGCACCAGCGCTTGGCCGGCAACGTGAGCGGCAGCTTCACCCTCATGCGCGACGAGAGGAGCTTGGCCTCCATGGGCAACCTCTACAGCCACTACCCCAAGGACATGCCAGCCATGGGGCAGCCCCTCTCGCCGCTGCCCAACGGGTTGGGCAGCCTGCACAACGCCCAGCAGCCTCTGGCTCCCTACGGCCCAGGTGGTCACTTGCCCAACGAGAAGATGCTCTCGCCCAACGGCTTCGACTCGCACGCTGCCATGCTGTCCCGGGGCGAGGAGCACCTGGCGAGGGGGTTGGGGGCACCGAGCTCGGCTATGATGCCACCGCTCAATGGGATGCACCCACACGGCCACCCGCATGCCCAGCCCGGTGGATCCCTCTTGGGCGAGCGGGAACGCCAGGCCTCGGCTACCGGTTCCCAAGCCGGTGGCTCTGGGCAGGTGGAGGAGATCAACACCAAGGAGGTGGCTCAGAGGATCACGGCCGAGCTGAAGCGTTACAGCATCCCTCAAGCCATCTTCGCGCAGAGGATCTTGTGCCGCTCCCAAGGGACCCTCTCGGACCTGCTGAGGAACCCCAAGCCCTGGAGTAAGCTCAAATCCGGCCGGGAGACTTTCCGGAGGATGTGGAAATGGTTGCAAGAGCCGGAATTTCAAAGGATGTCGGCGCTCAGGCTGGCAGGTAGGACACGGCACCGGGCTGTCACCGCGGCCACCGACCCCGCGTCTCCGGGGGGAGTGGGTGAGGGGGTGCTGAGAACACGCGCTGGGGTGGCATCGCGGGATGGGGCTGGGGTTACCGGGAGGGTTCGAGGCTGAAGGCTTCCAAAGAGATGCTGAAGGCTTTGAGAAGAAAGGGAAGGAAATTGTATTTCAGGTGAATTACAGCGAAGGTGAAGCGTACTGAAGGAGAATTCCGCCTCCTCGCTCCTGCTTCTTCCAGCGGGGAATGCGGGATCCCGGGTGGGGGAAACCGGGAGCTGCTGCCTGGTGCTTCCAGCCCCGGCGGGGATTCAGTCCCACGACCGAACCCGTCCCTTGTACCCAGGGCAGTCACCGGAGCACCGGTAGCATCCCCCCCTCCATCTGTCCCCGCCGCCCGTCCGGTTGCCCCCAGCCCCGGTGGGGATTTTCTTCTCGGTCGCACCCGCCGAACGGGTCCCTTGTCCCCAGGAGGGACCCCGGAGCTGCGGCAGCAGCTCCCTCCGACGCTCCCCGCCCATTCGGTTACCCCCAGCCCCGGCGGGGATTTTCTTCTCGGTCTCTCGTCCCTCGGATGGACCCCGGAGCTCCGGTAGCAGCTCCCCCCCCCCGCCCCCAGCTCGCCGCCGCTCTTTCCGTTGCCTCCAGTCCCGGCGATGATTCCTCTCCCGCTGAACCGGTTCCTTGTCCCCGGGACGGACACCGGAGCCTTGGTAGCATCTCTCCGCCATCCCCCTCCCCCTCGGTCCTCCTCGCCCCTCCTCGCCCCCTTCGGTTGTCTCTAGCCCCGGTGGCGATTTCCCTCTCGGTCCCACCCGAACCGGTCCCATCGGAACCGGTACCTTGTCCCCACGAGGGATCCCGGAGCGCCGGTGGCAGCTCCCGCCCCCCCATCCCTCCCCGCCTCGCTCCCCGCCGCCGTTCGGTTGCCTCCAGCCCCGGCGGAGATTCTGTTCCGCCACCGAACCGGTCCCTTGTCCCCAGGATGGACACCATAGCACCGGTGGCATCTCCTACACCTCTCCCCGCCGTCCTTTCGGTTGCTCCAGCCCCGGTTCCTTGTCCCCAGGACGGACACCAGAGCGCCCCTCCCCATGCTCCCCGCCGCCCGTTCGGTCTCCTCCAGCCCCGGTGGGGATTTTCTTCTCGGTCCCTTGTCCTGAGGACGGACACCGGCGCACCGTAGCTTCCCCCCCTCGCTCCCTGCCGCCCGTTCGGTTGCCCCCAGCCCCGGTAATGATTTCCCTCTCGATCCCACTTGAACCGGTCCCTTGTCCCCAGAAGGGACACCAGAGCGCCGCTGGCAGCTTCCTCCACCTCTCCCCGCAGCCCGTTCGGTTGCCTCCAGCCCCGGTGGTGATTTCCCACCACCGAACCGGTCCCTTGTCCCCGGGACGGACCCCGGAGCCCCAGTAGGATCTCCCCCCCGTTCTGCACCGCCCGTGGTCCCGGAGCTCCTTCCCGGTGCCTTTGGCCCCGCCGCCCGGTACCGGAGTCACATCCCAGCGCTGCCCCATCGCTCCTTGCCGAGAACCCGGGGCTGCGTTCCGATCCCTCCGGGGGCACCGGTTGCCCTCGAGGAGAAGGGCCGTGAGATAAAAAAAAAAACACAAACAAAAACCACAAAACGCGCGTACTATTATTTTTTTAAAAAAAATCCGATTTTTCTGGGCTTTCCGAGGAGCCCGCCGTTATTTATGGAGGAGAGCAGCGTTCATATGTATTTAGTGTAATTCAGTTGCTCTTTAATTAGGGCAGGGTAGTGGCATCTTTTAGTTCCAGTCGATGCCCTATTGAAAAGCAGTTAATAGAATGCAAATTGTTCCTGGCTTTACAAGGTTCTGGTAAATAAAGATTTAAACACTGCCGCGATCGCCCGTTTAATGCCCCCGTTGTTCGGGCTAATTGAGCAGCGGGTGGCTGCTTTCTGACTCGCCAAAATTTGAAATAATAACCATGGTAATGATGGTAAAGATGCGGCTGGGGGGAACTCCGTGGGTCCCTGCCCATCGGCCCGGCTCGGGCTTTGGTCCCGCTGCCACCGCTCCGCTCCTCCGTGGCGTCGAGAGAGGCCCGTTCTTCCTAAAGTGGTTTAATTCTCCCTAAACAGGATTTTGTTCTCCCTAAAATGGTTTTTATTTTCCCCAAAATGTTTTTTTTTCTCCCCAAAATGTTTTTTTTTTCGCTCCAAAATGTTTTTTTCTCCACAAAATGCTTTTATTTTCCCCAAAATGGTTTTATTCTCCCCGAAATGGTTTTATTCTTCCTAAAGAGTTTTTTTATTCTCTCCACAATGGTTTTTATTCTCCGCAAAAATGTTTCTTCCCTCTCCAAAATGGTTTTTATTCTCCCCAAAATGTTCTTTATTCTCCTAAAAATGTTGGGGTTTTTTTTTTTTTTTCTCCCTGAAATGGTTTTATTTCCCAGCATTGACTTTTCCTCCGCCCCAGGTGCGCCTTGGAAACATTATTTATGGAAATTCTCCCCCTATATTTCCTAGGAACATGGTTTAATTCTTTGGAGTTTTTTGCGAAAACAGGAAAAAACCCAACCCAACCCAAAACCGAAACAACAAACCAACCACCCCGCCGTGAGTTTGCCCGCGTTGAGCTGCCCATGGATGGGGAACAGGGGAGCCCCCCCGGCTTTCCCTGGCCCGGGGCCGCTTTGTTCTCGGTCCCTGGCTCCGCTCCTGCCCCTCCGGGACCCGCTTTCGTTTCCCTCCCCCCGCCGTTTTGTCCCCCCCGGCCCGGGTGTGGGGCGGGTTTCAGCCCCTCGGGCTCACCCTCGGCCCCGCCGCCCCCCAAAAGCGGGGTTACAGGGGAGGGGGTGGCACTGGAGGGGCTCCCTGACCGATGTGGGGGAGCCGTACCCGGGTTTCCCCATCGGTGCAGGTAAAGCCCCTCAACTCAGCTCAAACCGGGGCCGCCGGCCGAGCCTGCCCGTCCTGTAAGGACGCTCCGAGCTCGGCGGCTGGAGGGGTCCGGGGGGGTGAGACTCCCCCCTGAAAGAAGGGACAGGTCCCCTCCCCGCCTGGGCAGAGATCGGCTTTTTTCCCTCTCAGTGCAAACGACGGAACGAGTGTTGAGGGGCACAGCCGGGGCGAGGGCTGGTTCTGTTCCTATTCCTGTTCCTGTTCCTATTCCTATTCCTAGACTTGGTGCTGGTCCTGGTCCTGGTCTTATTCCTGGTCCTGGTCTTGATCCTGGTCCTGGTCCTGGTCCTGGTCCTGGTTCTGGTCCTATTCCTGTTCCTATTCCTGGTCCTGATCTTGATCCTGGTCCTGGTCCTGGTCCTGGTCCTGGTCCTGGTCCTATTCCTATTCCTATTCCTAGACTTGGTCCTGGTCCTGGTCCTGGTCTTATTCCTGATCCTGGTCCTGGTCCTGGTTCTGGTCCTGTTCCTATTCCTATTCCTATTCCTATTCCTATTCCTATTCCTATTCCTATTCCTATTCCTAGACTTGGTCCTGGTCCTGGTCATATTCCTGGTCCTGGTCCTGGTCCTGGTCCTATTTCTGTTCCTGTTCCTATTCCTATTCCTATTCCTATTCCTATTCCTATTCCTATTCCTATTCCTATTCCTATTCCTATTATTTTTATTCCTATTCCTATTGCTATTTCTCGTCCTGATTCTGGTCCTATTGCTATTGCTGTTCCTAGTCCCGGTCCCGGTCCCGGTCCTCGTCTTGGTCCTGTTCCTATTATTATTCCTGTTCCTGGTGTGTGTCCCGGTCCTGGTGCTGCTCGCGGTCCCTGCCGGCTGCAGGAGTCCATCTGATGGATTAGTCCGAGCCAGTAAATCGCGGATCGATAAACACGCCGGGCCCCTGGAAATGGCAATTCCCGCTTTTCTCCTCTTTCCACTCCAGTTCCCCCGCCCCGGCCGCAGATGAACCATTAATTATTCAGCCGGGCCCCCGGGCAGCGCTGAGGCCGGGGGGGAGTGGGGGGGTGGGGAGGGAACACAATTCCCCCCCCTCCGCCCCAGGCTTGGCAAAATAAGGGGGTCCCACGGGGAAACATCTGGGCAGCAGCTGGTGATGCCCATCCCACCCCTTCGGGCCATCCATCTCCGTGACCCCCTGTCACGTCGTCCTCCCCCCCGCCCCAGATGCATCTTTACAAACTTCGTGGACCCCCCCGACGGGTCCGTGGGGTCCCTGCACGGTGGAGTGGATCTCCGAGCCCCCACTCGTGACCCTTCCCCAACATCCTCGCTGTCTTGGGGGGGCCAAAAAGGCTTCAGTCTGGTGGGACCATGAGGGAAGCGGGTGGGCTCTCCCTCTCCCATCCTCAAGTGTCTGGTGCCTCCCCACGCGTGTCCCTGGGTGCCCTCCCACCACGCGTGTCCCTGGGTGCTCTCCCGTCCTGCCACCCCCAACCCTGCGGGTAGAAACTCCCTCCCCGTCGCACATTTATTCCGACCCTCAAGTCTAAGAATCCACGCGCGATTTTTTCTCGGGAGGGGGAACAACCTCGTTTAGTGCCTTTCGCGACACGGCGGCTCCCGCTCCCCGCCTTCGTTCGCTGCCGATTCGAAGCGCGCCGTCTGCTCCGTTCTCCCGTGGTTTATCCCGACACGCGGCTCCCGCCTTCGCCCCGTTCTTCCCCAAAGCGTTCCCCGCGGAGGGACCCGAGTTCTTCATTTCTTTCTTCTCCAACATTTTCTTTTCCCTTTCCCTCTCCCACCTCTCTTTTTCTTTTTTTCCTTTAGCCTCCCCTCTCCGAATTTCGTTATCCTTTTCATTTTTTTGTTTCGTTTCTAATTTGTATTTTATTTTAGTCCTTTCCTTTTCCTTTCCTTTCCTTTCCTTTCCTTTCCTTTCCTTTCCTTTCCTTTCCTTTCCTTTCCTTTCCTTTCCTTTCCTTTCCTTTCCTTTCCTTTCCTTTCCTTTCCTTTCCTTTCCTTTCCTTTCCTTTCCTTTCCTTTCCTTTCCTTTCCTTTCCTTTCCTTTCCTTTCCTTTCCTTTCCTTTCCCTCTTTCTCTCTCACTTCTTTTCTTTTCTTTCTTTTCTTTCTTTCTTTCTTTCTTTCTTTCTTTCTTTCTTTCTTTCTTTCTTTCTTTCTTTCTTTCTTTCTTTCTTTCTTTCTTTCTTTCTTTCTTTCTTTCTTTCTTTCTTTCTTTCTCTCTTTCTCTCTTTCTCTCTCTTTCTCTCTTTCTCTTTCTCTCTTTTTCTTTCTCTCTTTTTCTCTTTCTCTCTTTCTCTCTTTCTTTCTCTCTTTGTTTTTGTTGTTCTTTCTCCTTTTCTCCTTTTCTTTTTCCTTTTCTTTTTCCTTCTTTTGCCTTCTTTTTCCCTCTTTTTCCTTCTCTTCTTTTTTTCTTTTTTTTTTTTCTTTTTTCTTCCCCTTTTTCTCTTTTCTTTTCTCTTTTCTTCCCCCTCCTCCTCGCCCTTCCTTCCCCGAACAAATCTCCACCGCAGAGCAAACCCTCGTTATTACCAACTCCAACGAACCGCACCCCAACCCCGCGCGCCGGATGGCGGGAGCGGGCCGAGACAAACGCCGGGAGCTTTGCCGCAAATTAACGCTGCGAACCAAGGCCCAGAATTGCCCGAACCGGGGGCAAGACCGCGCCGCGCCAAAACTCGGGAATCTGTACATATTTTTTTTTGCTTTTTCACGAGTTTTGTCTCAATTCCAGCCCCTTCCAAACGATTTTGGCCCAAGCGCTGCGGGCTCCGCGCCCCGCGGCTCCGCTCGGCGATCGCGGCCGCTCCCGCTGCTTTCGGTGCCTTCGTGCCCGGGGTCAGCGGGGAAAACGGGGGCTTTTTTTTACTGCGTAAAACGAGATTTTAGGGCTGGAGCCGCTCAGCACGTCCTGCTCAGCGCGGGAGAGATCCCTGCTCGGGAAACCACAAAGAAAACAAGGCGGAAAGGGGGGAAACAAGGGGAAAAGGGGGGGAAACAAAGCGGAAAGGAGGGAAAACCAGGCAGAAAGGAGGGAAAACAAGGCAGAAAAGAGAGGAAAACAAGACAGAAAGGAGGGACAACCAGGCAGAAAGGAGGAAAAACTGGCTTTCCCTCTGAAAAAAAATAATTCTTTAGATTTCACATTTTTCAATAATAATAATAATAATAATAATAATAATAATAATAATAACAACAACAACAACAACAGCAGTAACAATAACAACAATAATATTAATATTTTATTTCATATTTTTTTATCAGATTTATGAAAGGGAGTTTTTCTCTGTGGGGGCGACCTCTGCACAGCCTGCACCGCCCCCCACACCGCACCCCACATTGCACCCCGCACCTCACACCCCGCACCCCGCCCTTATCAGCCGCCCCGCTCCTCCCGCTGCTCTTTTTCTGTTTGCTCCTAATCTCCACGTCAGAAGGGGCCAATAAACCTCCCCTGGGTTAAACATTAAATCGGGGGTTCCCCCCACCCCACTCCTGGAGGAAATAACCTCCCCTCGCTGCCCCTCCGGTAGCACCCACCCGTGCCCGTGGGGTCCTGCACTCCAAAACCCCACCTTGGGGCTCCGTTCATCACCTGCCCCCCAAATCCCAAAGCAGAGCCCACGCCAGGCACCCAACCCAGGACCTTTCTTTTTGGTTGCACATTTTGGGTGGGTTTTTCTTTTTCTGGGCGTACAATGAGGGGGTGACACATATTTTTTCCCCTCCATTCTGTCAGTCGCCACCGAAACCATAAGGGAGAGATAACAGAGAAGAGAAAACTCTCCGAGTGACCTTTGAATCAATTTGAAAAACCTCATTTAACTGATAAGTCTTGAAAGGCCCAGAACTAATTTGAAAATACATCTATTAAAATCTCATTGCCGCTGCCTGGGAGCTGCTGGGAAGGGTGTGCGAGGCGACTTCCCGGGGTCGGGAGCGCTGGGAGAGCAGGTTTAAACCCTGGTCAACAAAGAGATTGTAGGGTGAAATGATGAGGGTTAAACCAAGAGAGAAAAATCATAGAATGGTTTGGGCTGGAAAAGACCTTAAAAATCATCCAGTTCCAACCTCCCTGCCATGAATATGAATATTAAAAGAAAATCGGTTTTTCTTCCCTGGGTGGTGGGGAAAAAGGGAGATTTACAGCATTTTCCTGCCATAACCAGGCGTGGAGTCTGGGATCGCAGACAGAATATTGGATTTTTTTTTTCTCCTCCAGAAAACAAATCCAATATTTTCTCATTCGGTGCAGATATGGTTGCAGGGTTGGGGAGCTCGGTGAGCGGGCAGCCGTGCCCCCAGCAGCGGCTGCGGAGCAGGCTCTGCCCACACTCCCATCACAGCAGGGTCTGTCCGTCTTCCTGGGTACTGGGGGGCAAATGCCAGCACCGGGCACAAACGGCCAGTGTGGAGGGAAGGGATGGGTGGTGAGAGCAGGAGGAGAGCAGAGATAGGGCCTGTGCACCTCTTTTTGTGCCCTGGGCACATCCCACCCTGCTCTGGGTGCATCTCACCCTGCCCTGGGCACAGCACCTGCATCCCTGCCACATCATCTGGGTGTGGAAGGACCAAAAATCCCCTGCAAATTTTCCCAGGCGTTGTGAGTCTCCTCATGTGAAGCCGTTGCAGGCCTGGTGGTGGGGTGGTTCTGGTCATCTTGCAACATCAACCTCAAAATAAGAGGCAAAATTAAAATAAAAGGCTCCCCAGAGCCTGGCTCGAAAGGTCTGGGGCTTCGCAGCTCGAGGAGGATTCACACACCCAATGTGTCCCCCTGCTCCAGACCCTGGGGTGCATCTCGGGATGCCGCTGCCTTAGGATGGGCCATGTTGCCCACGGGAACCGTTGCATCCCCAGCCGCTGGATCCCTCACCTCCCTGCCCCAGCACCTTCTTGGCTGGAAGGAAAGAGTTTTCCACCTTGCTGCCTCATTCTCTGAGGTTTCTTGGAAAGGCTCAGGCAGAGGGAGCCCGGCACCCCAAGTACAGATGGAGGCTTTGATTTGCCCTCACCCCACATCCACGCACCCGTCTGGTTCTGCCTCGTCTCCTTTTTTGGAGCTGAGCTGCACAAATCACAGAATCGTAGAATGGAATCATGGAGTGGTTTGGGTTGGAAAGGACCTTAAAGATCATCCAGTTCCAGCCTCCCTGCCATGAGCAGGGAGAGATCCTCTGCCTCAGCATTGAGCTGAGGCTTCAGTCAACCCAAGATGTGTCCCACCATCCCAGGATGGATGAGTCTGATCAACCCAGGGTGCACTCTTGGTCATCACCCTGCTCCTGCACAGCAACAATGGTGCTGCAGAGGGGCTGGGGGCAGCCCCTGGCTTTGAAAACTGACCAAAAAGGGAAATTGGAGCCCAAAGTTGTGTCCTCCAGCCCACCCATCCACAGCCAAAAGTGGGTGCAACAGGAGCTTTCTGCAGGAGTGGTGAAGGGGCTGGTGAGGAGCCGACAGCAGGGTTTGGCAGCTGAGTGCATTTATTCCTGGCTCCTTGCATGCCCGCGGCCATCGAATGGCAAGATTTTGCTGATTAAAGGGAAATTAAAAAATCTCGTTAATATCTTGAATGATATAGAGCATCTCCAGCAAGATTTAAATGAAGGCAGGGGTGGATGGGCAAAAGGGAAGATGGATTTTTAAAACATTCAAGGTCATTAAAAAATAGCAAAATCAAAAGGCAACGCGGATTCTCTGGTGCCGGAAGGAAAGGCCAGGGTATTAAAAAATAAAGACTCAGTATTAAAATTAAGATACATTTGCATGGGCATGGTTAGAGTTTCAAGAATGACCTTAACAGCTCTATCTTAATAGATATTTATTCCATTAGAGATGTGCGCTGTGGCTCGAAGTCCTCTGCAGCGCGAGGCCAGGAGGTCCAGAAATTATTGAAAGGGGATTCAAAGAATTTGGAGGTGTTTCACAGGTGGTGGAGTTAAGGCACGGAGAAGGCTTCGCCAGAGGAAAAGTGGGGCTGGAGGTGCTGTGTGATGAGGGGATGTGCACCCACCTACACCCATGTGCACCCATGTACACCCACATACGGTCACGTACACCCATGTACATCCACATACACCCATGTATACTCACACACACCCATGTAGTTCACGTACACCCACATACACCCACATGTACCCACATACACCCACGTACATTCACATACACTCGTGTACACCCATCTACACCCACATACACCCGCGTGCATTCACATGCACCCACACACACATCCATGGATACCCACGTGCACCCACACACACCCACATGCACCCACATACATCAGTGTACACTCATGTGCACCCACATACACTCACACACACACATGCACCCCCACACCCCCACATACACCCACCTGCACCCTCATATGCCCACATGCACCTGCGATGGGTGGGATGCAGGCAGAGGTGGGGGGCTGAGATGGATATGGCTGCAGCAAGGATATTTGTCTTCCTCAATCCCATCCCACCGTGAGTGCCGACGTTTTGCCCCCTTTTTAGGAACCGGTGATAGGCTTTGCTTTCTTGTCTCCAGGGCTTTGCCTCCAAGCTCCACAACCAAGCCATACCCCGATTTCCTCCGGCATAATTTCTGAGTGCAGGAGGACTTGGTGTTGCTGTGAGCTGAGTTTGAGGAGCTGAGTGTGGAATTTGCTGCGTGGTTGCTGGCCTGGGGCATGGTAGATGCCACCACCACTGCCCCGCATTGGACAATGTCCCAGTCAGGAGACCCGGACCCACCGTCCTGCCTTGGTTCTGTATCTCTGTGATTATCCCTCTTGGGTTTTTTTGGTTCTCAAAGCCAAAGGGTAGAGATCACGAAGCAGCAGGGAACCCTTCGGGGTCAGGAAACCTCAGCACAGTCAGCTTGGCTCTGCCCAGCTTGGGAGAAGGAGCCAGAAAATCCCCGTGCAGGAGCCTGCTGAGGGGAAAGCAGGGACTGGTTGTGGGAAGGCACTTGCTTAGACTGGCTGCCATCTCCCCCCTGCCAGAGCAGCAAGGAAAACCCCGACATCTTCCCAATAAATATTTGAAGGAAAAAGAAATTGCAGCTTCCTCTGATGCTGATGACACCAGCAGTGGTCACCAACCCAGCTCCGCTGAGCCCAGGGCTCAGGAGGGTGAGGCAGCAATGAGAGGAAGCTGCTGATCTCCCACCCTGGTTGGAGGAGAACCGAGATGTCCTGCTTTTGGATCAATGCAGGGAGCCCTAAATGTTGGGGGGCTGAAGGGCTTGGGGTGTGCTGGCAGTGCTTAGTGTATGGCACGGCCCTGCAGGGACCCCAGTGCATAGGTTTGGCTCTCAGGGACCCTATAAAACCCCTAAAAAGTGGACCAAAATCAGGGGAAACATCTCATGCCAAAGTGGTCTTCAAAGGGCTGCAGAGGCAATGGTCTTCTCAAGAAGTCCCAGCAACGGAGCCTGGCATGGGGAGAGTACAGGCTGAGGAAGCCAAGAGCCACAACAAGGCTGGCTCTGACTCCAGGAAATGTCCCCAGACCTTGTTTTCCCTCCCCACACCAAGTTCTACCACGCGCCTGGAGAGGCACAAGGTGTGACTTGGCCATGGGTTGAGAAGCTGAGTTGATACGGTTGGACACGATGACCTCAAAGGCTTTTTCCAACTAAACGATTCCATGATTCTATGATCCACAAATCCCTCTGTGCCTCAGTTTCCCCACAGTGCTTTTACAGAGGGTATGAAGACACCAATGCCAGGTTATTAAAGCCGAGGGACTCAGCGATGCCACATAAAAGGCCAAAGCTGGGCTCCAGGGAGCGACGCTCCTTTGTGGGAGGATTCCTTCTTTGTGCTCCTTTGAGGGAATCGTGCTCCTCTTGTCCGATAAAGAGCAGGTAATGAGCAAACTCTCTCCATTAGGGATGAAATTGCAAATGTATTGGGAGCTGCTGACGGGCGATGGTATCAGGGGCTGACAGAGATATCAACAGCTCTGCTCTGCTGCCGGCAAAGGCTGCTCCCGTTACAGAGCACTGGAGACCCCGGTGCTCATCGCCTGTCGCAGCAGCACACGGCAATGAACCCAGTGCCGCCAAGCAGCATCCCATCCCTTGCAATTTTTCAAGAAATCTGGCCCTACTCTGCATTTTCCCCATCTTTTAAGGGTCCCTTGTTTGCTCTGGACCTGGCATCTCCCCTGATAAATTACAGCCCAGAGCTGGGATGGATCTCTTTTGGGTTTTGCTCCACCATTGCTCAGTGGATGGACCAGTATCTGGGCCAGTTTGGCTCAAATGTGCTGCTCAAAGAAGTGCTGGGATCGGTGCTGCAGTGTTTTGTGCTTCCAAAGCCTCCCAGGGATGGGGGGTTCCTTCCCCATGTGCATCCCAACTTGGGGGGGGGGGGGGTCAGGAGGAGGAGGGCAGATGGGACAGTGGCACCACGTTGCCAGAGGTGAAATAACCCAGAGAGACCCAAAGCTCCTGGAAATGCACTGGTGCATCAATACCCACTTTTCATTCTCTTTTTGGGGCCAGACTTTGGGATTTTGATGACATTTCTCATGCAGAAGGCAATGAACTCCTACCCTGATATTCCCAGGGCTGCTCCTGTATGTGGGCTCCTGCCGGACACCCCCCTGAAGCCACCTGCCCGCCTATGGGCACAGACAGGCAGCAAGAAGCGGGTCCATGCTTGATTTAGGGCATTTAATTTGCTTTCTGTCACATTTTTGTGGCGAGGAGGATGTTGGCATGAGTGGCTGTGTCACAGCTTTTGGCTCGGGTGGGAGAGAAACATGGTGAAACAGGTGAGCCAAAAGGTGTGGGCACTATCGGATGCTTTGCACACTGAGATACAAAAAGATATGGAAAAAGAAGCCTCGTAAATCAAAATACTGCTGGTTTCAAACCGGTTTGCTTTTCCTGGAGAAAACTGGAAAGCTTCTCCTCAAACTGAAACAGCTTTTCTGCCCCGAACTAACGATTCTCAGCCAAAATTATTTATTTGCTTTGATAATTAAAGATAATTTGCTTTGACTTGGTACAATCATGAGGTGGTTGCCTCACCAGCGCGTTCCCCAGGGGTAGAGGAGGATCACCCCTGCTCTCCATGTGGGAGATGCTTCTTGGTGGATACAGGCAGAGCTGGGACCTTCAGCCCTCAGGGTGCCATTCCAGCTTTGGCCTCTCCTGTGGAAAAGGGAACTGGGGGACTCAGACATCACCCTTGGCCTCCTGCTCCAAAGCTTTCCTAGTGGTGATCCTGGAGGGTTTGTACTGCTCTGGATGATGGTTTCGTCCCCGCCAGCTCCTCTTCCCTCTGGTGCTCCCAAAGGTGCTGGAGCCCAACCTGGGTACCCAGGGTGCTGGCGGTGGGAAGAGGAAGCCTCCAGGCAGTATCCCTGTCGCCCACAGAGACCCCCTCGGCTGTCTTCTGTTCTGGAGAAGTGGGAGAAAGCAGACAGGAAGGGAAAGAGGGACAGGAGCAAGGGGAAACAAAGGGGCTGCTGGGTGCTGGGTTGGGATCGAGCTGTGATGCCCTGCTGGAATCAACTTGCCTGTCATCTTTCCATCCCATTTCTCATTCTTCTTGTGTCTTCAAATTATTTTCTTTCTTTTTCTTTTTCTTTTCCTTTTTCCTTTTTATTTTTTATTTTTTATTTTTTTATTTTTCCTTTCTCCTTTTCCTTTTTCTTTTTTTCCTTTTCTTTCTCTCTTTTTCTTTCTCTCTTTTTCTTTGCCTTTTCCTTTTTCTGTTTCAATTTCATCTTTCTTTTTCTTTTTTCTTCTTTGTTTCATTTTCCTTCTTCTTTTCCCAGTTCTTCTTCCTCTTCTCCTTTTCCTTTTATTCTCCTTTCCCTTTCCTTTCTTTTTCTCCTTTTTTCCTCTCCCTCCTCTTTCTCTCCCATCTTTCTCAGCCCATTCTGCCCGGAATGAAACCTTCCATTCCCCTTAACCGACTCCCCAAACAACCCCCACCAAGCCGTGCCGCTACCTTTTGCTCTCCCACCTTTGGGGGAGAAGCCCTGAGGATGGGCAGCTCTCACTCAAGGAACAACCCAGGGAACAACCCAGCTCCACAGGGATTAGCACCCCTCTCCAATTCCGCAGCCCCTTCCTCTTCACCCCCCTCCCTGCAAACCAGCCTACGAGCTCCCTGCCGGTCACGTAGCCATCAAACTGATGTGCCAGCAATATCCAACACGCAGTTAAAGCCACTCGTGGGAGTTTCAATAAAATCGACCGGGCAGGATCAATGGGCTGCGCCGGCCTGGCCCCATCCCCACAGCTTGGGAGGGAGGGGTGGGGGGGTGCAGGAAAAATACCCAGGGCTGTGAAATTAGGAGGGGGGAAGAGCTGATTACAAATCCATCTCATACTTGCCGTGATTAATTGCTGCTTTACCAGAAGGAACAGCTCTGTGTGGGGGTCATTTTTTAAAGGTAACGTTGCAGGGGAAGTTTCTCTGTCGTGTTTGAATGGGAAAAATCATAGAAGTATGGAATCGTGGAATTAGGGAAACATGGAATTATGGAAACATGGAATTATAGAATCATAGAATGGTTTTGGTTGGAAGGGACCTCAAAGCCCATCCAGTTTCACCCCCTGCCATGGGCAGGGACACCTCCCACTGGATCAGGGGGCTCCAAGCCCCATCCAACCTGGCCTTGAACATCTCCAAGAATTAAAACCCCTTTTCTTGTGAGATTTTCCCTCCTGGCAGGACAGGGTCAGAGAGGGGTAGGGAGCAGGACTAGGGGGCAGCAACAGTGGGCACAGCCCAGACTGGTAGTTCTCCCCCAGCAATGATTTGGGAGTTGGGAAGGGCCCTCCCCAGCTATTGGGAGCCTCCCTGGCTTCTTTCAGGGATGCTGAACCACAGCCAGCCGGGATCGCTGGTGTCTCGGTGCCAGGAACCTGCTGTGGAGCGTCTCCTGGCTGAGCTCCCAGCCAGGGAATCACTTCAAGCTCAGCCACCCAGCAGGGTCCAGATTTCTAGTGCTCCTCACCCTAAAACCCCTCCCAAGTGCTGCTGTCTGTGCCCAGGCAACCCCTTCATCCCATGACAGTGGTGAGGGCATCCAGCCAAGCTCCTGTGTCCTCTCCCCGTGCTCGGGGTCTCGATTCCTGCCCTGCCCTCCCCGGAGGTGGCTGGCTTGAATTAAAACATCATCCATCGTTACAGCGGCAGCGCGTAATCCCTGGCAGATCAGTGCAATTACTGCGGGAAATACCTTGGGAGCTGAACTAATAACGCCGGAGCGGTGTATTAAGAGTCACTGGCTTAGTGTTGGCCACAGCCGCGCCAGCCCCACATGTGTGGAGGGGACGGGATGGGCTGAGCCACCCTGGGGGGCAGCGGGTCCTGAGGGGGTGGTTGTGTGGCCAGGGAGGGGGGCAATGGAGGATGATGGCCTGTGGAACAGGGTTGTTTATGGGGCAGCGATGGGGCGGTGAGGAGGCAGGGATGGGGCAGGGATGGGGTAGCTGTGAGGCAGGGATGGGGCAGGGATGGGGTAGCTGTGAGGCAGGGATGGGGCAGGGATGGGGTAGCTGTGAGGCAGGGATGGAGCAGGGATGGGGCAGGGATGGAGAAGGGATGGGGCAAGGATGGGGTAGCTGTGAGGCAGGTATGGGGCAGGGATGGGGTAGCTGTGAGGCAGGGATGGGGCAGGGATGGGGCAGGGATGGGGTAGCTGTGAGGCAGGGATGGAGCAGGGATGGGGCAGGGATGGGGTAGCTGTGAGGCAGGGATGGAGAAGGGACGGGGCAGCAAGGGGGCCGCAATGGGGCAGGGATGGAGAAGGGATGGGGTGGCGGCAGCCATAGAGTGGTGATGAGGCAGTGACTGTGATCAAGCAGGGATGGAGAGCAGATGTGGCAGCGACAGGGCAGCAACAGGGAAGCGATGGCACAGAAATAGGGGCAGTGATGGGGTGGTAATGGGACAGGGCTGGGGCAGGGATTGGGCAGTGATAGGGCACTGTGCAAGGCAGTGATGGAGCAGGGATGGGGCAGCAGTAACACTGGGGCTGTCATAGGGCAGGGACAGAGCAGGAATGGAGTAGGGATGGGGCAGCTGTGGGGCAGGGATGAAGCATCGTGCACGGCAGCAAGGATGGGGCAGTCATAGGGCACTGATGGGACACTACAGGACGTGACAGTGACAGCAGCACAGTGACGCAGCACCGATGGGGCAGCTGTGGGACAGGGATGGGGCAGTCGTGGGGCAGGGATAAAGCAGGGATGGAGCAGGGATGGAGCGGGGATGGGGTGGGGATGGGGCGGGGATGGGGCGCTATGCAAGGCAGCAAGGACGGGACTGGGATGGGGCAGCAATAGTGATGGGGCGGCCGTGGGGCAGGGACGAGGGGCAGCCATGGGGCGCTGAGCAAGGCAGCAAGGACGGGGCAGTGACAGGGCGCCGCTGGCACGCTGCTGGAGGTGACAATGCAGCAGCCGTGGGGCAGTGACGGAGCAGTTCCGGGGAGGCCGTGGGGCAGTCGTGAAGAAGTGACTGTCCCCTTCCCCCCCTTCGCCATGCGGATGGACCCCTCCATCCCGACCCTTCCCGGGCGGCTGGACCGGCCCATTGCTCTGAGATGGGGGGGGGGGCTTGAACACGCCCATCTCCCTCACAGCGGGGGCGGGGGGGGACACGCAAGGCTATTGGTCAGTACGGGGCGGGGGTGGGTGGGAGTGAGCACCCCGTCCGTCCGCGGGGGGGCGGCAGCGCGCGGGGCCGGACCATTGTGGGGGGGGGAGGGGAGGGGGGGGCGGAACGAATCATTGCCCGGTGGGCGGGGGGACGAAGCTCCAAAATGGCGGCGGGGCCTGCCCACAGAGTGACCTCGTCAGTCCGCTGGGACGGAGTCCTGAGGGGGTCAGGCCTGAGCCCACGGGTGACCTGTGTCCCCCTCTTCCAGTGAGCAGCCCTCTGTGTGACAGAACGGGGGCCCCACCATTGCTCCCAAACCCTCGTTTGTGGTGACCAGCAGCTTGGACACATGGTAGCCACGCCGGCCACTGCCTCCCCACACCAACCTCTGCCTCCCAACGCCAACAGCTTTGTGCTGGGAATGGCTTGGAATTGGGGAGAGCCGGGCTGAAGCACCCATCGAGGTCAGAGTCAAAATCTGGGCTGCACCCAGAGCAGAGGGAGCAGAGGGAGAGGGAGGGGGTTCTGCCCCTCTGCTCCGCTCTGAGACCCCACCTGGAGCCCTGGGTCCAGGTCTGGAGTCCTGAGCACAGGAAGGACCTGGAGCTGTTGGAGCGAGGCCAGAGGAGGCCACGGGGATGATCCGAGGGCTGGAGCAGCTCCTGTACGAGGCCAGGCTGGGAGAGTTGGGGTTGTTCAGCTGGAGAGGAGAAGGCTCTGGGGAGACCTTAGAGCAGCTCCCAGTGCTGAAAGGGGCTCCAGGAAAGCTGGGGAGGGGCTCTGGATCAGGGAGTGCAGGGATGGGATGAGGGGAACGGTTCTGAGCTGCAAGAGGGGAGACTGAGATGAGATCTTAGGGAGAAATGTTTTGCTGTGAGGGTGGGGAGGCCCTGGCCCAGGTTGCCCAGAGCAGTGGTGGCTGCCCCATCCCTGGAGGTGTTCAAGGCCAGGTTGGATGGGGCTTGGAGCCCCCTGATCCAGTGGGAGGTGTCCCTGGGGGATGGAATTGGATGGGCTTTGAGATGCTTTCCAACCCAAACCATTCCATGATTCTATAAAACCACCTTCAGAGCACCAGGAGCTTAAGAGGGGTCTGACAGCAGGGAAGGTCTTGTGCCAAGAGACTCCCTCCTGGGATGCCCTGCTGGAGCTAAGGGTTAAGCTGAGAGTGTTGCCGTCCTGCTGGGCCCAGACCCCGGAGAAACAAACTCTAACGCCCCAAACCGGAGGATCATAGGTTTTCCTGGTTTTTACAGCATCACAGAGCAAGAAAGTCAGCAGCCATTCAAGAATTGACTCAGCCAAACCCTAAGGGAGCTTCCCATCTCACACCCGATAAATCCACCTGAGACCAGATTTAATCAGGAAATGCAGAAAACTGTCATTTTTTTCCCTCCCTGCTGCTTTCCCCCTCTCTCCAGCGAATGGTCCTCAGCTGATAACAGCTCTGGGCCCTCTCTGGACGCCAGCTCTCTGCTGAGAGTGGCTCAGAACCAACTGATGAAATACACTTCATTGATTGCTGGATTTGTTTATCATCCCTGCTCCGAGAGCCAGCACTTGGAGCTGCTGAAGGCAGTGGCAGTTTGGCAGGAGGAGCCTGACGGGAACAGGCTGGTGGTGGTCACTTAGGCTGTGCTGATGCCAGAGGGAGAACCTTGCTACTCCTTTCCTGCATGGAAGAGCGAGGCAGAGGTGGACTTGTCCCAGATTGCCAGAGGAAGGCTCCTTGTCTCATGTTCCTTGTTTCTCCCTGCCATTGTGTCACAAACCAAACCCCAAACTCCCCTTTTCCCCCTATATTCTTCCGCTGGGGCTCTGGTACCAAAGCTGAGCATGAACAAGCGTCAGTGACTCCAAGGAAAACTTATTGCAGGGGTTTTAGAGTTTCCACCAATTCAACTCCCAATCCCTGCGTCCTCCCTCTCTCCCAGAAGGCGACGACCTTCCCCTGCCGCTGCCATCCCTTGCGGCGCTGCCGGCTTCTGCCTGACTCCAGCACTTCATTAGCACCAATTTGCTCGCATCACACTAAGTGGCAGTGACTGGGGAGAAGAGCGAGGAGAAGGGAGCAGCCGGGAGGACTCCCAGGGCACCTCTGCCCAGGTCTGCCTCACGTTGGTCCAGTCCTGGGCCAACACGAGCACTGAGCAGCTTGTGACAGCTGTGTTCTCCACCAGGACAATAAGAAACAGCCAACTTTGGTCCCAAAAAAAGCTTAGAAAAGGAGGAAATGGGACCAATGGGAGAAGCAGCTTTACCAGCAGATGGGATGGCAGAGCTGGGAGCTGAGCCTGGCTCTGGGAGAGAGGGGAGCAAGGCATCGTCTCCCTTTACAAATAGGACTGATGAATCAAACCTCTGGAGAAAGAAGCTCCTTTTAATAACAAAGCCACATGTTTAAGTAATCTGAAACTTTATTTCTGTGTCCTTGAGAGGGGTCTGACACAGCTGGAGCAGCTCAGGGCTGTCTGGCAGGGCTGGTAGCAGCTTACCCTGAAAGGAGAAGACTTAAAATAGGGTGAATGTGGAGTGAGGGATGGAGCCAAGAACAGTGCGGCCACCACAGCTGTTTGTGTCCCTTCACTTGCCCTCAGAGCAGACAAATTCATCTGCTTCCGTGCTGGAAATGCTATGGCAGGAAAAACTAAAGGTGGAGAAGTGCAGGAGAGGCAAAACGAGGCATCTCACGGGGTTGATGTCGCTGCTTCACTGCATGTTTGCTGGCTCTGGGGTCTCTTCAGCCTCTCTTGATCCCAAGCAACCAACCCTCTCCACAGGGACCACTGTCACCAGAGCAGAGGACCGAGGACATTCCACTCTCTCCCCTCCACCTGCCAACATGCAATGCTCTGAGAGCCCCCGGACTGGGGGGGGTGGGCTGGAGATGTCCGTGCAGGCAGCTGGTGATGCCTCGCAACCCCGTACAGGTGGATCAGAGCTGCTGGCTGGAACGAGGCACTGAAAAAGGGGAGGAAAACGCACCGGGCAACGCAGAGGCGAGCGCTTTGTCTCATCTCATCTCCTCATTTGCAGCACTCAGAGGAAGGTTTAACTCGCTGGACTCGGGGAAGCTGCTCACTCTGCGGCACGCTGCTCGCATACCAATGACCAGGGGCTCTCCTGGGCCTCCGGACTCATCCTCTGGCAGCTCCCAGGGACACCAGCGGGGAAGCCTGTCCTCACCAAGGCAGGACCATGTGGTGCAGGGACATGCACAGGGCTGGGAGCTCTGACCAGACCATGTTGCTCCCACCCAGCAGGACTGCAAGACTGCAGCTCTGCAGACACACTGCGCTCCTAACTGCCTCTCTTGGGCTCTCAGTGGTCTCTGACACACAATTTTCTGAACTTGAGGCTTTCTAGAGTGGGGCAGTTTTTACTACGGCGCGGTTCAAAGTTGCTGTGAGACTACAGTGGTCAAAATCTGGGCAGGTTTTGGAGCCCAGAAGGTTTATTTTTTTTATCATGTGCTGCTGAAGTCCAGGGGATTGCAGGGTTGCAGTGTTGCAGGGTGGCATTTGCAGGGATGGGCAGCATGGGGCAGGTTCTGCACCAGCCATTGTGTGGTTGACACTGCATCCCCTTTGCCTGTGTGTTCATTAGTTTTTGGAATCAAAAGAGGTTTCAGAAAAAAAAAGCAAAAAGAAACTTGAGATTTGGGTTTTGAGCACCCTCTCTTCTTGCATTGTGTGTGGCTGACTGTCCCATCAGCACTGAGTCTCCCCAGCTAGAGGAGACCTGAATTGCTGCTGGAGAAGCTGGTTCATGACAAATCGCGCTGGGCTTTTTGTCCTATGGTATAAAGAAATATCAAACAAACCTCTCACAGTTACTGAGTTGTCCTAGTACTGAGCATCCCAGAGATGTCATGGATGCCCCATCCCTGGAGGTGTTCAAGGCCAGTCTGGGTGGGGGTTTTGAGCACCCTGATCCAGTGGGAGGTGTCCCTGCCCATGGCAGGGGAGTGGAGCTGAATGGGCTTTGAGGTCCTTTCCAATCCAAACCATTCCATGATTCTCTGATCCCAGCCAGCCAGGATCTGTGGACCAAAGGATTTCTGTTTTGCAGATGAAACCTCCTGATCCAGACTCTTTTCCAACTTTGGGATGGGGCAAATGCCACGAGGTTAATTCAGCTCAGGATCAGACACTGCTCTGCTCTGGGAAGCACTGCACTCATCCCAGTTTGCTCAGAGCTGTAAAACCTTTCAGAATATCAGGGCATGGTCTGAACCAGCAACATCCATTGCATGACCCTTCCCCCAGCCCTTATTTCTCTGAAAGAGTTTGACATCCCTCTGCTCCTTAAAGGAGAGAGGAAAACTGAGGCATCAGACCAATCTTGAAGGCATGGAGTGAAGTCAGCTTTTCTCAGGGCCATTTCCCACCCCGTGCCTGATGGTGAAAGAGCCCATTCCACCTTGGCACTGAAGAAACCGGACCCAACCTGGCCCACCACATCCAGGTACCCCCTCTCCATCCCTTCCTCCACCTCCCTTGGAGCTCCTAAATGCTCCTCGATCCCCTTGCACCGCTGCGAGCTGATTTGAGAGGGAGAAAAGAAGAAAAGCTGGTGGGGTTTTTTGGTCCCTAACCTCGCTTACAGCCAGCATGCTGGCTCTGAAAGCCCCTGGCTGTCTTTTGTGATTTCAACAAATCACCAGCACTTAAGCAAAGTGGGCAGAAAATTACAGGTTGTATTGCAAGTGAATGGAGAGGGAGAGCACGCTGGGGCTGAGAAAACAGAGGTTTGCGGGTATAATAGAGAAACCAGTGGCTGGCAGGCTGTGGAAGCCTGCAAAGCCATCAGGTATTAGTTAAATGCTTCACGGAGTTCACGCTGGGAGGCATAATCGCAGCTTCTGAACAGCAGCCATTTGATTGTCTCTATTATGTCCCTTTAGAAATTATTTGGGAGATATTTTGCTTTGAGCTGTCAAGGTTAAGTCAAGGAAAACGCGCTCCCTCTGACATAAGTCTCCAGGGAGGCAGAAACCCTCAGCAGAAATCCTCCAGGGAAGCAGGCGGGATGCCTCTGCTTCCAGAGGTCTTTCCTCCTGCTTCCCCCCCCAGGCTGCTCCTTGCCTTTGCTCCCTGTGTTTTTTCCGCAGCCAGATTAGCTAAGTTAGGGATGAAATACTGCGAGGGTTGTGTGTGTGCCTGGTGTCCAAGAGGAAGAGGCTCTGTGCAGTCACTGCCTCTGGCATTCCCTCCTCATTACTCCTGCATTTGGTTTCAGCCAAGCCTGGCTGAGCTGTGGAGGTCTCAGTGGTGTGGGTTTTGGGAAACAATCTGCAGAGAGGTGGAAAGAGGAGAGGAAAACTTCTATTGTGGGTGAGATTAACCCCTTACTGGCCAATGGAGCATCCCTGCTGGTCACAGGGGACCTCAATCCATCTCCCCCACCAGTGGTGCTGGTACTGCCAGGATCTGCTGTGCCCCAGGAGGAGCGGAGAATAAACCCCGTGCAGTTGGCATTTGCAGGGGAGATAACACAGAGGCAGGGCTGGAAGTGCCCTGAACCTCATCCCCATCTCCACGGACTCTGGCCAGGCCCAAAGTCCCTGGAGGGATGTGATGGAAGAACATCATTAAACCAAGGATGAGTTGTTTGGAGCTTGGGACTTGGATAAAAAGGGTTTTGAAGCACAAAGAAAATCCTCACCCTATGCTGAGCTGGGTGGGAGTTAGAGCTGTGTCCCCCCATTCCCAGCTCCCACCATCTGCAGGGACACGGGGGCAGCCACTGCCAGCCTGCCTGGGAAAGCAGCACCCAGGGAATGGGGAATAGGAAAAAGATCCTCCGTTGGGGGGGGTTGATGGCTGCCGTAAATAGATCTGACCAGCGTCACTATCGATTTCTGTTGTGCGGAGCTGTAATTAGATTGAACTGGGGAAGAGGGGTGTTGGGCTGCGTCAGCAGAAAAGGGAATTAATAAATAAACAAACGAGCACAGGAAATGTGGGATGCGGCCGGCGGTGGCATCACAGGCCAAAAATAACCAGGGGATCCAGGGGTGCAGAGTGGGGTGTCACCTCGGTCTAAGCAATACCAGTTTTAATGCTGGATCCTGGTTTTCCCAGCAAGACCCTGATGGTCAGCGTTGGCCTCGGAGCTTTGAGTTATTAATGGGTGACTGGTTCTTAATAATTACTCCTAAAAACTGAATAGGGGGTGGGAATGTGAGGTTGAAAAGCTGAAACACTGGGTCTTGGGCAGCACTGCTGGGAATGGGTGCCAGCAGGCAGGAAAGCAAGAGGATAACCTAGATCCCAGTGGATTTGCAAGGGTTAGAGCTGGGTCAGGCCATCACCTGGTCGGTGGGGGTCCAGATGGATTTACACGTCTGTCTGTACCTGGTGTGTATACAGGAGATGGTGGAAGTGCCACCCATGCAGAGCAAAAGCCCTGCTCACAGGGAGCATGCGATGTGCCCACCATCAACCTGAGGTCCCACCCGCACCACCTGGCTTCTATGAGAAACATCCTGGCTTGTATCGGAAAGTGTGGCCAGCAGGACCAGGGAAGTCGTCCTTCCCCTGTGCTCAGCACGGGTGAGGCCACCTTGAATAATGTGTTCAGTTTTGGGCCCCTGACTACAAGAAGGACGTTGAGGGGCTGGAGCGCCTCCGGAGAAGGGCAATGAAACTGGCGAAGGGGCTGGAGAACAAGCGTTATGGGGAACGGCTGAGGGACCCGGGGCTGTTTAGCCTGAACAAAAGGAGGCTGAGGGGACACCTCGTTGCTCTCTGCAGCTCCCGGAAAGGAGGTTGGAGCGAGGCGGATGTTCTTCTCCCAAGTAGCAAGTGATAGGACAAGAGGAAATGGCCTCAAGTTGTGCCAGGGAAGGTTTAGATTGAATATTGGGAAAAATGTCTTCATGGAAAGGGTTCTCAGCACTGGAATGGTTGCCCAGGGCAGCGGTTCAGCCACCATCCCTGAAGGGGTTTAAAAGACAAGTAGATGAGGTGTTCAGGGATCTGGTTTAGTAGTGGACACGGTTGGACTCGATGATCTCAAAGGTCTTTTCCAATCAAGCAATTCTATGATTCTATGAGCATGCCGGGAGGCGCTGGGACGATGTGCGGTGGGTGAGGGGTCTGGCAGGGTGAAGAAGCACTGCTCTGAATGTGCACGTATGGTGGGGGGCACTTTGTGTTGTTTGATTTGGGGGGAGTTGGGGGAGGAGGGGGGCTTGCTTTTTTTTTTTTTTAATTCGTGTCTGGAAAAAAGTCAAAGTTTCTATAAAGGCTTTTTTTGTTTGTTCTTTTTGCAAGCATCTGATGGTCATAGGGTAGGTTTCCACTAAACCATTCTCTGCTGGCTGGTTGAGTAAGGTACCCCCTGGACAGGGTCCCCTGAACTCAGACTGTCCCTTGTCCCTAAGGATGGTGGTTTGCAGCCAAACGTGCTGGGGAGGGGGAGAAGGGATGGGGAAGGCTCTCCACTAATCATCTTTAACAGGATTCTGACTTGGTTGGGCCAAGCTTGGTGCCTCCTGTCCCAGTGGGAGCAGAAGCGATGGCACCCACCACTTACATGGGGATGGGGCAAGGACCGAGCCCAGCAGCAGGGGAAACAAGATTAATAAGATTAAATTTGTTGGATAAATGATCCAACAAACCACTGAGCTCAAGGTCTCCCCAGCTTTGGGTGGAAGGGGTAGATATCATCTCTCTTGGGTAATTCAAGGTGGTGTAAAGGACTCAGCACAGGCCAGCTGAAGAAGGATCAGAGGAAGATCTTACTTGTTCTCTAGTGAGAAAGAAGCAACTTCAAACGCCCTCCCATTACTCTTAGACTTCATGGCTGCCAACTCAGGCCATGGAGGTGCATTTGCGTAGCAGGCAGGCAGTTAGCCAGAGGGGAATTCCTGTCCCATGGACCCATTGCTGCGGCAGCGGTGTTCAGCCATGGCCTCTGGCCCCTCGAAGGTCTGCGCACCAGGTTGAAGATGCTCCTAGAACTGTCCCAGATGAGCAAGTTGAAATCTGCCATCAAGCGACCTCCCCACAGCAAGTGTCTCAAAGGACCTGTGCTCTCCCTGAAAAATCCATTGGAAGATCTGAACCAGGAAACCTCAAAGGTTGAAAATTGTTGCTGTTCAGCGCAAGAGTGGGGCTTTCCTCAGAAAGTCTTTAGCCCATGGTTTCCCGACTCTTTGCTGAGCTTTCCAGGAGGAAATGTGTCCCCCAGCCTTGGAGGGCCAGATCCGTGCCCTGCCTTGCCTGTGGGCATCTCGCACTCCCACAGTGCCCACACCTGTCTGACCAAGCCCTGACCCAGCAGAGTCCCTGATCCAACCTCAACAGCTTCGAGGTTGGCCCTGCCTTGAGTAGGAACTGGACAAGAGACCTCCACCAACCTCAATTATTCTATCATAGCAAAGGGCACCTTTTCTCACCACTTCCACCAACAGCGAGCTTGATATTCCCCCAGTTAAAATTCATATATTGACCATCAGATGTGTGCTCGCCTCCCTCCCTCACATAGAGTGTGGTGGCATCACGAGATCTTTCCTGGCTCCCAACAGCACCTCCCTGTGTGACAGCACCTCTGTCCTGATCAAATCCAAAGCCAAATCTATAGGGAAGGCTTTTAAGTCAGTGCAGGCTCATCCTGACACATGCACTAAAGGATCTGGTAGCAAAGGCATGCAGGGAAGACTGAATTTCCTGGAGCTTCAGGTGGCTCAGGGTGTTCTCCAGCCTCTGGAGGCAGGAAAACCCCTTCCCAGAGCAGGTGGAACCACAAACGGTCCTTCCAGGCTGTCTGCCATGGATGTGGTGACTACAGACCAGTCTTTTCACAACATCCCTCTCCCTGGCTCTTCCCTGCATTTTGGAGGTGGCAGCTGGACATGATGGTCTAGAGTCACCAGTTCCGTGAGTCCACCAGCAAGATCCATGGAGGTGATGAGGAGACGAGGGAGACCACGCCAGAGTGCAGCAAGGGAGGGAGATTGATGGATGCCCCCCAAAATTTAGGGATGGAGCAAGTCCTGATAGCCAGGCTGTGGGAGAAGAGTCAGCCCAAGGGTTCCTCTGTCTCTAGTCCCTGGGTCAGCTGGAGATGCAGAGACTTGGGCTTTTCCTGGGTATCCAAAGAGGTGATGAGCTTCTCCTGGGCTTTTCTCATACTGATGTCACAAGAGGCTGTCGTCCTGTCTCAGCAGACCCTCAGGAGGCACAGGGAGGAAGAGGAGGGAGGGAGCCTAGGGAGTCGAGTGGTGGGCAACAAGCCAGCAGGTTTACTGGCGGGAAGGGCCTGGTTTTTGGGAGGCAGCCAGGCAACCTGCAAGCAAGCCAGGGTGGTGAGCACCAATTAATGGCCCTGTTCTCTCTTTTGAACATCTAGCTTGCAAACGCAAAGAGCAAGAGCAGCAGAAAGACAGGAGCCTGCAGCCCAAGAAGCAGCGGCTGGTCTTCACAGACCTCCAGCGCCGCACCCTGATTGCCATCTTCAAGGAGAACAAACGCCCATCCAAGGAGATGCAAATGACCATCTCGCAGCAACTGGGCTTGGAGCTCAACACTGTCAGCAACTTCTTCATGAATGCCCGCCGGCGGTGTATGAATCGCTGGCAGGAGGAGCCAGGCAGCAACCCCGGAGTCCCTTCTTCTTCTACAAGCACTTTCTCCAAAGCATGATGTCCCCCAGCCCTCCCTGTCCCTTCCTGGACATCCTCTTCATGACAAAGCCAACCCCAGACTCACACGCATGCCCCGAGCTGACCGGGGTGGGTGCTTTTGGATGCGGTTGGTCCATCAGCCTCCCGAACCCTCAGCTGGTCATCATCCCTGGACGTGGGCCTTGTGCCACATCCTGCTGCCATGTCCTTCCTGCTCATGGAGCAGGGGTAGGGTTTGCAGCCAGGTCAGCTCCGTCCCCGGGAGGGCTTGGAGGAAACCCCTGTGGAGAGAGGGATGATGTGGGATGGAGGGAGAGAGTGAGATGCTGTTTGGAAGCATCCCTGGGCCTTGGAGACCACAGAACCTTGTCTTCACCTGCCCACCGGGGTCTTTGGGGAGAGAAACACCTCCTGACATCCCCCCAACCTTGATCTCTGCCACAGCCACCCTTATGGCTGCCACAGTGGAGGAGTAAAGGTGGGGGAGATACAAGACGTGGAGGCATGGGGCATAACCCCACCGAATTGGGACCGAACTCCCCATGGTTCAAAGAGGGATGAGGAGAGAAGATGCTGCAGGATGACCTTGGGCTCCTGCCAGGTCTGTGGCTGCTGAAGTTTTTCCCCTGCTGAGGTGCAGCGGGGTTCCCCAAGGCAGCCAGACCCTGTCTGCACAGGCATTTCTCCCCCTTGAAAATTTTGCAGACCTAGTCAAGAGGATCCCTGTAGCCCCCAGTCTCCTCCACAGGCATCTTCCTCCGACCCACCCCACCCCACCCCAGACACCCCAAGAGCACCCACACCCCCCATGCACCCACAACCTCCCAACCCACGAGAGCACCCATCCCTGGATCCCTCCCAGACTCCACGGCACAGGAGACATCTCATCGTGGCCACCCACCTCCGTGTGCCAGAGCATCCCCCAGCTGGAGGGGACCACGGCCTCCCCGCGTCGCCTGGCGCCCAAGCAGGTCAAAGAAGCACATTTTCGCTACAGAAATCGGGTATTTAAAGATAATAATTGTTTGAAAGGAGATGGGAGGAGAGACTTGGAGTGAAGGATCGGATCTTTCCTGGTGACTGGCTCCACCATTCACCACTGGATTTCTGGTTCACTTTTCGGTTGAGGAATGGACTCAAGACAAAGCAGCTTTGTTGGCTTTGTGTCTCGTCCCATCCGCCCCTTGACACACACTATTGTCCCCCTCCTGTTCCCCCTCTTCATCTCTGTTACCAAAGAAATTACAAAACCAAAAAAACCCCCCCAACAACACCAAAAATTCCCTCCTGGGAACCAACAAAAAGAAAAATCCAAGGGATCTGGTGGTGAAATCCAGCCCTGGATGTGAGAAGAGGGGGAAAAAACCTCCCCAGTGAGTTCAAAAGGGAAAAAGCAAACCCCCAAAAAGAGGAATAACAACAGAAACCACAACCAAACAAGCTCAAAACCGGCAATTTACCAAAAAAGACGCCAGATTATTTTTTTTTTTTTGTGCCAATTAACAACCTGCCTTAAAACGCGAATTTCTGGAGCGATGGTACTAGCTTCAAAAACCGATCGTTTTCCTCCGAGCTCTCGATGGTGACTTGTGCCATATAAAAAAGCAATCATGAGGCCAAACCCTTACAATCAGCCCTCGTCCCAGCCACCCCGTGGGCTCCCAGCCTGAGGGGTCCTCTGGAGGTGCCACCAGGGACAGGGAAGGGCTGGGAGAGGCTTGGGGATGGAGGAGAAGGCAAGGACCCCTCCTTCTCCCACTACTTGGGGAAAAAATAATCCTTCAAAAGCAACCATCAACCAAAAAAAAAGGGACATTATTGAATTTATGCGGGTAAAATAGTACCATCTGTGTTCTAGCGCTATGGTTTCTTCAATTCACTTTACTTTGAGAGCGATTTGTTGTGTAACAGGAAGGCACCTTGTTGAAAAGAAGGAAAAAAAAGGAGAAAAAAATGGATGCGTTCACCAAAAAAAAATAGCACCCCAAAATAGAAGAAAGAATGGACAAAAGAATGAAAGAAAGAAAAAAAAACCCAACCCTGCACACGAAGCCCTGCCCGGTCGCGGTCACCAGCAGGGCTAGAGGACGTCTTTAACCAAAGAGCTCCTGGGGTAGGTGGGCGGTGGAGGGGTCGGGGGTGTCAGACTGGACATGGTCACACCAAAAAAACACATTTATTGCTGGGGAAAGAGGGGTGGAGAGAGGGATGGGGCAGGTGCCGCAGCGTATTTTGCCAACCACAACCCAAAAGCGAATGGCAAAGCGAATCTCATCCCCCTCCTCCCCAGGACCCCGTTCCCCACCACTGATTTTTTTTCCCCTCCTAACGTTGTTTCTTCTTGTCTTGTCGTGACGTGGTGACGATGGTGGTGGATTCCTGAACCCCATCAAGTAGTATTCAAGGGCTGAAAAGCCAGGAAAGGGGGCCTTGGTTTGGGAAGTGAAAAACACACAGGAAACCAAAAAAAAAAAAGGGAAAAAAAGGAAAAGAAAGGAAAAAAAAAAAAGAAAAGAAAAGAAAAGAAAAGAAAAAAAAAGAGTCAATGCCACAGGCCCTCAAGGATGCAAAGACATTTCTAGTGAGAACCCGAGAATAAAGGCTACCTCACTTGAGTTTTCAATTTTTGTGATTTGAAAATCACGTCTGATACCAAAGATTTTGTTGCCTTGTCTGGTCTGTGCTGGAAACGCCACTTTCCCTGCTCCCCTCGGATGGGGAACCTCCCCAGCCGAGAGCCTCTTGCCACCCTCAGACCCCTTCCCCCAGTCAAGTCCCCAAAGAGCGAGGGAGAAGGCGAGCGAGCGACTCCGGGATGGCAGCGTGGTAGATGAGTGCCTTTTTCTTGTACCAAAGGTGTGTGGCCATTTCTTTGCTCCTCTGCTTTGATCCTAAAGACTCACTGTTACCTCAGCTCTCCAAAGGGATGGATCCTGGCAATTCTTAAAGTCTTTGGGTGTTGGGATGAAGGAAAGAAACCCAACCCTTGTCCTAATTGAAGAGAAAGCATCCCCTGGCCGCCCGCTGCGGGAAAGGTGCTGCTTCCTGGTGTGTGTCCCCTCTCAGATGTCCCTGTGTCCATCCCCCAACCTCGCACAGACCCCAGGGTCACTGAATCCACCCCCTCTTGCACCCTGACCTGGTGTCCTGGTGCCATCCTGCAGGGCATCGCTCCCAGGGAAAGGCTTTGCTCTTTGTCCTTTGTCAGCCCAGCTCGGCACTGGGACCCTGCAGTAGCCCCTAGGGTGAAGACACAGGTTTCATCACAGGGTGTTTCTTCCTTGCTCAGCTCAAACTTAGGCTTCACTTTCCCTTTTTGGTAGCACAGGAAGGGTTCATGGCAAGGCAGGAGCAGTAAAAAGCCTCACTCTGGACTTTCTCCAAGCCCTTCCTTTAGGGAACAGTTTTGAGCTATGAGACCTCTCAGCAGGAACCATTTCCAAGTCCCCAAAGGGACATTTTTTGACTCGCTGAGGGAGATGGGCTGGAGCCGCTCTGCTCCACCACTCAGCTTTAGCAAAAGGCAACAGAAGGACCTGCTGGAGATGCTCTTCCATGGCAACCTGCAGAACGTCTAGTTTAGGGTTGAATTGTACCTACTGGGTTCAGGCACCGGCAGCACCTTTTGAGTGGAACCAAACTTGCCCAGGGACCCTTGCAGGGTCCCCCATTCTGCTGGGCAACCTGGTAGAGCATCCCTGAGCCCATCGTCTCCCCATCCCCATCACCTTCCTGTCCCTCTGTTCCCCCTCCACATGATTGCCTTGGCCAGATCTTGCCCAACCCCATGGAAGCACCATCCTACTTCTACCCGATACCCACATGGCTTGTGATACCAAAGACGTTCTCTATGCAGGAGAAAGCCTTCTTTTCCACCCAGCACAGACCTTACAAGCCTTTGACAATGTTCTCTGAAATACCTCAAAATATTTAATGTATAGTTTATGTGATAAAAAAAAAAAAATTACTTAGCTAGTTTTTGGAATTTGTGACTTGAAGCTTTATACTGTTAAATTATAATTTTGCAGAAGACGGCATGTTCTTATTTCTTTGACGCGTTCAATGGGAGACGTATTGAATGTTAAGGAGATGAAAGCTGGATAGTTTCACGATTAAAAAAAAAAAAGAGAGAGAGAAAGATTAAAAAAAAAGGACCCTTGGAGTTTACAGATTTCATATTTAAACAAGTCCTTTTAAAAAAAAAAATGAGAAAAAAAAAGAAAAACTAATAATGATGACGATACCTTTGCGTTCCGATGTGTTACTTTTCTCTGAGTCATGTCGTACGAGAGTATTTATTATACGTGTTCTGTGTTCAAATGTAATTTAAAGAAGATGAAAAAAAAGACAAAAAAAAAAAAAAGAAGACAAGATGAGAATTTGATTTATGCATGAAAAAAAATATACTCTTTCTTGAAGTAATGTAATAATTATTCGGGGAGGGCGGTGGGGTGGGAGCGGGAGGGGACAAACTGCTTTTTTTGTCCATGAGTTTTTGGTTGATGAGGACTTCTCTGCATGGATTGTGGTTTTTTCCAACTCGCGCAACCACGGGAGAGTCATCGTTTATCCCTTCAGGTTCTTCCTTTGTCTCTTTTCTTCCTTTCCTCACCTTGAAAATTCACGGAATCATGGAATGGTTTGGGTTGGAAGGGACCTTAAAGATCATCCAGATGCAGTGGGGCTGCTCGCAGGACCCCGCAGGGAGGACGGGGTGTATGGCGTGGCCCCGTGCCTGGTGAACAGGGTAAGGGTATCTGGGGTGCGGGACCCCGGCACGCACACCCACCCATCCCACCCGTCACGCCCAACTCCTCATCGTGCTTTGGGTTTAGTTTTTTGGGGTTGTTTTTTTGGCTTTATCCAGCTCTGTGGGTCAAATCCCAAGTGCAGATGAGAGAAGGAGAGACAATCAGCCACCACAACCTGAGCTGGCAAAGCCACGGGGGATTCTCATGCTCTGAGGCAAGGGAAACGGCCACCGGGCACCCAAACCTCCCCACCAAACCTCCATCACCCCCCGTTGTTGCTCCCAAGTCTCCATCCCTTGGGTGACTTCCCAGATCTGTCTCTGCCCGTGCCCTGCATGGAAAGAGGTGGTGAAGATGGTGCTGCATCAATGCCCAACTGGACTCAGGGATGGACGGGAGTGACCTATTTTGGAGGGGTTTTTTCTCCCCATGGATATGGTTTGGGTCAGATGCACCACCCAGCACCCAGTGTTTGCCCCTGCCAGGCTTTTCCGTGCCACCCAGCTCAGCTCTTGCTGCAGGAGGCACCTGCTCTGCTTGAAGGGATAAGAAGATGAGTCCAGCCAGTGGAAGAGGTTCTGGAGAACCCCAGGCCACCAGAAGGTCTCAGGGGACTTTAGAAGGTGTCTGCCTGCCCTGGTCAGCCAGGGGGCTTTCTGCAGTACCCAGAGAGCCCCCACTGGACAGGGCTGCATCCCCTGCTCCTTCCTCCCCGTGCTTCTCCTCATTTCCTTGCTCAAAGACAGGAGGAGAGCAGCAATAAGAAGTCATGTCTGAAGGTCAGGAAAGTGAGGAGGGCCCAGAGGAGACAGTGGTACCTCCTTCTTTCTGCTTCCCCACCATTGTCAGAACTTCTAACTTAAAATGCCAATTCCTCAGACTTCTCCAGTCCCTTCCTCACTCTGTCTTTCACCTCCATTGCTAGAGGTGACCCCAAAACACAGCCCGCTGTGAGGAAAGACATCTCAGCTTCTTCAGGCCCCACCAAAGTGGCCCTGAAAAGCAAAGTAGTTTTTTTTCAATCTATATCTCTTGTCTAAAGTGGAGTCCCTGCAGCCTTTACCTTCTTCATGGTCAGCACTGAGATGATCAATGGTTGTGAGAGACATGGGACCCCCTGACCAAGGACCTGGGTTTTAGGAAGAGGCGATGTTTATTCCAGCAACACCATTCATCTTCTAACCAAACCTCCCGTCCTCTGGGGACGTCTGCATCCTCCCTAATGTCCCATTTCCTCCTCCTAGACCTCCCAGTATGAGAAACTTTGGTGTTTAGAGGCCAAGACCTCATTTCTGACTGCAAGAAGGTCCCGCTACGCTTGGATGCAACCCAGAGTCACAAGTCCTAGAGAACTCAGCTGGTTTCCATCACGGAGCATGAGCCAAGTGGGTTGGGAAACCCTGAAGAAGCCAAGAGCTGAGTGTTCTCCCCTGTCCTTCAGCCTACCAGGACTTGCTGGATCAACCACATGGATCGTCCTGAGCCCTGCCCCATGCTGGATCTGGCCATGCCTGCTGCCCACATCAACCAAAATGCCTTGAGGAGCAACTTGCCACAATACCAAAGAATTTTTTGTTTCCCTGTAGGTAATGACAATCCGAGCTCTCCTAAAGACAATTTTCTCAACTAGGGTTGTCCAAAAAGGGCTTTTTTTGTGCTGTGGGGAGCAGGAGCCAAACCAGAGCCCCATGGGGCACCTGCAAGGGCGGTGGAGAGTGAGAAAGAGGAGAGGACCCAGGATATCCCACTGAGACCTGCAGGTTAAGCCTGGCCATCTTGTGCATCCTTCAGCTGTGGAAGTTTTAGGGGATTGGGATCGTTTAATTACCCTTGCTGACCTTCAGGCACTCTGGTTCTACCTTGGATGGAAGTTTTCCACCCACAGCTTTCGTGATTTGAAACCCACGAACGGGGCAGCGCTGTCCCTGGCCTGCCGTATGAGCAGGAGGAATGTGGGCTCCTAGGGACACCAGGCTGTGTTTTCACCATTATCACTCTGCTATGGCACAGCCAGAGCTGAGCTTTTCCCGCTCTAACGACAGCTCTGCTGACAGGTCATCGGCACAGGGTGGGCAGGGAGTCTGGAAATGACTTTGAAAAAAGAATCATGGAATCATGGAATGGTTTGAGTTGGAAAGGACATTAAAGTCCATCCAGTTCCACCCCCTGCCATGGGCAGGAACACCTCCCACTGGATCAGGGGGCTCCAAGCCCCATCCAACCTGGCCTTGAACGCCTCCAGGGATGGGGCAGCCACCACTTCTCTGGGCAACCTGGGCCAGGGCCTCCCCACCCTCATCAAGAAGAATTTCTTCCTGATGTCCAGTCTCCCCTCTTCCAATTTAAAGCTCCTCATCCTATCAAAAGAAATCACCACTCATCCCTTCTCTTGAGCATCCATAGTCTGGGTGGGGAAGATCATTGGCTCCTTGGTACCTCTCTCCCCAGACGGCTTTGGGCACCGTGAAGGTGCTGCTGGGCTGGGTTGGTTGCTGGCCACCCTCACCACTACCCCACATCCCCATGGTTAAATCAGCACAGTGAGGATGCTGTTGGGCTGGGTTGGCTGCCGGCCACTCTCACCACTGCCCACTGTCTCTGGGGTTAAATCAGCACCGTGAAGATTCTGCTCGGCATGGTTGGCTGCTGATCACCCTCAACATCATCCCATGCCCCCCAGAGTTAGACCGGCACCGTGAAGATGCCACTGGGCTGGGTTGGCTACTGGCACTGCACTAGGTGGCCACTCTCACCACTGCCTTGCATCCTTGGAGTGAAAAGGGCACTGTGAAGATGCTGCTGGGCTGGGTTGGATGCTGGCACAGCGGTTGACCACCCTCACCACCATCCTGTGTCCCCAGAGTTAATTCAGCTCCTTTTCCCTTGTCTCAGAGCACACCCGCAACCGAGACGGCGCTGGCAGCTGCGAAGGGGCTGGATCCACAGATGCTGCCACACAGAGTCCAGTTCCTCTTTCTTTGTTTGGTATTTTGAAGAGAGGAAATTAAAAATACAAAGAACATAATTCAGATTTGGGGGAGTTTTTTTAATGTGGTTTTTTTAATTGCCACCCTTACATTTCTAAAGGATAAAAAGACATCGGCCAGGATTCATCCTGGCCAGGAAGAACTCACAGCCTCGGGTTTGCCATCCAGCCACCTCCACCAAGCATCCCTCATTTCTCTGTACAGCAATAGGTGATGCTTGCCCTTGTCCCACATGTCCAAGGGCCGCATCTCTGCCTTTTTAAATTACTTTTTCCTTCTAATTAAATTGAATTTTTCTTTTTTTTTTTTTTTTGGTTGCTGCTGCTTCATCGTTACTCTCATGGGATAGGTTTTACTCTACAGCGAAATGCAATTGTTACTCCTCCGTGTCTTGCAACAATATTTGTTTAAGCTATTTGCAAACATTTAAAAAAGAAAAAAAAATGATTAAAAAAGAGTCTTATGTGTCAGGCACTTTATCCAAACTGTGCTGTGTGCTCTGGAGTTTGGTCCTTGTTCTTTGCAATGACTTGTGCAGGGGAAGTTCCCAGGAAACTGAACTCCAGCCTGTCAACAGGTTTGAAAAGAGAAAAGAAAAGTAATCTCTATTTGCTCATCCTCTACTGGTCATGACTGTGTTGTATTTCTGCAGCTTTCTGTTTCTTCAATAAATTATTTTCTAGTCATTCACCCCAGCGTACGTGTGGGTGTGTCATGGAATCCTGGAATTGTTTGGGTTGGAAGGGACCTCAAAGCCCAGCCAGTTCCAGCCCCTGCCACGGGCAAGGACACCTCCCACTGGATCAGGGGGCTCCAAGCCCCATCCAGCCTGGCCTTGAACACCTCCAGGGATGGGGCAGCCACCACTGCTCTGGGCACCCTGGGCCAGGGCCTCCCCACCCTCACAGCAAAATATTTCTCCCCAAGATCTCATCTCAGTCTCCCCTCTTGCAGCTCAAAACCATTCCTCCTCACCCTGTCCCTCCACTCCCTGATCCAGAGCCCCTCCCCAGCTTTCCTGGAGCCCCTTTCATCACTGGGAGCTGCTTTAAGGTCTCCCTGGAGCCTTCTCTTTTCCAGGCTGAACAACCCCAACTCTCCCAGCCTGGCCTCGTACAGGAGCTGCTCCAGCCCTCGCATCATCTCTGTGGCCTCCTCTGGACTCACTCCAACAGCTCCAGGTCCTTCCTGTGCTCAGGATTCCAGAACTGGACCCAGGGCTCCAGGTGGGGTCTCCCCAGAGCGGAGCAGAGGGGCAGAACCCCCTCCCTCCCCCTCTGCTCCCTCTGCTCTGGGTGCAGCCCAGGACACTGTTGGTTTCTGGGCTGTGAGCGCTCGTTGCCGGCTCACGTTGAGCTTCTCATCACCCAGCACCCCAAGTCCTTCTCCTTATGGCTGCTCCCAATCCATTCTCCACCCACCTTGGTTTGTGCTTGGGATTGCCCTGACGCAGATGCAGGACGTTGCTCTTGGCCTTGAGCTTCATGAGGTTTGCACAGCCCCACCTCTCCAACGTGTCCATGTCCCTTTGGATGCTATGCCTTCCCTCCACTGTGTCAGCTGTGGCACAGCGTGGTGTCATCGACAGATGTGCTGAGGGTACCCTCAACAAGGACGTTAAACAACACCAGTCCCAATACCAACCCCCAAGGAACATCACTCACTACCAGTCTCCGCTTGGACATTGAGCTGTTGATGACAACTCTTCGAGCGTGACCATCCAGCCAATCCCATGTCGCGTGGGGATGCTGGTGGGTCAGTTCCTTCCCTTCCCTGGGAACTGCTCAGGCAGGAGGAAGGCAGCTTGGGAGGAGAAGCCCCATTCAACAGCCTCAACACCTCTCCCTAGACCTGGCCTGAGACAAGCAGATCCGGGACTCGTACCCAGGCAGCTGGGAAAGTTTTCTCCACCCAGTTTTCCACATGAGGTGAGAGATTTCCCAGAGGGAGCCTCAGATACTTGTAGTTCTTGGCATCATCCAGCGTCATCTGGCCAGAGCCCAAAGTTCTCCCAAAACTGGTGCAGATGAGGCCAAAGCACTTGTTAACAAACTCATCGAGTCACCCCTGCTGCAGGCAGGTCCAAGCCTCCTTGGCTGATTTAATTATTTACTTTTTTACCCAAATATCTTTGTCCTCACCGTGGCACAAGTGCTGGCAGGAGGCAAAGAGTTGGTGGCACACACCGAGGGACCTTTCTGTGCAGCTTTCTCCCTTGGTGACATAGCAGAGATTTGTAGGAACAGAGAGAAAAGCTAAAACCCTTTCATTTAAAAAATAAAAACAATTAAAAGGGTGGTGTGGTCACCAGTCAGTTGTTCACACATGACTTCTCCAGCATGCATTGGCAATGTCCCCACAGCGTGGCTCTGCAGGACATGTTCTCCCATGCCTGCTGGGCAGAGGTGACGCAGGGCACCCTGATGCTTTGCCCTCCCTAGAAAAGTCCTTTCCAGGGCTTTGCAGCAACCAGGCCACGGCCACAAGCTGTCCCCAAAGATGGGGACGTCAGTCCTGGCTTCTGTGGAGACAAGGCATGGCACATAGACACCACTGCTGTGTGCACCTCGTGCAGGGATGGCAAAGACAAGGAGGTGAAGATGGCAGGGAGCGATGAGGAGAGGCTGGAAGAAGCCAGGCTGGTGTGGCTGGAGAAGAAAAACCTGCAGGTAATCAATCATCCATAGATCCTCCTCCAGAAAACTGGGTCAATGCATGTGAAAGCCACAGGTGCTGGATCCAGCCCTGCATGGGGATGATGTGAAGCTCTGCCCTGGGCTTCTTACACTTGGGAGAACCAAACAAGGGTCTTCGTGCAGGGAGTGAGCAGGGGCAAGGGCTGCACCCACCATCCAGCCCCACTGTTGGTCCTGCATTAGGACATCTTATTAATTCAGAGGTGGAATGATGAGCCCGGGGCAGCAGAGTTGCTGTTTGTGGGTCCAGTCTGGAGCAGGATCAGCCTCAGGCAGGAGGAAGTCCCAACTCTGAGGGGGTTCAGCAGAGGAATGGGCCTGGGTAGCCAGGGAGTCGCAGGGCGAGCAGAGGTCGGTGGGTTTCATAGCTTCACAGGCTCCTGCAAAGCCCTTGCACATGTTGTGTGGGGGAGATGGAGCTGCTGGTGGGACATGTCTCAGGGCTCAGCTCCCAGAACAGGAGCCCCCAAGGCTGGGCCAGCCCCTCTGCAGCCACAGGGCTGCCCACCCCTCAAAAGCATCCAAATAAGAGTAAAAAAATGCCCACAAAAGGAGGGACCTGATTCTGGACCTTGATGGCACCTTCTCTGCCCCACCACGGTGGGAGGTTGATACTGGCCAGGGAAGCTACGCCAAGGGGCTGGGGAGGGAGGACAAAGCCGGGGTGGTCTCTGGGTGCAGCAGACCCGGGGCAGCTCTGCGGGTGCCCCCGGCACGCAGGCTGGCCCCGCGGGTGATGAGGCTGGCGTAGCCCTCCTGGTGGGAGAAGGCGTAGCTGGAGCGGCGGTGGAAGGAGCTGCGAGGGACGTGGGCACGCAGCTCCACTGGGGGCTCCGGCTCCTGCCTGGCCTTCAGGCAGATCTTCTGGAAGGAGATGGGAAAATCAGGGCTGTGGCCACCACCCAAGCAAGCCCTCACTCCAAGGGGGGACACACAAAGCTGAGCAGGGTCGCCTGCCACTGAGTAACAGTTTGGTTCCCAGCTCCACCATGACCTAAGTTACTCAAGGACGCTCATGGGGGTCTTCAAAGCTCTTGGTGCTCTGGAACACAATCTCAACCCCTGCTCTCATCTGGGTCCTCTTTGTACCACCATCAGGTACGATCCACAGCCCCAATGGGGGTGAGATGTACCAAAGCTGAGCATGGTACCAAGCCCTATGCCAGACCCTGATGTCTCCTAAGCAGCAGCTCCAGGGAGGGGAGTCCTGGAGGGCTATTCCTCACAGCGGCCAAAGCAGAGTCCTTGCAAGAGCTGAAGTAGTTCTCTTGCTTCAGAGCCTCCTGTTGGGCCATGATGTGGGGAGAGGGGTCCTTGAACCAGACTGGGACACCAATGTCATGAGAGACCACCACCAGCTGAGTGGTGCCACCAAGGAGAGGTGACATCCCGCCACTACAGCCCAGGAAGTGGCTTCCCTTGGGATACCTCACCGTTCCCATCACCAGAAGCGCCCTGGCCAGCCCCAGGCACCGATGCCAGCAGAAGGCAAACCCCTCCCTAAGCCACCTCCTGCAAAGTCCTCACATGCTGGATGGTGGTTTTGCCCATGATGGTGCAGTACAAGCGGACAGTGAGTGAGGGGATGGTGTTCACCACCAGGGACAGCAGGACCACAAGCAGGACATAGGGGTCAGTCAGGGCGTTCCGGCTGGCACCTGTCAACAGAAGATGTTGGTGAATGATGTAGAGAAGGTGGAGAGGACAGAGGGAGCAACTATTGGGGGACAGACCCCCACCCACAAAGGTGTTGAGGGGCCTAAAGAGGAGATGGCTTCTAAATTGGTGGCAAAAATCAAGACAGCACAATCGAGAAGTGGCAATGAAGAGGTGATATACAAGGTGGGAAGCAGCTCATTGCACCAAGCACGGGCTGGGCTCACCTAACCTGGGGAAGGGAAGGACCATGGGGTGCCCTGGGGCATCTCACCTGGAAAACTGAAGACAGCGGGGGCTATCCTGAAGGCTTCGATGCTTTGGGTCAGGAAGGAGAAGAGGCAGAAGAGCAGCAGACTGGCTGTGATCATCAGGAAGGACAATGCTGTCCAGAACTTGGTGTCCAGGATGATCTCCAGGAGCAAATTGAGAGCACACAGAGGCTGTGAGGACCCTCTTCGATACAGCCACTCAACCCTAATTCTACCTCTGCTGCAAGGTAGATTGTCCCCAACCACAAAGCCACTGAGCATCATGTCAGAGAGCCCAGCCAGAATGAGCCCACCTGTGATCCCTGAATATCTTCCTCGGTGCCAAGATGGGGAAGGACAGACCAGTACCCACCTCCATGAGGACAGACAGCAGTGCCGACGTAGCCACTGTGACAGCGAAGGACTCGTAGTCACCAACAACCCTGCTGCCAACGCGGTCCTCGAAGGCCCAGAGTGCGATGTAGAAGCTGGCGAGCGAGGTGCTGACCCCGTGCAGGAGGGTGATGCCGAAGACACGGTAGTTGAAGAGCTCATCTTGCTGTCCGATCACATAGAGCTCAGGGAACTCCAGGCTCTTCTTGGCGCTCACGTCCTGCCAGGAGGGGGCTGAGCATCATCCTCCCCACCCACAGCAGGGAGCAGGATTGGGCCACCCCACCCAACACACTCTTCAGGAAAGCTGCAGTGAGTCCCTCCACCCGCTTGCTCTGGGGTGATGCAGAACAAAGGAACCAGTGGTGACCCATGGGTGCCCATTGACCTGCTTGGTACCATGTGCCAGTGCAAAGACCCATGCAGACGGGGTGCAACGGCCGCTGGGCTGGTTGGCACCCACCGAGGATGCAGCTTCCAGGCACAGGGGGTGGGTGCAGCCTGGGGAACACATACCTGCTCCAGAAGACCCACGGACAGCACGGGATAGGCAGTGTAGAAAATGTTATAGAGTGCAAGGAACCAACCCTCATACAGAGGCTACAAGGGAGAATAAAGCAGCTGTGAGCACATCCCTCTGGGGTCAGCACTGGTGAGGCCACACCTTGAATCTTGGGTTCAGTTTGGGGCCCCTTGGTACAAGAAGGACACTGAGGGGCCGGAGCGTGTGCAGAGAAGGGAACGGAACTGGGGAAGGGTGTTCTGGGAGCAGCTGAAGGACCTGGGGCTGTTTAGGCTGGAGAAGAGGAGGTTGAGGGGAGACCTCACCGCTCTCTGCAGCGCCTGAAAGGAGGTTGTGGGGAGGTGGGTGCTGGGCTCTGCTCCCAAGTAAGTGATGGGATGAGAGGAAATGGCCTCAGGTTGTGCCAGGGGAGGCTTAGGTTGGATATCAAGAAAAATTTCTACATGGAAAGGGTTTTCAGGCTCTGGAAGGGACTGCCCAGGGCAGCGGTGGAGTCACCATCCCTGCAGGTGTTCAGAAATGGGCAGAAAAGGTGCCAGCTTAATGCACATGGGATCTTTCCCTACATCTGTCTGAGACTGTGCTCAGGCTCACAAGGACATCCCAGACCTCCCCAGGGTGCCTTTCCCAATCCAGCCAGGTCACCAGATGCATCTCAGCTGGGCAGCCCCAAAAACTTGGACAGCCCAACACCAGAGCAAGGAAGAAAGGGCACCAGGGCAGCGATGTGTCCCATTGCCCATCGTGTAGTATGTGAGACCCCCATGGGGTCCTCAGCAAGGGATGCAACCCTGGTGCAAACCTCCATGGGATGGATGTGACCCCTGCTCCCAGCAGCATCCCTCACCTGAGCAGTGAACCCGCTGTGAAAAGCGAACCAGACCTGGGCCATGAGGCCAGCAAAGGTCTTGTAGAAGAAGTAGCGGAGGAACTTGCAGATCCGCAGATACGCCCAGCGGCCATGGACGAGCAGGAGGCGCTGGAGGTAGGAGAACTGTGCCAGGGCGTAATCGCTGCACTGCACGGCTTGCATGCCCTCCAGCCCGCTGATGCCCACACCAATGTCTGCGGCTGCAGAGGACAGGAGGGCGTGAGATGTGGGTGAGGATGTTTTTGGGGAGGTGGGTGCTTGGTTTCCCTGTGGCTCACCTCCACGAGTGATGGGCAAAGGGAAGAAGCTCCCTCCATCACTTGCCATGGCTGTGGGAGTGACACGGTTGGACATGAGAATAGCGCAGCCCGATGTCAGGGCTGCTGGAGTGGACAAGGAGGTCTCTGCCAGCTGCCCACGTTGGGGCTTGAAGTCACACCAAGTTTCATCCCCATTGCTAAGGCAAGTGGTCCACCCTGCTCCTGTCCTAGGCTGGTCCTGTGCTTCTGGCTCCCCTCCCAGTAGAGCAACGTGAGGAACTGGGTTGAGGGTTCCCCTCTCAGCTCCTCACCTCAAAGGAGAGGGTGAGGTGGTGGAGATGGCAGATGGGGCATCACCACTCCCCACCAGCGAGACGCACCAGCTGAAACCCACGCTCCTCCCTGCCCTGAGCCTCACTTTTGATCATGTTGACATCGTTGGCCCCATCCCCGATGGCCAGTGTGATGGCTTTCTTGTGCTTCTTCACCAGCTGCACGATGAGGGCTTTCTGCTTGGGGGTCACCCTACAGCAGATCACTGCCTGGCAGCTGGTGGCCAGCTCCACGAAGGCCTTCTCCACCAGACTGCCCTGCTCCGGCGCGCCCTTAGCCCTGTAGCAAGGCAGTCGTTGCCACAGCCGCCCCTTCTTCTCCTTCAGGACCTCTCCCGTGTGGAGGATTTTGTCCTTAGGGGAGAACAAACACAGCTGGGACCTCACCCACAGCCTTCATAGCATGGGGGCCCCCAGGTACCCAACAATCCTCTTCAATCATGTAGGTGCTACAAAAAAGTGACCCCAGTTTTCTCCAAGATCATCACGCAGCAGGTGCTGTGATCACGAGACCAGTTTGTCCCAGTATGACCAGAAGAGCATGTGGGTACCTGCCAGCCTGTGTCATCCCAGAAAAATCATAGAATTGTTAAGGTTGGAAGAGACCTCTAAGATCATCCAGTCTGACTGGACTGGATGAAAAGCCCGGTCAGGCAGGTGTGGTCAAAGCTCACCAACACCAAATGATTGGTGCAAGGTTGTCCCCTTTCCTACTCTTCATTCCCCAGCCCAAAAATGTGCTTTTCCAACCCCTTGGGCAGGAGGAGCATCACTTCCTCCACGTGCTGGTGCCACCCAGGACTTCGACAATACCAGGGCAGAAACAGTGATCTGCCAGCTCAGGCAGGGAGCAGAGAAGAGCATCCAAGTGCCACCTTACCAGGAAGTCCCCACTGATGATGAGAGCTCTCTTCTTGTGGCACAAAGACTCTGGGCACTGCTGGAAGAGGTGGCCGCTGCACAGGGCTTCTCCACTGCCTCTGAGGTGGTTGGTGCTCACCCAGTAAGCCTCGAGGAGCTCACTGTGTGAGGAAGGGCTGGTTGGAGCTGAGCTGGAGACACTGGGTCAACTGGCTTCGACTGAGACCTTCAACTCGAACCCAGCTCCAGGGAGATGGGACTGGTACCAGTAGTGGCAAGAGTGGGGACAAAGAGGATGCTCAAAAGTCAAAGTCAACCTCAGTCCCAGTGCTTCAGAAGCTGGAGAGACAGCTTGAGCACTTTCTGGTCAAAGCCTGCCAAGGAGGAGAAGGTTGGAGGGGCAGAAACTGATGGGGAGGCTTGGAAAAACATCGGCAGATGAGGGTCATGGACATCCAGGCTGGGACAGGGAAGGAAAAGCATCTCCAGCTGACTCAAACTGTACCCACTATGCAAAGGTTCCTGTGCCCTCAAGTGAACAGCAGGGACAACAATGTCCTGAACCAGGAGGTCACAATTCCTCACCTGATCTCCTTCTCCTCCAGGATGTCCATATCGTCCGTGAGCAGCTTGCACGCGTAGCCAATGTTCATTGCGGTCTCTGCAACACGCAGGTATCAATGGCCGATGGCCATGCGGTGCTGTCCAACAGCCCTTGGTGGGCAGCAGCTCTGTGCCATTGCACAAATGGCTTCCCCTGCCTCAGTTTCCCCGTGGGTGACAGGGTCTGTGGGACATGTTATGTTAAAGGGAAGAGCAGAACCTGGTTGTTGCTCACTCCCAGGGTTACTTCTCTGGTCCTGGTTAGGGGAGAAGCCGCACTGTGTTGGTGGGGTCTGGAGTTGCCTCTACTGACCTTGTTTGTCTCCTGTCAGCACCCACACTTTAATATTGCCCAGTTTCAGCAGCTGGATGGTCTCAGGAACTCCATCTTGCAACTTGTCCTCAATGGCCGTGGCCCCAAGCAGCTGGAAGGAGGTAAGGTGGTGTCATGACATGGAGTAGGGCAAGATACAGAGGTGGGAATCCCCCCTGGATCAAGACAGGTGGACACGACCTGACCGATATCTAAGCCATTGTCTACTGGTATGTCACAAAGTCACTCTTGGAGGCGGACACCACCTGCCCTCCCACTTATGGGATGAGTGTTGGGTTGGACATTTCACCACCTCATCCCAAGAGCTGAACCCCACACTCCTGCCCACTGTGGAGCCGGTGCAGCCAGTTCCTCCTAAACCCCAGCCTCATCCCACCTGCAGGTTCTGCTCCATCTCCTCGTACAGCTTGTCCAGCTCCCGCGCGCGGTCCTGCAGCAGGACGCTGGCCTCATGGTGCCTCCTGCTCCACATGGTGTACTCAGCCTCGCTCACCTCCTTGCAGGCCACGCACAAAGTCCTCAGTGTCTCCTCTGCAAAGCGCTGCAAAAATAGGACATCAGGTCTCCCTTCCCTTCACCAGGATGACTCTCGTGGTGGGGCAGGACATCAACCACGTTGCTCCCATGGGCAGAGCCAGAGACCCTCCAGGATCTGAGGGTGTCCTCTGGGCTCTGACTCCCTCCCCCCACCCTACAGCATCCCCATGAGCATCCTTGAGATGCACATGGTCCATGAAGAACACCAAAGGTGGGTTTGATGCCCTCTTAGCCCCTGTCCCATGTGCAGGTGAGGCTCCTAGAGCAGAAGGAAGGAAGGAGGAGGTCAATCCTGAAGCCAGAAGAAGAAAGAGCAGATGGGGGCTCCAGGATACCCAGCCCAAAGCCAACAGCAGGAAGATCAGCCCTTTGTGCCCCTGGCTGGTGGGGGACTCACATCCAGCGCCATCTCAGTGAAGGTCTCATTTGTCCCTCGCCTCTGAAGTCTCTCCAGGATAACCGTGTCGGCCCCCTTGGTGTAGAGCCGGATCGTACCCTGGGGGTCTCGCACTGGGAGGGAGGGGGAGGACAGGTAAGGCACCCACAGATGGCTCCTGCTCATCGCTGTCCCCGTGCAGTTGCCAGGCTGCAGAAGGCACCACAGGGTGCTTGTCTGCCTGCGGTCGTAAGAAGCACAGGGACTTCCCCTGATCCACACCAACACAAGGCAGGATCAGGCTTCAAGGACTGTCAGTCCCTCGCACACCTCCTCTGAGCCCCTGATTTGCTCCCTCTCTCGGCTGCTCAAACCCGTCTCAGTTGCCTTAATCAAGGTATCAGGGTGACCAAAACTGCAGGGATGACCAGGACAATCCTCAGAATTCCATGGTTGGAAAAGACCTTTGAGATCATCGAGTCCAACCGTACCTGCCCACTACTAAACCAGATCCCTGAGCACCTCAGCTGCCCGGCTTTTAAACACCACCAGGGATGGTGACTTAGGAGTCCCTGTGCCAATTGCAGCCACCCCAGCGCCAACCCTTGTAGGGCTGAGTATGGAAGAGACCCTCCATGTTCTTGGAGGGTCCCCCTGAGATACCCAGTCCCTCTCACCCAGGACAGACATTCTCTTGCGATCGCTGTTGAAGTCCAGCATGGCCAGAACTTTGTACGTCCTCTTCCTCCCCAGCTCACTGACGGTGATGGTGTCTTGTGTTCGGGCCAGAAAGACGTACCCCAAGTTCCTGGCAGCCAACACCAGTGCTTCTTCGTCTGGTGAAGCTGCCTGATAAACCAGCTGGTCTGCAGAAGAGGAGCAGGAGTTGGACAAGGAGACGCCCACCCAAGCAACTCTTGGGCATCTGAAACACTCTATTCTTGCCCAGCACCAACATCATCTATGGAGACCATGAAGACCAAGCCACCAGGCTAGGGAAACTCAGTTCTATTTGTCTCTTCTGCTCATTGCCCCAGGCAGAACAAGTGCCCAGAGAGGGATGGGTTATCCCTGTGTTTCTGTTCCAACTAATTCACTTTAAAACAAACCCAAACGTACATGTCCATGATGCTAGGACGGTGGCCCAAAGCATTCCCTCCCAGCTGGGCAATGGAAAAGCCATCACGGACCCGGTGCCCTGAACAGCAGCTCAGCCCTGCTCCGTCAGCCACGGCCAACTCACCGCCGTTCTCCTCCACCATGACGGTGTGGCAGAGGGCCAGCAGCCTCAGGAACTCCCTCAGCACGGGGTCCCTGTCCCGCCAGGCGGCTTCCAGCAGCTTCATGTTGCAAAAGTCCATCTTCTTCTTTCCATGGTGCTTCCAGGTCAAGCCCTGCAAGAGGCACGGGCAGGCTGCAGGCACCGAGCACGTGCCTGCGCACCAGGGGTGCTGCTGGGTTGCAACACAGCTACGCTGTGCTGGTGTGGGCTGGCTCAGAGTCTGACAGCTGAGCTCTGCATCGCCTACACCGACCGTTGATCAGGATCCTTGAGGTCAGAGAAGACCTCCAGCCCAACACCACCATCCCTACTAAACCATGTCCTGAAGTGCCACGTCTACATGGTTTTTGAACCCCTCCAGGGATGGAGGCTCCACCACTTCCAAGGGGGAGGGTGAATACAAAAAAGTTGGGAATAAAAAAAAGTAAAAATCACAATGGCATTATTTAATAAACCAAGCTCCTGTGTTCTGGCAGCTGAGGACCAGTCAGCTCACCAGCCCAAGGAAAGACGTGCTGCTGTCTTACAGCACGGGACCCCCATGCTGTCCCATGCATTGTGCCAAAAACATTACACCCATAGGATGAGGAGGAAGGGGTTTCAGCTGCAAGAGGGGAGATTGAGCTGAGATCTTGGGGAGAAATGTTTTGCTGTGAGGGTGGGGAGGCCCTGGCCCAGGGTGCCCAGAGCAGTGGTGGCTGCCCCATCCCTGGAGGTGTTCAAGGCCAGGTTGGATGGGGCTTGGAGCCCCCTGATGCAGTGGGAGGTGTCCCTGCCCATGGCAGGGGGTGGCACTGGGTGGGCTTTGAGGTCCCTTCCAACCCAAACCATTCCAGGATTCTGTGACTGTAAACAAGCTGTGCCCAAAATGAAAAAGCTGGCCCCGCTGCCGTGCTACGTCTTTGGCCACCATGAGGAGCAGCATCTGGCCCCGTGTTACACAGGAGAGGGGAGTTACGCACCGATGAGTGTTTGTTCTCATGGCCTGTGCCTGTACCTGCCAAAACAAAATTAATTCCATTATTAGAGAGCCAGCAGGGAGCATCACTAACAGGGGCTTCCAGTAGATTCTCTATCAAAAACTGCTGCTCTGCTGGCCAAAAGTCTGCCAAAAGGGTTTTGGTTTTCAACATCTGCTCACTTTTCAAGTGTGTTAGGATGTCCAGGTTGGACTTTATTTGGTTCTTGGCCCGTTCAGACTTCTGACATGTCTTTAATGTTAAAATTTCAGTTCTAGTGTTCACCCTCATTTCGTGGGAGCCTCCGCAGTTGGCCAGAGTGGTGGGATTACAGCGATGCTGCTGGCACAGAGGTGCAACCTGATACATCAGGCAGGGGAAGCTGAGGTTATTCCTGCTTAAAAACTCTCCTAGTTTTTTTTTTTTCCCTCCTGTTTGTGTGTCTCAAGTGACTGAACTTATCTCAGGAAAAAGGAGCTCCGTGCCAGTGCTCTGGCCTGTCCTGCTCAATTCCAGTTGCCAAGCACCGAGAGAGCTCCCAGAACCCAGATGAGTGAGGATAGAAATAAGAGACAGAAGGAATTGTTGCAAGAGCTGGAGCCCCTCTGCTCTGAGGCCAGGCTGGGAGAGTTGGGGTTGTTCAGCCTGGAGAAGAGACCTTAGAGCATCTCCCAGTGCTGAAAGGGGCTCCAGGAAAGCTGGGGAGGGGCTCTGGATCAGGGAGGGCAGGGAGAGGATGAGGGGAACGGTTTTGAGCTGCAAGAGGGGAGATTGAGATGAGATCTTAGGGAGAAATGTTTTGCTGTGAGGGTGGGGAGGCCCTGGCCCAGGGTGCCCAGAGCAGTGGTGGCTGCCCCATCCCTGGAGGTGTTCCAGGCCAGGTTGGATGGGGCTTGGAGCCCCCTGATGCAGTGGGAGGTGTCCCTGCCCATGGCAGGGGGTGGCACTGGGTGGACTCTAAGACCTCTTGTGACCTAACCACCAAGATCCATCCATGTGCCCCAGGGTCCCTAGCAAGCCAGGAGAAGTGGAAAGAACCACTTCAAGATCTCCCTAACTCATGAGTCCCTAGGAACTTGCTTCCACTCAACGTTACCATAGATGGTCCCGTTGATGCAGCATTTCTTGAAGCTCATAACGTTCTGTGTCAAGGTGCCGGTCTTGTCAGAGAAGATGTATTCGATCTGGCCAAGCTGATCATTGAGGCTGGTGCTTCTGGCTTTTGCTGGAATGTCCTTGGCTGCGTAATACATTTCCAGATCCCAGTTGATAAAACAGCTGTTCACCAGGTAGATGAATTCAAACCTAGGGGTCAGGTAGCAGAAGAATTAATGTTGGGGAAGGAGTTTGTGTCTTACAGTCCAGGGGCACTTGGGGGTCTGGTGCAGGAGGAAAGGGCAGAGGGGAACTCCTCACGTGGATTCTATTTCTCTGAGCATGGGGGAAGCAAGAGGGTTCTCGTTATTCATGGTCAGGTTTCCAGAAGGCTCGCCACACTGGACTGGGAGCCCACTGGGTCTCAGGCAACCAGGCTCCTCTCTGGAAATCTGGCCCTTGAGGTCAAAATTCCTGGAACTGAGTATCTGGGGAAGGGCCAAAATCTTGGAAACTGTTTCTTCCAGCCCAAATTGTGATAATTGCCTCCTCACAATCACAGCCATGGAATCGTTTGAGTTGGAAGGGACCTCAAAGGCCATCCAGTTCCAACCCCCTGCCATGTGCAGGGACACCTCCCACTGGACCAGGGGGCTCCAAGCCCCATCCAACCTGGCCTTGAACACCTCCAGGGATGGGGCAGCCACCCCTGCTCTGGGCACCCTAGGTCAGGGCCTCCCTACCCTCATTGTGAACAATTTCTTCCTAATGTCCAATCTCAGTCTCCCCCTTCCAATTTAAAGTCATTCCCTCTTGTTCTGCCACTCCAGATCCTTGCAAAAAGTTCCTCCCCCGTTTTCTTGCAGCACCTTTCAGGTACTGGAAAGTACCATGGTCATGGCCATCTCTTCCCTGCTCTGCTCCTGCTCTGTGGGAAAACACTGCCTTCATCATCCTCAGCCTGTCCACGGTTTCCAACATCAAGACGTGTCTTTGCACCTCTTCTCTGCCTTTCCTCCAAGATCTCAAAGCCCATCATCATCATCAACCCCCATCCATCCTTACCTTCTTATGGCTAAGGGAACATATCAGAATGACTTGTTCAAGGTCACAGCTGGATCTTTTGTGCAACCCCACTTTGTGGCTGCAAATCAAGGTGTGAGGTGATGGCCAAGGGTGGGGAGCAGGGTACGGATCTCTGAGCAGCCAGCTCTGTTGTTCTTACGTTATATACATGGACATGGGTATGATGACGCTCAGGAGGATGGTGAAGCCCCAGAAGTTGAAGAATCCCTGCTGGGCAGGGGTTGTGTGCTTGTAGAGAGCTGAGAGGTAGCTGTGCTTCTGCTGGAACGTCCTGGCCCAGAAGCCAGAGGCAACAGCGAGGCACAGCGACGTGACCAACAGCACCAGGAAGATCTGAGATGGGGAGCCAAGAGGAGAATGTCCCATCACACAGAGCCCACCAGACCCTTTTCTAGGATCAACCATTGCCCATTCCAGACTGTCTCATTTAGCTGTGAACCTGCAGAGAAGTGCCCTTGTGCCTGAAACTCCTTCTCAGAGCTTATCCTGGGCAGAGATGAAGGATCATGGCACTTATTTCAACTTGACACATCTACAACACGTGCAGAGCTTTCCCACCCTCCTAATTGCCTTGGCCACCATCTCCCTGGGCTGGGGGTGTCCTGCAGCCTTCGTGCTAAAGTTAACGGCAGGCAGAGGAGTGCTGGTGGCCAACCTGAAAAGTGGTGACACTCAACCACCAGGAACCAGAACAAGAGCCATGCAGTTCACTGTTACGACCACCACGCTGCTTTGCTTCCCATGGAGGAAAGGTTCCTCCTTCCCCCATGCTCTATCTACTCCGTCTTGAGCCACAGCCTGCAGGTCCCTCAGCACAAACCACCTGCACGGATGAGTAAAGCAGGCCAGGAGGGACTGGTGATCCTGAATACTCTGGCTCCCTGGCCCAAGGGGCCGCTCGGCAGCTGAGGACTCAGAGCTGCCAGGGTTTAAGCAGCACAGCCACCACTCAGACTGCCCCAGACCAGGCAGCTGCCACTCCCTGAGAACATCACTTGGTATTTGCCCATAAATTGTTGGACTCAAGATAATTTGAGCAAAATATTACAAGCTTAAGAAACTCAGCATCACCCAAGCAAGGAGCTTCTCATGAGAAGGCTCGTGAGCAACGCCAGGAGAGCAGTGGACGAGGGCAGGAGGTGTTTGCACCACACTCACTGTGATCACCAGCCGGTCCATCATGCGGTCCAGCTTGGTTTTCTTCCGCTTGATTTTTCCACAGTTCCTCATAATTTTTGAATCAAATCCTGGACGAGAAACATTTTAGAAGTGAGAATGCAAATCCACGGCCCCCAGGAGGCTGACTTGCAGTGAAACGATGCTGTTTTCCTTCATAACATCTTCCCATCTCTGGCGACTTCAGAGGGACTTCAGTGGTTAATCAAGGCCTGTCTACACGTGTGGGGAACTGCTGCGTACACCAGATTTTACCCACAATGGATCTGACCCCAATCCTCTACCCACAGCTACCCATGGCCAAGCTCTCAGCTGCACCGAGACAACCGTGCAGGACACAAAGTGGATCCAGGACACCATGCAGCCAAAATACAACCTGGGATAAGCAGATCATGGAATCACAGAATGCCCTGACTTGGAAGGGACCCACAAACATCATCGAGTCCAACTCCTGTCCCTGCACAGGACACCCCAACACTCACACCATGGGGCTGAGGGTGTTGTCCAAATGCCTCTGGAATATTGTCAGGCTGTGACTGATTCCCTGGGAGCTGTTGCAGTGCTCCACCACCCGCTGGGGGAAAATGTTTGGTGCCACCACATCATCCACCTGCCAGCAAGCCCAACATCGGCAAAGCTTGGGACAAACTTATGAGGGCTTGTTTACGGCAAGACTTCTCACTTTGTATCAGCTGACAGTGGGATCTGCTGATAATGGAAATGCTTGGACATCTAAAAAACCCCAGGGACTCTATTTTGTGCCTTTCCTGCTCTGCGCCTGGGCACTCACCTGCGTAGATGACCAAGCCGTAGCAAATGTCGGTGTTGCGAATCTTGCAGCCTCGCAGCAAGATCCTTTCGCTGTCGAGCGAGTGGGTCTCGCCTCTCCACTCCAGCGTGCCGGTGAAGCTGTGCATGCGGCTGTTGGGCTCCTCACAGGTCACTCTCCCTTGAGCAGAGGGCACGGTTCACATAATGGCTTTCGGGGGAAAGGAGAGGTCCTTCTCTCTCCAACCACCACCACGCTTACCCCCTCCAAAGAAGGGTGCTGGGGGCTTCTCAGGGGAGATTTAGGTTTTGCAGGTGCAGTTGGGGTATGGATGGGTCAGATTAAGGTCAGGCTAAGCTGGAGGGTCACCCTGTTGTTGCTGGGAGGGTGCTCAGTCCAGGATCCACGCAATTGGACAAGGTATAAACACAACCCATCTCACCCCCAGAGCCTCCGAGGAGGGACTCTGTACCCCACAGAGGAGTAAAGGGGGGAAAATCCAGGGTCTGAGCTAAGACCTGGGAGCCAAGCACTTGATTCCGGTGGGAAAACCAAGATCCAGCACAGGGGTGAGGTGTACAGCCCTGATGGACCCATCACAGAGCCACCCTCTGGGAAGGGCCTCCACACAAGGTCTTCTGGCACGAACCACCCTCCAGCCTCGCTGGGTGGTTACGGCTGATGGCACTGAGTACCCAAGGCGACAGAGACCTCCGGAGGCAGAACCAATCCCATCCCGGTGCCATGGCTGCACCCTGGCCCACCCAGACTCACCATCAAAGGTAGCCAAGCCCTCCTCGCTCACCAGCTCCTGGTGGGTGACCAGAAGGGCTTGTCTGAACTTCAGATTCGTTTCCCTGCAAAGAAGAGCCAGGGAAGGGAAAATAAAACAATGCTACAGGGTGACAGAGCTGTTAATTCTGCTGTCAGACCCTAGGGACAGAGATGGCCATTAATTATCGGGTGATTACATGAGTGATGGCAACAAAAGGCGAGATAAGGACCTATCATGCCAGACATCGAGCACTCATGCAGGGAGGAAGCTCTGGCCCGGAGACCCTGCCATTAAATCATCCTGCAGGCAGAGGTGGGAGGGAGCTGAGAGATGGAGAGAGATGCTCAAGGTCACCAGCTGCTCTGTGGAAGCCTCAAAAGTGATTTTGGCTTCTCCTTTTTAAAATTTGGAGCTCATATCCCATTTCTGGGCTGTCTGTAGATTTAGATTTTGGAGGATCTACTCCTCTCTTGTGAGACCTCGCCTGAAGTATTGTGTTCAGTTCTGGAATCCTCAACATAAGAAGGAGATGGAACTGTTGGAATGGGTCCAGAGGAGGCCATGGAGATGATCAAAGGGCGGAAGCACCTCTGCTATGAGGACAGGTTGAGAGAGTTGGGGTTGTTCAGCCTGGAGAAGAGAAGGCTCTGGGGAGACCTTAGAGCAGCTCCCAGTGCTGAAAGGGGCTCCAGGAAAGCTGGGGAGGGATGTTTTACAAGGGCCTGGAATGGTTTTAAACTGGAAGGGGAAGATTTAGATTGGACATTAGGAGGAAATTCTTCACACTGAGGGTAGGGAGGCCCTGGCCCAGGTTGCCCAGAGCAGTGGTGGCTGCTCCATCCCTGGAGGTGTTCAAGGCCAGGTTGGATGGGGCTTGGAGCCCCCTGACCCAGTGGGAGGTGTCCCTGCCCATGGCAGGGGATGGAACTGAACGGGCTTTGAGGTCCCTTCCAACCCAAACCATTCCATGGTTCTGTGATTCCATGGTTGCTGTTGGACTCCCATCGTGCCTCCCTCCCCAGTGCTGGGGGTCCCCAAGACTGGAGGCATCAGCCATTGGCTGGGATGTCTCTGTCCCTCTCCCCACATGGCAGTAGTGGTCCCCTGTCCCTGTCCTCACCCATCGATGTCAGCCGTCTCCACGTAGCACAGGCTGCTGGGCTCCGAGCTGCACAGCAAGAGCATGTCAGCCTTGGAGAGTGAAAAGGAGGAGAGAGCACCTGGATGAGCCCATCCTCACCACAACTCCCCTCTGCTGCCCCTGGGACGCAGCTGGCTCAGGGGATCTGCTCACCGGGATGAAGCTCTCCTTATGCAGGCGGACGATGTCCCCAACGCAGATGTCACGCCATTTCTGCCAGCGGAAGCTGCAGGGGAATTAGGAAGGAAATTTTAATCCTTGTAGAACAGTGGGAATGGGGACCATGGCTGTTTCTGACCTTTGGACCAGTCGGTGTCTGTTCCTGCTTCTTGCATGAAGGGAGAATCCAGATTGTTGGTTCCTCTGCCCCATGGTGTCATCCACACAATGGAAGGACAACTGAGGGCCAAGGATGGCACAGGACCCATTTGTTACATCGACATCACAGAATCATGGCATGGTTTGGGTTGGAAGGGACCATAAAGCCCATCCAGTGCCACCCCCTGCCACGGGCAGGGACACCTCCCACTGGATCAGGGGGCTCCAAGCCCCATCCAACCTGGCCTGGAACACCTCCAGGGATGGGGCAGCCACCACTGCTCTGGGCACCCTGGGCCAGGGCCTCCCCACCCTCACAGCAAAACATTTCTCCCCAAGATCTCATCTCAATCTCCCCTCTTTCAGCTGAAAACCGTTCCCCTCATCCCATCCCTGCACCCCCTGATCCAGAGCCCCTCCCCAGCTTTCCTGGAGCCCCTTTCAGCACTGGGAGCTGCTCTAAGGTCTCCTCAGAGCCTTCTCTTCTCCAGGCTGAACCCGAACTCTCTCCCTCCTCGTGTGGGAGGTGCTCCAGCCTTACACCCCACACCTACTGGTTGCAGGGACTTTCAGTCTCCTGGCCACAGGTGGGAAATGTTGGTCTTTCCCTGGACCATTGTTTAGCCGGAATATGACTCCATGGGTTAGATATGAAGACTTGGAGGAACATCTGTGGCCAGGAAGCCCCGCTCCAAGCATATCACAGCAAATCAGGGCTTGCTTAGAGCTGTTGTCTGTGCCGAGGGTGGGATCATTCCTACAAGGGAACAACTGGACGTGCAGCAGGTTTTGGGAGGTGATGGGAGTTTGCAGAGTCCCACCAAAACCCCTTTCAGCTGCTGTGCTCAAGCACACTCAGCACTTCAGGTGATCCATCACTCCACACAGGTCTGGAAAAAAGATACAGCTTCCTAAGCTCCTCACCTCTTCCCAGACAGGATTTCACATGGTCTGTTGTTGATGTTCCTGTCACTTTGGTGACGACCCTGCACAGAGGAGAGCAAAAGAGAAGCCAAAAGAAAGGGATGGGCCCTGCTGGACTGTCTTGTCCCATGAGAACAACCCTCTTAATGCTACCATCGTCCACCTCAGCCCCAGGGCAAGATCTGCTTTCTGAAGGAATCAGAAGATGTGTTCTATGAATAAAGAGGCCGGTTTCCCCCAGGATACTTCTGAGTGCCCCCCTGGGATTGTAGCTGTTGGCTAAGATATTAATGATGATGGAGGTGGGAGTTCAGACCCCAAGGAAATCAACCAGGCAGTCACATCCTTCCCAAAGGGAAGCATTTTGGATGTGGTAGAGCTGATGGTGCCTCAAGAACAATGAATGCCAGCAATTCCCAAGCTTTTCAGTTCACCCCACAGTGAAGGGGTCCTTTCTGTTGTCCATCCACCCGAGGACTCAGCCAACACTCACAGCCTTTCGCTCCAACCCATACTCACAACGTCATCGATCAGGTCTCGTAGACCCCGGATGGTGAGGAGGCAGCTCAGGGGGAACACCAGCGTGTACCAGGGCAGCGTGGAGATCTCAGGGAAGGTCTAGAGCAGGAGAAATTTACACCACTGACACAACTGCCATCTTACACCGGGACACTTCAAGTGACTGAGTAACTCCCCGCGCTGCCGGCTCCCTGCCTCCACCAGCGTCTAAGGATGGCAGGAACCCATCTAGGAAGAATCAAACCAACATCTCTGTCTACAGGGAACTGTTTTGTTGTTTTTCCACCTCTTTTTAAACAGGATGAGTGAAATGCATGTGGATCACTGAATTTGGAGGGTGGGAGTCCTGTGTTCAGTTCTGGAATCCTCAGCACAGGAAGGACCTGGAGCTGTTGGAGCGAGTCCAGAGGAGGCCACAGAGATGATCCAAGGGCTGGAGCAGCTCCTGTACAAGGGCAGGCTGGGAGAGTTGGGGTTGTTCAGCCTGGAGAAGAGAAGGCTCTGGGGAGACCTTAGAGCAGCTCCCAGTACTGAAAGGGGCTCCAGGAAAGCTGGGGAGGGGCTCTGGATCAGGGGGTGCAGGGATGGGATGAGGGGGAATGGTTTTCGGCTGCAAGAGGGGAGATTGAGCTGAGATCTTGGGGAGAAATGTTTTGCTGTGAGGGTGGGGAGGTCCTGGCCCAGGTTGCCCAGAGCAGTGGTGGCTGCCCCATCCCTGGAGGTGCCCAAGGCCAGGTTGGATGGGGCTTGGAGCCCCCTGATGCAGTGGGAGGTGTCCCTGCCCATGGCAGGGGGTGGCACTGGCTGGGCTTTGAGGTCCCTTCCAACCCAAACCATTCCATGGTTCTATGATCTACGACAATGAACACCACCAAGAAGCAGCATTTTTGACAGCATTTTAGACTGGAGTCCCCTGCTCTAAACACCAGACAACCCTCCTTTCCCAGGCAGTCTCGCACACACTTGCTCTCACCTTGCTGTCCATCTCACCTGTAAGAGGATGACAAAGACAAAGTAGACGTTGGCCATTCGGTGGAACTGCTCGTACAGGTTCAGCGGCAGGAAGGTGAAGATGTTGTACTTGGCTGTCTTAATGGCATTGCCCTGCAGAAGAAAGGCAGGTCAAACCCACGGTGGGAGTTCAGCCAAGTGAAACTAAGGGTGTGTTTTGAACGTGCAAAGAACATTCAGGTATTTTTAGGACTTCTCAACTTTTTATGGTGTAAGAGATACCTTTAAAAATCTACAAAAACTATAAAGAAAAATAATCACAGAATCATTAAGGTTGGAAAAGACCTCGAAGCTCATCCAGTCCAACCGTCAGCCCAACACCACCATCCCTACTAAACCATGTCCCAAAGTGCCACATCAAGAAGATTTGTTAGAGCAAAGGGCCATAAGACTTAAAAATGAAACAAAATATGTTGCTTCAGATCATCTAAAGCTCACCCAGCCGACCTCCGACAAGGTGGTCATCATTCAGCTGGGAGAAAAGATCTCGTTCAACCAAAACCTTCTTTCTTTTGATTTGACCAACAGACTACAGAGTGTCCTTCATACAGTTTGCTCCGTGCCTGAGAGCTTCAGAGAGCAGGGAGAAGCCCTTCCTTTTCATTGAGGATCACGTAGGTCACTCTCCATCTGCCTGGAGATCACTCTGCAGCACCTCTGTCACGTCATCCCCAACCACCACCAGCTCAGGATGTCTGGAGCTGGGTAAAGAAATGGCTCAGGCAGACTCACCGCGTATTTCTTCTTGGTCAGACAGAAGGCAAATTTCTTCTTGAATTGCATGTGGTAGCTCCGGTCGTTGGCCCTCACCTCCCAGGTGAAAGCTGGAAAAGCAAAGGGATACCCACTAGCTGTCATCGAAGCCACACCCTGGCCATCAGCCTCTGGCCTCCAAGGTCAGGTGTTCACAGAATTATGGAATCATTAAGGTTGGAAAAGACCTCTAAGATCATCAAGTCCACCACCACCATCCCTACTAAACCAGGTCCCAAAGTGCCACATCAACGCAGTTGTTTGAACCCCTCCAGGGATGGAGACGCCCCCACTGCCCTGGGCAGCCTCTGCCAAGGCGTCACCACTTTTTCAGTAAAGAAATTTCCCCCAATATCCAATCTGAACCTCTCCTGGTGTGACTTGAGGCTGTTTTCTCTCATCCCATCCCTTGCTACTTGGGAGAAGAGACCAGCACCCGCCCCTTGTAGGTAGTTGTGGAGAGTGATGATGGTGCCACCTGGCTCGTGGTGGCCCACTGCTGGCCCAGATGGGCTTCCCATAGTGCACCTGCACCCCGAGAGCAGCTGGAGGTATCACTAAGACAGAGGTGGATCTTCGGAATCAGCTGGGTCACAGAGCAGACAGAGTGGGCAGGAGGCCAGAAGCTTCCAGAGATCCAGGAGTGCTGCTCACACTTCCCCTCTGAGCCTCAGGCCACCCATCTGGGCTCAGGTTTTGTTTGTACGCTATAACCAGGCCAGGTGAAGGATGACTCCTCCAAGCACAGCCTGTGCTATTCTGAAGGCTGCTTATTCCTCTCCTGATTTCATTTTTGCTATCCCAGTGCTGATACCACCAAGAAAGGGACGTCCAACCATGTTCCCCAACTCCTGTGCCCCAGCTGGTGCTCAGTCCTTCCAGACCATTTCATAGAATCATCAAATGCTTTGGGTTGGAAAGGACTTTTCCAGCTCATCTGGCCCAACCCCACTGCAGCAGCAGAGAATTTTGCTCCAAATTTGTGTCCTCCCCATCCCACAACCCTGTCCCACATCCAGCTATCTCAGAAACCGTATAGAAAAAGAGGAACAACCCCAAACCACACATCGCACACGGACCTGGCAGCTGCTTCTTTCCACGCAGGGAGCCTGGAGCCGGGTCTTGCGCAGTCATGCTGGCACCGCTGCCGGGGTCTAGGAGCAAGGACAGCCAGAAGTGTTTACAACACTGAGCAACAACAGCGTGATCCCATCAGGATGCTCCAGCATCCCAAAGCTGGGCTCTCCTCATCTCCATGGCAGGACATCGCGCTCTTGTGAGCACAGCTAGGGATGGGTGTCTTCCCTGGAGCTGCAAACTTAGATAGTTTTTCTATCCCGTACGAGGCCAGGCTGAGAGTTGGGGTTGTTCAGCCTGGAGAGGAGAAGGCTCTGGGGAGACCTTAGAGCAGCTCCCAGTGCTGAAAGGGGCTCCAGGAAAGCTGGGGAGGGGCTCTGGATCAGGGGGTGCAGGGACAGGACGAGGGGAGAGGGTTTTGAGCTGCAAGAGGGGAGAATGAGCTGAGATCTTGGGGAGAAATGTTTTGCTGTGAGGGTGGGGAGGCCCTGGCCCAGGGTGCCCAGAGCAGTGGTGGTTGCCCCATCCCTGGAGGTGCCCAAGGCCAGGTTGGATGGGGCTTGGAGCCCCCTGATCCAGTGGGAGGTGTCCCTGCCCATGGCAGGGGGTGGCACTGGCTGGGCTTTGGGGTCCCTTCCAACCCAAACCGTTCCGTGATTCCATGATCCCAGAGATGTGAAACCCCCACGTTGACACACAGTGCTCTTTGGCCGTGTGAATGTTCTGATGTTCTGCCTTTCGTAGGACCAGCTACGACTCAGATCTGAACTGAAACCCGCTTCACAGTGGTTGTGTTTTCCAGCAGGCACAGATCTGACCCTCACAAGTGCCTCACTCGGACCCTGTGTGGGCGCTGGTGCTGGAGTTGCCTGGATAGACCCCTGCCTTCCCTGTGTCCTCAGCGGCTTTAGCATGGGACATCTTCCAGACCCACCTCCACCCCGTCCCTACTACCCATGACAACTTCAAGCCAATTTTTCCTCTCTGAGGAAGTTATGGAAAATCATTTGAAGCCATCAGCGAGGAAGAGAAGCTCTCCCCAGCCTGCCATCACACCCCAGCATCCGTCGTGCCTCGAGAGCACCCACCTTCATCAATGACAAGACTTCCCTCGTGTTCAGTAGCTCAGTCACCTTCCTTGGGGTTACGATGGAGAAAATTAATTAATGTTTGCGAAGCGCTTTGTGATCCTTACATGGAAGGAGTCAGTGAGGGATAAAGCATTAATTACCTCATCGTTAAATGCTCCCACACAGAAGGCTGTCCCTGCCTTTATTTCCTAGCTCACTCCTTTGATCACTTCCTTTTCCCATCCTTTCACCCAACTGTCTCCCTCTCTTCCTGATGCTCCTCGTGGCACAAGGCAAATTGGCCGAACCTCGAGTGCTGGGTTCAGTTTTGAGCCCCTCACTCCAAGAAGGACCTTGAGGGGCTGGAGCGCGTCCAGAGAAGGGAGCGGAGCTGGGGAAGGGGCTGGAGAACAGGGGTTCTGGGAGCAGTGAGGGACTTGGGGCTGTTTAGCCTGGAAAAAGGAGGCTGAGGGGAGACCTCATGGCTCTCTGCAGCTCCTGGAAGGAGGCTGAAGCCAGGGGGGTGCTGGTTTGTCTGCAGAGAGCGGTGAGGTCTCCCCTCAGCCTCCTCTTCTAAACAACCCGACCTCACTTCTGTCCGTGGTCCCTCTTGGATCCAGAACCAGCGTGAAACTGGCTCTGCCTCCTGTCCCCGCTGCACTTGGCATCGCCAAGCCCCGTTGTACCCAGGAAGCGATCCCATTTCCCGCTCCGTGTGCTGCTCCTCTGCTCCCAGGCGACGCCAGATGAAATTACAGCAAATGGAGCACCTGCAGTTGGCAGATGTGGGACCCTCGGTGGAGCTGAGTGGGGCTAAGGCAGCTGGGAAAGCAGCCCCGGGCCAGAGCCCAGGAGCAGGGGGGAAAGGAAGAAAAGAGGGGGAAAGGAAGAAAAGGAGGGGAAAGGGAAGAAAAGGAGGGGAAAAGGAAGAAAAAGGAGGGGAAAAGGAAGAAAAGGAGGGGAAAAGGAAGAAAAAGGAGAGGAAAAGGAAGAAAAAGGAGGGGAAAAGGAAGAAAAGGAGGGGAAAAGGAAGAAAAAGGAGGGGAAAAGGAAGAAAAAGGAGGGGAAAAGGAAGAAAAAGGAGGGGAAAAGGAAGAAAAAGGAGAGGAAAAGGAATAAAAAGGAGGGGGAAAGGAAGACAAAGGAGGGGGAAAGGAAGAAAAAGGAGGGGAAAAGGAAGAAAAAGGAGGGAAAAAGGAAGAAAAGGAGGGGAAAAGGAAGAAAAGGAGGGGAAAAGAAGAGCAATTCAAAGCACTGGAGAAATAAGTTGAAGGAGTATCCAAAAAACCTCATTTCCAAGAAACCTCTTGTCAAAGCTCATTCATCACCTCAATAATTAGAAATCAAAATTGCCCTTTCAGCAGGTGGGGGCAGGCTGGGAGTGGGTGCCAGGGCAGTCGGCCAAACCCCGTGCCAACCGCAATCCATGGCTTCCCAGGGCCAGAAGGGGCCAGTGGTGGCCAGAGGCACAAGCCACCCTCTGACCGCTGCTCCACACCTCATTTAGACCCGCAGTGATTTATGAACCCACGGGATGTTCGTCCCGCTCAATGCGGATGAACTGGCTGGTCCAGCCAGCAGGGAACGTCCTGTCCCGCTGCTCCCTGAGGGCTGTGAAGCCGTGACTGGGTGCGAACAAGACCCAAAGTAAGGCTTTCTCATCCCAAACCCCCATAGTTCTAGTCTAAGTGGAGGTTTGCATGGCTGAACACAAATAAACCAGGCTTAAATAGGAGCAGGCACCGTGCCACGAGGGTTTGACTCAGGTTAGTAAAGCACGCGAGGTTTTATGTCGCACGCGGACCTGAGCACTGCAGTGGGGGTTCTGTGGTGGTTTTGTTTCCAAAATCTCTGGATAAACATTGAAATTTTGCTCACTTTAAGGGTAAGTGGGTTTCTGGGTGCCCATGGCTGGGGGTTCTGGGTGCCTTTTTGCTCCCTTCTAGACAAAAAAAATAAAGTCGGGGGATGGGAGCACCTCGATCCCCAATTCCCTGCCTGGAGCTGCTGCTGTAACCATCCTTGTTCGCGTCGCTGCTGTTAACCTGCTCGCAGCATCCCCATGGGTGCCACCACCCTGGGGACCCCCCATCAGCCCACACTCAGCCCCATCGTGACAGCCAGCCCCTGGGTGACACCACCCCAAGGATGGGTGATGAGTGGGTGGGTGGGTGGGTGCATGTGCCAGCAGCTGGTTCATGCCTCCTCCTGCCCTCGTCACGCCGGAAACACCCCCGCGCTCCAACCGGGTGGATCACGGCTCATTAAAACCTCTCAGGATTCTGAGGACGCGCCTGAGCCGTGATTGTCCCTCCGCTTGCCCTAATTTTGATGTGAGTCCAGGTGAAAAGGCCAGGTTGGATGGGGCTTGGAGCCCCCTGATCCAGTGGGAGGTGTCCCTGCCCATGGGAGGGAGTTGGAACTGGATGGATTTTGAGGTCCCTTCCAACCCAAACCATTGCATGATTCTATGAAAAGGTGGCTCCCCCAGCCCCAAAATGTTCCTCCATGTCCAGCACCCAACCACAGCGTTAGAGAGGGGGGGGGGGGTCCCCCTTTCATCCCAGGGTCTGCAGGGAGCAATGCAGCTCCCAGAAGAATCACACAATGTCCTGAGTTGGAAGGAACCCACAAGGATCATCAAGTCCAGCTCCTGTCCATGCACAGGAGAACCCCAACAGTCACACCATGAAAAGCCCTGAATGCCTCACCACCACCAGACCCACTCAGCACCCACAGGTCCCCCAAAGCAAGCAGGAGGAGGATGGCAGCTCCGGCTGTTCCAAGGTGGGGAGATGCTTGCCACACTCCCTCCCCTGGGTCCCCCCATACCTGCCCACAGCTCTGCCGAGCTCCTGCCACCGCGGTGCCAAGCAGGACTGGTGCCACCCATCCTGCCCCACGCAGGGACCGTGGGGACAGCCTACGCCGCACCTCCAGCCCTGCCCTGGCGCCCTGCCACCTGCCAGAGCACCATCACCGAGCACCCCTGGGGTCCCTCTCTTTGCTGGCAGCCGGGCACATCTCCAAACCTTCCCTGATTTCTCCAAACTTGCCGTGATTTGTGGTCTCGGTGTGGCTTGGTTCCAAACAACCCGGAGCTGCTGCTGCGGGAGCCGTTCCCGTGGGATCTGCTGGGGATGCAGCAACACAGCTGGGGCACCACTGCCAACATCCTGGGGGAGAAGGAGGTGGTCCCAAACTGGGTCCGAGGGCAGTGGGTGGGCATGAGCATCTCCAGGTTGGGATTTAAGCAGAGAGCAGGCAGATTTGGGTACCATTGTGTTGCTCCAGGGCTGAACTGGTTTCACTGGGGACCATTCAGCCCCTGCCCCGAGCTCCCAGGGTCTGTCAGGAGCTCGGAGGGGCTCGAGCCTTGAAGAGCAAGGAAGATGGGAGCAGAGTCAGCTGAAGAAGTGGAGACCAAAGGCACAAACAAACCACGCTGCCTCCGAGCAGTCCCAAGGTGACAGCGCCAAGGTGACCCCAAACTCAGCTGGGGACAGAGACCACCTCGTTGGTGACAGCAGCTAACGAGACAAGAGCCAGCCCCATGTGTCCCAGCCCTCCCATCCTGCCCCATGCGCATCCCGCATGCCCACAGAGAGGCCCCACTGCAGTGGTCCTGCTTTGGCCATCGTTAGATTAATTGCTCGCTGCAATTAACCACAGAAACCCGGAGGCAATTAACCAAGTGCTGGCCCCGCAGTCCATAAAGCATTTACTGCGCAGTCATGAATAACTCGCTTGTGGTCCATAAATAGTCCTGGTGCATCATGTCCCATATCTCTGTGTCCGCGTGTCCCTGTGTTCCCATGTCCCCATATCCCTGCATCCCAGCATCCTCAAATCCCCATATCCCATGTCCCTGTGTCCCCATATCCCTGTATCCACGTGTCACTATGTTCCCATGTCCCTATGTCCCCATATCCCGACATCCCCATATCTCCATGTCCCCATGTCCCTGTGTCCCCATATCCCCACATCCCCAAGTCCCTGTGTCCCTGTGTCCCCGTGTCCCCACAAGGCACTGAGTGACACCCAACCTGCCGCACTGGGGGTGGATTTGGGTGCATCCCCATCGCAAGGGCAGCTCCTCATCTCCTGAGCCCTTGCCCATGGCGCTGGTGCTGTGGGATAACCCAGGGTGCGATGGACGATGGGTGGTGGAGCTGCCTCTGGGCACGGCTGCTGCCTCCCGCACACCCCTGGACCAGAACCGCCACACGCGGAAGCAGTGGGAGGACCAAGCAATACCCTTGCACCCAGCACCCACCTCCAACACCCAAAAACTCAACCCCCTCCCAAACCTGCACAACCAGTTGGCAGCTGCCCTCCTACCTGCCCAGCACCCACACCTTCCTCTTCCTCCTCCTCTGCTCCTGCGCACCCTGTGGCCACCCTGGGCCAAGGGACAGCACTGGGCATGGAATCATGGAATGGTTTGGGTTGGAAGGGACCATAAAGCCCATCCAGTGCCACCCCCTGCCATGGGCAGGGACACCTCCCACTGCATCAGGGGGGCTCCAAGCCCCATCCAACCTGGCCTTCAACACCTCCAGGGATGGGGCAGCCACCACTGCTCTGGGCACCCTGGGCCAGGGCCTCCCCACCCTCACAGCAAAACATTTCTCCCCAAGATCTCAATCTCCCCTCTTGCTGCTGAAAACCCTTCCCCCTCAACCTCTCCCTGCACTCCCTGATCCAGAGCCCCTCCCCAGCTTTCCTGGAGCCCCTTTCAGCACTGGGAGCTGCTCTAAGGTCTCCCCAGAGCCTTCTCCTCTCCAGGCTGAACAACCCCAACTCTCCCAGCCTGGCCTCGTACAGGAGCTGCTCCAGCCCTCGGATCAGCTCCGTGGCCTCCTCTGGCCTCGCTCCAACAGATCCATGTCTTCACCAGTGATGACCCAGTTTCTTCCCCATTGTCAGCCCTTGCTCCCCATTCTGGCCAGTTCCCCTCTCTTGCTGGTGGCTGGAGGTGGCAGGAGGACCTCAGTCCCTGCAGTGACACAGGTGTCACCTACCTTGTCCTGCTGCAGGTTTAGGACTGGGACCAGGGACCCCCATGTCCAGGGAAGACCACACTGCAGGGCACTCTGGGGGTCTGGGACCATGGTGGAGACACCCTGCAGCATCTCCTGCTGCCACCCAGGGGGACACTGAAGCACAGGGCAGAGTGGCCCATGAAGCTGCAGCGAGGAGCAACCATGGGTCTGACCAAGCAAGAGGCTGCAGGGAGGAGTGCGGAGGGAGAGGGTGCTGCCACGAGGTCCCTGTCACCATCAACCGTGGCAGAAAGGGCCTTGCTGCACCGATGTCACCACGTTCAGAGCTTTCCTGTCTGCACACACAAGCCAGGACATCCCTGGCGAGTGACGGACACTCACCCCCCAGCCCTCGCCCTTCTGGAAGCCCAACACAAACCATGATGAGAAGCTTTTTAAAGAGAGGATCGATGACCGTGGTCACCTCTGACCCGCACTGGGTGACGGTGGCAGGTGGTGACACACAGATGCCTCGCAGATGCTCCTCACTGGAGGGTGATGCTGCAGGATGAGGAGGATCCTGGCACAAACCCTGGTGGCACCGGCAAAGGCAGGGTTGCATGTGATGAGCTGCCTGGTCTCAGCTACAGCTGTGGCAGAGGGGCACGGAATGACCACCGCGTGCCCAACCAGGGCGCGTGGTTCCCAAAACCCTTCCTTGCAAAGGGGCAGGTTTGAGGCTGAGGCTGCTTTGGTCTGAGCTTGAAAATTCCCTCCCTGCTTGGAAAAAGCAAAGCACAGTGGAGGCAGGAGCAGGGCAGGGTCCCCCCTCCTCGCTGCCCCCTGCGTGGGGCCAAAATGAGCTCTGGTAGCACCGTCAGAGACCCAGCAGGGACCCAGCAGGGAGCTGTAGCCGTGACAGCTCTGAGGACACGGCCAGCCCGGTGGCACCGATTCACTGGCAAAGAGCTCCGAGCAGGACAGGGGCCAGAGGCTGTTTCCGCAGATCGATGCGAGCAGAGAGTGCAGGAATGGGGCCAGAGGGGAGCAGCGAGGGGAGGCAGACGGGGGGATTTGTAACCTCTGAGCTGGGCTGGAAACAGAGCCTTTTCTGGAATCACAGAATCACGGATGGTTTGGGTTGGAAGGGACCTCAAAGCCCAGCCAGTTCCACCCCCTGCCATGGGCAGGGACACCTCCCACTGGGTCAGGGGGCTCCAAGCCCCATCCAACCTGGCCTTGGGCACCTCCAGGGATGGGGCAGCCACCACTGCTCTGGGCACCCTTGGCCAGGGCCTCCCCACCCTCACAGCAAAACATTTCTCCCTAAGATCTCATCTCAATCTCCCCTCTTGCAGCTCAAAACCCTTCCACTCATCCCATCCCTGCACTCCCTGATCCAGAGCCCCTCCCCAGCTTTCCTGGAGCCCCTTTCAGCACTGGGAGCTGCTCTAAGGTCCCCCCAGAGCCTTCTCTTCTCCAGGCTGAACGATCAAGCTGCTCCATTTCACCTCCCCAGTTTCAGCTCGCCCTGCAGGAGCTGCCTGCACCGCTCTGCCTCCCCAAGGGAGCAGCGTTCCAGCTCAGGGGTCTCTCTGCTCAGTTCCTTCCCCCAGTTCAGCTGCAGCTCTGTAAAGTCAAGGTGGTGGCAGGGGGAGAGGCAGCACCCATCCTTGGGGCTGCACTTTGGGTCAGGGTGAAGCACCCGAAAAGGGGCAAAGGCTTCAATGAGCAGGAAAGCAGGGGCTGTTGGTGATGCTCCCACTCCCAACAGTGCTCCTAGGATACAACCTGTAGCAACGGTGTCCATCTGTCCAACCCCATGTTCATCTGCACACGTGAGGCTGGGTGACCAATGCCCACCTGGGACCAGTGCAACCCTACAAAACTCACCTTGCCCTTGCCCCAGAGGGGGCTCAGAGGGTCCCCTTCCACCCTCCAGGCTCTGAAAAAGCACAAAGCAAAAGCCTTTGGGCACTACAGGTGTCCCCCGCCGGCTGGTGTCACCTCAGCATGTCAGTGTCCCCTTCTGGCACATCCCAGCACACAGGTGACCTGCAGGAAAGGGACACGGCGATGATGGCATCCCAGGAAGTTCATGCTGGAGCTCGGCACACCCAGCACCTCCCAGACTTGTGGAAGTGGCTGAGAACACAGGTCAGCCGTGACTTTTACAGCATCCTAAGTAAGCGCTGCCACGGCCAAGCCATCACCGGCACGTTAAATAAAACACATTGCCAGTGAGGTCATCTAATAGCCTATTATTTTTGTATTTGAACTTTTTACCTTCACCTCTTCCTCCGTGCTGAATCAGCTCCTTCGCTTGGCACTTTAATTCCTGCCCCATTTGTGAGATTGATACGGGCTCTCCTGGGGAGCCTGGTGGGAGGACACCGAGGCGGGCACCAGAGCTCCTGGGCTCTGGGATGGAGCAAAGAGGACCCAGGATCTGCCCCACAGCTCAGGGCACAAAGGGTTTGCACAGAGCCAGGATATGGCCCAGGCACCTTGGGCATGAGCTTGGAGCTGGGCTGGAAGCAGGGACCATGGGGGCACACACGGGCATCTGCTGCCACCCTGGGGGAAACTGAGGCACGAGGCAGAGTGGCCAATGTGCCCAAGCTTTAGCCAAGGAGTGACCACGGGGCTGGCTAAGCAAAAGGGTGCAGTGAGGAGAAGCGTGGAGGGAAGGCCAGGTTTGACTGCAGAGCCACTGGGTGAGGACACAGAAGAACAGCGGCTGCAGCTGCAGGGATGCTCCGGGGGAGCCTGCCCAGGCCCTCCCTGCATCCAGGATGCGTCCAGCACCCATCCTGCCCAGTCTGGCCCCAGTCCAAGCAGACCCAGACTCAGGAGCGTGCGTCTAATCAACACTCTTTTATTAAAAACAAACAAACAAAAAAAGTACAAAAAGTTACAGGTTACAAGAGTTATGTACAACCCAAACCCTCTTACAACCACAAACCTCTGGCTTTACAGTGTGTCGGCACCCAGGGTGGAGGCAAGGGCAGCCCATGGGTCAGATGCTCGCTCCGACTCACACTGAGAGCACAGGTGGAAGTGGTCCCACTGCCCCACTGACATCAACAAGACAGGCAACAACCCCACATCCCGCTCCAAAAGCCACATTCTGGGGGGTTTTGGATGATCTGTCTGGCAAGGAAGGAGGAACGGCCGAGGTTCCCTGGCCCAGCAGGATCCGTGTTGAGAGGAACATACCTTGCACCCACGCTCTGCCTTCCCCAAGGCCAGGTGGTGGGACCAAGCCAAGCCACCAGCTTCCCAAGTAGGAAGCACACCGGGTCAATGTTAGGAATGTGCTGGCTTTTCCAGGGAAGGCAGTGCTGTGGGAGAGGGCCAGGGAGCTGGGAATGCTCGCTGAGTAATGGGGAAACTCGAGCAAGAGCCGGCTTTGGAATCTAATGTGGCTGCATGGTGGATCAGCAGGGCTGCTCCAGGTCTGCTCCATCACTGCAGCCAAGGATAAACAAGGGAAAGAGGCAGAAGTGGGACCAAACCTTCCTTTCCCTGGTTAGGAAGCACTGGATGCTCTCTCCGTCTCTCCCACAGCCTGGGCAGGAACAGCACCGTTCCCTGCAGGTGATGGGAGAGGGGGATGAGATAAAGTGACCTGAGGCTGCTTCACATGGAAGCACCACGGCAGGGAAGGAGGCAGCTGCAATGCTTGGCAAAGGTGGGCTGCCAGGAGAGAGGATGTGAGGTGCCTTACAAAGCACCGAGGAGTGGCACGGAGCTGCATGGCCAGGAATTTGGGGTGGGGACCAGGCTAGGAGCCCCTGACATGGCCTGCCAAACGGACTCAGCGCTAACAGGAGTCTCTACAGCCCCCACTTCTCCTGGTGGCTTCAGGAGAACGTGGCCAGGCGCTGGAAGGCACACCGTGGCCTCCACAGACAGCAGTGGGATGGGGAGAGCCTGCCAGGGCTCGCACACGTACCAGCACCTTCTGGCACACACAGAGGGGCCCAAGCAGGACACTCGGGCTCATGGCACACGGCCCAGCCCACTGCCACGGTGGCCACAGAGGAGTCAAGGCAGCGGGATGTGCTGGAGGCCACACAGCACATCCCCCAGCTCTGAGCCCACCACCACGCTGGCCATGGGGGGGATTAGGGTGGCAGGGCGTGCTGGAAGCCACACAACACATCCCCCAGCTTCAAACCCACCACCACACTGGCCACAGAGGGGATCAGGACAGCAGCTCCAAGCCTGTTGCCACCAGTGGGGGTACGAGCCAGACACAACAGCTCCAACAGAAACCAAGACCCAGCAGCTCCCCTGCCCCACCACCACCAGCCACCCCGCACAGGGATGCGGAGTTGGGACCACCCAAGCCAGTGCTGGGAAGTGATGCCTGTCCCCACCCTGCTCCAATATCCAGCTGTAACGGGGCTGGGCTGACCCTGGACCTCAGCTGAAAGACCTCATCTACCAGGGATCATTTCTATCAGCTCTGTTGTTCCCCCAACAGCAACAGAGCCTGGGCGGAGAGAGACCGCTGGAGCCTGTGCTCCTGCCCCGGCTGCCACAAGCACAACTCTCGACAGCTGCTTCTGTCCAGGGCCCAGACAGACAGTAATTTGCTCTTCTTAGACACCCAACAGGTAAACTAGTTTAAAAGAGTTAATTTTTACCTATTGCTTTTGGCTGCATCAAGTCCCTGCTCTCAGGGACAGACTGCTGGGGAGTCCTGCAGACTGCGAGGGGCCACCCTTAGGTGCAATCTTAGCTGCACCCAAGTCCCCCCAAAACCCTCGAATCCATCAGGGAAGCTTGCTGGAGACATGCTGGAAGCTCAGGGCAAGGGGAAGGACAGCTTGTCCTAACCCAAAAAGACACAATGGCTGCTCTTACCACTGTCCTGCTTGCTGCTGCTCAGCTCTGGGAGCCCAGTTTGTGCCAGACCCGTTGTCCCTTGCCTCACTACTACAAACACAGCTCCCTGAGGTCTGGGCAAGGTCTGACACTTGTGGCTTCTCCCTTTTCCAGCCACTGCAGAACCAGGATGCCATCCCTCCCTGGAGAGATCACCGGGCAGCTCCCCTGACTCCACCTCATCCCTCTCCAACCTGCTGCTCCCACCAGGTGCTCTGAGACAGCCTCTCTCTCACAAGCTCCAGCTTTCTCCTCCACAGCGGGACTGCACTAGGATCTCCTCCCAGACAGCTGGATCCTCGGCTCTCACCACCTTTGCTTGCCCCTCACACACCAAGCTACACAATCCACTCACAGTTTCCTGTCCAACTTCCTTCCATTTCTCCCATCTCCAAACACTGCGGGAATTCACCTGCTTTGGAGCACAGAGGCAATTTAAGTTACATTGGAAAAACAAAAAGAAAAAGGTCTACCTTTAACTGAACCAGAAAGATCCTTCTGCACGTGTCCAACCTACCTCTATAAAAGCTTCTCCTAGGAACCACGAAGATCTCTCTGGTTGTGCTACTCAAAACCACCTTGCCCTCGAGGCAATTGTTGTACCACAGAGTATCCTTCAGGTGGAGTAAAGAGGATTTGAGAGCCACTACCTGGACACAGGGACCTGCAAGCAGTGAGCCGGTGCCGTTCAGCTGCGCCAGCAGCAGTCCTGAAGTCCCATAGATACCTGCAAGTGCACGGGGAGTCTGGGGTAGCATGCTGCTGCGTACAGGTGGACAGTGTTACTCTGAGCATTTATTGCACTGCTTCAAAGAGGTGGAGAAGGAACGGGAGAGAGAGAAAGCGCAAGTCATCGTTTCACTTTAGCATCTTCTTTGATCTTCCAGACCATCAGCTCCATGCAAGCTCTGGCATCCTCACTGGAGTCGTGCCCTTCCACTGGGGAGAGGAGGACAGGGACAGCAGTTACCACCAGGGCTGCCTGCACACAGCACAAAGCACAGAGGAAAGACTTCCCACACAGTGCCTGACTCTGCTGGTCCAGCTGCTCCCTGCCCTCTGCCACAGCAACCGCAGTTCCATCTATGACCACTGTGACCCACAGTAATGTATTTAAAGTAGAAGAATTTCACAGAATCATGGAATGGTTTGGGTTGGAAGGGACCTCAAAGCCCATCCAGTGCCACCCCCTGCCATGGGCAAGGACACCTCCCACTGGGTCAGGGGGCTCCAAGCCCCATCCAACCTGGCCTTGAACACCTCCAGGGATGGGGCAGCCACCACTGCTCTGGGCAACCTGGGCCAGGGCCTCCCCACCCTCACAGCAAAACACTCCTTCCCAAGATCTCATCTCAATCTCCCATCCTTCAACTTAAATCCATTTGCCCCATCTCTGCACTCCCTGATCAAGAGCCCCTCCCAGCTTTCCTGTAGGCAGCTCCACTAATTCAGGCTGAAGTCCAGCCAAAAAAATTTTCACTAAACACATTTTTGCTGGACTTCAGCCTAACACCGTTCCCTTGTTTAAATTAAGGGCTGAAGTCCTGCTGGTCTGTCTGTAGGTCCTCTGACTATGGAGTAGCTGGTTAGAGAGGCCTCAGTTTCCCTGGCAGCATGTTTACAATGTGCTCAAGGAAGGCAAAAAGAAACATGCCATGCTTGCAACAGAAAGGTCCAGCTCAGTTTCCCAGAGAGAGAAGGGAGGACATGACATGGCCTTGACAGAGCTACCTCTGGCCTTTTCACACCACTTCTCGGGTCCCCACGTAGCATAGAGAGGCCAGAAGCAAGTGCTGTGGCCTTCAGGAGAGGGCTAAACTGAAACTGACTGTGGCAGAGAGTTCTTGTGCTGGCCCAGCCCCAGCTACTGCCAGAAAAAGAAAAAGGAAAAAAGATTAGGAGCAAGAGGATGGGACATGGGGAGAGAGAGGAAGGCAGGTCCAGGGAGCCCACAGCCAGGTGGGACGGGACACGAGACACTCGCTCTCAGCTCCTCCTTGGTCTCACCATTGTCCTGGATGATGCGCTTGAGGTAGTCTGCCATCAGCGTCCGGAGAGCCCGTTTGTAAGGCAATCCCAGCCGGTGGGGAAAGACGATCGCAGTATCCACCACTGTGCCATGGATAAGCTGGAGGAAGGGAGGAGGAAAGAAACATGCTTATTATCCCTCTTCCACAGGGATGGACACTCCTTAGGATTAGCCATGCTAAAGCAATCTTCTGGTCAGCCTCTCAGGCTCTATGTAACTTGTCACTAAGCTCCAACCCAACCAGTCTTGCAAGAGGCTCTGGGTGAATCAAAGATGACTCCCCCTTGAAGGGTGTGTGCACGCAGTCTTCCCAAGGCTCTGCCAGCCATCAACCCTACCCTCAATCCCTGTCTGACTGCACAGCCAAAGCAGCAGAAATTCAGGGCTGATCCAGTTTGTGAAACTTAAAACAACAGGACAGGTCAATCCTGAACATCCTGGCCTGGATAAGCTTCTCAAGATGAGATACGAGTGGGAAGGATGTGCAAGTCAAAACTGTACCTAACAAACTGTACATCACACCACTTCAACAGAAAAGGTCTGACCTTCAAGGTGCAAACCAGCCTGAAACCCTCCAGCCTGCCAGCAATGAGTCAACAGGATGTTTTGAACCAGCACCCACATAGCGAGGATGAAACAGGACAAGGAGACCTTGGATTTCTAGGCATAAGGAACTACACAGTGGACGGAAGGGAGGTGCCAGCTGGTCCCACGTCCAGGTCAAAGTACCTGGGTACACAAGAGAGGCAAGAAGTTTGCTGTCCTCTAGGTATGAAGTGTGGTCATGCCATAGGAACTGAGGATGCTGAAGAGGTCAACGTGCTGCCTATCCTGCATCAAGCACAACCAAAAGCCACCTCTGACAGAGTCCATAAACAGAGGGTAACCTGGCTTTTTCTTAAATAGTAATTCTTCCCTCTCAGGCTAAAACAGGATTAACCCTCTGTTGGTGAAGAATATCTGTTCAGCAAGAGCCAAGGAAACATGGATGAAGGCAGTCCCACATCACAAGGACAGGAGTAAAACACACAGTCTCAGAGACAAACCTGTAGGCTTGACCAGACACAACCCTGACAGTCACAGAATCATAGAATGGTTTGGGTTGGAAGGGATCTTGAAGCTCATTTAGTTCTAACCCCTCTGCCATGGGCAGGGACACCTCCCACTGGATCAGGGGGATCCAAGCCTCATCCAACCTGGCCTTGAACACCTCCAGGGATGGGGCAGCCACCACTGCTCTGGGCAACCTGAGCCAATGTCTCACCACCCTCACTGTGAAGAATTTCTTCCTAATGCCCCAAATTTCTTCCTAATGTTTAAGGAATAATCTGGGCTCCTCATCTGCCTCGACTCTTCCAAGACACCAGCTAATGTTGCGTGACAATCTGTACCTTCGGCATTAATAGTTTCGTAGCGCGGCTCCGTAACTGCCTGCGAACAGCTGCAGTTTAACAGAAACAACCTGCTACGCTCTTCCAAGTGTAAAACTGCCAACGTTATGGATAATCTCTCCTAGGCTGCAGTCAAGTTTGGCACCCGCCCAGGCACAATGATAATTACTTATGTAGATCAGGAAGAGTGAGGAAACAGGATAATATAGCTTTAAATAAAAATGGAAATGCTATCACCATTTGGATTTGCTGGGGCCATTAGCGAGATGTCGACTTTACTGCCACAGCCTTCAGACATTACGACTTGACACGCCGCTGCCTGTCACGCTCTGTTAGATTGCTCTCGGGTTCGTTCTCTTGGCAGTGGCTGCGATGCTGAGAGAAAATCCTGCCTCTAAGAGGCCAACGCAGTCATCTTGTGCTGATAAAACTGTAAATAATGTTTTTATGATGATGATGAACTCTCTGAGAGGCTGGGATAAAGGGTGCCATGGAGAGGTAAAGCACTTTGCAGGCATTAAAACCTCCTGCTTCCAAACCACCGCCGTGAGTTGGCAGCCACAGCTTCTTCATCAAAGAAGCTGATAATAAAGAATGGCTGGAGGAAGTTCTGGCTTGGAAGCACAGAATAAAGATTCAGCTCCTGCCTGCCACATGCTTCCATGGTGACCCTGGACAAGCCCCCGGGGATCTCTGTTCAGAGCACAAGGGGAGAGGACAGCCCTCCCTCGCAGGACAGCAGTCGTGGCTGAGAGATGCACAGGTGAGACCGATGAGGAGCAGGCAGGAAACAAGAGAGATGAAAGGTCAAAAGAGCTCGGATCAAAGTAACCAGGAATCAGAGCAAACCAGGCTGAGAATCTCACTCAGAGAAAACAGACACTAGAAGAGAATTTATAAGAATTCTCTCCAGTGCAAAAATAACAGAGGTGTGTTCTATTTCCAAACCAGCCACTTTGGACACCCAGAGGGCACAGGGGACTCCAGAGCCTCTCCTGTTCATGCTCTGACCCTGCCTGAGCAGATCTTCAAGCCCAAGGATGCTGATTCTTGACTCTATAACAAGGGTGAACGGCAAATGATTTGAGATCAGTCCTTCCAACCAGCCCTGCTCTATTTGCCTTCCCCAGTCACCTCTGTCACACTGGGCAGCACCAGCCACTGGGCAGCTGGGGTGACACCACGAGTGACACACACAGCCCACAGCACAGACAGCTTCCTACTGACTCAGGAAAAAGACATATCATCTGTGTCCTCCTGGTTCTGGGAAAGAATGCTTCCTAACTTGAAAGGAGACACATAACACACACCAGAGTGGGAAAGAACCAGAGAGAGATGGAAACACAAGACCTGTTGGTTACCTTTAGTGCAAATAAGTCGCTTTCCAAGCTGTGCCCTATCAATATGGTATCTGCGCTGAACATGTTCAGTAGGACGGCTTGGACATCCCGCAGGGTGATACTAGTGTTCTTCAGGTCTTCTTCTGTCACACCTGAGAATCTGCAGAGCAGGAGCAGAAAGGAGGGTTTCCTTCACTAAAGGAGCACCTCAAGACCCAAAGTGTCCCAGTCTTTAGCAACTGGCAGTCAGTGCTCCAAGAGCTCCCAGCTGTGCCCCTTAAATTCCTGATACCAAGTACAGACCTCTGGCCCCAAAAACCTGTCCTTACCTGGTGTTGTAGTCCACCACCTTGGAGTCTGGCTTGACGAAGGTGTCGTATACCACTTTCAGGTCAGAGTTGATCACAGTTACTCTTGTCAGCTCCAGTCCTTGCTTTGTGTAGCACTGCAAGCAACAGAGGAGACACGAAAATAAGAGCATGCTGACACAACATGGTGTGAAAGGAGCATTCACTGAAGTGCTGCAGCTCCCCAAATGCAGAACACAGCACAGGCATGGCCAGTCAGCAAACATTGCTCAACGTAGGACAGCAAGCTACAGCTTCTCAGGGGTGCATGTGGTCCCCAAACAAAGCACACATTGTAACAACTAATTAATAAGAGCTAATTTCAAAGAATCACAGAATTATGGAATGGTTTGGGTTGGAAGAGACCTCAAAGCTCATCTAGTTGCAACCCCCTGCCATGGACAGGGACACCTCTCAATGGATCAGGGGGCTCCAAGCCCCATCCAACCTGGCCTTCAACATCTCCAGGGATGGGGCAGCCACCACTGCTCTGGGCAACCTGGGCCAGGGCCTCCCCACCCTCACAGCAAAACATTTCTTCCTAAGATCTCATCTCAATCTTCCCTCTTTCAGCTTAAATCCATTTCCCCTCGTCCTATCCCTGCACTCCCTGATAAACAGCCGAGAGACCAATGGACGAGACCAATATGATTCAGAATCTACTGCAGAAATTAAAGATCAGGGTACGGCAACAGAGCTTTACTTCAGCCAGAAGGCAAAAAAGCTTTGTGTTGCTTCTGTGTTGACCCACCATTTCACAGTCCAATGCGTAGATTCCAGGGTAGCCATCAGTCGTAGGCAACTTATCAAAAGTCTTCACAAAGCCATCAAGGCTCTCCTTCCGCCCGTCGTGAACATGTTGCTTAAAGGAATAAACACAAAGTGCCAATTGTGGATGTCAGGATCAAGAATTCAAAACAGCCACACCAACAAAAATCCCCACTTAAAAACAATTGTTTTAATAATTTCTAAAATTTAATGAGGAATAAGTTCTGCTGACCAGTTGGTCTGAGAAGTTCACCATAAGTGCAAATGTAGCCATGTGCAACTCCGATTCCAAAGGCAGATCAGGGATAGTGGTGTCACATTGATAGTTTGCAGAGGAGCAACACACTATCAGCTATAGAGACAAGCAGCTTTAAATTTCTAATCCCATGTAGAATTACTTAGGAAGGGTCACAGTGAGGTCTGACACTGACCTAACTCAAGCAGCAGGTTCCGAATTCGGCTTATGGTCAAGATATGGACTCTAATCCCAAACATTTCTGTTTGAGCATCAGCATCAGGTGTATCACAGCATGAGAAACCGGAGTAATGAAGGTTCAGAAAGTGTAAATACGAGCATATAAATAAAGGCCACTGTGTTCCAAAACCAGACAGGCAGGAGCTACTGCCTACCTGCACTTCAGGCAATACATGGAGAGTGCTTCCAACCACTCTTCATTATTCCCAGCTAAAGCTCTAGGGTCAGCAAGATCCAGCAGAGACGAGCTCCCCAAGCTGGCAGGAAAACTCAGGGAGTGTTTTCACGCAAGGCTTAAAGCAATGCAAGACTAAGCTGCTGTTGCAACAGGCACTCCCACTCTCCTGCACAGCCAGAGATCCAATCGGACTTGGTCAACCTGAAAGCCTCCTTTGCACAGGGAGTTTGAAACGGGACGATTGCGCTGACCCAGTTACCTTCACCGCTGCGCCAGAGGGGAAGCAGGAACACGTAACCAAGGGCAAGGCAGCGGCTGCAACCACCCTGTTGTGCACTAATATGGTTTCAGGTCAAATTAAACCTGCTCCACTCCCAGAGGTGATGCACTCTCCCTTATTCCCCAGTGGGGTGTTTTATGTAAGTTTTGCCTGTCCCTAAATCTCAGTGTATTCTTGCACAAGTTTCTTCATTGTGCTGCTCACAGACCCCACCCTGCAAAGAATCAGACTGTGCTTGCTCATCTCAAGATAGAAAGGCTGGAGAGATGAGGAATGAGGCACTTGGAAAGCTGAAACCTGTAGGCAGAGGGATAATCAAAGCAAGGGTTTGTGTGTTTGCACAGGTTATTACTGCAAGGGCAACCAGAGTACACAGAACTGCATTGTTTGAAGTTAACAAGGCAGTGGGTCAACACCGAGTCCAATCTCTCCCTGTATCCAAAGCTAGCATGGCTCAAAGGCTGCATGGTTTGTCATGTCCCAGGAGCAAGAGGCCACACTTGTCCATTCTGCACCTATGCCCATAAATGTGATTGTTTTGCTAAAGAAACGGGCAGAGCAGATTACCAGGCAAATACACGGGGAACATTTCTCTCCCTTGTGGTTTGATCCCTTCCCTCCCTCTGTAATGCAATGGAACTGGGCAGTTAGGGAAAGGAAAAACAAAACCCAAGGTGTTTACTCCACTAGGTGATGCTCTGCAGCCACCCAGTTCTTTCTTTCTGAGAGGAGAGCAGAAAAGATGCTTCTGATTTACAGAACAGAGGAAGAAACCCATCCTCAAAGGAGGTTGCAAGGGTGGGTGCTGGTCTCTTCTCCCAAGTAACAAGCACTAGAACAAGAGGAAACTGCCTCGAGTTGCACCAGAGGAGGATTAGATTAGACATTAGGAAAAATTTCTTCACCAAAAGGGTTCTCAGGCCCTGGCAGAGGCTGATCAGGAGGTGGTGGAGTCCCCATCCCTGGAGGGGTTTAAAAGCCGGGCAGCTGAGGTGCTCAGGGATGGTTTAGTAGTGGACAGGTACGGTTGGACTCAATGATCTCAAAGGTCCTTTCCAACCAAGCAATTCTATGATTCTAAGAAGCAGACTCCGTTACCACAAAGCACAGCAGCTCCAGACTCCTCTGTTCCCGGGGAGCAGTAGATTTGAGCACAGCTCCATCCTGCCATCTCCTGCCACATTGACCAACTGCAGCAGCATCCAGAAAGGCATGTCCCAAATGTATGTGAGAAGGAAAAGACACTGCTTTTCTACCCAGCTACGATCTGGTTACTTAGAACGGTTTCTTATTACAAATATTTGCTGTTTCCAGTGCCTTCCTTCAAAGCTGAAAGATACTGTGCCTCCCAGTAACCCAAACATCCCAACATCTCACCGCATGCTCTCACCCTGAGCAGCCTGTGGGCTCTGACTTTAAATCCACCAAAGAATGCTGTGAAACTCACACACTGGGATGACAAAAGCAAGGAAGCCAGAACACAGTGATCTGTAGCAGTACGACAACTACGAGGCAGATGTGGAAGGCTGCCTGAGGCCTGGAGCACTGGTGGCATGCTTCATTGAGTAAGAGCCTATTAGAGAGTGTGTTTTTTAAAAGGCCATGAGGTTTTATGATCTACAACAGCCACGTAAAACCATCCAGAGAAGTCATGTTTTTATAGCCCTGTGAATTTCTGGATGGTTTTTGGAACACTAAAAAGAGATCCTAATTTCACATGAAAAAAACCAAGAGAAGTAGCAGCCAGCCTAATCCTATCCACGATTCAGGCTGAGCAGGGCATCTTCCGGATGCCCATAGAGATAATTCTTCCTATTTGGACAAGCCTTGAAGTTTGCCCCAGAAATCACTCCTAGCTCAAGCTTTTGGCCAGAACCAGAAAGGCAAAACCCTCTCCAGAATCTACAGTCAGCCTTGCTGGCCATGTATCACTGGCGGTTTTTCAAATGGTGGGACAGGAAGATGCTTAACAACAGAGATGATCTGGGAGCCCCTTCCACTGGACATGACCCTTTTACCATAGAATCATTAAGGATGGAAAAGACCTCTAAGCTCATCCAGTCCAACATCACCATTCCTACTAAATCATGTCCCAGAGTGCCATGATTACAAGTTATTTGAAGCCCTCCAGGGATGGAGACTCCATCACTGCCCTGGGCAGCCTCTCCCAAGGCTTCACCACTCTTTCAGTGAAGAAATTTTTCCTGATATCCAATCTAAACCTCCCCTGGCACAACTTGGGGCCATTTCCTCTCATCCTATCCCTTGTTAATTGGGAGAAGAGCCCAGCACCCACCTCACCTCAGCCTCCTTTCATAGAGCTGCAGAGAACAATGTTGTCTCCCCTCAGCTTCCTCTTCTCCAGACTAAACAGCCCCAGGTCCCTCAGCTGCTCCTCATAAGATTTGTGTTTTCTAGTGCCAGGATCCCTCTCCACCTCCCTCCTCAAGAGAAGTAGTATTTATGAATTGCAACCGGCCCCAGGAAGGTTCCTCCCAATTCATGCGACAAAGGCCATGTAGTAAATGGAAAACTAATTAAAGATTTGGCCTACAGCAGAAAGTTACCTTAGCATGGGCATCTGGGAAAGCAAAAAAGGGGGAAAATATTTTGGCACAATGTTGTCAAGGCCCTGAGACTGCTCCTTAAAAGGAAATTCTGTATTTCTCACTTCTTCAATGTTTCCCTAAAGAAGTCCATACCTGAGCTTTTGCTGGGCAGCTTAATCCACCAGTACCTGCTTATAACAAATGAATCCACATCACTCCTGACAGCTGAGTCCCCTCCTTCCTGCCAAACGTTGAATTTTCCTACCTTTGCATTGCAAAAGATATTTAAAAAGTACTTGTTCCCACCCCCCCAACCCCCCGTAAGGGAAGCACTCTTCTAAAAGCTTAAGCAATGATTAAACAGTCGTGGCCACTGTAAGCAGAGAACAAATGTCATTGAGAATGAAAAGGTGTTGCTTAATAACTTACTTTAGCAACCTGGCAGCCTGGTGAACCCACAGCTCCTGAGCAGCAGCTGTAATGAGTTTCCCATCCACCTGGCACTGGAAGAGCAAGACAGCAGAGTCAAAGAGAAGAGTCCTGTTAAAGAGAGAGCTAAACTTGAGCTCTTGCATGCAGAGATATCCTGGATGAGCACAGTAACCATGATGTGTCAAACAAAGGAGGAAAATAAGTATGGATTTGCACGTAGCAATCTAAACAGTTTAAGTCTCTCGTGCTCAGCCAGACAAAATCCAGAAGCCACTTGGGTGCTCTGATGGAAAACCGCAGCAGAGCTCAAATGAGGTTAGTGTCTTGCTGCAAATGAATTCAAGCAGGACGAGTAAACTCTCCTGGGCAGCTACAGGCATCTGGTGCTCCCCAGTCAGCCTCCAAAACAGACTGATTGTTTCAAAAGGCACCAGAGGGTTTGTTTTTAATTTAACTGTTTTTAAACTGAAAGCTGAACAATCTCCAATCCAGCCTTAGATTCACATTTTGGGGCCCATATGGCTACTTTCCAGCGGCTGTTTGTAAGGCGATTGCAGCAGCAGCAGGGCCACCCAGTGCCAGATCTGGGAATTGTCACAACCTGCAAGCATGATGAGCCCCAAAAATGTTCCACAGCAACTCAAACCTGAGACAGACTCTGTATTCAGGGTTAGAGCACAGCTGACATGCAATAAAGCCCTCTGATACCTCTCTGCTTGCGCAGCCTTCCCCAGTGATGGACACACTCCTCTTTGCGAACGCAGTTTCCAGAGGCTGAGACCATGTACTCAGTGCCACAGCGACAACAAATCCTGCAAGAGGCTTGAAGAGAAGAAAGAAGCAAGAGTCAGGTCAACAAGAGTTAGTTCAGTCCTTCCCCTCTTGAACTTGGCCCATGCAGAAGTAAATTAGAATCACATGAGCCCCAAGCACCGGTGAAACAACCTTTCCTGATAAAAAGGATTCCAAATGTTGTTTCAAACTCCCCAAAAGACACAGCAACCCCTCTGAAAATGCAGCCCCATAGCATTTGCCCCTCAAAACACTTCCCAGAGGCAAACATCAGATTCCTTAATGTTTTTGATGTCCAACATCAGCTCCCACACAGTTCACATCAACATTTGCTGCATTGTTTCTCCATCCACATCAAATTACGTTGTACTCTAACACGGTTATTTTATGAAGCAGGATAAATAAGCCATTCTTTGGACATCAGAGCTAATAAAATCTGGTTTCCAAGGGATCTGTGCCTTGTCACTTCCAAATGACACTTGATTTCTCCCGGGGCACAGCTCTTCTGTAAGGATTCTCCAGTATGTAAAAAGAGGAATGTTTACAGCACCGCCTGGCCCATCGAAGGGGCAGTTATGGACTTTACCCTCCTGTCACCTGTGCTTGCACTGCCCACCATTCAGAGAAGGGATGCAAAAACCTACAATTAAGGAGTTGGCTGTCGTGCTTCTGACCTCCATGCAACTCCCTGAGTTCTAGTGTGAGTATTTAAGCTGCTAACACATCCCCAGCTCCGCACAACACCAGTCTAGACCTCTTCTGTCCACTGACTGCGGTCATGGCATTAACAGACCAGCGATAGCCTTAGTTAAATAAGAACAAATCCTAAGGATCCTGCAGGAACTACAGAAACAGAACCAGGAACATGATCTCAGAGTCTTATAAAGGAGCTGGCTGGAGAAAAGGGCTCTAACAAATGCAGCGCTTGACAGCTTTAATGCAAGCGAGCTTTCATACAGGTTGCTTCAGCAACCACAGGACAAATGTAGACACAAGGTGTTAACATGGATGAGCACTTAGCACACTTCAGCGAGGTCTCTCCAAAGAGCTCCTCAGAGGAGTGTGGCATAGCACCTCTAAGTAGATCCTGTTTTATCCCTGCAGCACCACAGCCTGCTCTAATCAGCATGTGAGAAGTGTAAAACCTGCTCCAGGACTTTGGAAAAGTCAGACAGAGGAGGACCCCACCCTGAGGAAACCTGGGGGATCATTTTGTCCAGTTGCAAAAAGGGACTTTTGGGAACTACTTGGCCCAACACTGACGAGGCATCAAGCAGAAAACTGTGCAATCCAAACCAGCAAGAAGTGACACACTGCAAACCCTGCCCAGCCCAAGTTAACAGAATTGTAGAATCATGGAATGGTTTGGGTTGGAAGGGACCTCAAAACCCATCCAGTTCCACCCCCCTGCCATGGGCAGGGACACCTCCCACTGGATCAGGGGGCTCCAAGCCCCATCCAACCTGGCCTTCAACACCTCCAGGGATGGGACAGCCACCACTGCTCTGGGTTACCTGGGCCAGGGCCTCCCCACCCTCACAGCAAAACATTCCTTCCCAAGATCTCATCTCAATCTCCCCTCTTTCAGCTGAAAACCGTTCCCCTCATCCCATCCCTGCACTCCCTGACCAAGAGCCCCTCCTCAGCTTTCCTGGAGCCCCTTTCAGTGCTGGAGGCTGCGCTAAGGTCTCCCTGGAGCCTTCTCTTCTCCAGGCTGAACAACCCCAACTCTCTTGTCCAGTCATTGTATGGGAGGTGCTCATCTTCATGGCCACACACATCAAACTACAAGCCCTGTGTCAAAACTAACATTCTCATGGCACACAAGTTGAAGAAACTCGTCCTCTAGAAAGGTAGCAGCGTTCTGTGGCCACACTCCTCTCCTCTGTGACCAGCTGGCCTGTGGATGCAGAGGTCACAACCAAGGAGACGCACCACAACAGGAGCCAATGACTCCGTACTGAGACCAGGAATATCTTTCTGCAAAAAGACCACTTGGAAGCTCAACAAGCATCCCCAGTTGTAACATATCTAGCAAATCTTGCAGAATCAAAAGAGAGAGCTTACAGTCAAGCGTTTTCTTCTCCTCTGCAGTGAAGAGGACGGCACGACCAGGCTTGTCTGGGTGAGGCATTGGGTAACCGTTTTCCTTGAGCTGCTCCTCAGTCATCAGATACTCCTTTAGTCGCCGGTACAAGGCAGCTCCTGCACACAAAGGCAATGCTGAAGCCAGATCACTTGAGCAGAGGTTGTTTCTCTTACTGGTTTTTTTTTGCCTTATCAGGCCTCCTGGCAGTGATTTCCACTGTTCTGAACTTGCTCCCACTGCCTTTGTTCAGGATTGACAAGGAAATAGATGCCAGGGCAGTATTTTCTAAAACCTGGTCACTGGTGCACAAGCTGATTTTTAACCTCTTCAAAAACCAGCATTAAGCCTGGAAACAAAATTCCTCCAAATGGCCCATATTTAGGCCTTGTTACCCATGTGAGACTTCTCCCACTTTAACACTGTTAAAGCTTTAACTGATAACTGCTAACATAGCCCAAAGAATGACCCTCAAAAGCCACCCACTGCTAGCTAAAAAGTCATTACCCAAACCTTTCTCCCTGCTGTTGATTTCAGGCCACTCATTTCATTTCACAGAATAATTATAACTTCTCATGCTCTGCTCAATATCTCTTCTTTTGCTGCTACGTTAAACCCTTCCAATATTGCTGCGTACCCTTTGATGTTGCTTAGCTGAGCTATGCAGGCCCTTTTAAGATTCCTCTATGTCAATTCCTTCTGCTTCATGGCCTCCCTGTCTCTTCTCTGATCTCCTCAACAATTTCCCTACATCTCTTGGCAACCAAAATACCCATAAATGATTTGGGCCAACGTGGATAATGCTTGTGGCACAATCCTTTGGCTACGATACGACCTTACTATGACATTCGTACCGGTGAAAGTGAGCCCCGCAGAGCAGATGCAGATATTTCTAAGTTTGCCTTTTAATCTGAGAGACACGTTGTAAAGCACTGCTTCGGGGCAAGAAAGTTAGAAGTAAAATCCAGACAAATAAAAGCAGTAATAGCCAAGACACAAGAGGCAACTCTGAACAGTTACTGACGCTACAGCAAAGATACACAGGCTACACCTGCGAACTCGCTGTCCAAAGTGGGGAAGGAAATCATAGAATCGCTTGGTTAGAAAAGACCTTTGAGATCATCGAGTCCAATAGTATCTGTTCTCTACTAAACCAGATCCCTGAGCACCTTGTCTGCCTGTCTTTAAACCCCTCCAGGGATGGGGGCTCCACCACCTCTCTGGGCAGCCTCTGCCAGGGCCTGAGAACCCTTTCAGTGAAGAAGTTTTTCCTGATGTGTAACCTGAACCTGCCCTGGTGCAACTCGAGGTCATTTCCTCTCGTCCTCTCGATTGTCACTTGGGAGAAGAAACCTTGCTACAACCTTCTTTCAGACAGTTGTAGACAGTGATGGGATCTCCCCTCAGCCTCCTCTTCTCCAGACTGAAGAGCCCCAGGTCCCTCCACCACCTTTTGCAGTGCTTGCTCTCCAGCCCCTTCCCCAGCTCCGTTCCCTTCTCTGGATGCGCTCCAGCCCCTCAATGTCCATCTTGTAGTGAAGGACCCAAAACTGAACTCAGGATTCGAGGTGTGGCCTCACCAGTGCCGAGTACAAGGGCACAATCACCTCCCTGCTCCTGCTTGCCACACTGTTTCTGATCCAAGATGCCACTGGCCTCCTTGGCCACCTGGGCCACTGCTGGCTCATGTTTGACCACTGTCAACCAACACCCCCCAGGCCCTTCTCTGCCAGGCAGCTCTCCAGTCACTCTTCCCCAAGCCTGAAGCACTGCATGGGGCTGTGTCCCAAGTGGAGAACTCAGCACTTTGCCTTGTTGAACCTCATTCCGTTAGGGAAGGCGCTGATCCGACTGGTGTGCTGTTCACTGAGCCAGTCTGCCGCACTCTGCTGCAGCTCGGTGATAACTCATCACACTGGCCCACAGATAAATCCCAGCACTTCATGCATCAGCAGGATCCTGCTCTCCCCAGTCACAGCCTTAACGCCTCCAGCTATAATTCACAGGTTATGGCTTCGCAGGAGCAGGGTCTTACCTGTTAAATCCTCTGCTCTCAAGCTCCCTGAGCGGTTTAGCGTAAAGCTTGTCTTAGCCGCGAGCTTCCCTCCCAGCACAGCTTCATGGGACACCACTTTCTTGTTACTCGTCTCTGCGGTGAGAAGAAGCAAAACAGGACAGACGTCATATACACAGCTGAGTCACAGAATCATGGAATGGTTTGGGGTTGGAAGGGACCTCAAAGCCCATCCAGTTCCAATCCCCCTGCCAGGGGCAGGGACACCTCACACCAGATCAAGCTGCTCAAGGCCCCATCCAACCTGGTCCTGAACACCTCCAAGGCATCCACAACTTCCCTGGGCAACCTGTCCCAGTGTCTCATCACCCTCATCGTGAAGAATTTCTTCCTAAAGCCTAAACTAAATCTTCCCCTTTCCAATTTAAAGCCATTCCCCCTCGTCCTATCAATACAGGCCCTTGGAAAAAGTCCTCACCGGCATCTGCGCAGACCCCAGTCCCAGAGTCTGGACCACCACACATCAGCAAAAGGACTGCATTTTTCCTTCTGAATTCCAGCTCTGCTTCAGACACTGGTACACGTGGTCTAACACAATGGGGAGCTTTCTGTTCACATCATCAAGCCCACAGCAATCTTTCTTAAAGGCAGCAAGGACTTTTTTTACAGTTCTGTGGGGAATGCCAGTAGCTCCATCTGCTTACCCTGCACAGCAAGCCTTCCTCCTGACCGAAAGCAAGAGAGGACTCAGCAACTCGACCCAGCCACGTGCTGCACAGTGGGATCACCCACCCATAGCGAGTGGCTTTGTTGTTAGGTCCCTGCAGACCGGACTCCTACACTGAATCTTTCAACTTCCTTTAGAAAGGAGCTTCAGAGCTCTAGAATATGCTCAGCACATCAGATAATGGCAGATAGGTGCTTTTTACTAATCATTAACTGGCAGCCCTCTCCTAAAGGCCAGCCTCCCAAGTTCAGCCGCTCTGACTAATGGCCATGAAGGTAATGAAGACAGAGGGGAGAAAAGGGAAGAGCCCGGGAAAAAAAAATTCACAAGAACAGCACAAATTGATTGTTTAATGTACCCTCTCGAGAGCCAATAATGAAATGTCTTAACCCTCTTCGTTTCTCTCTTGAAGCTTAATGTGTGTAACAGATTTCTGCAGTGATGGACGAGTCTATCACTTTGAAGGCATCATGTGAAAGTTACTCCATTAGCGGGGCTTTTCATTTTAAAGAACTTGTGCTAAAAAAAAAATCCATGTGGCATTATTTCCATTTAGGTTCAGACAGCCAACAAAGCATTGCAGGACTTGCCTCTTGAAGGCCCATTAAAGCTTGCCAGGCTATAAAAAGCTAACTGGAGTTGTTTGCCTTTCAGCATAATGCTTCTGAGAAATGGGTCTGTCTTTTCAACAAGTTCCTCTCTGCGGCTTCTAATCCAAGCAGGGCTCTGGTTATTAAACCACAAGCATGGTACGTACTGTTCATACTGGTTGGGGAATTGGGCACGAGGCTTCGGAGCTTCTTTAAAGTGTTCACTGCCACGTTCAGGTAGATGTTGCGACTGGTGCTACGTTCGTAAGCCACCTTCTCTTCTGACAGAGCCTGCAGACAAGGCAATTCATTACTACACATTCTTTCCACTATTCACAGAATCATGGAATGGTTTGGGTTGGAAGGGACCTCAAAGCTCATCTAGTTCCAACCCCCTGCCATGGGCAGGGACACCTCCCACTGGGTCAGGGGGCTCCAAGCCCCATCCAACCTGGCCTGGAGCACCTCCAGGGATGGGGCAGCCACCACTGCTCTGGGCAACCTGCGCCAGGGCCTCCCCGCCCTCACAGCAAAATATTTCTCCCTAAGATTTCATCTCAATCTCTCTTCTTTCAGCTCAAAACTGTTCCCCCTTGTCCTGATCAAGAGCCGCTCCCCAGTTTTCCTGGAGCCCCTTTCGGTACTGGGAGCTGCTCTAAGGTCTCCCCAGAGCCTTCTCTTCTCCAGGCTGCACAAACCCAACTCTCTCAGCCTGACCTCGCATGGGAGGTGCTCCAGCCCTCAGATCATCTATTGCTTTTTTAAAAAACAGAAATGTTTGGCTCTTAAAACACAGAATCCAAGTCTGACAGCAAAAAAAAGGTTGCACATCAAGGAACTGACTAATGAAGAGGAACATGGCACAAATACATAATGGCTGTGGGATTGGCTTAGGTGAGGAAGAGAAAAAAGTAATTGTATTCGAAACAATTTGCTGGAAGAAGCATTTTTATATGAAACCTTCCCTGACAGAGTAATAATGCAGCTCTGGAACTGCCCAGGAAAGGCTGTTTTTCCCACGTTCACGGTAGTGCAACAGTTTAACTGGCAAAAAAAGGAAGCCTGGCAAGCGGTCACTCCTTAGACACAACAGGAACATTCACTCCAGGGAGCTGTGAAGGTGAATACCACCAAAGAAATGTTGTGGCATCTGTTTCAGTTACAAAACACGCCACACTATCCCATATTTGCCCAACATTAATGGCCAAAGTTTTTCAGTAAAAGACACAACTTTGCTTTTGGAAATCGTGCTAGACTATTCATTACTGCTAGAATCATGGAATCATTAAGGTTGGGAAAGACCTCTAAGCCCATCCAGCCCAACTGTCAGCCCAGCACTACCATCCCTGCTAAACCATGTCCCAAAGCGCCATGGCCACACACTTTTTGAACCCCTCCAGGGATGGAGACTCCATTACTGTTCTGGGCAGCCTCTGTCAGGGCTTCATCACTCTTTCAGTGAAGAAATATATCCTGGTATCCAATCTAACCCTCCCCTGGTACCACCTGAGGCTGCTTCCTCTTGCCCTGTCACTTGTTAAAAGGCTCCTTACAAGTCTTGCAGTTCATCAGCAGCAATTTTACCAATTAAAAACCTATCTCAAACACTGCTAAACTCTGAGATTCCAGGTGTTTGCTGCAGTATCAGAGCAAAGGGTCCTGTTGTCCAGCTTTACCGTAACACCCACTCCCCAAGTACTTTTCCTGGGCTTATTAAAAAGTTTTCTGAACACAGGGAAAGATGGGATTTCCTACTGGAAACCCCCATGGAATTACACTTTCTGTTGTCCACTCTGGAACTACTCAAAGCCAGTCGGAATGGTACACGGACAGGAGAGTTTTCTGGCTTTGCTGCCACTTTAGGTCCCAGCCGTGTTGTTCTTTGCTGTAGAGTTTATTCACAAGAAGCAAACACCAGTACAGACCTTGTCAAACGCTTCCTGGGAGGAGGAGCAGAATTTCAGGCACTCATCAATGAAAAGATTGAGATATCTTTGACGAATGTTTGTCGGGACTTTAGCACCGAATTCTGTGGGAATAACAGGCCTCTGTAAGCTGGTGCTCTAGAGATGAGACAGAGAGAGAAAGAGGCTATTCAGGGTTTCAGAGCGAGACTCTCACATTTACTGCTGTGTTATTAATAGTGGTGTGACTTCCTTTCCAAAAATCTGCCCAAAGCTAAACATAACACGCATCATTTCTGGTACTAAAAAGGCCACTTGAAGCTTTTGTGCCACCCTCAGTATTTGAACTACTCCAAAAACCCAAGCACATTTCATTACGCAACTCTTCCAGCAGCCAATGACTCCTGGCAGCATTAGCCACAACACTACATCTACATGTAAAGCATTCCGGACCATGGAAATGACGACATTTACATTAAGACACTCAGGATTAGCACAGTGCAAAGTAGCGCTTTGAACTGGAGACAAACACACAACATCAGTTCTGCACAGGACAGACACAGCTTTCTTTCCAGTACTCTGGCTGTGAAAAGAGAACAGGAGGCCCAGTGCTGCCAGGCTAGAGCATCACACTGTGGGAATCCTGTAACTTTACTGCATGGGGGCTTTTCCTCCTTCTGTAACGCCAGCCATGATGCTCCCGAAAGGATTTCCCCCTTAAATTCACAGAATCATGGAATGGTTTGGGTTGGAAGGGACCTCAAAGCCCATCCAGTGCCACCCCCTGCCATGGGCAGGGACACCTCCCACTGAGTCAGGGGGCTCCAAGCCCCATCCAACCTGGCCTGGAACACCTCCAGGGATGGGGCAGCCACCACTGCTCTGGGCAACCTGGGCCAGGGCCTCCCCGCCCTCACAGCAAAACATTTCTCCCTAAGATCTCATCTCAATTTCCCCTCTTTCAGCTCCAAACCCTTCCCCCTTGTCCTATCCCTGCACTCCCTGATCCAGAGCCCCTCCCCAGCTTTCCTGCAGCTGGGAAATCTTTAATCAAGTCTTGGCATTACCCACACTTCCTGCCATCCAAACACCTTCTCACGCCATCCACATGCTGCTACGTGAGGAACTCTGTTGTGAACTGTCTTAGCGAGTAACATGTTCCCTGGTGCTCATGGGGAAAGGAGGGACTTCTTTGCTGAGGAATTTGTAGCAGAAGTCCCCAAATGCTGGCCAAGTATCCCAGGGGAAAGGGGGGGTGGAAAGGGGGGGTGGAAAGGGGGGGTGGAAAGGGGGGGTGGAAAGGGGGGGTGGAAAGGGGGGGTGGAAAGGGGGGGTGGAAAGGGGGGGTGGAAAGGGGGGGTGGAAAGGGGGGGTGGAAAGGGGGGGTGGAAAGGGGGGGTGGAAAGGGGGGGTGGAAAGGGGGGGTGGAAAGGGGGGGTGGAAAGGGGGGGTGGAAAGGGGGGGTGGAAAGGGGGGGTGGAAAGGGGGGGTGGAAAGGGGGGGTGGAAAGGGAAGAAACCTGCTTTTCCTCAAGTTTGAAGTTTAAATCATCACATTTTAGCTATACAGGTCACAGTGGGACATTATCCATAACCACCTTCCTTAGTATGGCCCCCAATGCCCGCGAAGACCATTAATCCAGCCTTTTGAACACGAGAGGCTCCCAGTCCCTGACACAAGGAGCTACACACCCAGCCAGCCAGCACAACGGAAGGCTCAAACTGAAGATGACTGATCAATATTCAAAGAGATCAGAGCAGCACTTAAGTATTTCTATCTTTTTAAGCTCCTACCCCTCAAGTGTTTAATTTTTTATACAATGCTATCGAGGAAAACCACAGGAAGAACCAAACCCATTTAATCAACCTAATCAAAACATTGCTCTTCAGAGAGTGCTAAGTTTGGAGCAGCGTAGTTAAACACAACACCCCCAACGGGGAATGACCGGAAAGGTTTTGAGTTTCTCTTACCTGTAAGGAGGGAACATGCGCTATCCGTTTCTGCACAACGGTGCTGGTGGTCTTTGAAGCCATCCCAGCTAAGGTGCAAGCCTTCAGAGATACGGTAGGTGCTTCAGAGTCATTGGAAGGTGGGACACTCTTGCCAGGAACAGATGTCTTGCTACTCGTGAGGCCTGCAAGGAAAGAAAACATACTGAGGTAGAAATCTTACCACTAGGCTTCAAGTTCCCAGAGTGAACTTACTGTAAAAGGCCCACACTGCAAGTCGTGATTTTTTTCAAATGGAAGTCTCCAAAGGGATATAAATTGAGGAATTTTACCACCTTCCAGGCAAGGATGAAGGAACCTTCTGCCAGGAAATGCGCTTCATTTCTGTTTGGTTTGGGGGAACTGAGTCAGCAGAGTTTAAAAAGGTAACCCTGTCAGCTACAATGCACTAACTACCCACCACGTCAGCTCTGAGTCCTTCCAACCACAAACCAATCAGCAGTAATTAGCACTTCCCTCCTGTTTGTGGCTGTGTCTGTTTTCCCCTCTGAAGGGAAGAGCAAAACAGGAGCAAACAGGGTCCAAGGACGAAATGGAAAAAGAAGGAGCTGAAGTGAGGGAAGTGAGGTGAGACAGAGGGGAGGATACATTCAGTGCATTGCCTTTCAGCTCAGGATGGCATTTCTCAGAGGAAAGCCTTTCCATTGGCCACTCTCTGCAAAGATTCAAGTCATGGCCAATGCTACACAACTCCTGATGGTTTCACATCTGCTGGGGAGAAATTTAAACAGGAGGCAGAGTCTTTTAACAGAGGAAAAGGACAGGACAGCAACCACAAACAACGCCCTGGCTTACTTTGCTTGGCTGTTGCGGAAAAGGCTGCATTTGGCACGTGCGCAATCCTCTTCTTTTCTCCTGGCAAAGAAAGAGAGGCCTTTTGAACGGCCACAGCCAGCTGTGCCGCCTGCTGCTGAGCCAGCTGGATCCTCTGGTAACAGACCTCCTGCGCGGTGGGTGGACGGTATGGCCGCACTATGGGCTTGCTCGGGACCTCTGCCTGCACAGACACAAAAGGTTTTAGAGCCAGCACCCTCGCCTGCTTGATGCCCACCCTCTGAGTTCCACTCACCCAAGAAAGGTCCCTTGTCCTCAGCTCCTCTCTGTTAGTAAATATAGGGTTCTGAGAGGAAAAGATCCCAAACATCATCCAAAACAAAATGTTTAGGAGTCACCCATAAAACCCCAGTATGTTAATGATTCACCCTCTGACAAGGTCTCTCAGCACTCTGGCACATTCCTAAATTGGTAGGTGGCATCTGAGTTGCTTGTTTAATGGCATGATGTGCCCTGTGCCTAACCCACCTCTGAACTCTGTCAATGAGCTCAGCTCTATGCTCTTGCAGTAGAAAATTAATCTCCCTACTGCGTGCTTCTTCAGTTTATATTGTGATGAAAAAGCAACAAACTCTTTTCTATTCTGCCTTGCTGAGTTTTACAGCTCTCTTTCTCCTTGTGTTTCCCCTGCTGAAGAACTGGTGCATCTGTCCTTGGAATCATAGAATCATGGAATAGTTTGGGTCAGAAGAGGTCTTAAAGCCCATCCAGTGCCACCCCCTGCCATGGGCAGGGACACCTCCCACTGGATCACGGGGCTCCACGCCCCATCCAACCTGGCCTTGAACACCTCCAGGGATGGGGCAGCCACCACTTCCCTGGGCAACCTGGGCCAGGGCCTCCCCACCCTCACAGCAAAACATTTCTCCCTAAGATCTCACCTCAATCTCCCCTCTTGCTGCTGAAAACCATTCCCCCTCATCCCATCCCTGCACTCCCTGACCAAGAGCCCCTCCCCAGCTTTCCTGGAGCCCCTTTCAGCACTGGGAGCTGCTCTAAGGTCTCCCCAGAGCCTTCTCTTCTCCAGGCTGAACAACCCCAACTCTCCCAGCCTGGCCTCGGACAGGAGCTGCTCCAGCCCTTGGATCATCTCTGTGGCCTCCTCTGGACTCGCTCCAACAGCTCCAGGTCCTTCCTGTGCTGAGGATTCCAGAACTGGACACAGGGCTCCAGGTGGGGTCTCATCAGAGCAGAGCAGAGGGGCAGAACCCCCTCCCTCTCCCTGCTGGTCCCACTGCTTTGGATGCAGCCCAGGCTACACTTGTTTTTTTCTTTTCTCTCCCTTGCCTTACAGCTGCTCCCCACCCCTCAGCAGCCTCGTCTCAGGTCTCTCATTCCTATAACGACTTAATGTAGTCCTGGGATTAGAGCTGTACATAAACTGAGCTCTCAATTTAAAACAAGCCCTGCCCCTTCCCACTTCTGGAGGCGTTTCACTGCCGCAGTCATTACCGGCACAAACAAGTTACACATGCATTTTCTTTGATGTCCAAGTTGCAGGAAAGGTGCCAGAAATTATGTCAGCAAAGAGAGAAGTTTTCTAGGAGCAGAAGTAAAAGAGAAGCAGTGATAGTATAAACTTCTCCACACTCCTCAACAACCTTTGAAATCTGAGAAAGAGGCCTCCCCACCTGAAACGCTCTGCAAGCTGGGCGTGCTCACTCAGCCCACGCATGACACCCCCTTTCCAGTACTCTGGCTGTGAAGAGAGAACAGGAGGCCCAGTCCTGCCAGGCTAAAGCATCACACTGTGAGAATCCTGTAAACTTTACTGCACGGGGGCTTTTCCTTCTTCCGTAACACCAATGACGATGCCCTCAAAAGGATTTCCCCCTTAAATTTATAGTCACAGAATCATGGAATGGTTCCATCCCACCCAACAGATATTCATCAAGCAAACCTGTGCTGCAATCTGCATAAAAACAGCTCTAGGGGAGATATGAACACGTTCAAAGGGGAGCAAGTGGTCCTACCTCCATGGGAAGAGTGCTCATTTTTCCCACAAGACTTCAATTTTTATGCCCTGTCCAAGGGGATTTGGCCCTTTTAATTACACATACATACTTTCTCAACCTCTAATATGATACCCCTTAACCAGCCTCACAGGAAAACATTTCTTCCTAAGATCTCATCTCAATCTCCCCTCTTTCAGTTGAAACCCATTCCCCCTCATCCTATCCCTGCACTCCCTGACCCAGCCCAGCTTTCCTATAGGGAAAAGCCAGGCACCCTCATGCGGCCCATGTGTAACAGGGCATTTCAGAGACCGCAAATTGGGGGCAAGCTGGCACCTCCTACATTCCTGGTCTCTGATGCTGACACCAGCTTCTGGATACCAAACTGTGTGCAGTCAGACATAAAACAATAATTACAGACTTCCAAGCAGGACGGGACACTCATTTTCTACCTGACCTTCCATTCCTTTGGCCCACCGTTGCCCCCAACAACTGACCCAGAACTCAGCTCCCTCCCCTTGTGCTTCGTTCAGTCCCTGAGCTATAAATCACAAGCAAGACTGAGCAAATATTCCACTTGGAGGGACATGGCAAAGCACAAGCCCCAACTCTACACCTAGAAGCAGCAATTCAGGTCTTACAGCACCTCCTGAACAGATTTGGCAGCAGCAGAAGCACCAAGCTGAGATATTCCAGGGTACGCACGTCCCGGTGCATGCGCAGGGCAGCTGCTGCCAAGCACACCGGATTAGCTCTGTTTGCCCACACGATGGAGGCTCCCATCTTTGGAAAGCATTTTGGGATCAGTTGTCACATTAAGAAAATGTATTTAAAGATTTGTACATGTCTAAAAGGCACCTATTTACAGTAAATGTTTGAGTTAATGAATTTCCAGCCCATCTGCTTCAGTCTCTTATCTCTTCACTTTGGAAGAAAGAGCCCTTATCAAAGCACACGAACTGGCTGAAGATACGTAGTTAAATAAAAAACATTGTAATGACCTCAGGGCTTCAAAGTATTAAAAGCAAAGAAACCTTTTCTAGGCAGAGGGGAAAGGAAGAACAATTAATTTGGACTACCGAGCTCAAATGAGCGCTTAAGTCTCCACTCTTATCCTGCTGGAACATAAAACTGACTAATCTGCGCTCAGCACCTGGGGGGAAACACATTAAACCCTCTGAGAAAACATGAATTAAAATCCCTGTGAGAAAGAAAAAACATCTTTCTCGCCTTTCTTTTTTTAAAATTTTTCTCCTCTGTATTTAAAGTATTTTCACAACTGTGGAAGATCAAACAAGACACTGCTGCTATCTTGGCTGAGTCAAAACAGATCTAAGGTGATGTTTAAACATCTTTTAGGTCCACGAGACAAAGAAAAGCATCACCAGACGCAGATCGACTGTGTGTCCGGCTAATTTTTATCTATGAGATTGAATGAAGCTATTCTGCAGGAAAATGAACATCTCAATCTATCCCAGTGAGTTACAGGGTGCACAATCCATTGACTCTTCCCCATTTACCCTTGGTATGCTGTGAAATTGGGAAAGGAAGGGAAGAAATCCAACACAGGCAGATTCCAACACAAACAACTGTATTCCTGAACCCAGAGCTGCATCATTTTCCAGTGTCATTACAGGACAGAGAATCCTGACTTTACAGACTCAACATTTGCTTATAGAAGCTGCACTTACATTTCCTTGTTTGACAAGGTGAGAGATCCTTCTTTTTTGGCCAGGAAACAAGGTAGTTAAATTCTCTTCTGTCTTTTCCTCATTTCCTTCCTCTTTGGATGGCTGGAAAACAAAAGAAAAAGCTTCCAAAACTGAACAGATTTGGAAACCACTCTCAACGAGATCTAAGAAGGCTCCTTCTGAGTTAACAGAAAGGCCTGGCAGGCAGCAGATGAGAACACGTGCTTAGCTGCTGAACTCCCAAAACAAACCTTGTTTTGAATGCAGGAGCCACCGCTGAGGCCAATGAGCAGTAGCATTACAGCTCCCACCACACAGCCGCTCCTTGAGCTGGGCATTAGGCAGCACTGGCGTGTGTGGAGACAGCCCCTACCCACCACGAGAGACCTGAACGCCCTTCTCCTGCCAGCCACTCCCACCCCTCGCATTCTTAATATCAAGTGGGCTGGAGAATTTTTCAGCACGAATGTGGGAGTTGACTCCTTTCTGCCCCTGTTTAACATGCTGCCAGGGTAGGGCCTGAAATCCTGCTTTACTCCCAACCATGCTGTCCCTGCTCCATAGAATCACAGAATCATTAAGGTTGGAAAAGACCTCCAAGACCATCCAGTCCAACTGTCAGCCCAACTCCACCATCCCTACTAAACCATGTCCCAGAGTGCCATGACTACCTGTTTTTTGAACCCCTCCTCCAGGGATGGAGACTCCCCCACTGCCCTGGGCAGCCTCTGCCAGGGGTTCGCCACTCTTTCAGTGAAGAAATTTTTCCTAATATCCAATCTAAACCTCCCCTGGCATAACCTGAGGCCATTTCCTCTTGTCCTATCACTTGATATGTGGGAGAAGAAGGGAAACGTATCTGAAAGAGACTGCACTGACAAATCCCCAGGTCACACATCTGGACAGCCAGAAACCCAGGTTACAGCACCTCTCAGCTACAGCCACCTCAGAGCTAAAATCTTAGACTCACTCCTGGGCTGGGGCAACCACTTTAAAATCTTCTTGGAATTCGACTCTGCTGCATTCCTACAAAACCCACATCGCCAGTTTATCTGTCAAACCCTGAGCTGCTCTCCAGCCAGTCTTGCTTTCAGCTTTCCAACACAGCCTTCGGCAAAGCTCTGAGCAGAGATGAGCCTCAAATCCAGTGACAGAGCTGGGGGCTGGATTTCAGGATGAGCTCAGACTCCGCTTAGGTAAAGCTCAGGTTCATCCCCAACAGGGCAGTCGGGATGAGCACTTCACCCTGAACCACATTGCTCTCTAGGAACTTGGTAAGTCTGTTAATTCAGTTACATCCCTAATAAACTCGCTCACAAAGCGATCCTTCCTGATGAAATAGCACCACACTGCCCACAGGGACTTTCCCTCTGGACCAAACAACACAGGCTCCAGCTACAAAATTAATCCATAAACAAAGTCATAGAATCACAGAATCATGGAATGGTTTGGGCTGGAAGGGACCTCAAAGCCCATCCAACCCCCTGCCATGGGCAGGGACACCTCCCACTGGATCAGGGGGCTCCAAGCCCCAGCCAACTTGGCCTTGAACACCTCTGGGGATGGGGCAGCCACCACTGCTCTGGGTAACCTGGGCCAGGGCCTCCCCACCCTCACAGCAAAACATTTCTCCCTAAGATCTCATCTCAATCTCCCCTCTTTCAGCTGAAAACTGTTCCCCCTCACCCTATCCCTGGTACTCCCTGTCCAAGAGCCAGCTTTCCTGTAGACTTACTTGCACTAACACATTGTCCTGGTTCTATTTGCTACTACATTCCTTAAACTATACTGCAACAAGTAGGCATCACTCGGATTAGCAAACCAGGATTAGCTGTGGAACACTCACAATGTACATTCTGAAGCCTTTTCTCCAACCATCCAGGCCACCATGGTTTTCAGACCAGATGGAGACAAACGCAGTGAACAACCCTGAAAGCTAAAGACTTTCCACACACAAGGTCATTGAACCCTTACATCTCACAGCAGCTTTCAATCCAGTGGGTAAATCCAGGTGCAAACGCTTCAAACCACTCAGTCACAACAAGGATGAGATTATTCCAACATACAGAGTCTTCCTCTTCAGCTACTTGAAACAAGCAACACCACTAAAGCAAAACAGAATCCTTTCACATTTAGATGTGAGAGAACCAACCGACCCAAACCAGCATTACCTGTTTCCCCAGCCTTCCTTTGTCTTCAGTTTTCACATCTGTAGATTCATTAAAGATCCTGAGACACTCTTCCATCGGATCTGACTCAAAGTCCAAGTCCTTCTCAAGGATGGAATAATCAATGTCATCAGATGTTGAAGAAGATGATGACTTTGACAATTTAGAGCGCTTCACTTTCTTTGTCCCTTCGTTTTCCCTTTCAGAGTTTGAACTAGAGTCATCATCATCCGAGTCTGAGCTCACGTCAAGTAATGTGGATGGCAAAGGCTGGCCTTTGTCATCTTCATCTCCACTCTCATCACCAAACAGGTCAATATGACTCAAACTCCGCTGCTTCCGACCCTCCTTTGAATATCCTTTTTCTGTAGAACTGACTTTTTCTTTCTTGCGCTCCAGTGCTGGTGTCTTGGTCCCTTTCTCTTTATTTTTATGACCAGAGGTTTCCTTACCATTTTTCATGTCAGCTGTTCTCACCTTGGAGTCTTTCTTGCTGCTCCCCAGCTTTTCCACACCCGAGCCTTTGCTGACACTCTCGCTCTTGGTTTTCCCTGAACTACTGCCGCTGGACTTGGATTTTTCTTTCTTAAGCCCATCCACTTTTTCTGACTTGTGTTTTTCAGGTTTCTTTAAATTCCCGTCGCTTTTCACTTTGACACTTTTATCTTTGCTGGTTTTCTCTTCATTCTTGGGTTTTAGTTTTTCTTCTTTCTTGAGCACTTTGTCTTTTTCTGTACTTCTACTTTTCTCCTTCTTAGCACTCTCACCGAGCCCAGGTGCTTTACTGACATCAGGTTTCTTCCTTTTTGTTTTATCTTTTGAGTCTTTGTTTTTATTTTCAATTTCCTGGTCCTTCTTTCCAGAACACATTTTCACGGCTTTCGCATTTTCGTCTGATATGTTTCTTTCAAGGGTTTTTAGTGAACTCGGAAGGTCTTCCAGGCCATAGTGCGCTGCTGCTTCTTTGCTATCCCGGGAAGCCAAATGATCCAGTTTGGTGCTCTGTTCTTTGCTGGATAACCCGTCATTTGATTCACTTTCCGAACCACCTCTTGACCGTGAACTAATAGAAGGCGGCTTACATTCCACATCAGCCTCATCTTCAGAGGAAGAGAACCTGGCATATACTTCTTCATCATCGGGTGCTTCACAGAGCTTCTTTCGCGATGGAGAATATGATTCGTCATAACTAGGCACCCTACTCCTTTTAGACCCCTTTGCCTCCTTTATTGTGGCTTTGCTCAAAAGCCTAGCGGAGTAATTGGAAAGTGGGTCATATTCCAGGTCTGTAGAAGGCTTAGAGTCATCAATCACGTATTTATTATTAGTGACGGTGCTACTGTATTTTTTATTCTGTACTACAGCCTTGGGAATGTATTCCAGGGAGCTTCCTTTAGCTCGGGAAGCATCCAAAGTATATTTACTTGACCGGCTAGCAGCAGCGAGAGGAGTAGGGTTATAGTCTGAATTATTATTAAAGTTGTAGCTACCTGGATTATATTCTAAGGAGGCAAAAGAATCATTTTCTGTCCCAGCAGTTGACACAGGTGCATTTGAAATGAGCGAGGAGGCCTCTGAAGAGTTCAATTCCTTTGTTGTTTCTAGGAGCTCCTCATACTTTTTCTGCTCTCTCTCCACTTCATTTTTGACTGCCTCGATGGCCTTGTTGACCAGTTCCAGCTCAAGAAAACTGGGTGCCACATCTCTAATGCCAGCCAGGGTGCCATCCTCTGTCTCCAGTGAGTGCTTCGGAAGCTCTGGATTGTAAGGATCATAGCCTCGTTCTGTAAAAGATAAGTAAAAGTAATTAACAGCCAGCAAAATGGGTAACATTTTCTTCGGAGGAAAATTTTAAAAAGGTCTTTTTAAAGTCTGCTGTCATGAAAAGCCAGTACTGAAAGACACTACAAAAAGCCAAGCTCTTGACACCACAGAACAGGAGTTTGGTACTGAAAGTCATCGGTACCATTCTCTGGAATTCTCAGGAAGGACATGGAGCTGTTGGAGCAAGTCCAGAGGAGGCCACGGAGATGATCCCAGGGCTGGAGCACCTTCTGTACAAAGACAGGCTGAGAGAGTTGGAGTTGTTCAGCCTGGAGAAGAGAAGGCTCTGGGGAGACCTTAGAGCAGCCTCCCAGGACTGAAAGGGACTCCAGGAAAGCTGGGGAGGGGCTCTGGATCAGGGAGTGCAGGGACAGGATGAGGGAATGGTTTGAGGCTGAAAGAGGGGAGATTGAGATGAGATCTTAGGAAGAAATGTTTTGCTGTGAGGGTGGGGAGGCCCTGGCCCAGGCTGCCCAGAGAAGTGGTGGCTGCCCCATCCCTGGAGGTGCTCAAGGCCAGGCTGGATGGGGCTTGGAGCCCCCTGACCCAGTGGGAGGTGTCCCTGCCCATGGTAAGGGGTGGCACTGGATGGGCTTTGAGGTCCCTTCCAACCCAAACCATCCGTGATTCAGCAGCAAGCGTGTGGCTACACTGCATTTTTACAGCCTATTCCTGGGCCTTCACGACTAAAGATCTGTTAACAAAATGCTTTTATTACTCACAGAAAAGCTCTATAAAATAAATATTCTTCAAGGCACTAAAGAATAATCACTATTAGGAGGAGTTGTGTACGTGCAGAATTAGCTGCTTAATTCAATGAAGTGAGAAGGGAGGACAGAGGATTTGGGTAGGAAAACTGGATTAGGTCCTCATTTATCGGTGCCAGTGCCCAAAGCTCACTGAAAGCCTCCAGTATTCCTCAAAGCTCGGTATTTCAGCTGCAGAAAAGAGAGTCTTATTTGGCCTGACAAAATGAGTGAACTGAGTGCTGCTAATACGAAAGAAGTACAGGTACAATGGCAACCCAAGAGCACAGAATGGCCACTGGGACAGGAACATTAACACCCAGAACTCCAACAGGACATTTCTCTTTCCAGCCAAGTCCCTCCGGTGACCTCTCTCACACAGGCATTTCTCAGACTATGAACAGAGGATCCGCTTTGACCATGCTGCGCAGCTCTTCCAAACACAGCTCTTAGGGAAAGCTCTTGGTGAGGGATGGCCCACCCTATGGAACTTCATGGAAAACCAAAGCAACCCATCCAAGGGGCCACCTACAACTGGAGAGTCCTCTAACTTGAGATGAAGACCTCAAATTCAGCATTATTAGGGGACCACCTGAAAGCCTGGTAATTTGTATCAGGTGGCCCTCAAACAACCAAGGACAAGGACACAGAATCTGGATCCAAAGAATAAAAGAAATGCCTGTGACCATACAAAAAAATCCCACTCGAACTACACAACAGACATCTGGTCACTGCAGAAAAGCAAACTATTTTAAAAGTATCAGGATACAAAGAAAGTAGAAGACAACCCAAGCACAGTCACGGTGTCTGATTCTCTGCCGTTCACCTACAGCATCAAATGAATTTGCACATTTGCTTTGAATGGAAAGACCAGGTATAAAAATACATTATAGTCCCCGAGAATGCCATCAGGCTAAGATACCATCCTGAAAGGGCTCTTTTGTAGGTGTGTGTGCCTCATGGATTACCCACAGCAGCTGATCAAAGGCTGCCTGTTCCATGAAAGCCACTTGTGTAAGAGGGGGCCGCAATACTAATCAGGAGTATCACCCTCAGCCACCGCGCATTTGCAGTTAATGTACTGGAAACAGCAACAGAAAGGGATTTTATATATATTTATATACAGTGTGTGTATATATATACACACACACATATATATATATATGGAGAGCCATATATATATATATATATACACACATACATATGGAGAACCATATCACAGAATCATGGAATGGTTTGGGTTGGAAGGGACCTTAAAGCCCATCCAGTTCCAACCCCCTGCCATGGGCAGTGACACCTCCCAAAGTGGGCTCAAAGTCCCATCCAACCTGGCCTTGAACACCTCCAGGGATGGGGCAGCCACCACTGCTCTGGACACCTCCAGGGATGGGGCAGCCACCACTGCTCTGGGCAACCTGGGCCAGGGCCTCCCCACCCTCATTGTGAAAAATTTCTTCTTAATGCCCAATCTAAATCTTCCTCCTTCCAATTTAAAGCCATTCCTCCTCATCCTGTTACTACAAGCTCTTGTAAAAAATCCCTCCCCAGCTTTCTTGTAGGCCCCCTTCAGATACCGGGAGGCCGCTATGATGTCCCCCCGAAGCTTTCTCTTCTCCAGGCTGAACAACCCCAACTCTCTCAACCTGCCCTCACAGCAGAGGTGCTCCAGCCCTGGGATAATCTCTGTGGCCTCCTCTGGACCCACTAAAACAGTTCTATATCCTTCTTAAGTTGGGGATTCCAGAGCTGGCCACAGGACTCCAGGTGGGGTCTCACAGGAGTGGAACAGAGGGGGAGAATCACCTCCCTTGACCTGCTGGCAACGCTTCTTTTGATGCAGCCCAGGACACAGTTCGTTTCTGGGCTGAGTGCACATTGCCAGCTCGTGTCGAGCTTCTCATAAATCAGCATCCCAAGTCCTTCTTCACAGGGCTCCTCTCAATCACATCACCCCCCATCCTGTATATATTATATATATATATATACACATACACACACAAGTACCAAAAGCCAGGGTAATTAAAGACGCTATCTGAAATCAGGTTGCTATTTCAGGTGCCTAATTTTTCTCCCAGAACACAGAAGGGGAAGGGGTCTCTGGTGACTGAGCCCATGCAGGCAGCACCCAGCTACACCCACACCCCCCCTTCTTCCAACATGGATACAAGAGCCAAAAGAGATGTCTTCAGCTTTTGCATTGATTCCTCTCCATTTCAAACATGAATATGAATCGCATGGCGTAAAGGAAGATTTCTACAAGATGCACCACACCGCTTTGGCTGTTCCAACAGTATTTCCGCTGGAGCAAATGAGTGAGCAGCACCACGCAGTGAAATAACTCTTTTGGGGGTGGATGTAAACTTGAGGGTCTCCACTGTCCTTTGAGAACCACAAGATAACGAGACTTGAGACAACAACTCCTTATAGCATTGGGGAACTAAACTGCTACCAAGCCACTCTTAAAAATACAAACTACTTCAATAAACGCAGACGTGTAAAATAGTACTTCTGAGACACAAAAAGATGCAGTTGATATCAATACTACACAAACCAAGTTATTAATGGTTTACACAAGACTTCAGCAAACAACTTATTTAAGCAAGAACTACTTTAGAACATTCCTAAATAACTGCACTTAAATCTGCCATTTCACTACAGACCACACAGAAGATAAAGCAAGATTCTTCAAAAAACCCAAGGTTGATTGTTTTTTTCCTGTTTTGTTTTGTTTTGTTTTTTCCTGGTCATGTTGGTTCTGGGAAACGAGACCTCTGTTCTGAGGCAGAACTGGTTTATTACAAAGCTTCTACGAGCCAGCGACTCCTTGCTGTACACTGGTCCTTCCAGTCTGTGTAACAGGCGACAGTGGCAAACAAACGCTGACATCGAATGAATAATGGGAGGACAAGGTCACCTGTTTGATGTTAGAATTTATTTTACACTGAATCACTCTGGAGAAAGCTGTGTCTTTTTTTTTTTTTTAACAGCTCCCTATCAGAACACGTATTTCAGTTGCTTTAAATACAGAAAAGCCCAAAGAGTTGATGGCTGAAAGTCTTTAGGAACCTGTGAGTTCGGGATGAAGAGTCAAGCTCTTGCAGGGATGTGGAACATGGAAGACAACCACCCTCTTCCAGACAGAACAGAGCTGCAGAGGAGCAGCTGCTGCTGAAAAAAGGGGAGGCAAAAATGAGAAAATTCAGATCTATGAGGATCTCAAAACAGAAGGATTTGCTCACCAAGCTGCAGAGGAACTATTTTCAAGACCTGCTGCTGCCAAATTCACCCATTCTCCTGGGTCACTTGGAGCTGGTAACAAAAGGCACACTCATCGGGAGGTGGGGAAGGTAAAAGCTGTTGGGAGACCTCTTTGGAGAAGGAAAAAAAAAAAAAGGGGCATTTTTATTTTACCGTCATCAGAACAGCTTTGTTAGCTTAACAGCTTGCCTGTGTTTACCATGCCAATACTCGGCAAATGGAGAACCACCGCGATTGCAGAAAAATTATCACTATTGGAAAATTATTTTGAGCTTTTCAGTTAATGCTTCACAGAAGAAGAGACAGCGGTTTCTCAAGAACAAAATGTTTCAGAAAGGCTCTGCCACCAGCCTGGGCTTTGCTCCTCTTCAGAATCAAGCAGTGCATAAGAAACAGTAGGTTTTGGTATAGAACTCGTTTGCAAGGACCCAGCACAAACTTCCAACTTTAAGAACAATAACCGACCACTTGGAAATAATTAACACTGAGATTCAAAATTGTACATCTCAAACAAATATCCAGAGAAAATGGCTTAAGAGGGCAGGGAATGGGAGCTGAGAGATATGTTTCTTCCACTTTAAATGCAATCCTAATAATTTTTTTTTTTGCTCCTTCTTTCCCTTCTTAAATTCTAAATTTAATTATTAAAATCAAGTATTAAAAGCATAAAGAACCTTGTCATAGTCTAAGAACATCAGGGAAGCAAGGCTTGAGAGGTATTTACTACCCATCTAGCCCAAGCTGGACTCTCCCCATGCACCCCACTCCATGAGAGGTAGTTGATGCCACAGCTTCAAAGCACATTGTGAACCCACATGGTCATTTCTTCAGTGGAAAAAATGAAGTAAATATGAGAAAAGAAAGTCTTATATTAGGAAGGCTGAGAACAGTCTGAACAGTCATCCCACCCGCTCTGGTATTTTTAAGCCTGCTGTGACAAAGGCTGGTTGGGGCATGGTTTCACCAGGTGTTGTCAGCCAATGTGAGTGCCCAGAGCTGTCCAAGGGTCCTCTCGGCAGCTGCTCTTCACTCAAGGGTGTCCCAGCTGGCAGGAGAAGAGGTGGATCACGCCAAGAGACAAGAGCAGCCAGCCATCAGCCACCCACAAACCATGAGCTGTTTTCTCAGCTCAGCCACCGAAGACTGCAGACAGACTGTGGCTGGAGAGGAGAGACCCTCCAGCATGACAGTGGGGAGGCCCTGGCCCAGGTTGCCCAGAGAAGTGGTGGCTGCCCCATCCCTGGAGGTGTTCAAGGCCAGGTTGGATGGGGCTTGGATCGCCCTGTTCCAGTGGGAGGTGTCCCTGCACATGGCAGGGGGTTGGAACTGGATGGGCTTTAAGGCCCTTTCCAACCCAACACATTCTGTGATTCTATGACCTCCCCAAGTGCACACAACCCAGAACAGGAGCAGTTCCAACATGGGCCATGACACTCCCGAACAGGCAATGTCATCAGGGAATGACTCAATTGGGTAGGAAACTCACTTTGACCAGAGGATGTTAGGGCACAGCCCTTAAAAAAGCATCCATGGAAACAGTACACACCTCTTTTCATACAAGAAAACACAATCTGTGCAGTTTTGCCCCTGACACAGCAGAAGAGGCATCTCAAACAAAGGTCTTCAAGTGTAGCTACACCCTCTTGAAGCCTCACAGACAGTCCTGGAGGACAACCGGGTCCACCACAGCTTCACACAACAAAACTAGTTCATTGCAAGGATGCAAAAGCCAGAACCAGACAGTCTGGTCTATGCAAAGCCATCATTCCCATTCCTCTCTCACCACAGTGATTTACAGTCCAGTCCACTCGGATGCTAAAACAACCAAGGTGCACAAGGAACAGCAGAGGCTGTCAAGATCTCTGCTAAATGTAATGTTTTCCTAAAGGGAAATCATACCACTGGCACGTTTCTCCTATAACCTTGGAAGGAACGTGAGGAACTTAATTGGGGCGTTTGCCAGGAAAGGGGCAGAAAGCGAAGGCTGGCGCTGCAAACATCACGGCTGCTCCCCAGGCTGCTGCCCCAACCCCACCACCTGTCACCACACGGGCTAGAAGGCATCTCACCAGTTTAAACTCGATGATATACTAATCTGGATATTCAATGTTTGGATTCTTTGGAGATCTTTCCATTCCCTCTCTCTCTCATTTTAGCTTCAAAGTTATTCCTCAACATACAAGAAAAGTTGAAATTCTGTCAGGGGAAAAACATTAACAGAAACTTATTTTTTCTTTTTCTGAGAACAAGACAGACCAGAGAACATTACTACATCTCCTGGAAAGCACTAGTTAAAACTTCTGGAGTACATCCTTACTTAAATAGCAGAACAAGTTGTCTTTTTAAAGAAGCAGAAGAACAAAAATAAGTACTTCAAAAACTCTGGTGTCTTCTGTCTATTCAGTCCTCCCTTTGAGCAGTACGGTCACTGTTCCTCACCCACCAGTCTCTTAACTTTTCAGCCTTGCCCTGGTTTGCTCAAGATAAGTTATCGCCTCACCCCCTGTCTTATTTCTTTAACTATTCTGGGTGAAGAAAAAACCCCAACAGACCCAATACAATTTCAAAACAAGTGGGCACTTTGGAAAAGTTAAAAGCTAAAGAAAAGCACCTTTTGAGCGATACTACATTGAAAAAAACTTCAGCTGTGGCTTAGTAAGGACTAAAAGCAAAACTTTTAACTGGTTTTAAAACCTGTCCAGCTTTATAGTCAACTCAAAAGCTGGAATTAATTCTTTGAGCTCCTTTCTGACTTGGACACCTGCAGCTCGGCAGGCTCTGAACCAGAGCACCCAACACATGGATCCTCTCTTCAATAAGACATCTCAATCTCATAGAGAATTAAAACCCCTGTGTGACAAAACCCTTGGAAGCAGAGCTGAGTTTTGGTGCAGTCCCAGTATTTCAGACAGATGAAACTCTGAGGAGCAAAGCCTCCTGTTAAATGAATGGCTCACACGTGAAAGCCTCTCTCCAGCTGCTTCTTCACGTACCAAAACCCACACAGACACACGAGTTCAATCCTCAGCAAGCCCAAAACTTCAAAGAATTACCTGAGCTCTCCACGGTTAACAAATGTTGCAGATATTTGTTCATGCTGCACTCGAGGCTTTCATTATCTGCTCAGTGGAGCTCAGAGACTCCAGCACAGGCTTGTGGCACAACGCGGCTGGCCATGTGCTGACACAGCACTTTCTGGGCTGCAGAGATAATTAGGGCAGGACTTACCAACCCAAAGTCCCGCCTTCACCCCTATTTGCTCCCCAGTCAGAATGAGTCTTACTTGAGTGCTGAGGGGATTTTTGAGTGTTTTCTGTTTTCTTAGCACTACCAGTACCTCTTCGGGGGACTTTTTGATATCGTACTTTCCCCTCTCCACAGCTGTATGTGTTGCTTTTGACTTGACCTGAGCAACACAAATTGAGTGGTTTCCCAACCAGTGATCCCTGAGATGATGCTGAGGTCCCTCCCAGCAGCCCACTCCGTGCCCAGAGCCCCCACTCACCAATTCCATGCTCAATCCCAGCAGAGAAGTAGGCTGCAGGGCTGGGAGAACGCCCATCCCTGCCTGTAGCGACATCCCCACCCAACATTGCTGCCTCATTGGCGTGACGTGAGCCAACACGCCGCTCCAGGGCCTCCAACCCAGCACTCGGCACCCTGGTAGACTGGTTTAGGAAAGCCTGTACTAGGGAACTATGCCTTCTGCTTCTCCAGCGCTAACGCAACACTGTAGTGTTTGACTAGAGGGAAAATATATTAGAGGAAGTGTTTAAAACCATAGATTCATAGAAGGGTTTGGGTTGGAAGGGGCCTCAAAGCCCATCCAGTTCCATGCCCTGCCATGGGCACGGACACGTCCCACTGGATCAGGGGGCTCAAAGTCCCATCCAGCCTCCAGGTATGGGGCAGCCACCACTTCCCTGGGCAATCTCTACCAGTTCCTCCCCATCCTCATCACGAAGAACTTCTTCCTAATATCTAATATAAATCTTCCCCTTTCCAATTTAAAGCCATTCCCCCTCATCCTATCACTGCAGGCCCTTGCAAAAATTCCTTTCCCAGCTTTCCTGGAGCCCCTTTCAGTACTAGGATGCTGCTTCAAGGTCTCCCTGGAGCCTTCTCTTCTCCAGGCTGAACAACCCCAGCTCACTCAGCCCGAGAGTGGTAAGAAATTTCATACTGGAAAAAGAAATCCTGGAGGAGCAAAGGGCTCCCGTGGCAGGGAAAGTGCAGATCAGGCAGCTCACAAATGCCAGCCCGGGGTTACTGCCCTGACAGCCAAGCATGTCACTGCACCTTCAGCCTTCAAAATCCTTTCGGCTTGACAGAGATTTGCTCCCACCTCCTGCTTTCCACAGGTCTGTAACCAGAGCCAGGCAGAGCTGCGTGCAAGCCCAGGACCAGGTTTTCCTACAGCCATACTGTCTCTTGCAGAAGGCCCAGCAATCAAAGCGCCAAGCCAGCCCCCACCAAAATCCAAAACTGCAGAGCAGCTGCATCTGCCCACCCACAGGAAACCTGCCACAACGGGCAAGTCGGTTAACGGACAGAAATCCCTAACTGCTGGAAAGCCACCACATCCATTGGGGCCTACAGGAAAGCTACAGGAAAGTGCCTGGAGTGATAGGACAAGAGGGAACGGCTGTAAACTGGAAGGGGGTAGATTTAGATCAGACATTAGGAAGAAATTCTTCACAATAAGGGTGGTGAGACACTGGCGCAGGTTGATCAGAGCAGTGGTGCCTGCCCCATCCCTGGAGGTGTTTAAGGCTAGGTTGGATGGGGCAGCCTGATCCAGTGGGAGAACAGAAAATCCACACAGCAAGAAAACCACTCCTCAAGCTTCAGATCATACCAGAAAACTGCTGAGCAATTCTCAGTACTGGGATAAAGCATCTCGAGGCAGGGGCTGAATGCCTGGCTCTGCCCATCTCATGCCAACACCCAGATCAAGCCAGAGGAGCTCAGATCACCAGACCCAGACCCAGCTTTTTGTTCCGGGTTCAAAAACCATCCAGCTCTTGAGTATCTCCTAACAGCCACTGTCAAACCCAGCAAAGCAAAGAGCTGGTTTCCTTCAGTATTTATGAAGAGATGTATTACGCTTCTTTTATGTCTTTCAGTGTACTCAGGACCTAGACTTTAAAGCGAGACCTATTTTTCCCCTCTATAGCTCTCAAAGAGACGCTTTTAGGACTGAAGGCAGTTCTTCCCTTCTACTTACCCAGCATACTTTCAAAGCACTTCACATGCACTCAATAACCTTTTCATCCTGCTCTGAAGCAGGTGGGTTTTAGTCACTGTAGATGGAAAAAACACTTCAGCCAAGTCAGGATCAGAATTTGCCATCTCCACATTCTCAGTCCTGCACAGGCTTAATGTCCTGTTTCTCAGCGCACCAACACTGCTATGGAAACTCCACATCAGTGCCCCAGCACTTCCCTTAGCTTCCAGTCAGCCCTCAATTTCCACAAGCCTCCAGGTAGCAACATTTTTTTACCACACAGTAAAGACACTGGAATAGATTTCCCACATCAGACACCTCCGAACCCAGCTCCAATGTGTCCTATAGACCAGACACATCGCACCAGTTCCCTCCTCACCTGACACGTTTGTATTTACTGACCTGCCTGCAGAAGGGAAGAAATGGGAATACCACATGGAAACAACCACAGAAGAGGAAAAGTTATTCCTCCCGCCACTGCTGATCCCCTAATGGTCACGGAGACCTCCTCATCGCTGTCTTCCAGTGCTTGGGACCACGAAATGTAGGGAAATAAAGGAACATCTGAACACCACAATCCTCAGGAAGTCTGGACCGGTGAAGGTGGTAAAGAAAATGGGAACAGTGCTACATCCCACTAATTCTTCTCTTCACCTCCTCACTGCTCCATCTGGCACGTGTCCATAACCTCCTCCCACCAGAGCCAGCAAGGCCAGCTCCACTCCTCACTTTTCAAAAGCTACTTTAAAGGCTATGAAAGAAAGTTTTGGGGTACTGGTCAGTCCTATGGTGATCCAAAACCATCAAAGTCCACATCAGCTTTGCATCAATATGTTCAGCATGCTGATACTTTAGATGTTACCCTTCTTTCTCGGAGCTATCCCAGAAAACACAGATCTGCACTGTAGCTTTTGGTGTAGGAACCCGCCTGCCTTGGCAAGAAAAATGGTTTTAAAGATTTTTTATCAAGTGATGTGATGAAACGGGTCAAATACGCTCAAGTGCTCTGTTATAAGGCAATTTGAAAACAAAACAGGCAGTTTCACTTACAGGGAGCAACTTATTCCAGATGGAGAACCTGCTCTGAAGAAGATGGTTGCCTGGTTGCTAGCTAAACTACTGCACCCTCTAGTGTAAATCCTGTAAACGTGAATCCTTCCAGGCTGGAGGAGTTTCAGGCAGAGGAACAGACAGCACCAGCACCACTTCAACCTGGCCCCTTGAGATGAAGCGAAGTCATAGCACTGCTTTAAAAATAACTGCAAAAGCATCTTCTGCTCCTACAGACCCAGCACCTTGCACAGCCCTGCTGAGGTCCTGTCCAAAGGGCAGCATTTTCCAACAGGTTCAGCACTCATTTTCCATTTCTCAGTCTCCACATCGAAAAAATGGCTGAAGCGCAACGCAAAGCTGCAGCATAATCTACCAATCCACAGTTCTGACAGCCGTGCCGTACATTAGATGCCAAGAGTTTGGGAAAGAGGGCAGAAGCACACATTGTGAGGAATGGGAAGTTAAGCCTTGGCGTGCTGCTTTCACAAGCAGCAGACACTTCACCTCAGAAAACCAGACTTGTGCTTATAACTTTTATTTTATAGAACCCAGAGCTTTTCTAGGAGCTGTAACATAGCACGTAAACCACTGTCACTCCCCCAAACAAGCTTTGTGTCCTCAGTCACTCACACATCCAAGCCAGGCCTAACAAAATTAGCACTGGGATCACTTCTTTCTGGTCATTCTGCTCTTACATGAACACTTTTCAGGCAGCATGAGAAGCTGCACACGCTTTCCAGATGCCTCAAGAGGTTTTACTGAAGCCCCGCTCTTCAGTTCCCCATTTCGAAAATCCAAACCAGCACCATCACTTACTTAGCACAGCAGCATCTGCTTCAGGTGGCAGGGCAAAATGAGCAATTCTAGTTCCAAAACAGAAACTCAACAGATATTTAAAGAAATTAAAACCAGGAACAACATGCTGAAAGATAATTATAGCATCACACACCTACAGGACCATCCTAAAGGGTTTGAGGGAGCTTTTTAAATTCAGGACACTGAAAGAAGGAAATATTTTTGCCTGGTCTCTGCCTCTGACAGCCCCAAATGTGCTTCCTTTATTTTAAATGAACCCATAGTCATGGTAAGCTGGAGACACGAAAAATTAATCCTCTTCCAAACCTGAATAACCTAAAGTTCAGCAAGCACAGAAAAAAATAAAACAAGTTGTATCTTGCTTTGACAACTTCTTCTTCAGGTTGTGAGAGACCATACACAGCAGCACATAGACCTAATGCAAATAAGGAGGCTTTAACAAAAACAAAGTGAGCAGCACTCTACTAGGGAGAAGAATGAAAGCTTTGCTCACCAAATAAGCAGATCAGCACATGTGTTTAAGTAAAATGATGCGAGTTGCTAGAAGAAAGAACAACAGCTTGCTGTGTTTTTTGTGGCCAAGCTTCCTTTGAGAGCCTTGGCAGCGCTCAGTGCCTGGCTCAAGCCCCTCTGCGTGTGGGCTCAGCTCACTGCAAGCCCCCCAGACCCCACAGCAGGATCTGCCTCCCAGCATACATCACCTCCAGCTCCCCAAACCCACCCTGAAGGGCTGGGACAGCGCAATAGATCTTGGCAGAGGCTGGAAATCCTGCCCTGACACCTCAATGCCATATGAGCTGCGCTGCCTGGAGGGACAAAGAAAGAGAAGAGAGCTGCCCTTCTGCAGCCTCCATCCTGGGGATGAGACAAGCTGTCCTCGGACAATGGGACAGTTCGAAATGCTGCTGCCCCACTCCCTGTGTGCCAGACAACTCTGGGATCCAAGGGACAGCGATAAGCAGGCATCCATCCTTCTCAACCAGTAGGGCAGAAAAGGCCCTTCAGAAGCAACAAGAGGTGACAACCAGGCAGGGCTGAGCAGCAGCTGACACGAGCTCGAGGGCAATGGAGACTGAGAAAGGATGATTCTGAGAACCCTGTGGGGACATTCCACTGAGAAGGTCTTGGGGTGACACCTGCGCCCTGGGAGAGGCAGGAATTAAGAGGAGGCAGAGGCTGATCCAGGCCCTGAAGGAGTGAAGGGGTGGGAGGGCAGGGGACTGGCCTTACCGGGGAGGGGGAACACGGGGCAGGCCGGGGGAGAGATGAGAATTAGAGAAGCCACAGGCAGATCCAAACTGTGAAGGATCAGGAAGAGGGCAGGGCCCTGGCCTGCTGGGGAGGGGGCACTTGGTGCTGCTGGGGGGCAGGGCAGGCCAGGGCAGGGGAGAAGTGGGAATTAGAAGATCCAGAGGCAAACCCAGGCCCTGAAGCACGGGCACAAGTGAGGGGGAGTGAGAGGGAGGGAAGGGGAATGAGGGAGGGCAGGAGCCTGGCCTTGCCGTGGAGGGAGACACAAGGTGGGGAGAGGGGACAGAGAGCGAGGGAGAAGTGGGAATCAGAGGAGCCAGAGGCAAATCCATGCCCTGAGGCGTGGGCTGGAGTGAGAGGGAGTGACAGGGAGAAAGGGAGGGCAATGGTCTGGCCTTGCAGGGAGAGGGGAAACAGGACGGGCAGGGCTGGGGCAGCCGCAGCCCGGGACAGGGAGAGAGGCCAGAATTAGAGAAGTCAAAGGCAGATCTAGACCCTGACGGTGGGCAGGAGTGGGGAGGACTGAAAGGGAGGGAGAAGGGGAGGGAGGCGGGGAAGAAGGGCAGGGGCTTGGTCTTGCCGAGGAGGGAGACACGGGGCGGAGGAGAAATGAAAATCAGAAAATGCACAGGCAGATCCAGGCCGTGAAGAGGGGGCAGAAGCGAGGGGTAGGAAGGGAGGAGAAGAACAGGGGCCTGGCCTTGCCGGAGAGAGAGGACACGGTGCTGCAGGGGGCCAAGCCGGGAAGGGAGAAATGGGGCAGGAGGCGCCGCCGGGGCCGTTACCTGCGCCGGGGCCGCCGGGCGCCTCGCCCCGCGCCGCTACCGGGGGGTGTCGGAAGTGGCAGTAGGGCCTGCAGCAGGGCGGGCCGCGGCCCGGGCCCCCGGCACGGAGGAACGGGCAGTCGATGCCGCGGAAGTACCCGGTGGATCTCAGCATCCCGCCGGCTGCGGGGCAGGAGGTGGGGGGGGGGGGGGGGGGCGCCCTCCCGCCGCACGGCGCCTCACCGCGCCCGCCCCGCCGCCATCTTGGCGCCGCCGTGCCCCGCCGCCAGGGCCCCGCGACGCCGCTGCCCGCACAGGGGTGTCCGCAGCGCGCCTGAGCCGAGCACAGGGAGGGGCTGCGCCGGGGCTCCGGGCAAGAGAGACACCGCGGCCTGGCGAAGGGGTGGAGCTCCGGGAAAGAGCTAGGGCGGGCCTTCAGGAGAGGAAAGGGCGGGGGTCTGGGAGGAGGCGGGGTTCGCGGAGGGAAAAAGTGTGGCTTAAGGGGGCAGGGGGGCGGGGCAAGAGGAAAGGGCGGAACGGGAGAAGAAGGAGAGGGGCTTGGGGCGGGGCAGGGAGGGGGAGGAGCTCCAGGAGAGGGGAAACGGGCGGGGCTGCAGAGACAGGGCGGGAGGGAGAAGTGGGCGGTGCTTCAGCAGGGGACGGGGAGGGAGAAGGGCGAGGCAGGCCGAGTCCAGGGCTCCATGAGGAGGCGGGGCCGGAGAGTAGGCGTGCAACCATCAGGGGCCGGGGAGGGGCTGGGGCGGAGCTCCAGGAAGTGAAGAGCGGGGGCTCAAGGAGGGGCGAGGAGCTGGAAAGGGGGGGGCTCCAGGAGCGGCCGGGCCCGAGTAGGCGGGGCTACAGGGGAAGGCGGGGAGTGAAAGGGCGGGAATGGGAGAGGCCGGAGCCCCGTGAGGGGGCGAGAAGACAAAAGGGGGAGTGCTCCCATGCAGCTCGCACTCGAGAGGAAGGTTGGGGGTCAGAAGGTCCAAACCCTCTTCTCTGATGACCGGGATCCCTGGAGGGGAGACCTCATCATAGTCTGCAGCTTCCTTACAAGGGGGATTGGGCCACTTTTTAATCCTTTGATGATAAAAGTTAATATTTGCAGATAACTCGCGAGTTGAAGGCTCTCTGGGGTGGGTATGCTGTTTGCAGGGGAGCGAGAGGGAGCTGAAGGACCTTGGGGTTTTCCTTAAGCATGGAGTGGTTTAGGTTCGAGAGGACTTATTAAAAGAGCGCCTAATTTCAACCCTCTGCAAGGGGAAGGGATGTATTTCAATAGATAAAGTCCCATCCATCCTGAATTTGAACTCTTCTAACGATGAGGTTCTAAAACTACTCTGGGAAACCTGTTCCAGTCTCATCAACTTGATCGAAAGCACTTCCTTAAGTCCAATCTAAACCTCAAATCCAAACTTAAATTGCTGCTCTTTCCATTCGCCCCCAAAGGGCAGCTGAGCCCATCGAGGGCCCCGGGGCTCCTGGGAGGGGAGCAGAGAGCCTCCTGGGCTCTGGCAAAGACAAGAGGGAGTTACTCTACAGGCCAGGAGGAGAAATGACTACACTGGACACTCTTCCCCACCTGGTGCATCACAACTTCACAGACCCCACTGGGAATTGCATCCTGCAGTGACGAGCAAAGCTGGGACATTGCTGAAGGTTGGGAAAGAGAACCTCTTGTTGCCAGCACTCCAGGAGCCACCTAGGAAAGGCGCCCTCCTCGACTTTCGGGTTGAGAAAGGAGGGGGACTCGAGGCAGATGGGATGGTCTTGGCCCCAGAGCTCGCGCAACAGGTATTCTTTTTCCCTTTGTGGCCTTGCGGCTGCCCAAGGTGCAGCCAGAGAGCGGGAAGAGTGCCAGCAGGGCTCAGAGCTGAGTGGGGGGACGCGAGGAACGGTGGAATTGTGTGGAGGCTCTGCAGGGCTTTGCCCACAGCGCTGTCCCTGCTGCAGGGGACGCTGCTCGTGTTACAGACATAGGCGTTGCAGCCCCTGGGGTTGGGGACGCTGAAGGTGTGGAAGGTGCTGGGGTGCCAGAGAAGCCAAGGGTACCGTACCTGCTGGTGGGGCCTGGGGGCCCTGGGCTGCCCTCGGCACTGGGGGGGCTGCAGGCAGGAGCTGCTGCTGCCTGCGCACTCGCTTGCAGTTGGCGGAACCTGGAAGAGAGACACGAGCCTTGGTAGAAGGTTTAGGGCAGCAGAATGCTTTGAAGAAGCCTGGATGCTGACAGGACCCGGGGACCACGTGGTGGGAGCTGCCATGGGGCTGCATCTTGATGCCTTCTGGCTTTTGGTTGCTAAGGACTCGCTGGCCTCTCCCAGGATGGAAGGTTGGGGCTCCCCACGATCTACTCCCACCCAACAGCCTCCCCAGCTGCCCCTGGGGAGGGAAAGGCTTCAAGGGCTTGGGGAGCTCAGCCGCTGGTTCTGCATCAGACACGTTGGTCGCTAAGGTCTCTCTGGAGTCTCCTAGGGTGCAATAATGGGGCGCCCTAAGTTCCACCCTGCAGGGGGGGTGGGTGAGTGGGGGAATGGCGTCAGGGGGACGGGGTGCTGATCTTCTCCCATACTGTCCCAGGGCAGGTTCAGTCACAACCTTCGCAAGCGTTTCTTTAGCGAGAGGGTGTGAAATCGTGGGCCGGGCCTGCTTGAGAGGTGGCTGATGCCCCAAGCCTCCCCGTTCTTGAGAGGCCTTTGGACACGTCCCTTCAGCACCTGCTGCTTTTTTCTGATCACCCTGGAGCGGTCACTTAGTTGGACCTGGCATGCTTGCACATCCTTACTGACTCCAAGAATGCCGTCTGCTCAGGTTCCGGGGCACTCTGGGATCAGCAGGGCCCACCCAGCACACGGCCAAGGCTCCTGAAGGCCCTGCAGCTCTATCGGACAGGGACAGGACAACTGCACAGGGTTGTAGATCATCTCCTCTCGGCTCCTTTTCCCATGAGAGGTTAGGCCCGAAGATCTCTTGAGGTCCCTTCCATGCTGGGCTCTTGGATGATTCCATGTTCTGTGGCCTGGCCGGGCCTGTGGCAGAGGCCAGGGCAAGCCCCAAGGCTCTCTGGGAGGTAGCAGGGCGCTGCCTGAGCCCCGGAGAAGCGCAACAAGAGCCCAGGGGCTCTCGGAGGGCAGCAGGGCCTCCCGCTGGCCACGGCAAAGCCCTGGCAAAGCCCTGCTGCTCTCGGCAGGAAGAGCCGTGTGGTGGGGAGGTGGCTGCAACACCCAGCACACGGCCAGACAGAACTGAGAGCTGCTGCCTGGGCTCCCCATTGCCACAAGGGACCTCGGGCAAAGCGCTCCCACCCGGCCGTCGCAGCCCTTGGGTGCGAGTGTGGGAGAGCCGGGGAATGGCATCGCTTGCCTTTGAAGTCCAAGCCCCTGTCCCGTCTCTCCCCCTGAGCTTTGCTGCCCAGGCTGCGCAGGGGGAGCGGGGACGATGGGACGCTCGGCCGGGCTCTCTGCGGACACTGCCGTCCCCTCGGGGGGTGCAGAGCAGAGGCTGGAGAGCAGGGACTGCAGCAAGGGCCCAGGTGCCCCGGGACGGCAGTGCTGGGGTGCTGACGTTCCCCCTGAGAACGGTGCTGCAGGCCGAGAGCCCGGCAGGAGCGGGCAGAGCCCGGCCGCACCCAGCGGGCGTTGGGTTGGGGGCTGCAGTGGCGGGCTCTGAGAGCGGCCACGGCTGGGACCCTTTGGAAGCCCCTGCAGGAAGGACAGAGAGTCAGGGACAGCTTTCCTGCCTGGAAAGCCCCGGAGCAACACAGGCAGCAGCAGCGGCCTTTGAGGGCACAAGTGCCCACGGGGAGAGGAGAGTCTGGGAGCAGCTGCGCAGAAAGGGATCTGGGGGGGCTGGTGGGCAGCAGCGCAAGAGAAGCCAATGTGGCCAATGACCTTAGGAACACGGTGCAACTTTTGGTCAGTGTGGAAGGTTGAGTTCTGAGCTTTTCCTTTGCTTCTCCTCCTCCTCCTCTCCAGTTGCTCTCTGTGGCCCCGAGAGCTGCGGAGGGTGGTGGGGCAGCTGCTCCAGGGCACAGGAGTCTGGTGGCAGGGACGATGCTGGGGGCAGGTCAGGGTGGGAGTCCCTTGGCGCTGGGGACTGCCCAACGGGGACCTCCCCATGCCCCTCCTGCAAGCCAGATGTGCCAAGGGGACGCCACCTCCCCAAGGCGCCGGTGGCTGCGTTGGCCCCGGGGTGTGGAGCTCAGGTGGGCAATGGGCAATGGGCAATAAAGAGAGAGGAAGCTCCCAGGCACTTTCTGGCCGGCGCAGGGATTTTTTCCCGTTCCTATTGGTGTTCTTTTTCCCTTCCATGCCTTGCGGCTGCCCAAGGTGCAGCCAGAGAGCGGGAAGAGTGCCAGCAGGGCTCAGAGCTGAGAGTGGGGGGACACGAGGAAGGGTGGGATTGTGTGGAGGCTCTGCAGGGCTTTGCTCCCAGCTCTGTCCCTGCTGCAGGGGACGCTGCTCGTGTTGCAGCCGTGGGCGTTGCAGCCCCTGGGGTCGTGTGCGTCCATCCCCCCGCCAGCCCCCAGCTCTGTACTTGGCCCTGGGGCTGCGCGCTACTTTCTGTGTGGGGCCGTGTCCGTGAGTCCTGCAGGGCCCCGTCTGTCTGGGCTGCCGCACCCAAGGGCTGCTTCCCCTGGGCAAGGGGACAGGGGAGTCCCCTCCTGCCATCGCCTGCCCTGCTGGGGAGGGCTCGGCCCTGAGGTGTCTCTGTGCCCCTGGGGCTCACGGGCTCTGATCTGGGGCTTGGTGGGACTTTTGCCCCTCTTGGGCACCATTTCCCAGTGCCCCCAGCACTCGCTCCTCCCCCTCCCACACAACCACAGAGCAGGTGTCGAGGAAAATTTTTAATGAGAAATAACAACAGAAATGCTCCCATCAAACTTCCCACCCCCCTCCCACCAAAACACATCCCCCCTCTCCCTTCCCAAAACATCCCCCTTTTTCCCCTAAACACATCCCCCTCTCCCTCCCCACAAAACACATCCCCTCTCCCCCCAAACCACCCCTCCCCTCCAGACCCCGCTCTCTCCACCTCCATCCCAACCCAATCCACCTCTCCTCTAATCCCCCCCTTTCAAATCTCTGCCCCTCACAGCACCCTGCGCTTGGTGGGTGCTGTTGGCAGAGGGCTCTTTGCTCTCTTCCTGCCCCGCCTCTCTGCCAGGGGCAGCTCCCTCTCTTCACCCCCCCACGGATCCTGGGGCCCCAAGCTGACAGCAAACTCCTCGAGATCCAGGATGGTGTCTGAGATCTCGGGGACGCTGTAGTCAGGGCTGAGCAGGTCCTCGGGCAGCCCCAGCGCAGAGAAAGGAATGGGCGGCTCGGCTACACCCATGACTCCGGGTTTTCCAGTCACGGGGCCGCTGCTGGCTTGGCCCTTGCTGCCCTCCACCACATCCACAGCACAATTAAAGATGTTCAGGGCCTCTTCAAATGGCACCTCCTCGGGCCACAGCTCACGACAATCTGCCACACTCCCGAGGTGTTGGTTCTTGTGTGGCACAGAGGGGCTGGAGCAGATGTCCCTGCCCAGGGGGGTGTTGTTCCCCCAGGATGCCCCTCTGGTGGGGGTGGCTTTGGTGAAGCTGTGGCCCTCTGTGCGGTGCCCTTGGAGGTGCTGGTGGCCGGCTGTGGATGTCAGCAGCGCTGGTGGGGCAAAGGGCAAGGGCTGCTTCTCTCTGCGCCATCGTGTTGGGATGGCTGGGCCTGGAAGAGAGACCGGAGGCATGGGTGGCGTCACCTCTGCTCTTGTCCCCTCTTGACAACTTGGGTGAGGGGTCGCCCAAGTCTCTAGGGAAGCCCCTTTGGGAAGGGCAGGAGCAGGTGGTGCCCTGGCATTGGCCCTCAAGCAAGCGGGGCAGAAGCCCAGCTGGGCCGAGCAGAGAACTCCTCGTGGATCTCCAGAGGGGAAAGGACGTGTCGGATGTCTGGAAGCACCTGAGGGGCGGGGACGCTGAAGTTGTGGAAGGTGCTGGGGTGCCAGGGCAGCCCAGGGTACCGTACCTGCTGGTGGGGCCTGGGGGCCCCGGGCTGCCCTCGGCACTGGGGGGGCTGCAGGCAGGGGCCGCTGCTGCCTGCGCACTCTCATCTGTTTGGCGGAGCCTGCAAGAGAGACACGAGCCTTGGTAGAAGGTTTAGGGGAGCAAAAAGTTTGAAGAGGCCTGGATGCTGACAGGACCCGGGGGCCACGTGGTGGGAGCTGCCATGCGGCTGCACCTTGACGCCTTCTGGCTTTTGGTTGCTAAGGACTCGCTGGGCTCTCCCGGGATGGAGGGTTGGGGCTCCCCACGATCCACTCCCACCCAACAGCCTCCCCAGCTGCCCCTGGGGAGGGAAAGGCTTCAAGGGCTTGGGGAGCTCAGCCGCTGGTTCTGCATCAGACACGGGAAGAGCCACCGGCCTTGGGTGCTCCCTGCGGGATGAGCTCCTGTGCCCGTGGGACAGGGCTGGAAATCAGCCCACAGCGTGGCTGAGCCTGGAAGAGACAGAAGCCATGGGCGGTGTCACCTCCGCTCTTGGCCCCAGCAGCGTCCCTGCACTGCTGGGCTCGGGGTGGTTCCCTACCTTGGGGGTAGAAGCCTTGCGGGACCATAAATATCTGAAAGGCTTGAAAGCCACCGGGCAGGAGCTGCTGTGGTGGCTCTGCCATGGTGCCTTCTGACCGTTGGTCACTAAGGTCTCTCTGGGGTCTCCTAGGGTGCAATAATGGGGCGCCCTAAGTTCCACCCTGCAGGGGGGGTGGGTGGGTGGGGGAATGGCATCGGGGGGACTGGGTGCTGGTCTTCTCCCATACTGTCCCAGGGCAGGTTCAGTCACAACCTTCGCAAGCGTTTCTTTAGCGAGAGGGTGTGAAATCGTGGGCCGGGCCTGCTTGAGAGGTGGTTGATGCCCCAGGCCTCCCCGTTCTTGAGAGGCCTTTGGACACGTCCCTTCAGCACCTGCTGCTTTTTTCTGATCACCCTGGAGCGGTCACTTAGTTGGACCTGGCATGCTTGCACATCCTTACTGACTCCAAGAATGCCGTCTGCTCAGGTTCCGGGGCACTCTGGGATCAGCAGGGCCCACCCAGCACACGGCCAAGGCTCCTGAAGGCCCTGCAGCTCTATCGGACAGGGACAGGACAACTGCACAGGGTTGTAGATCATCTCCTCTCGGCTCCTTTTCCCATGAGAGGTTAGGCCCGAAGATCTCTTGAGGCGCCTTCCATGCTGGGCTCTTGGATGATTCCATGTTCTGTGGCCTGGCCGGGCCTGTGGCAGAGGCCAGGGCAAGCCCCAAGGCTCTCTGGGAGGTAGCAGGGCGCTGCCTGAGCCCCGGAGAAGCGCAACAAGAGCCCAGGGGCTCTCGGAGGGCAGCAGGGCCTCCCGTGGGCCACGGCAAAGCCCTGGCAAAGCCCTGCTGCTCTCGGCAGGAAGAGCCGTGTGGTGGGGAGGTGGCTGCAACACCCAGCACACGGCCAGACAGAACTGAGAGCTGCTGCCTGGGCTCCCCATTGCCACAAGGGACCTCGGGCAAAGCGCTCCCACCCGGCCGTCGCAGCCCTTGGGTGCGAGTGTGGGAGAGCCGGGGAATGGCATCGCTTGCCTTTGAAGTCCAAGCCCCTGTCCCGTCTCTCCCCCTGAGCTTTGCTGCCCAGGCTGCGCAGGGGGAGCGGGGACGATGGGACGCTCGGCCGGGCTCTCTGCGGACACTGCCGTCCCCTCGGGGGGGTGCAGAGCAGAGGCTGGAGAGCAGGGACTGCAGCAAGGGCCCAGGTGCCCCGGGACGGCAGTGCTGGGGTGCTGACGTTCCCCCTGAGAACGGTGCTGCAGGCCGAGAGCCCGGCAGGAGCGGGCAGAGCCCGGCCGCACCCAGCGGGCGTTGGGTTGGGGGCTGCAGTGGCGGGCTCTGAGAGCGGCCACGGCTGGGACCCTTTGGAAGCCCCTGCAGGAAGGACAGAGAGTCAGGGACAGCTTTCCTGCCTGGAAAGCCCCGGAGCAACACAGGCAGCAGCAGCGGCCTTTGAGGGCACAAGTGCCCACGGGGAGAGGAGAGTCTGGGAGCAGCTGCGCAGAAAGGGATCTGGGGGGGCTGGTGGGCAGCAGCGCAAGAGAAGCCAATGTGGCCAATGACCTTAGGAACACGGTGCAACTTTTGGTCAGTGTGGAAGGTTGAGTTCTGAGCTTTTCCTTTGCTTCTCCTCCTCCTCCTCTCCAGTTGCTCTCTGTGGCCCCGAGAGCTGCGGAGGGTGGTGGGGCAGCTGCTCCAGGGCACAGGAGTCTGGTGGCAGGGACGATGCTGGGGGCAGGTCAGGGTGGGAGTCCCTTGGCGCTGGGGACTGCCCAACGGGGACCTCCCCATGCCCCTCCTGCAAGCCAGATGTGCCAAGGGGACGCCACCTCCCCAAGGCGCCGGTGGCTGCGTTGGCCCCGGGGTGTGGAGCTCAGGTGGGCAATGGGCAATGGGCAATAAAGAGAGAGGAAGCTCCCAGGCACTTTCTGGCCGGCGCAGGGATTTTTTCCCGTTCCTATTGGTGTTCTTTTTCCCTTCCATGCCTTGCGGCTGCCCAAGGTGCAGCCAGAGAGCGGGAAGAGTGCCAGCAGGGCTCAGAGCTGAGAGTGGGGGGACACGAGGAAGGGTGGGATTGTGTGGAGGCTCTGCAGGGCTTTGCCCCCAGCTCTGTCCCTGCTGCAGGGGACGCTACTCGTGTTGCAGCCGTGGGCGTTGCAGCCCCTGGGGTCGTGTGCGTCCATCCCCCCGCCAGCCCCCAGCTCTGTACTTGGCCCTGGGGCTGCGCGCTACTTTCTGTGTGGGGCCGTGTCCGTGAGTCCTGCAGGGCCCCGTCTGTCTGGGCTGCCGCACCCAAGGGCTGCTTCCCCTGGGCAAGGGGACAGGGGAGTCCCCTCCTGCCATCGCCTGCCCTGCTGGGGAGGGCTCGGCCCTGAGGTGTCTCTGTGCCCCTGGGGCTCACGGGCTCTGATCTGGGGCTTGGTGGGACTTTTGCCCCTCTTGGGCACCATTTCCCAGTGCCCCCAGCACTCGCTCCTCCCCCTCCCACACAACCACAGAGCAGGTGTCGAGGAAAATTTTTAATGAGAAATAACAACAGAAATGCTCCCATCAAACTTCCCACCCCCCTCCCACCAAAACACATCCCCCCTCTCCCTTCCCAAAACATCCCCCTTTTTCCCCTAAACACATCCCCCTCTCCCTCCCCACAAAACACATCCCCTCTCCCCCCAAACCACCCCTCCCCTCCAGACCCCGCTCTCTCCACCTCCATCCCAACCCAATCCACCTCTCCTCTAATCCCCCCCTTTCAAATCTCTGCCCCTCACAGCACCCTGCGCTTGGTGGGTGCTGTTGGCAGAGGGCTCTTTGCTCTCTTCCTGCCCCGCCTCTCTGCCAGGGGCAGCTCCCTCTCTTCACCCCCCCACGGATCCTGGGGCCCCAAGCTGACAGCAAACTCCTCGAGATCCAGGATGGTGTCTGCGATCTCGGGGACGCTGTAGTCAGGGCTGAGCAGGTCCTCGGGCAGCCCCAGCGCAGAGAAAGGAATGGGCGGCTCGGCTACACCCATGACTCCGGGTTTTCCAGTCACGGGGCCGCTGCTGGCTTGGCCCTTGCTGCCCTCCACCACATCCACAGCACAATTAAAGATGTTCAGGGCCTCTTCAAATGGCACCTCCTCGGGCCACAGCTCACGACAATCTGCCACACTCCCGAGGTGTTGGTTCTTGTGTGGCACAGAGGGGCTGGAGCAGATGTCCCTGCCCAGGGGGGTGTTGTTCCCCCAGGATGCCCCTCTGGTGGGGGTGGCTTTGGTGAAGCTGTGGCCCTCTGTGCGGTGCCCTTGGAGGTGCTGGTGGCTGGCTGTGGATGTCAGCAGCGCTGGTGGGGCAAAGGGCAAGGGCTGCTTCTCTCTGCGCCGTCGTGTTGGGATGGCTGGGCCTGGAAGAGAGACCGGAGGCATGGGTGGCGTCACCTCTGCTCTTGTCCCCTCTTGACAACTTGGGTGAGGGGTCGCCCAAGTCTCTAGGGAAGCCCCTTTGGGAAGGGCAGGAGCAGGTGGTGCCCTGGCATTGGCCCTCAAGCAAGCGGGGCAGAAGCCCAGCTGGGCCGAGCAGAGAACTCCTCGTGGATCTCCAGAGGGGAAAGGACGTGTCGGATGTCTGGAAGCACCTGAGGGGCGGGGACGCTGAAGTTGTGGAAGGTGCTGGGGTGCCAGGGCAGCCCAGGGTACCGTACCTGCTGGTGGGGCCTGGGGGCCCCGGGCTGCCCTCGGCACTGGGGGGGCTGCAGGCAGGGGCCGCTGCTGCCTGCGCACTCTCATCTGTTTGGCGGAGCCTGCAAGAGAGACACGAGCCTTGGTAGAAGGTTTAGGGGAGCAAAAAGTTTGAAGAGGCCTGGATGCTGACAGGACCCGGGGGCCACGTGGTGGGAGCTGCCATGCGGCTGCACCTTGACGCCTTCTGGCTTTTGGTTGCTAAGGACTCGCTGGGCTCTCCCGGGATGGAGGGTTGGGGCTCCCCACGATCCACTCCCACCCAACAGCCTCCCCAGCTGCCCCTGGGGAGGGAAAGGCTTCAAGGGCTTGGGGAGCTCAGCCGCTGGTTCTGCATCAGACATGGGAAGAGCCACCGGCCTTGGGTGCTCCCTGCGGGATGAGCTCCTGTGCCCGTGGGACAGGGCTGGAAATCAGCCCACAGCGTGGCTGAGCCTGGAAGAGACAGAAGCCATGGGCGGTGTCACCTCCGCTCTTGGCCCCAGCAGCGTCCCTGCACTGCTGGGCTCGGGGTGGTTCCCTGCCTTGGGGGTAGAAGCCTTGCGGGACCATAAATATCTGAAAGGCTTGAAAGCCACCGGGCAGGAGCTGCTGTGGTGGCTCTGCCATGGTGCCTTC